>QEYB01000526.1:0-576466 GCA_017562135.1 Dipylidium caninum
GGCCACATTTTGTATGTGGAACCCTTTTTGAGTGGGGACAACTACAATGCGATTTTCGGGTTATTCTGGACTTGGCCTACCTGTTGTCCTAGCAGGAGGATGTTCGTCAGTGTTTTCTCCTAGTTTTCCTCTGAAATAACGTGGGTATTAATGGTTGATCCCTATGCCCTCGTCTCTCTTCTTAGTGCCATTATCGCGGAACTATGAACCTGCTTGTTTTTCTCACTTGGGGTTGCATCTCCTGGTATCACCACGGCCGCATCGGCTTGGTTAATTTCTTGCGTTATTCACTCTCTCGCCTTCTACTTTATCATTTCAGGTATTGCTCAGCGAGTTGTGCTGAAGCAATGCTGGCGATGCGTTGATGTGTAATATCCGTGTATTTTTTAGGCTGCAGAGGACTTGCTGCAGTCGACTGGTTGGCCGCGCTGTGCTGACTTGCATGGGAACTGGTTTGGGAAGAAAAGGTGAGGTTTTCCTGCTTTCTTGGTTAATTGCTTGGACGTAGTATATATGCAATGTTGGCTTGTGAACTAAAAATACCACCCCTTTGACGAGTCGATTTTTATTTTATTAGTGTGTCTAAATGTTGCCAGTTGCCCAATATTGTTTGGGATGTTGACACTGTGTTTGAATCAATGGTTCTTTCCAATTTGTGAGAAAGTGTGATGGCCGATGCAACACCCTAGTTGACAAATGATGAGGGGGATGTTTTGTTTCCCGCCCACTTGACAAAAGCCCACATGGAGGCTGTGGTCAAGTTTGGTGGAATGGCAAATTGTGCTGTAGACTTTTTGTTTTTTAATTTAGAAGGTGGCTTTAAAAGCATCGTTGTATGGCCGCCTACTTTGTTCTCGAACGCGTTAAAGCTTACGTCTAGTGGGGCCCATAACCCGTAGTTTAGCTATTGTTCAGTAAAATTCACCCCAACAGTGGAACCTCTGTCACCAACGCTGAAACAAGCGGTTGTTTAAACAGTGGCATTGTTTACCTATGACCTTTCGGTTGTGCCAACGTAGTTTGAGTTTGGTTTGCCAGGGAAAGAGAGCCTATTTTTGGTATATCCGTCGCGTCAACTTGGATGCTGCACAGGGTGGTTATGGCACCGGCCCTTGTCTTACACGTGCCTTGCGATGACGCATACGAGGTTTGGCAAATGAATTGCGGATTTTATCATTTTCCGGTGAACAGTGAGTGTAATGGCGGGTGTTCGGCGAGAGGCGTAAGTTGAACGTTGGGTAGGAGTATGTTTAGTGGCCACTTGAGCCCTTGGGTGGAGTTGGAGGCAGAATGAATATCTGGACGGCGTGGCGGTGACGGCAGGAGGCAGAGGTGTGCATTCCCTCGTCTCTTACTCGTATCGCGTTAGTAGGTGTTGTAACAGACGGCCAGAGATTGGTGAATGTGGTGTTCGTGGCAAAGTGTCGCCGTAGTGAGGGAGGAGTGACAGTGCGGAGGCCTGCTTTGAATGCATGAGTGCGGCCACATGCGTTGGAGCGCGTGTCCCGTGTGATGAAGCCTTTCCTGGTATTTGTGGTACATTTCACTTTCAAAGCCTATTCGTCGACCGCATCTTCACGGAGTCTTCAAGCAAAACTGATTTAACTCCGGAAGCCTTTCGTTTTCACGTCCACACGCCTATACGATGGACGTCCCTTCGATTTTCGCGAGGTTGTGCATTTAGCATGAGATTGTGGAGCTACACCGCCGATGTGCATTTCTCTTGTAGACGCGGTTTTATCCTTGGTGTGTGGAACTCACACGTCAGTTTGGGGAATATTGTGGGCGGTCTGCTGGCGGGGATCTTCGTGGAAGCCGCCTGGGGATGGTCCTTCGTTGTGCCCGGCCTGCTGGTCATTGTCATGGGCGTTCTGGTCAGTCTCTTCCTCGTCCCATGTAGGCGTCTGCCCTGATTCCTGTTGCCGTGCACCCTGCTGTGTGTGTGTGTGTGTGTGTCTAAGCTTTACCTGCCTTCATTGATAGATCCGGAGGATTTGGGCTTCTCCGCTGCTGGCACGACAGTGAAGGTGAGGACTTTCTCTCATGGCGTTGTCAGTTCCACCGAGAATTGTTGCGGATGAGGGCGGTGGGGTGTGGCAGCGCGCACCACGTTGTCTTGGTTAGCGTCATCCGTCGAACAGCGGAAGGGGCTCGCAGTGGCCTCGGCCGGGACGGACGGGACCGGGACGGGACGGGACGGGACGACGGAGGACGGGACGGGACGGGACGGGACGGGACGGGACGGGACGGGACGGGACAGGACGGGGAGGAGAGGAGAGGAGATGAGTGCGAATGGAGAGTGCTGTTTGATTAGTCTTGCGAGAGGTGCTCCTCGATGAAGCTACTCAGGTTATGCTGGCCCGCCAGCCATTCGTGCGTGAGGCTGTAGCGCTCTTAGTGAGGAGGGGAAGGTGTCAGTTCAAATCGAGGGTAGGCGGAAGGCCCCATTTGACGTGGTGGACACCAGGTGGGAGCCTCGTTGAGACAGTGGCAGGTTGGTCTGAAGAATCCGTGGCGTGACAAGTTGGCATTATCGCTTGTTGAGGAGGAATCGGCGCTGGCACCGAGAGATGCGCGCCAAGGTGCCATGGTTGGTGGTTCTCACTCGCTGCCTCGTGTTCACCCACAATGGTCGCCACCTCGTCGGGTCAGTAGGGCCAGTTGACTGTGTCCGTGGACCCCTTGCAACCGGCGTCGCCGTCGCCGTCGCCGTCTCCGAGAGTTGAAGCGGCTGCGGTGCCAAAGTTGTCGATCACTCACTGACCTCAAACCTTTCTTCAGACTGACGAGCGAGGCTGCGAGGAGGCAGCGGAAGCGTCGCCGGATCGGGTGAGTCCACCTGATGGCCTTCATTAGACACATGTGTTTTTTTGCTTTTGGCGATTATGGGGCCGGTTTGTCGGAGAGTTCACGCAGAAGGTGGACCAGAGTGGGTTGAGGAGAGGTGAGAGGTAGACACTGTGTTGCTTTGTGATGTGTGTTTCAGTTGAAGTGAATTGCAGTGGAACTTGGAGGAGGCACGGATAGACGACTGATGAGTGAAGTAGGCGACGAGTTAGTGGAGAGAAGCAGCTTTCATGAGAGGTCGTTTGCTCGCCCTTTCAGCCACCAGAGTCCGCAGACGTGGACGAGGATACTGAACCTCTACTCGGATCCGAGGGTGGCCAAGTCTCCCGAGAAGACGTTAGGGCGATCAGCTTCTGCGGCGCTCTCGCTGTTCCGGTGAGCTGATTGCTTGTCTTATTTCGTGGGGCGTTGGATAATCACCACTGCGTGTTTTTGAAAATAGCTCCTCACACCTCTCATTTTTGCCCGGCTTATAGTGCGCTTTCCCTACAGGCAGTCGCTTTTGTGTAGCCGCCACTTCTTCGTTTTTATGGATTGTCTTCTGTTGGCTTGATTCTCACTAAATCATGCACGAATTGCTTCGTGGCCTTGTAGGGCGTCGTTGAATACTCGTTATGTCTATTCTTCGCCAAGTCTACTGCCTATATCTTTCTCTTCTGGCTGCCGCGGTACATCAGAGAGGCGAACGGATTTGAGGCAACCTTGTCAGCCGACATATCGACGGTCTTCGACGTGGGCGGAATCGTGGGTGGCGTCGTGGCCGGGCTGGTCATGGACCGGCTGGCGTGCAGTGCCACAGTCTGTGTGGTCATGCTCCTCCTCGGGATGCCCTCTGTAAGTGCGCCTCTCCGACGCAGCGTCTTTCTGTGGCGGTAGTGGGCAGGAGAAAACACCTCGAGAAGTGCTGGTTGGAGTCGGTGCCTCGGACAGTCGGTTAATTGTCCACCAAACACGTGGACTGCGTTGGATGGGTGGTGAGGGGAGGCGGTGGGCGACGAGACGGGCAGACGACAGACAGACAGAGACAGGCAGTGAGGCAGGCGAGAGAGAGACTGTGGTGAAGGAGGGAACGGGAGAGTGAGGCATTTGAGGGGATTGCACCACGTCGTGTGGCTCATCGCCTGTTGAAGACTCGTCTTTTCCCTCTTATTTTCCAGCTCTACGTCTACTACCTCGTGGGCGCGTCCTCAGTGCCAGTCTGCATGTGTGCGTAAGGCTGTCTTTGCTTCCCCCACCTCCATGCATGTCGTCGCGGCAAATAGTCTTATCGCTGTGAGGTCCATGATGGACAGATTATTATGCATCCAACCTCATCGGGGTGCCTTTTCTCTCAACGTCCAGCTTTTCTGTTGGTCCTGGGATTCCTCATCGTTGGACCGTATTCTCTCATCACGACGGCCGTATCGGCTGACCTCGGGACGCACCAGTCACTTCGTGGCAACGCGAAAGCCCTGGCAACAGTCGTGGCCATCATCGACGGGACTGGTTCGCTAGGTAGGGCGCATTCTACGAATGAATTTCACTTTGTGTCCATTTAATTCTTAGCTGTTAGAGGCTTGGTGAACTGATGGGGGCATGAACGCAATGTTGTTAAGCCTCTTTCACCCTTGACAAGAAAGTTGCGTAAGGCTTGCTCGCTTGCTTGCGCGTAAGGGTCTACTGATGCTCCACTTTACGAAGCCGGCTGGCAGACTCGAGGGGCCCCTTAAACACCGCAGTTTGCTCTACTGCATCTCCCCCCCCCTCCCCCTTAAAAGAACAGGCTTTGAAGGATTGTGTTAATAAGTCGGGCGTCTGGTCGACTTTTGCGTAGGACACTGAGATTCGTGGCGGTGTGTGATTGTCCCGAGGTGGGTGTTATGAGAGCAGCAGGGCGGGCGCGGTTAGTTTCGAAGGTGGCGCGGCCTCCGACAAGTCCTCAGTCAGAATGCAGTCCCCCGGTGGTGGGGACGGCGTTGGGGGTGGTGGTGGTGGTGGTGGTGGTGATGGCGATTGACAGGCGCGGTGAATGGTGATTCTTTCCAACAGGCGCTGCCCTCGGTCCCTGCATCGTGGGTCTCCTTGTCGACTACGGTTGGCTGTACACGTTCCTGATGCTCATCGCCTCCCTGGGGATCGCAGTTATGGTGAGGAAGGAGTGGAGTTTGCCTGCGTTTTGTCTCTGCACTGCCCCGCGGCCGGTGTTGTGATGAGGCGGAGCCGAGCAACCAACGAGTCCGTGATGTTGGTTGCCCGACTGCGCCAATTCGTGTCTCTGTCTGTCTGTCTGTCTGTCTGTCTCTGGTTGTGCGTGCGTGCGTGCGTGCGTGTTTGTGCGTGTGTTTGTTTGCATGAACGAGGTAGGATTCAAATGGGTTTTTTGTGTTGTTTGGACGAAAATTAGTGCCTTCTTCGTCGAGCGTTCAAGGAGCTGCGTGCCTGCAATCGCTCGTCGACGCACAGCCTCCCGCCACCCTAAAAATGCCTCCCGCCCCCTCGTGCAGCCCCGCAGCGCAGCACCCGGTCCGGCGTGCGGCGTTGCAACTCGGACAACTGTGTCTTGTCCGCCTTCTCGCTGTACACGAGCGCTGACTGGACAGGCGCCATTTTAATCATGTTTGCCTTTTTTGTTGCGTGTATGCAAATACGACGTTGGCTTGACTCCTCCTCTGCCTCCCGCCTCTCGTGGCCTCTCGTGGCCTGCATGGGGGCGGGGCTCGTGTGGAGTCCTCGAGGAAGGAGGCGAGGCGAGTGGCAGCGCGTGGCCTGGCGTGTGAGTGGCGGTGGGGCAGGGCAGAGCGCAAAGGTGGCCGTGACCCCGCGAACACACTTCTGAGGTCAGGTGCCCGACGCTGCCTCATGCCTCGTGTCGTGCGAGGCGGAAAGGTCAGACGGCAGGTTGGCGTGAACCGTGTGACAGACAGTGAGGTGGACTTTCTCCTTTGCCCTTTACCCTTTGCCCCAACGTGCTCGTTCTTTCGATCATCTGTTGTGGCCGAGGTTGCTGTCATCGGCGTGGCGGCTGTGGGAGGTGCGGTGCGGTGGCAGTCCACGGTCAGGGCGGGTTGTGGGCCGAGTGTTGGCTGAACGGCCAACGCAGTCTTCTGCCCACCAGGCAACTGCGCTCTCAGTCGCAGGTGCTGGAGGCATCCACTGCCTGCCATGCAAGCGGGTCTGTGGCCCAGTGACGCGTAAGAGGCGCACTCTCGGCCAACCGGTGTCCCGATGCGGTGAGGGAGGGCGTTGTGACGCGCTAAATATTGTCGTCCCACTGTCCGAAGTCGACAAATTGTGCGCATTTGTAGAGGCTGCGAGGCGGCGGCATGCGAGGAATGCTATTTTGGTAAATGGCTTTGCGAGAATACGGGAAGGGACGACATCTACTGTCGTCACTTGTGGCTCCTGACGATTGATTGGCGAGTCGGGCGGCCTCGTTGGTCTCCTCGGAGGGTGCCACATCCTCCGTTGGGGAAGTGCTTTCCTTCCTTCATTCCCTCTTTCCTTCTTCCCTTCCTTTCGTGCTACCTCGGCTGCAGTCTTCCTCAGCTGGCACTGACGTGTGTTGAGTGGAAGCAGGGCGGCCTGAGGTGGTGGCGAGAGGCGGTTGGTGGAGTTGTTGACACAGGAGAGGGAAACGAGGTGGTCGAAGGATGGAGGCGACTTCCGTAGGACGTGGGTGGAGGCGAGAGAATGGCTTGGGCTCTCATGGGATGCCCGCCTTCTCGCGCGTGGGCATCCACTCAAGCCTTCCTGTCAATCGTCCTACCAGTCGGTCTGAGAGATTGGCAATGGGCGGCTGTCTTGAGCCTGGGACGCTGTTCAACGGCCTAGCAAGGCTTCTTTCTCCTCGTCCCGGCCCTGCACCCCGTGCCCCCAAGAGAGTGAGAAGAAAAGGTGGAAGGCAGGGTGAAGAATCGCATAAGTTGCTACATGTGGTGTTTGCAGGCAGTTGGGAGGTGCACACGGACCCTATCGGCATTTGCACAAGCGCAGTTTGGACATCAACGCCAGCGCAGCCAGCGCGAAGAGGAGGAACTGAAGTGGAGAAAGGCGGGAGGGTGGCACAAAGGTGGACGAGTGGAAACGGCCGGGCCGGAAGGGGAAGGGGGGAGGGGGCAGGGGGGGCAGGGTCGGGGTGGGGAGGGGAGGGGAGGGGCTGTGAACCGCGCATACCTGCACCAAGAGAATGCTCACGCAGGTGAGAGTGAAGGTCCTCATCTCGCGCCGGAGGAAGCTGGTGACCCGACTGCGGCACCCGATTATCCACCGCACTTCGAGGGAGTCGCACCGGCACACTTTGTGGAGGCCGCGCACGCAGCATTCCTTGGGGCAGATTCCTGCGCATGGAGGAGGGACCGTCAGCGAACCACCGCCGGACAGGCACACGTGTCTTTGCGTCGCTGGTTTTGTCCACAGCCTACAACCCGTGACCGATGCGTGCGGGGGTTGGAGTGCGCCCTCACGAGACTGGACTGCCCCTCGACGCTGCCACTGTCGCGCAGGTCGAGAATATTCAACGTGTATGGTTGTGTGGCGTAAACAGCTGCCAGAGACCACCGAGCAGCCACTGGGAGGCCAGTTAACCAGTGGACCGGTGGGGAGCAGTTGGCCCCCAGCCGAGGCTTCAATGGTCGTGCGAGTGAATGACAACGAGGTGTACGCGACCGCTTTCCCCGCCCTGCTTCTCTGCTGGTGAACGGTTAGAGTGTTCTTGGCCGGATCGTCTGGTCGCTGTCTCGTTGTCCCCGCCACCTCCTCTCTCGCACGGCGGCTCAGACGGCCGGTGCGCGACTGCCCAGCGGCACTTGCACACCCGCTTAGCATCACTGTCCCTCACGATGCGGTTGACCGCCTCCTCGAGGGCATTTTCTGGCATGCTGCCGGCGGTGGCCCGACTGCACCGCGCCCACTTGGGGTGGGGGAGAAGCTTACCTGGGGGGAGGTGGCTGACGTTGAAGTCGTGAGGCGAGTCCATGCCGCAGCACTGAGCACCGTCGCCCTCGACCTCGCCCTAAACCAGCCAGGAGTCCTTTCAGCGGCGGTCAAGACGCTGACCTGCGACCATTGACAGAGGCAGTGAACTCACAGTTTGTAGGATGAGCGACCAGATGAGGGTGGAAAATCCCGAGGCCCCCTCGAAATCGCGCAGCATGTAGGCGAGCAGGGAAGTCACCGCTTTTACGAACTAGGCAAATGGCAAACAGAGGAGAGTCGAGCTTTCTCGACCAGAGCGGTGGCTCTGTGTGTTTGTGGCTGTGTGTGTGTGTGTGTGTGTGTGTGTGTGTGTGTGTGTGTGTGTGTGCCGCTTACAAGGTCTTGGGTGCTGAAGAGGACAATTATTCCGACGCCCTCGAGGAACACCATCATGCCAAGCAGTCCGGCGTACTGCAAAGGGGAAGTGGCATGTTAGAGCTGCAAGTGGACGGCGTGACACGTCTTCGGGCCAAGTGGCGTGGCGGCGTGACATGGAGGCCCTTCGAGGATGCCGCCAGAGCTGACCTCCCAGCCACCGCCCAATTCCATCGCCGCGTGGGGGAGGTCGACGCGAGGCGCGCGTGTGCTCGCAAGTCGTTGGCGCTCGAAGGGCAAAGCGTCGTGGGCTGCGGTGGGAGCGTTGGTGGCGGCGTTTTACTTGGCCGAGTGACGAGTGGATGTCATTCTCGAGTACCGCACCGAACGCGCCGACACTTAGACGCGTGAAACGCTGACGGAGGTGAGAAGAGTCAGACGCCGGTGCTGCGACTGTCCTTCCCCGACATTTAACCGCTCAGACACTGGGTGATGCGAAGCCACCTTCAGTCGGGTGGCGTGGCGGGGGTCGTAAGGGGTGGGGCGGGGAGAGAGGAATTTGGGCTGTGACTGTTTCTCGCATGCCATGCTGTCAGTTCACCGACTGGTACCTCTCACACGGATTGTGGTTGTCGACAGACGAGTTTAGGCGCTGTGGAGGGCTGTGCGCCGGCACTTCCACTTGACCTTGATTCTTTCGTGTTGACTTGTGGCCGGCAGTGTTGCCAAAGGCAGAGGCGGAGGCGAAGGGGTGGCGGCACTTTTGCGACCTCCCCTCCGAAACACTCACTCGACTCGTTTCGCCTGCGTCGTTAACGAGCGAAGAAACTCGGTCTCTCGACGTAACAAGGGTCATTCGGTCGGTCAACGGGCGGTCCGACAGAGAGGTCGCGCTTTATGACAGATGACGGGAATCTCGTGCTGATGCCACCCGAGTTGGAAACGGAGCTAAATTCATCATGAAATCGGCCTGCGATGCGTTCAGCTACGCCACACTTCCTCGAAGTTCTCGGTTCCACGTGGCCCGTTCTCACTGGTGGGGAGTCTTTGGTATGAACGTGGTACTCTCCACGGTGCTCGCCTCTACCAACCCACCCTTGCATTGGCGCGTCGTGAGAGCCGCTTCTGTTCTATTCGACACCCATTCTTCGCCACCAGCCTCCATCCCGGCAACGACTCGCTCCACTTTTCCCCTGCACTGGGCGAAGGGTGACACACCGTCTCCCTGACGCTTGAAGGCGTCACATGGTGGACGCCCAGGTCGGTAGGGAGCGTGGCGTAAGTGCGCAGAGGCGCTTCGCCGACCACTCACTCATCGAACCCCATTTTTGTGGTGTCGGCTGCGTGCCGCGGCACCGGCCACCACCCAAGCAGCCGCGAAGGAGGCGACTCAGTCCCTCGGCGCATCACCACCCTCTGCTCCCGTGTCCGCAGGTGCGAGTGTTAAGAGGAACTCACAAGGCGTAGCATCAGGAGACCGCCACAGCAGATCAACATGCAGGCGATGATGCAGAGGCAGAAGCAGACGGCTCCGCAGATGAGACAGACGTTGGCGAGTTCGTCTGCCGATATGAAGCAGAATTAGGAAGAGGAGGTTAAGCAGGCTGCGTAGGAGAAGTGGGCGAGCGGCAGTCCAGGGGAATGCGGATCTGTCGCATACAAGAACACTTCTATTTCCCCCGTCTATTCACTTGGCCAACTAGTGGCTTTGTGAGGTAATAAGGCGGCCGTTAGGAGCGGCCATTCGGGAGTGTCGCAATGGGAATCTAAGGGACGCCTCCGCCCACCCGCCTCGCAGTGCGCGAAGAGGTGGGCGTGCGCCCTAACCTGGCGCAGGGAAACACTCGGATGGTAGCTGAGACGACCTCCTTCCGAGTCGAGAAGAAGAATGAGATGAAGGGGAGAGGCGGAGCCCGACGAGGTTGTCCTGGATGATAAGACTGGCGAGTCCGCTGCGCCTTCTGCCTCGGTCGGTGTGCTTCTCGCCCAACTCGACACATTGCAAGTGCTCAGGGGTGGCGGGAATTTGACATGCCATCCTTGCACACCGGAGTCGTATACGAGGCAAGGCGATGGAGCAGCGAAACTGACCTGCCGACAAGGCGTGCCTCAGGCCATCGTCCTGGCCTCAGTGTGTCGCCGTCAGGACAACCGGCCAAGTGGATGGAGAGCGGTCAGAGTGAATTGGACTGGCAGCTGTTGATACTATTTTGGGAGGACAGCACACGTGCGCGGTGGAGGAGATAGACAAGGTTTGCTGGTCGGAGAAGAGTGCTGTCTTGACGCGGAATCGTCTGCTGGCATTTGCTGTGCGAGAAGGTGCTCTGTGAGGGACAGGAAAGGCTCCCCGGCCAACTCCGCCTCCCACGCGACTCCACGTCCTCACGTGCTGTCGTCGGATGTCATGACGACCAACCAACGGTTCACTTCCCCCTCCTCTCCTCTCCCCCAAGTGTCTGTTCAGAGGAGCCGCGAATTTGGGCGCGTGGCATAACAACAGGCCGCACGACTTTACGACTTCCTGAGCGGAACATGAGCGACCTTCGATGAGACCTGGCAGTGGATGCCTTTTCAATCAATAGTGCCTTCACCGAGTGGAAGTAAGTTTTACCCAATATCCCCCACCGGCCATCCACATGGGACGGCGCCCTACCTAACCAAATACCCGGGACTGCGCTCAAATGAGCTCCACCACCGTAAGACGGACAGGAATCCTGGTCCTTCCGTCCAAATGCCTCCTTCTCCACAACACGTCTGTCGTTCTTCCCTGGAAGAGGGGAGCGGAAAGGACGAGGATGTCCCCGCCGCCCCACCTCAACGGAAATGACTACCCTGGTCCGCTGAAGTGCCAGGCGGAAGCGGAGGCGGAGATGTGCTTCATCCAGCAAACGACTTTCGTCCAATCCTCAACACAAGCACACAGCCTCTGCTCTTCTGGGTGCAGCATCCGAGGGGCATCACCATCCTCCTCCTCGCCTTGTGTGCACTTCTCCGAGTCTCTCGCAGATGTCAGTCAGGGGGAATGCGCTAAGACGGTAGCGGTGGTGGCGCCCCCGGGAGATGTCAACGTTTCCTCTCCTGCCCTTCGACTCTGTGTGGAATGTGGAAACTGTTCAAGAAGGACAAAGGAGGCAAACCGCGGTCAGACTTTGTTTATCGACACTCAGTCTCGAATGACGGAGGTGAAGTGCAGCGGAAAAGTGTGCAAAGCGGGATAGAAGATTGTCTGAAGACGTCGTCACGCCGTGGATTGTGGTGTCATTCCCCTCCGCTGCTCTGGCAGTGGACCTCATCCTCTCACGACGCCCCTTCCAATCCTCGGTTTCCGAGCTGGTCGGTACATTCCCTGCGCATCAGAGCTGCTAATTTCAAGAGTTGTGCGTGGTGGGAGTGTCTGCTCATACGAGCTCGGCCCATGGTACATCGGGAGACCCCCAAGATCCCGAGACAAGGCTCTCCGTCACTGCTCAAGTGCTCTCTCCCCATAGGCCGTCGAGGTAAGAGACAACCAGGTTTACAGGGGTAAACAGAGCTAGTGAGGCAGGGCAGCATCACTGCTGGGACACTCTTCCAGTCCCGCGTCCGTTGCAATGCCTGCCTGTCTTCCAGCCAGCGTCGACCGGTGATGTGCATGATGACAGACGGGAAATGGTAGACTTACTCGATCTCATTTGGAGGATGTCGGAGCACATCGCCTTGCTGACATCCGACAGGCCGAGTTGCGTGAAAACCGACCCCAGCACCGAGGCTACAAAGGGGCGGACAAATCGCAGCAGGAGTCCAAACACCACCATCACGAGGAAACCCGTCTTGAGGGGCAGTGCGAACGGAAAAAGGGGAAACAATTAGGTGGCAGTGGAGACTGGACGTGAGATGCCTCGCGTCTGGTGGGTTGGGAGGGAAGGGGCGTCCATCCTCGGTAAGTGCACCGCCCCCGCCACTGCAGCTCTCCCCGCGATGTCCCAACACAGCCCGGATTTCTAAATCCCACCCCGCCAACATCCAACCACCGCTTCTACGCGTCTCTTACGAGGCGACCTCAACTTCTCCCAACGCATTCACACGAGGTTGCCACCGCAGGGCTCTCAGTCCGCCTCGAGGTCTCGCCTCCGTCGAGTGCCGGCACAGATCCTCTGACGACTTTTCTTACGCCTAAATGATGGCGTTGTGATGATGAAGGTGACAAGCCGGACAATCTTCCCCCTCTTCCTCTCTCTCTCCCCCCCCCTGGAAGTGGGAAGAGGCTTCTGCTATGCGACACCGCCCAATTACTGCGGTGACCGTGTCCTTAATCCTAATCCGGCCTGAGTCGATGTGCTCGTTGGCCACTTTCGGCGTGGGCGGCCGAGACGGAGGCGCGAGGGCGAAGGAGATAGATGGCATCATTGTGATAAAAATGAGACTAACCCCGAGAACTGTGTTGACAACGACGAGGATGCACGCGAATATTCCCGCCGCGGCGAAGCACATTCGTTTCACACTGCGGCTGAGAAGGGAGAAAAAAGGTGGAAAGGTAAAAAAGGGCGCAGGTCATCCGCCGCCAGCCATAGTTTACTTGAATGGCTCCTCTCTCCGCCGTGATATCATCTAACTCTCACGCTTTGCACCCGGAAGAACCGTGTAAGAGTGGACAAATTCACGCAAACATTACTGGGACGTTTAGTGTCCAGAGACGTGTGTGAAGTCAACGGCAACTCATAAAGGAGGACGAAGACCCTAAAACTCCTATTTTTGACAATAGACATGTTCACGTCAACTCTGGTGTGAAAATTCGTTCGCCGTGGGGAAAAAGTGTCTCTGCCGGCCTCTTGGCAGACTGAGACAATCTGTTGTCTCTGCGTCTGACATTGTGTGCAGTTCGTAGCTCGGATAATCAAGACGGTGGAAGAAACATGCCACGTATAATCGTCTGACGAAGTTGTGTCAAAAAACCGGTGAAAATGGGCTATAACAATTCCCCAACTCACCGAGTAGCCTGTATTCGAGGTTTGGTGTGTTCTTTTCTCACTAAAGTCACAATTCGGGTCGGCAGGCCCTGTCGCAGGAAGGACACGGCTTGAGTCGGCTTCCGGGAGCGAAGGGATAGAGGACTTGGGTGTCGATGGTATTCACCCGGGAACAGCAATGGCCGCCGGTCGGACTGTAATTCCTCAAAGAACAGTCCGGTCGCCGAAACTAACTACGGCCAGACGGGAAATGGAGTGAAAGTTACGTGGAAGGGGGTGAATACACCTACCCGAGGAAGGGCGCACGTCGGACAGAGCTGCACAAAAACGCCCAACTTTCGCCATTTCTTGATAGCCAAAGCCGAATCATAAAGCGGCCTTGGTCAGTGTCGGTACTGACCAATAGCAGCACGGTCCAAGGCATCGACCAATCGTCGTTGAGCGTAGACGAAGCCTGCCCCATCTGGCATTCCATGCTGCGCTGTCTGCATTTCGGATATTCGAGAAGGCGTCCACGATACCTCGGTCTTCGCTAACAGTGCGGAAGACGCATGAGGCAAGTGCTGAGGCGTGGAGGACTAAAGAGTGGCACAAGCATAGGTTGGACTCAGACTGTCTTGTGGTTCCGTTCGTGTTTCTCACCCGCTTCTCTTCGCCCTCGGGACTTAAAGAAACGTGAGAAACGAAAGGCCAATTACCGATTACGAGGTGCCACCTAATAAACAAGTAGGTAATGGACACCCAAAGCCTTCTCGTGTTGCTTCCACTCAGGCCGACCAAAATGGCAAGCGGATGCAAATACGAATGCTTGTTGGATGTCCCCACGCACCCCGAAGTCACCATCCTCGCTGTTCATCCGCGTCCTCATCATGTGGCGAGTAGGCGATGCCATCGTTCACTTCCTCAACTTCATTCAGAACCTCGCGGAAGTGGCCACTGGCGGCCGGCACAACGTAATACGTTGCCGCCGAGATCAGAGCCGACTGTGTGATCCACTATGAGACCGAAGTTGGCGTACATCCTCGAGCCACTGTCTGTCCATTCCGCCGTTCTTCTCCTCCCCGTTGTCTGGTTCCTCAGCCCATTTAACTCGTGGACGGTAGTGGTGAGCAGCGGTTCTGCACGCTGCTCCTCGTATTCATGTCTTCTCCAGTGCGAGAGAAAGACGCCCGTCAGCATCACATCTTGAAATTTTATGCCTCGGAAGCCCTTCCTCGCGATGCGCTCCAATTCCACCGCCGTTCTACACTTCTCCGGAGCCACCTCCATTCAACTATGGTGAAATTCACCGACGAGTCGGTTCGTCTTTCCTACGGCTTGCTTCCCACCAAACCACAACCACAATTACGGTCCATCTTTGTCCCTTCGCCAACTCGTGCATGCGTGGCTCGGTGGTATGAGCTCCTTCGAGCGCAAAACCACCTCCTCGACTGACAACATGGCAGTGTTAGTCCGCCTAGTTGCAAGTGTGGTTCGGTTCGTCGGCGCACCTGATGTTGACACTGGAATAAATGTGGATTCCACCCTCACCACGCCATGGCGACAGGGCGGCGTGTAGAGGACCACGGGTTGGCGAACAAAAACTTCTGCCATTCAAATGCGAAAAATCCTACTCTCATACGAAGAGCGAGAGGAGTGCGGAGTCGGTTTGGTGTGAATACGTCGACGCTGAGCCACTGTGGCTGGCCAACGGACGAAGTTGTGTCTTCCACTGGGTGGGCGGAGAGACGCGGGTGCACAACAAGATGGCCTTCGCCACGTCGGACGTCTTCAACCCCGAGTACGATCTACACCATTGGGTGGACATCGCGGGACGAGTTCAACCTCGCCACGCTCTACTACGATGAACTGGACCGGAGCGGTCACGAACATGGACCCAACTCGACGCAGTGCTGAACGCCGTAGAAGTAGCGCCTACGTCCTCCAACGCATAGGCCAAACACCGTCGTTGAAGGCGAAAGTGAGCCTCGTCATGTCTGCCGAGCGTTGACAACGCTACGAGAGCAATTGACTTTTCAGACGCGGTCGAATATAAAAGCCTCGCCCACAAGAACGCTGGTATAATGACGGAGGAAATTTATAAAATGATTCACAATGCATCGGAGCATATGAAAGTTTAGTAGAAGGAAGAGATCGCGCCTGTCTACGCCATCGCCGACAATGGATGGCTCGTTAGCATCATCATCGTGCATCCGCTTCGGTCCTCGTCAAACAAGGAATCGTCGGTGGCGTCGGAATGGTAGAGTGGAGCTTCCTTTTCAGCGCCTCGCTCGTCTGAGTGCCTGCTGGCGGATGAAGTGTTCGTCAGACGGAGACGCGTGGAGGAGAGCATGGGACGCCAAACCCATTGTTACTGCAGTCCCATTCTCGACTCGCCTGCGCGACATCGACCACCACTGGGGTGTGATGTCGGCGTGTGTGCAGTTGCCTTTGTGGTGAATGCGAGTGACATGCTCATCGCGCCTACTGACGCGGTGACAGGAGAGGAGAACCGCATCG
The DNA here is from genome assembly GCA_017562135.1 of Dipylidium caninum. NCBI lineage: Eukaryota > Metazoa > Platyhelminthes > Cestoda > Cyclophyllidea > Dipylidiidae > Dipylidium > Dipylidium caninum. The sequence continues at coordinate 15,561 of QEYB01000526.1, forward strand.
TGCCGAGTTGGTTGGAGTGTGTGATGTCGGCTCGCGCAACCGATCCTCCTCTCATTTGGGGGTATTTCGCCTAGCGACTTCGACTTTGGGCCACTCCAACCCCGATTGGCGCATCGCCTGCACACGTGTCCTTGTCTACGCCCAAATAGTGCCTCTCAACACGCACCTCCTCACGTCTCCTTCCACCAAATCGCCAACTTTTCGCCGTTTTTGCCGCCGCTGGCTCTGTCTAGCACCGCTCGGGTCATGTTACTTGCTGCAATGCAAGGAAAGATGCGAGAACCGTTGAATGACCTGGCGGGGAATGAAATTAACCGACAAGCGTCAACACTCGACACGCAGCGAACGGGATTAGAAGGGAAGAGGTGAGTCGGGTGACTGTAGCAGCAAGCTTCTCTCTCTTACATAAACCGGTTTCTTAAGGCTGTGGAGGCAGCATTGACGAGGACGACAAACGACATGCTGGTGGGTCTCCGTCTTCTTCTCATCGCTCTCACGTCGTGCCCACTCAGCACCTACAAGGTGATCTTCATCTCCCTCGACGACTTCCGCCACGACTGCCTGGACAAGGTCGAGGCGCAGAAGAGAAACATCTCCGCCCCCAGGCAGGTCCGCGAGGCGGGCTTCCAAGCCACAGTGGAGAACGTGATGCTCACCCTCACCTTCCCCTCCCTCTACTCGATGGCGAGTGGCAGGTACGTGGAGAGCCACGGTTTGGTGAGCAATAACTTCTACGATGCAGGAGTTGAAGTCAGATAAGGATGAGAGTAGCATGGAATCCGTGTGGTTCGAATACGACCAGGCTGAGCCCATCTGGCTGACCAACGAGCGACATGGCGGGCGACACCTCAGGCGCAACACTCGGCCTGTGGCCCAGCACCGCCACGTCACTGACAGCACAGAAAATGTATCTCCTGGTACACAAAGCGTCGCGGCATTTGAGGGTGTACCTGAAGAAGGATATTCCTGCGAGGCATCGCTTCAAGAACAACCTGAGACTCGCGCCCGTCTACGCCATCGCCGACAAGGGTTGGCTCATTTCCATGCACAAAAATCGGTGTAGGAATGTGGGTAAGTTGACTTCATCGCTCCACGGAGACACTTGACATTTTGACGAAGCACCAACTCGCACTCGCTGCTCCCTTCTCTTCGACAGGCGGAATGCATGGCGGCGACAAAGCAGAGAGGCAACACTTCCACCCGGTCGATCTCTGCGCCTACATCTTCGCGATGCTGGGCCTGGACGAGGCGGAAAAGATTGGCGGCCACCTCGACCGTGTGCTGCCGTACCGGCGGAGGAAGCCGAGCAAGGCCTTCTTGCAGCAATTTCGTGTCTACGCCGAGGGCAGTGACACACTGACACCCTCATTCTTCTCGTTAACTGACATGCTCTTCCACATTTTACGACACACTTTTCGACCCGCAATGTTATGCTCTAAAACTAGATGACAATGTAATGTTTGCTCCTTTCTCTTGCCTTTTAAAAAACGAGAATTGTCGAATAACAATGGCCCCCCGTCGAGTCTGCTGCCCTGCTTAAGGATCATCGGCATGGCACGAAAGGCAGTAATCTTTCGTGACAGGTCGGCGAGAATTAGCACTAATGACGCGACTGGGGACGAGTTCATCTCCCAACCTGCCTCACCTTGTCGGCGCAGACGCCCTGCTCGAGTGACCGTCTTCCCCCACGGTTTTGGCGACGTTCCCGCGAGGAATCCGTAAAATGCTAAGTTGAAAACAGGCATCGTTGACAAATATAAAAGGAAGGCGGCAGAGTTCATTGGCTTTCGCCACTTTCTTGAACCAACATTTCACACTTTTTTTATTAGTGGATTCATCTACGAAAGCCTCGTTAATGTTTCTCGATGCTTGAGCAGCTACTCGCTACAAGAAATGATAGAGGCAATTCGCGGTTTGTTTCCTTCTGGTTTCGGCGAAAGTCAAAGAATAAGGAGAAAAATTTATGAAAGGAGTAAGAAGAACTCTCTTAAAAATTATAAAAAAATATCGAACCAACGCTACGATGTATTTCAGTCGCAAATGGACACAAAGTAGACAAAAAAGACTCTTTTCATAGTTTCCAACCCAGTAACTTCCTCTTCGCCACCACGTAGCCCCTACACCAACGGAGCACTTCTCCTCCTGCACCTCTTGACGCTTCACTCACTCGACCTCCACCTGACCGGATGCCCCTTTTGGCCGCAGGGTGAGACAGTTTGGCCATGACCAGACCGGTGAGTCCAAAGGTCTTTAATGATGGACAAGGCGGCCCAGCTCATCTGATTAGAACGCGGTGGTGAGGTTCGAGTGGCCACGCCCAAAGTGGCGGGTGATCCATCCACACCGGACATGCATTGGTCGGGAGGGAGGGCAGAGAACAGGTCGGCAGTTTTCTTGTAATTGACACGAGTCATGCCGCGGTCTCTGGTCAATGTGATGTTGGGAGGATCGAGGAAGTCCGTCGACTCGTTTATTCTCTGCAACAGGTACGCGATTCCGTCATTCACCTGCTCAACTGCATCCAGCATTTGCTTGGGATCGAGGCCGTAGGAGTGTCCGCTGGTGTCGGACTCGGTTACGTACATGGCCACGAATTTGACATCGGGCTGTGTGATCCGATCCATCACTCGGCCCACGCGGTATCGGATGGAGGGCACTGGGCTGTAGAGACATGAATTGGCATATTCCATTTCCCCGTGCATGCGCGAGCCACTACCCGGTCAGTAAACCACTCTGTTCTTGCCGCCGTTCAGCCGGTTGGTGAGGCAGATGGGCTCGTTGCGATTCACGGTGAGCTAGATGGGGTCAAGGTATTTGTCATTGAATTGGGGATCGTAGAAGAAGTTGCCGACGAGGTTGTGGTGTTCGACGTTGCGACCGGTGGCGAGCGAATAGTGAGAGGGGAGTTTCAGCGCGAACATTACACTTCCCACCTTCATGCATCGCAAGCACCACTTACCTATTTGCAAGAACGCGGAGATGTTTCACTTCGCTTTGAAGGCCATTTCGATATAGTCACGACAGAAGCCAACAAGAGGACCCAAAATGACCTTTTTCAGTGAAAAACTTGGAGCAGTGGGAGGAGACTCGGCAAAGGTTGCTTCATAATGCAGTGTAACAAGTAGGCTTGGTGTCATTGGTTCTTTTATATAACCACACCGCGTGTGGCCTTGAATCAACCAATCATTTAACGGAACGGTACTTCGAAGTATGCTAAGAGTAAATGAAAAATTACCCTTCCGGATCGCTTTGCAGATGTGACTATGATGCCCTTCCTGTTTCCACTTTTTTTTAAATATTTTATGCAAGTCCAACTCTCTTACTACTGCTGATTACCTTGACTTCTTCGCATTTGCTCTTGCAGAAATTTTTTGCATCAGGAATCTCCTCAACAACTGCCCCTTGGATCGGCATCTTGTAAGGTCCTCGGCTACGACGCACTGCGAGCCTATGTGGCAAATAATACTCTCTCTGAGCATTGCCTTTCTTCAGTTACGTATCAAATTTTCGGTGTGTCGACACGAGCCTTTCTAGGACAAAATTGAATACGAGGTCCGAAAACTACCAAATCGCCAGTGTTCGCAGACGAAATTCAAAAGCAATTCTTAAGGGAAGCATTCCACCGTGCTCTCTAATGCCTCGATTGTTGGCTTCCTTTGCGGAAGCGGTCGACTCGCCGTTCATGAGTCCACAAGTTAGCGGATGGAGAGGCGATCGGAGGCATGTTCCTCTGCTGGAACAAACGCCTCTCTGTCCAAGTTATCAACTTCAATGGCGGCGTGTCCAATTAATTAACAACCTCTCTCCCATCGGTGCTGTTCAAATGGTTCCGCTGTTGGGAAATCACGGCATCAGCAGCATCCCAGCCCGCAGCAGCGGGAAGTGAGGCGGTTGCTGAAAGAGAAATCGACTGCGCGGCAGGCATCGAGCAGAGGTGACCGGTCTCCCCTTGTGCCACAGCGGTCGCCACAAGTCAACACGAAAGAAACAAGGTCAAGTGCAAGTGCCGGAGCACAGCCCTCCACACCGCCTGAATTCGTCTGTCGCAACAACCACAGTCCGTGTGAGAGGCACCAGTCGGCGAACTGACAGCATGGCATACGAGAAACACTCACAGCCCGAATTCCTCTCTCCCCGCCCCGCCCCGCCCCGCCCCTACGCCCCCCACCACGCCACCCGACTGAAGGTGGCCTTCGCTTCACCCAATGTCTGAGCGGTTAAATTTCGGCGAAGGACAGTCGCAGCATCGGCGTCTGACTCTTCTCACCCCCGTCAGCGTTTCACGCGTCGAAGTGTCGGCCGCGTTCGGTGCGGCACTCGAGAAGGACATCCACTCGTCACTCGGCCAAGGAAAACGCCGCCACCAACGCTCCCACCGCAGCCCACGACGCTTTGCCCTTCCAGCGCCAACGACTTCACGAGTACACGCGCGCCTCGCGTCGACCCCCCACACGGCGAGGGATTTTGGGCGGTGGCCGAGAGGTCAGCTCTGGCGGCATCCTCGAAGGGCCTCGATGTCACGCCGCCACGCCACTTGGCCGGAAGACGTCTCACACCGTCCACTTGCAGCTCTAACATCCTACTTCCCCTTTGCAGTACGCCGGACTGCTTGGCATGATGGTGTTCCTCGAGGGCGTCGGAATAATTGTCCTCTTCAGCACCCAAAACCTTGTAAGCGGCACACACACACACACACAGCCACAAACACACAGCCACATACACACAGAACCACACCCGAATCCACCGCGCTGGTCGAGAAAGCCAGACTCTTCTCTTCTCCTCTCCTCCCTCCTCCTCCTCCTCCTCTCCTCCTCCTCTCCTCCTCCTCTCCTCTCCTCTCCTCTCTGTTTGCCACTTGCCTAGTTCGTAAAAGCGGTGACTTCCCTGCTCGCCTACATGCTGCGCGACTTCGAGGGGCCTCGGGATTTTCCACCCGTCATCTGGTCGCTCATCCTGCAAACTGTGAGTTCACTGCCTCTGTCGAGGGTCGCAGGTCAGCGCCTCGACCGCCGCTCAAAGGACTCCTGCCTGGTTTAGGTTGAGGCCGAGGCCGAGGCCGAGGGCGGAGGAGAGGGCGACGGTGCTCACTGCTGCGGCATGGACTCGCCTCACGACTTCAACGTGAGCCACCTCCCCGCCAGGTAAGCTTCTTCCCCACCCCAAGTGGGCGCGGTGCAGTCGAGCCACCAGCGGCAGCATGCCAGAAAATGCCCTCGAGGAGGCGGTCAACCGCACCGTGAGGGGCGGTGATGCCGCTAGGCAGTCGTGCACCGGCCGTCTGAGCCGCCGTGTGAGAGAGGAGGAGGTGGCGGGGACAACGAGACAGCGACCAGACCACCCGGCCGTGAGCACTCCCACGTTCACCGGCAGAGAGGAGAGAGGCGGGGAAAGCGGTCGCGTACACCTCGTCGTCATTCACTCGCACGACCATGGGAGCATCTGTTGGGGGCCAACTGCTCCCCACCGATCCACTGGGGGGAGAGGGGTTGGCCTCCCAGTGGCTGCTCGGTGGTCTCTGGAAGCTGTTTAGGCCGCACACAACAGCACAGGCTGCATATCCTCGGCATGCGCAACAGTGGCAGCGTCGAGGGGCAGTCCAGCCGCGTGAGGGCGCACTCCAACCCCCGCACGCCTCCTCGGTCACGGGTTGTAGGGTGTGGACAAAGCCAGTGACGCAAATACACGTGTGCCTGTCGGGGTGGTTGTTCGCTGACGGTCCCTTCTCCACGCGCAGGCATCTGCCCCAGGGAATGCTGCGTGCGCGGCCTCCACGAAGTGTGCCGGTGCGACGCCCTCGAAGTGCGGTGGATAATCGGGTGCCGCAGTCGGATCACCAGCTTCCTCCGGCGCGAGATGAGGACCTTCACCCTCACCTGCGTGAGCATTCTCTTGGTGCAGGTATGCGCGGTTCACCGCCCCTCCCCTCCCTCCCCCCTTTCCCCCTCCCCCGGCCCAGCCGTTTCCACTCGTCCACTTTTGCGCCCTCCTCCCGCCTTTCACCACTTCAGTTCCTCCACTTCGCGCTGGCCGCCCTGGCGTTGATGTCCAAACTGAGGTTGTGCAAATGACGATAGGATCCGTGTGCACCTCCCAACCGCCTGCAAACACCACATTTAGCAACTTATGCGATTCTTCACCCTGCCTTCCACCTTTTCTTCTCACTGTCTTGGGGGCACAGGGAGGTGCAGGACCGGGACGAGGGGAAAGAAGCCTTGCTAGGCCGTTGAACAGCATCCCAGGAACACTCTTAGGCTCAAGACAGCCGCCCATTGCCAATCTCTCAGACCCACTGGTAAGCCGATTGACAGGAAGGCTTGAGTGGACGCCCACGCGAGAGAAGGCGGGCATCGAGTGGGAGCCCAAGCCATTCTCTCTCGCCTCCACCCACCTCCTACTGAAGTCGCCTTCATCCTTCGGCCACCTCGTTTCCCTCGCCTGTGTCACCAACTCCACCACCTCACACTGACCTGCGGCCACTCAACGCACCTCAGTGCCAGTTGAGGAAGACTGCAGGCGAGGGAAGCACAAAAGGAAGGAAGGAAGGAAGGAAGGAAAGCACTTGCCCAACGGAGGATGAGGCCTCCTCCGAGGAGACCAACGAGGCCGCCCGACTCGCCAATCAATCGTCAGGTGCCACAAGCGGCAACAAGTGGCAGATGGCGTCTCTTCCCGTATTCTCGCAAAGTCGTTTACCAAAATAGCATTCCTCGCATGCCGCCGCCTCGCAGCCTCTACAAATGCGCACAATTTGTCGACTTCGGGCCGTGGGACAATAATAATTAGCGCGTCACAACGCCCTCAACGCCCTGCCTCACGTCATCGGGACACCGGGTGGCCGAGAGTCCGCCTCCTACGCGCCACTCGGCCACAGACCCGCCTGAATGGCAGGCAGTGGATGCTCCCAGCACCCGCGACGCCCGTGCGCTCCACTCAGGTGCCACGGACTGAGAGCGCAGTCGCCTGGTGGGCGAAGACTGCGTTGGCCGTTCAGCCGGCACTCGCCCCCAACCCGCCCTCGACCGTGGACTGCCACCACACCTCCCACGGCCGCCACGCCGATGACAGCAACCTCGGCCACAACAAATGACCAAAAGAACGAGCACGTTGGGGCAAAGGGCAAAGAAGAAAGTCCTCTCCACTCTCTGTCACACGACCCACCCCAACCTGCCGTCTGACCTTTCCGCCTCGCACGACACGAGGCAGGAGGCAGCGTCGGCCACCTTTGCGCTCTGCCCTGGTCTGCCCCACCGCCACTCACACACCAGGCCACGCGCTGCGACTCGCCTCGTCGCGCCTCGCCTCGCCTCGTCACGCCTCCTTCCTCGAGGACTCCACGCGAGCCCCGCTCCCATGCAGGCCTGCGGCCACAGGCCACGAGAGGCGGGAGGCAGAGGAGGAGTCCTGCCAACGTCGTATTTGCATACACACAACAAAAAAGGCAAACATAATTAAAATCACGCCTATCCAGTCAGCGCTCGTGTGCAGCGAGAAGGCGGACAAGACACAGTTGTTCGAGTCGCAACGCTGCACGCCGGACCGGCTGCTGCGCTGCGGGGCTGCACGGGGGCGGGAGGCGTTTTTAGGGTGGCGGGACGCTGTGCGTCGACGAGCGATTGCAGGCACGCAGCTCCTTGAACGCTCGACGAAGAAGGCACTAATTTTCGTTCAAACAACATAAAAAACCCATTAAAATCCTACTTCGTTCATGCAAACAAGCACACACACACACACACACGCATGCACGCACGCACGCACGCACGCACAACCACAGACAGACAGGCAGGCAGACAGACAGACAGACAGACACGAATTGGCGCAGTGGGGCAACCAACATCACGGACTCGCTGGTTGCCCGACTCCGCCTCATCACAACACCAGCCGCGGGCAGTGCAGAGACAAGACGCAGGAAAAATTTCACTCCTTCCTCACCATAACGGCGATCCCAAGGGAGGCGATGAGCATCAGGAACGTGTACAGCCAACCGTAGTCGACAAGGAGACCCACGATGCAGGGGCCGAGGGCAGCGCCTGTTGGAAAGAAGCACCATTCACCGCGCCTGTCAATCACTACCACCACCACGACCACCCTCCAACACCGTCCCCACCACCGTGGGACTGCATCCTGACTGAGGACTTGTCGGAAGCCCCGCCACCTTCGGGACTAACCCCGCCCGTCCTGCTGCTCTCTTTCATAACGCCCACCCGGGACAATCACACACCGCCACGAATCTCAGTGTCCAACGCAAAAGTCGGCCAGGCGCCCGCCTTATTAACATCATCCTTCCAACCCTGTTTTGGGGAAAGAGGGGGCGGGGGGGGGGAGAGATGCCAGTCGACTTCGTGGAGTGGAGCATCAGTAGACCTTTATGCGCGAGCGAGGGCACCCCAAAGCCCCTTAGCACCGGCGTCCTCTCAAGCCTTACACAACTTTCTAGTCAAGGGTGCGAGAGGCTTAACCACAACTAAAAAAATTGCTACTCCTTTGCAAAATGGTGCCTTACCGAAAGAACCAGTGCCGTCCATGATGGCCACGATTGTCGCCAGAGCTTTTGCGTTGCCACGAAGCGACCACTGGGACCCGAGATCAGCCGACACGGTTGTCGAGATGAGAGCAAACGGGCCAACGATGAGGAATCCCAGGAGCAACAGCAAAGCTGGACGTTGAGAGAAAAGGCATCTGACACCTCGGTAGGGTTGGATGAGGGGGTGGAACACATGCATGGAGGTGGGGAAAGCAAAGACAGTCTTACGCACACATGCAGACTGGCACTGAGGACGCGCCCACGAGGTAGTAGACGTACAGCTGGAAAATAAGAGGGAAAAGACGAGTCGTCAACAGGCGATGAGCCACACAGCGTAGTGCAGTCCCCTCAAATGCCTCACTCTCGCATTCCCTCCTTCATCACAGTCTCTCGCTCCCTCCTCCTTCCCACCCTCACTCGTCTGTCTGTCTGTCTGTCTGTCTCCCTTTCCCGTCTCATCGCCCACCGCCTCCCCTCACCCACCTTCCAAAGCAGTCCACGTGTTTGGTGTCCCAGGCACCGACACTAATCAGCACCTCTCGAGGTGCTTTCTCCTGCCCACCACCGCCACAGAAAGAAGCTGAGTCGGAGAGGCGCACTTACGGAGGGCATGCCAAGGAGGAGCATGACGACACAGACTGTGGCACTGCACGCCATCCGGTCCATGACCAGCCCGGCCACGACGCCACCCACGATTCCGCCCACGTCGAAGACCGTCGATACGTCGGCCGACAGGGTTGCCTCAAATCCGTTCGCCTCTCTGATGTACCGCGGCAGCCAGAAGAGGAAGATGAAGACGGCAAATTTGATGAAAAATATACACGATGAGTATTCAACGACGCCCTAAAAGGCATCGAAACAATGTGAACATGAGTTAATCAGAATCAAGCGCACGGAAATCAAAAAAATGGGATTTGGTGATTACCGGAACAGCGAGAGCGCCGCAGAAGCTGATCGCCCTAACGTCTTCTCGGGAGACTTGGCCACCCTCGGATCCGAGTAAAGGTTCAGTATCCTCGTCCACGTCTGCGGACTCTGGTGGCTGAAAGGGCGAGCAAACGACCTCTCATGAAAGCTGCTTCTCTCCACTAACTCGTCGCCTACTTCACTCATCAGTCGTCTATCCGTGCCTCCTCCAAGTTCCACTGCAATTCACTTCAACTGAAACACACATCACAAAGCAACACAGTGTCTACCTCTCACCTCTCCTCAACCCACTCTGGTCCACCTTCCGGCCCCATACTCCCCAACAACAAAAAACAAATGGGTCTGATGAAAGCTATCAGGTGGACTCACCCGATCCGGCGACGTTTCCGCTGCCTCCTCGCAGCCTCGCTCGTCAGTCTGAAGAAAGGTTTGAGGTCAGTGAGTGATCGACAACTTTGGCACCGCAGCCGCTTCAACTCTCGGAGACGGCGACGGCGACGGCGACGCCGGTTGCAAGGGGTCTGCGGACACAGTCAACTGGCCCTACTGACTCGACGAGGTGGCGACCATTGTGGGTGAACACGAGGCAGCGAGTGAGAACCACCAACCATGGCAACTTGGCGCGCATCTCTCGGTGCCAGCGCCGATTCCTTCTCAACAAGCGATAATGCCAACTTGTCACGCCACGGATTCTTCAGACCAACCAGACACTGTCTCGACAAGACTCCCATCTGGTGTCCACCGCGTCAAATGGGGCCTTCCGCCTCCCCTCAATTTGAACTGACACCTTCCCCTCCTCACTGGAAGCACTACAGGCTCAAGCACAAATGGCTGGCGGGGCAGCACAACCCGAGTAGATCCATCAAGGAGCACAATCTCGCAGGACTACTCAGGCAGCACTCTCCATTCTCACTCATCTCCTCTCCTCGAATCTCCTGCCCTCCCCTCTTCTCCCCCCAAGGCCACTGCGGGCCCTTCCGCCGTTCCACGGATGACGCTAACCAAGACAACGTGGTGCGCGCTGCCACAGCCCACCGTCCTCATCCACAAAAATTCTCGGTGGAACTGACAATGCAATGAGAGGAAGTCCTCACCTTCACTGTCGCACTAGCAGCGGAGAAGCCCAAATCCTCCGGATCTGTCAATGAAGGCAGGTAAAGCTTAGACACACACACACACACACAGCAGGGTGAAGGGCAACAAAGAACAGGGCAGACGCCTACATGGGACGAGGAAGAGACTGACCACAACGCCCATGACGATGACCAGCAGGCCGGGCACAACGAAGGACCATCCCCAGGCGACGTCCACGAAAATCCCCGCCAGCAGGCCGCCCACAATATTCCCCAAACTGGCGTGTGAGTTCCACACGCCCAGGATAAAACCGCGTCTACAAGCGAAATGCACATCGGCGGTGTAGCTCCACAATCTCATGCTGAAATGCACACGTCACCTCGGACCCGAAATCGAAGGGACTTCCACCGGTATAGGCAGGTGAACGTGAAAATGAGAGGGTTTTTTGACACTCGCCGTGAAGGCCTTATCTTCTGCCTTTCATAATGACAAACCGTGATTCGTAGTCCCTCACTTACGCAAAAAGAATTAAGAGTAACGGGAGCATTGGACACCTAACAACCTCAACTATAAAGTGGGAAGAGAAGTGAAAAAATATCGCAGTTTAAAACAGTTTAGTTTGAAGACTCAGTGACGATGCGGTCGACTAATAGGCTTAGAAAGTGAAATGTACCAAGCCTTTACACGCGCTCCAACGCATGTGGCCGCACTCATGCATTCAAAGCAGGCCTCCGCACTGTCACTCCTCCCTCACTACGGCGACACTTTGCCACGAACACCACATTCACCAATCTCTGGCCGTCTGTTACAACACCTACTAACGCGATACGAGTAAGAGACGAGGGGATGCACACTCTCTGCCTCCTACCGTCACCACCACACCGTCCAGACATTCATTCTTCCTCCAACTCCACCAACTGATGGCTCAAGTGGCCACTAACATACTCCTACCCAACGTTCAACTTACGCCTCTCGCCGAACACCCGCCATTACACATCACTGTTCACCGGAAAATGATAAAATCCGCAATTCATTTGCAACCTCGTATGCGTCATCGCAAGGCACGTGTAAGACAAGGGCCGGTGCCATAACCACCCTGTGCAGCATCCAAGTTGACGCGACGGATATACCAAAAAATAGGCTCTCTTTCCCTGGCACCAAACTCAAACTACGTTGGCACAACCGAAGGTCATAGGTAAACAATGCCACTGTTTAATAAACAACCGCTTGTTTCACGTGGTGACAGAGGTTCCACTGTTGGGGTGAATTTTACTGAACAATAGCTAAACTACGGGTTATGCCCCACTAGACGTAGCTTTAACGCGTTCGAGAACAAAGTAGGCGGCCCATACCGATGCTTTTAAAGCCACCTTCTAATTAAAAAACAAAAGTCTACAGCACAATTTTGCCATTCCACCAACTTGACCACAGCCCTCCATGTGGGCTTTGTCAAGTGGGCGGGAAACAAAACATCCCTCATCATTTGTCAACTAGGGTGTTGCATCGGCCCCATCACACTTTCTCACAAATTGAAAGAACCATTGATCAAACACAGTGTCACCATCCCAAACAATATTGCAACTGGCAACATTTAGACACACTAAAATAAAATAAAATCGACTCGTCAAAGGGGTGGTATTTTAGTTCACAAGCCAACATTGCATTATACTACGTCCAAGCAATTAACCAAGAAAGCAGGAAAACCTCACCTTTTCTTCCCAAACCAGTTCCCCATGCAAGTCAGCACAGCCGGCCAACCAGTCGACTGCACAAGTCCTCCTGCAGTCTAAAAAATACACGGATATTACACCATCAACGCATCGCCAGCATTGCTTCAGCACAACTCGCTGAGCATACCTGAATGATAAAGTAGAAGGCGAGAGAGTGAATACGCAAGAAATAACCCAAGCCGAATGCGGCCGTGGTGATACCAGAGAGAATGCAACCCCAAGTGAGAAAAACACGCAGGTTCATACGTTCCGCGATATGGCCACTAAGAAGGAGACGAAGGGCATAGGGATCAACCATTAATACCCACGTTATTTCAGAGGAAAATAGGAGAAACACCTGACGAACATCCCTCCTGCGTAGGACAACAGGTAGGCCAAGTCCAGATAACCGAAAATCGCATTGTAGTTGTCCCCATCAAAAGGCTTCCACATACAAAATGTGGCATTTTCGGGGACTAAGGACTTGTTCTCCTTACCAGCAATTTCACTGCAATTGGGATGAAGGACGGACTTGACAACACTCATTGGTTTTCGCGATGCATGAAAGATTGTATAAATGATGAGTGTGAAGAGGAAAATCACGGCCTTCCATCTACAATAAAGGTGGCAAGTAATGACAACGCATGAGAACGTTCTCCTTTCATATAAAGTTTGCGTAGCTATGTGTTTCAGAAAAGGTACCTTTTCACAGAGCGTTGGCGCCGTCCGCAGAGTAGCCTGATGCCGAATGGCGGAGGCGCCATCTGCGGGCGATGAAGCACACGAATTGATAGTGCGCACATTTTTCGACCTTCATTCTTTGAGTTGACGCTTTCCATCATTTAGAGGGAAAGTTGTGTACCCTTGTTGAGAGATGCGAGCGAGAAAGGCTTTAAATCTGGCGGAAATTTTTGCCGGGATTAGGACTGGTGAGATACAGTGTTAATATCTAAGAGGAATTATTAAGCCTTAAGAAGCTGGCAATGGTGGTTTATAATGTTGTAGTTTAGAAGCGCCCTTGCCAAAAGATGAGACGTGCGCTAAGAGCCACTTGCAGACCAATATGCACCAATGTGGTGAATTCTACAAATTAGTTGAAGAAAAAGAACTTACTTTCCATGTGCGAGTGGGAAACAATAGCGCTTTTCGACCCAACGTTTCCCTGCGCTCGGTTTGATTGGCTCTCGCCGACCTTGTCGGCTTGCCTGCCTGAGCCCAAAACAACCCACTGGGCGTTGCAGTGGGACTCTCCGTGATCGCTTCGTTGTGTACTTGATAGTTCTCCATATGTGGTTCGATGGAGATACCGCCTGATGATGTAGCTTCTCGCATCTACAATCTTTGCCAGTCGAAGTGAGTTGAAGATGCAGTGGAATAGATCTCTTTGAGGCCCTAACTCCACCGACTCTTGTAGGAGGGAATACGATATAATTCCACACATTGATGGGCCAGATCATAGGGAGATAATTGAGATTGACGACGCCTTTGCTCTTTGTTCGTGCCTTGGTGGCCCAAGACTGTGGCTTCCACTTTACCAGAGTGCTCTTCATTCGCACAATCGGACTTCGATTGGTATGACAATGCTTGTTTATGAAACGGTTGCTCTTTCCCATGCTAGGAGATCTGACCATCCTCCTTCTTTTTCGTGCCTTCGTGCCTGACATTTTGGCATCGCAGGAAGGAGTATTATTTGGAGGGCGAGTTGACGCTGAGCGATGAGTTGGCGTTTACGCGACTGGTGCTGTTGCGCTTCCCGAGAGCTACTGAACCACTTGAGCACAGGTATGGGGCATGATTGATGACGGGGTTGTTGCCAAGGCAGTGGATTTTGGGTCAGCTGTCGGACGAGGAAGTGGAGTCAGTGGCCGAGGAGGAGGTGGATTTATGCGAAGTGTTGGGTGACAAACACCGTTGCAATTACATGGTTTGGCAGCATCGTCGATGGCTGCTTGAGAGGCGTGGATTTAGCCTGGATGTTAGTCAAAGCTACTAACACCACGAAGTCAGGCGTGTGTGTATCCGAGCTGCTGCTACGTTGAGGGTGTGTAACGGTTTTTGTTTAGGTTTTTCGCCGGGAATTGGCACGAATGGATGCGTGGAATGCGGGTCACCCAGTGGATGTCAGCGGGTGGAGTTACCGCGTGTATTTGCTGCGTTTTGTGTGCGGGAGTGGGTGAAGTTGGGTTCTTGCAGCCAATATTGCTGGACGAGATGGAACGTACGCGGGCGAGGATAGAAGCCACGCCAGAGAACGAGGTGCTGTGGAGTTACAGGTGAGTGGTGTGTGTTGAGTGCGAGTGGCGTTGTAGACGGTGTTTGGTGGAAATGTACCTGGCGATGAGTGGAAGTGCGGAGGCGTGTGTGAAGATCGACCCGGAGGCCTACGTGGACCGAGGATTGTTGGAGTTGACGCACCGGGAGCTGAAGTCTTATGTGAGACTGAGAGAGCCTCGCAGGTATGGCGGTTCTTGGTCGTGTTTGTTGTACAAGCGGTATTTGAGGTGGATAGCACAAGTCCTGTGTGGTGACTGTTGGCAGTCTTCTGGTTTTCTGTGGTGGGGAGTGTGGAAGGAGCGTGGACTTGTAGGGGGGCGGAGGGGAGGGGAGGGGAGGAGAGGAGAGGAGAGGAGAGGAGAGGGGGAGAAGAAGAGGAGGCTCTGGTTAAGCGCTTTTTTTTGCAGTCAACCGCCTTGCCTCATGACCGCGAGTGCTTCGGTGGTGCGGAGGCGGAGTGGAGGCTTATCGGTTAAGGCGAGGTGGTTTCGTGTGAGGTTGTACACGCAGGGTGGAAGGAATACCTGGCGTCAGCGGCGTGACAGGCGAGAATTGGAGGCAGCGTGTGGTGTGATTTGTGTCGGTGGATGGAAGCGGTGTGACTGTGGCCTTCTCGTTCTGCGGTGGGACCTTTTCGTGCACCTGCAAATTCAATCGGTTGTTTGGACGAGTGGTCTGTTGAAGTGGCGTCGTGTGTCCTGACGCAACAGCGGTGTGATTGTCGAGGGAAGCCACTGGTTGCGGCCTTTCGTGGTGTCCGACCGACTGGCGACGGTGTGATGCAGCCGGTTGGGTTCTCGAACTGGGCGATGCCATGACATGCTGCGTTGGGTTTGGGTCGCTCTCTCCTGCTCGGCTTGATGCTTCGTCCACCGAGACGAGACGTTATTTCTTAGTTGTAGTGGGGATCTGGGGGGGAGAGTCGAGTGTCGCGCAGTTGGCGTTTCATTTCCTCTTCGGTGTGGAGGTTCACTCGAGTGGATCGGGAGACGTGGAGTGAGGCGACTCCTAAGTGAGCGGCTTGTTCGCCGAAGCGGGTTCGCCTCCTGTCGCATCTTGTGACGCTTTGCTCGACTGTTGCGAGCATTTGCTGGGCGAGGGTGTCGAGGACGTGGTGTCCGGCGTGGATTTGACTCCCGTGGGTCTTCACCCCTTCTTGACACATGTGGTCAGTGGGGGAGATCGACGAGGGGAAAAAGAGTATGCTGCTTTCCTCGTGGCTGCGGTGTGGACAGCGGCCGTGTGGGTGTGCGAGAGACCAGGTTGGAGAGTGGAGGCAGTCGGGTCGGAGGCCGTGTTGCCGAGTGGCGTCGGGACGGAGGGGCGGTCAGTGTCCGCACTGGCGGGTTGAGGGCATTGCGCGGTGGTTGGGGCGTCGGTCCCGCCGAGACGTGTTCGTCCCCTCGCGCGTAATTGCCTACTCGGATGGTTGAGGGCAGTCATTGCGGGATAAGCCGAGTTGTTCACGCCAAAGTGGGAGTGTTGGGACTCCCCACTGGAGAAACGGGCCAGCGAGCACCCGACACTCTGCGCCGAGGGGGTGAGCGAGCAACTCTTTTCGTCCCCGATTCCACATGTTGGGCAGATTCGTCTCCCCTTGGGGTGCAGTTCCTCGTCCAATTTGCCATCGGACGCTGTTGAGGAACGAAGGAGGCCGCGAGGCGGCACGAGGAAGTCCCGATTCGTGATAAGCGTGCGTGGCTGTCGTCATGGCTCGTCGTTGTTTCATTTGTCACTCAGAGAGGCGCGACAAGTCTTCCAGAGGCAAAATTGCAAGCGTAATTTTCCTTCGGGGTCATCATTCACACCTTCAGCATGCGTTTCCCACGGCTGCTGAACTCAGATGGCCTAACGAGTCGACTGGCGCGGTGTCCTTCTTGGCTGCTCCCAATTTTGCCATTCCCCACTTCACGGGGATTATGTGATTTTGTTGAACGGGGGCAGCTCCGACTCGGGCCAGTCGAGGCGGACGAGTCACCTTTCCCAGCGGTGGAAAGTGTGCCCCACAGCCAAAGCCGAGGCGTGTGGAGGTCGGGAGGAGAGGAAGGACTGCGTTGAGGAGCGGATGGACAGTGTGGAGTATGCCGATTGCCTCTCTGTGTGGTACACCGTCTTGTTCATGTCAAAGTGGGACTGTTGAATGGCCACCAGCGGATGACTCGGTGTACCCTTCTCCCTCACGTCTCCGCCACCCTCGGTGGACGTCGCGCAAGTGCGCGATTCCGTCATTCGCAGTGACGCGTGTGGCGGTCACTCGCGCGTGTGTGGGAGGAGCGAAGAATGCCTCGACGCCGTGTGTGCGACCTCCAGGCCAACTTGCTTGCCGCGGCGAAGGTGGATCCACCTCAACCCTCCACGCTGAGTCGATCTGTCGGGTGGCATTTTGTGTCCCGCGGTTGTGCAGCGAAGTTGTCGGCAGTGGGTCTCTTCACCGTGGGGCATCTTCCGCTTCCTTTCCTTTCCTTTCCTTTCCGATGGACTCACCAACTTCCTCTCGCTTGAAACCGCATCTCGGCGTCACTGGACGATCAGTCGGTAGTTAGGCGGTTGCAAGTTGGTGCCCACTTGTGCCGAAACGTCATCACCAGTTGCTAATTACGCCTCTGTCCGACCCGCAGACGCGTCGCGAAGTGGAGTCGAGGTTGAGTGCGGCTGTCGGGCGACCTACCTCCTCCATCTCTCCTCACAACCGTCGTGTCCTTCTCCTGAACCCTTTTGCCTAATTAAAGTCCTCCCAACCAGGCCTCCCTCGCAACTACGACCGCCGTCCACCCGTCAGCCTCCGCGCTCACCCACGTCGTCAGTCGTCGGAATTGCGGATGGTGGTCAACAGGGCTGTCAACTCGCCGCTGCGGGTGTGGAGCAGTCGTTTTCGTCTACCAGAAGACTCATTTCTGCCCCCTCCCAATGCCCTTCAAACCCCTTGTACGCATTTCCCACAGTCTGTGCGCCTTCTCGGGCCTTTCTTCGCCCTCCATTGGACTGAGTGTGGCCCCCGTCTCAGCGGTTCCCCGCCTCCACCATTGCGGAGACAGAGAATCCCACGAGACTCACATCTTCCATTCGCCAACAGGTTTTCTTTAGTGCAAAGTGTTAATCACTCGGATTAAGCTGTTCTCCCCTTCAGACGATTTTTCTTTATTTTTAAACCTAATAGGATTTCATCTGTGTTGCGGGTGATCAGCCCGTAATCTCCAGACGCGTGTCCTCGTCCTGGCTGGGAAGAGCCAACCAAACCGACCACGGAGCCTCAAAGTCGCGCCAACCGACCTCGGCGGGCGTCACGGGGGTTTTATGCTGACTGCCGAGCGGCGTCTTTCGACAACTCGGCAGGCTCCGCCCCGACGCGGCCCTCGGTGGAAGTCGCCGATGCTCGGCTCGCTTGCCACCTGGCCGCAAGTCGACTTCTCCTGGCCGCCGATGTGCGAGGCGTTTAAGCATCACCTCCTCGACTGCGTTTTCGTGTCGGTCGACCTTTCCTTCCCCCTCAACGGTTTCGTCTATTCTGTCAACCGAACTGCAATGGTCGCAAATCCGCGAGACCTTCACCGCCAGAGTGAACTTGCTGCCGCATGAGAGTAAACGCTACCCGAAAGCGATCGCCTTGATTTCATTCCAGTCTCATTGGCAGCGTTGAAAGTGCCTTGGAAGCCACTAAACCAACGTAGGGAAACCGTTGCAGGGGCAATGGAATGCACGACTCCCATGCAACGATGGAGTTCCTCAACTCCTCGCTCCCTGCGATCTGTGCGCCTAAACTTCTTTCATCAGACGTCATGGAGTCGGAAGCAGACGCCGAGGTGAAACCTGTGGCCAGTTTGGCCGTCATGGTGCCTGCATTCGCGGTGAAGACGACGCCAGAGTGCCGAATTGCCACGATGGCATGTTGTTTGGAAGGAAGTTAAAGTGGCCGTTAGTCTTGAAAGCAGTCACATGCCACCGGAAGTCATCGCAGTCGTCGAAGCCTGTCATCCACTCGCTTTCAGCCGAACGCAACGGCATTTCTTTTCCTCCATTTGCACCACTAATTCGGCGATGTGATGATTTCGCAAGCGCTCGTCCAGCTGGTCGTACCACCGCCCCTCACAACGCCCGACCAGCGGAGTTTTTGTGCGTCCCCGTCGTGGCAGCCCCACATCACCGCATCCACGAGGCGGAAGGGCAATTGCCGTCGTCTGGTGAGAGAGGCGCTCTTCTGCGCCACTCGAATGTCCCCCGCCCTGCCCCCCTCGCGGCTGCCCTCCTCGCGCGTCTTCTCTCCCGTCCCCACTGGTAAAAGAGACCGCAGACGGGCCGGTGGAGTGACGTGCGCTGCGAGGGCACCTGAGGCATGCGCGACTGTGGAGACGATAGACGGTGGGTGATGGGGACTGCAGCAGACGAGGAGACGAAAGGAGTCTCGTCTGCCCCGGTGTCTGCACTCTTAACCCCGAAGACATTTCTACTCCACTAATGCCTCTAGGATGCAACGCGCTGTTCTCCTTGACAACCGCGTTCGCCGTCTACTTCTTCAACCGGTGGAGAGGCCGTCTGTAGGCAGGAAGTGGAGAACTTACTTCCTCTTCTTTGCATCCACTCCACCTTCCCAAACCGCGGGTGTTTGAGAGGAGAGTGGAGTGGCTTGTTACGCCTAATTTGGCGGCAATGGCATGGAACGAAATATGCACACACACACTCACACACACACACACTCCCGAAATAGGAGATTAACACGTCAAACTACTTGATGCGGTTGCGCGACAACAAGGGGGAGGAGGGGAGTTGACTCTGTGGAAGCACAAAAAACACGGCTTTGCACAACGCGATGGTGAGTGAATTGCGACTCATCATAAGGACAGCCAAACGTGACAGTTGGCATGATGTGAGGGAGAACAGGAAGAATAACTTTTTAAGGCAATAACCTCCCCGTCGTCGTCTCCCGAGGAGAGGAGGCGGCTGTGGACTTTTCACAATTTCAATGGAATCCGATGTATTATAGTGGCCCGTAAAATAAAGTGGTTCAGTCGCGGATGTTATCTCTTGCTCAAGGTAACGAGTTCGGTTAATGATGTAGCGCCTTTAGCTGTCTATTATTCTAATCAAGAGACGAAAGAGCAAATAGTTAACAATCGGTATGTTTTCAGTGAAATATAATGAAGATAAGCAATACTCACGCAGCCTGTTCTGCGTTGGGGATAACTAGTGCTTGTAACATTCTCCTGGTATATTGAAAAAACATTAAAAGGTTTTTGATATTACTGCTTTTTGGTATGCAAAGTCAAATGACCTCGTAGATTTCATGAAACATCCCAAGAACCTTTCCGAGATGAAGTGCCCTATTGTATCGTCAATCTTACTACATGAATCAATCCCATTTTTGAAACGCATAATTCCTTTAAACTGTATCCAAAACTGTATAAGGCAACATAAGCATAAGGTAAAATGTCTTTTTCTAACAACATCTAGGGCATAGGCGAAGAGCCCGCCGCTTGAGCCCTTTATTCAAGGTCTGAGCAAAACTTTACATAATAGAAAAGTTAAACAAGATTTTACTTGAAAATTTTTGTAAATCATGTATTTACACAACTCAAACTTATTTAAGGTTTTGAATATATTTAATGAACTTTATTTTTGCATTCAATTTTCTTGTTCTTGGACATGCGTTTCTTAACAGTCATTAAGAAAACTGATATGCGTGTTCTAACTTACTCCATCGCCAAATTTTGAAACGTGTTGCATTCGATTCTAATTTTAACTGTTTAGCGAAACCCTGTCACAAATAATTTTTGCTTACCTCATTAACTTTTTGTCTATCAAGTGAATGACATTCGTTAGTTTTTTTTGCAATTTGTTTACTATTTGGATCTATCTATTCGAGTGTTTTATTAACCCTTAGCATTGGCAACAATTTTTTTTCGTTTATACACAAGCCTCTTTGTTATTTCCTTTCCGACCTAGTATAAACAATCGAGAAATCTCTCGTCTCATATATGTATATACTTTAATTTCAAATCATAAACAGTTCCAAAGTACATTTTGCACATCTAGCTCTCTACCTCTTCCGAGATAATTCCAGCAGTCGCTTCACATGAAATTGTACAACTTTGTTGCCTTTTTGGCAGCTTATTATTCATCTCTCGCAGCGAGTCACGACTTACTCCATTCGTTTTGCTTCCACCAGGATTGATCGTGTACACACTGCCGGCATTTCTCTTTCCTCTTAAACACCATCGTCCAAGTAGTGCCTTACTCGTCGTTCTGAACTTGATAGAAAAGAGAGAGTAAAACACAAAATTCATGGTGGCGTTGATGAAGAGAAGAACGTTGGAAATATTTGAGAAGACAATAATGAAGGAGTAAAAATTTGCATCCGCAAGAATCTCCTCCGAAGTAAACACATTTGATATAATGTTAAGCACCGTGCTTGGTATTTGGAGAATTAGAAATGCTACCACAATTGATATAAGCATTACTGTAATTCTATGCTGCTCACTGAACATGACTCGCCTCGTAGTGTTACTGCGCATTTGGGAGACAGCAACCGTGGTAGTTAAGCATGATTGTGCTATTTTCACACCCGTCGATGCGTACTGCGCTTTCGGGTGCCGATCCTGATGCTCTTTTCCCAATGTCCATCTTTTGCGTTTGGCTTGTATGCCTTTCCGAATGAGAAGAATGTTAAAAATAGTGAGCAGGAGAAAAGGTAAGATGACACATGATATTTGATTGATAAAGACATAGCCGAAAGCTGTGAGGATCTTTTGATACTCTGAATCTTCCACGATATACTCGCCATCGGGGACAATAGTTCCATTTTCGTCAAGAGGCGGTGTCACTTTTCGTTGAAGGAAATCAGGAAATGTTACAATGAAGGTAACCGCACACACTATGCACACAATTCGTTTCGCCTTTCCCCGGGTGCACACGCGATGGCCAAAAATGGGGAATGAGATGTTTATAAAGCGTTCGATAGTAAAACTGACGGTCAGCCAAGTGGTAATGTTACTGAATAGGTTAGCAGTTCCGTGAATTATTGGCACAGCCAGCATATATATCCGCATTGTAAAAAATGTTTTGTAAATATGGAGGCTGAATAGGAGAGAATACGTGAGATAAATCAAATCTGAAGCTGATACGGCCGTTAAGTAGACATTGGTCGAGGACTTCATCCATGATCGTGTCAACACAATAATGTTTATGATGTTGACCACAATTCCCGTGGTGCATATGATAGGAGTGAGGATTTTAGCACATATCAGGCGAGCAAAATATATCCTCTCTCTGTAGATGGCATCCATTTATGATGCAAGTGTTATGAGAAGATAAATTTCGTTTTTACATAAAACGGTTACGTGATTGGCTGCCCCAAAAGCCAATGAAAATTCATATCGCGCGAGGTCAAAAGCTCATTGGCTCGTCCATTGCAATGCGGTCTGGCGCATTATAATACCAACAAATTCGCTTAACACGCCGCGGTGAAGATCAAAAATCAGATTAAAACTGGGGGATTAATGTTATCTGTAGGGAACAAAGTGGAGAAGAGAGTATTTTTTGGAAATACACAGATTCTCACAATTAATTAACTCGATAGTCGTGTCCGCTGACAGTCGACACTTAAATTGCCGTTCTTCCTATTTCGGTCATTTGAAGGACTAATCCGTGTGGCCTGCCGAAGATTGGTAGACTCAGTCCATTACTAAAAAGAAGACTGTAATGTGGAGGGCGAGTATTCACATCTTCGACCCCTCCTTCCGTCAACTGCCAGCCACAATTTTTGCACCGACCTGCCCTGAGCAAATGCTTCAAGCTCCCCACAGCTGCGAAAAGCCCGTTAGCTGAAATTCGTCGCCACCCTCTTCTCCACTCAACTGTAAAATTGGCCTCAGGGGGACGGATCCATTGACACAAATGAGATTCGCGATATGACAAAAAACAGTGATGATGATTACTTGCCGCTGTTCCACTTCCCCGACTATAATTGTTAACAGGGAGACGATAAAGTTCCTCTCGCCTGTGCGTTTGGATTATTAGCATCCTCCGACAAACGGCCTATAAAAGACTCTTTTTGATAGCATTTGTCCTTGATACAAAAGTCTCCCTCGCTGAGAGTGTCCGGCCGCACGGCGAAGACTGTCAACGAGGGAGGGGGGGCGGCGGAGGGGCGGAAGGGCGATGGCGGGGGTTATTTCGGGCGGATTTAGGGGAGAACTAATCCGTTGGGGGCTAAAATTAGCTACGCGTCTAAGGCCGAAAGTGTAGCAGGCCCTGGAAATCGTGGGCGCAGCCCATCCGGGGGGGTGAAATCGCGTCTGTCGGGAGGTGCACCCCATCGCCTCCACTTTGATTCGAGGCTGAGCACCTTGCGAGGCGGTTTCACGTCGGAAGCGCCCCCGACGGAAGGATTTCAAGCAGGCGCTGCCTCCTCCTTCATAAATTTGCCCAATAGTGGAGTCTTTTAATGCAGACGAAGATGGCTTCCATGGGCTTTTGGGGTCCGTCAAGTCCACCTTTCGCGACTTCCTCGGGGTCGGCCTCAGCGCAGGGCGGGCAGCAGGGAAATCCTCTTTGCATTTTCACTGTTCCACGTAGCCCCACGAGGTGATGCGTTTTTTGCCTGCAGGCGGTGGGGCGAGAGGCGCCTCGAGGGCAAAATCGTCCCGCCGACCAAATCGCAAGCTTTAATTCATGATTT
This sequence comes from Dipylidium caninum, assembly GCA_017562135.1. Taxonomy (NCBI): domain Eukaryota; kingdom Metazoa; phylum Platyhelminthes; class Cestoda; order Cyclophyllidea; family Dipylidiidae; genus Dipylidium; species Dipylidium caninum. Next base: position 38,737 of record QEYB01000526.1, read on the forward strand.
TGACGTTAGTTTGTTTGTCGCTAAGACGATTTTCAGCTTCACGACGAGGAGACGCTGGGCCGGGCAGACGAGCGTCGGGGAGGCGTTGATGGACGCGGCTGCCATTCGGGGGGGGGGGGAGCAAATCCATCCAAAACACGCCAGCCAGCGTTGGCGTGAGTTGCCGTGGCAAGAATGGAAGCAGTTGGTGTGGTTGCCACGCCGAGACCGCGTGGAAAAGCGTCGCCTGTCAAGTGGCCCCCGTGACACACCCTCTGAGATGCCAAAAATCCTTCAAAATCCACGTCCCCCGCCACCTTCCGTCCATGGAGGCGGCCGAGGAGTCGCCCGCCGCGTGGGACGAGACAAAAGAACCGCCCCCGGGCAAAGTTAAGTGGGGTGGGAGAAGAAAGACGCGCGGGCACGCGGGCGATCTGCGCAAGACTGTCGTCTAAGCGCCTCCACGGAGGAGGAGAACGCCGCGAAACTAAATGGAGGCGTGGCAAAGGGGAGGCGAGAAGGCAGGCGGCTACGCAGACGTTCCGGCAGGCATTCACAGGCGGGAGGACCGCGCGGGGACAGGGAGAAGGGGAAGGCGACGCTGTTTCGCCACGTGGAGGACTGCACAAGCGAAGAGGGCGAAGCGACACTCCCAAGTCAAGTGGGCGCCCCTCGGCGCCGCCATTTCCGCTCTCCTCCGGGTGTCGGCCTCTGCCCCGTCGCGCGGAGTGTCGACGGCGTCTTTCCCGTCTTCACTGGCCGTTGGCAGAAGTCCGGTCGGGGGGGGGGCGGGGGGGCAGTGGCAGAGAAGCCTCATCTCCACCGCCTCCCGCCTCCTCCGCCTTCGCATTGACTGCCGGAGGGGGGCGAGTGGCCGCCACCGCGGGGCCCCGGCAGACCGCGTTTCTCTGTGACAGCGAGGATTTTTGGCTCACCGCCGCAACAAAATCATCCCTGTCAATTTGGCCTCCGCCTCCCTCCTCCCTCCTCCCTCCTCCCTCCTGCCTCTCGGTGGTGCGTGTCGCTACGAGACCGACTGGCTTCGCTCGAGGCGGTCACGAGACATTCCACGCCTGGGGGCTGCGACCACTCGAGTCCCGTTTGCCGAGACGCAATTCGACATCCGCCGAACATGGTGTCCTGCGGAGCGACGACGAAGACCGAGCGACTTCGCGCCACGTGCGAGACAGCAGATTCGCCCGAGGGGGAGCTCGGCGTTTTTCTTATCGCGCCACGAGAATTTGTTTTTATCGCCCGAGGAGAGTCCTCCAACTTACTGCCTCCACCAGCCGTCCGCCGCCCCCTCGCGCCCCGCCCCGCCCGCACCGCCTCGCCGCCCCTTCGCGCCCCGGTCCCATAATTCCTCCTCTTCCACGGTCCCGTGTTTGACCTGATTAATGCGTCTGTGACGTGCAAAAGGCAGCAGCAGCAGCAGCAGCGGCAGCGGCAGACCAACCGACCGCGCCGACGGAGAAGGAGGCGCCAAGTGCGCGGGAGCAGTGGCCGACGATTTGGCGCTCGGCGGCGTCCCCTTCACCTCCGCGGGTCGACGAATCGCCGCGTTGAGGTGGAATTCGCGGAGGCGGAGGGGACGAAACGACGAGCCAATGAGCCACTTGACGTGTTTAGGTTTTTTTTCTTACAAGGTGTCCCAACATCCGCCTTCCTCGTGCGACGAGCGACGCGCAAGTTTTCTGTCCGCTTGAAATCTGCCTCCTCCTCCTCCTCCTCCTCCTCCTCGGTTCCAGCCAATCGCCTTCCAGTCGTGCTGCGGGCGGGTTTCGGGGTCCGCAGCCTCCCGTCCGCCTTCTTCCCCGCCGCGTCGGACTGGCGACGCCGCGCAGCCGCCCGCCCAACGCCCGGGCAGCCCAGCGCCCCGATTGTGGGCTGCCCCAACCAGTGCGTTCGCGTGGGAATTCGGTCCTGCGGCCCCGCCTCGCCGACAACAAGGAGAAGATGACATTTTTGACTTCGCACGCGCCTCCGACGCCTCAGCCGCCGGGTTGGGAACGCGTTTCGCCCGAAAGCGGTCGAGTGACGTGGAAGTTGTGCGTCTTCGGAGGAACATCAGTTGACAGTCGGTCCTTCGACTCCTTCCACTGGCCGCGGTTGGCCGCCGATGATAAACCAGCTTTGCCGCGCGCGCACCAAAGACGGACTGCGTCGAAGGGGTGGAGGAGGCCGCTCGCGTGGAAGGCGACGAGAGGTTCCAGTCAGCCCGAAGGGCCAAAATGCCCACTGCCGGAGCGGCCGCGGCGCATTTCCGCGCGGTGAGGCCACGCGGAGGGAGACGAGGACGCAAGTTGGGCGGCGAAGACATCGGAGGTGGGAGAACACCTCAGTCGCTGCTCCCGACTCGAGAGAGGAGGTGCTCGTCACCTCGCGTCGTGCCTCACGCGCTCTCGCTCCTCGTCCCCGACCTCGCCGACGACCGTCTCGTCGACTGCAGCGTTGGACGCTGCAGTCGGTCTTTTGGCGACGTCTTCCAGGCGTCTTTTTGCCAGAGCGGACGTATCGCTGCCTCGCAGGTGACCGCGTGACCCACCTCGCCTTATCGCCTCTCCAGGAAGCGCGGACGCGTCGGTGGCCGAAGAGCTCGTCACGGGACGAGTGGTGTCTGGACCGACCTCGTCGTCCGCGACATCACGTCGACGCCTCGGAGCCGGCGCAGCTGCAGCCGCGTGGCCGGCGGGGATATCTCGCTCTTCTCTTCTCGCCCCGCCTCTTCCCCCAACGCCCACAGCTCCATCGCGCCTCGCCTCGCCTCGCCGCCCCGTCGCGGCTTCCGCGGCCCCAACTCCTCGCTGTCCAGTGTCCGCGGAGCTCCGGCGTGCGACCGGTGGGCGGCGAACACTCCCGTCCTCCTCGCCACACCGTCGCGACTCGGCCGGGCTCCCCGCGACGCCTTCTTCGTCGTCTCTGTCCTCGGCGGTCGCGCTCCACCACTCGAAAATTCGCCGTCATCTTTTCAACCCGTCGCCCGCGCCGAACGTCGTCTTCCGCGTCCGAAGGTCTTCTTCCTCCTCTCGCCGCCGCGCAAATTTCCTCACGCAACGTCCCCGCGGCCGCCTCTCTTCACTCGTATTCCTCCTCCACACCAGCTCCTCTTTCCTCCCCTCCTGAAGGCTCGGCGACGAAATTTCTCCTCGCAAATCCCCGTCCGAGATGTCATTTTCCCCACTTATTGCACCTTGGGTCGCGAAAATTTGTTTCTCCGAAGACATTTTGTTTATTTCGCCCGGCCCGACAGACGACCCGTCCGCTGCACCGCCACCTCTGCCTCCTCAGCGGGCGGAAGGCGTCCGGAGACGTGGAAGTGCGACGGTTTGGGCGCCTTCGAGGATGCGACTGGCTCCACTTCACCAAGCAGCTTCACCGGCCGCCTTCATCTCGACCGCTTCAACTATCACCTCTCGGCTCGGCTCGGCTCGGGCTCGGCTCGGCTCGGCTCGGCTCGATCCTCCGACGACCGCCCCACCGCCTCCTCCTTCCTCTTCCTCTGACGCGCGATGACAGCGACGCGCGCAACTGTCATTTGTCCGATGCAAAGCGACTGTCTCTCCTCGCAAAAATGAGCTTCTCCTGCCTCCTTTTTTGCCTCCGTCGACATCTCCTCCAACTCTTCCCCCTCGACGCCCTCGGATCTTTCAGCCGGTTGGAAGTTCTGCACCAAAATTTCCCCCTGCGTCCCTATGGTCTGTCATGTGACATAATTTTTTTACAAAATTGAGTAGTTCTGAAAAGTCGGACACGTGACCGTCGGTGGACGCGGATGCCGAACCCCCTCGGCCTGCTCTTCCGCTTCGCCAGTCACGCTTGCGCCTCGCGACGTCTCCGCCGTCTCTTTGCGAACGGGGCAGAAGACCGGCAGGAGGAGGCGAGGGGAGACGCGGACGTCGGCGGGGGGCGGGGGGCGGGCGCGGCGAACCGGAAGGATTCATTCTCCAAAGCCTTCCACGTCCAGAAAAGACGCGGAAGGCCAGGGCGAGGGAATTTGCTGTGTCGAGTCGGTAGGAGAAGCGCCACCGCCGTCTCGTCTGCCTCCGCGACCCCGCGGCGCCGCGCCGCGCCGCGCCGCTCCTCGCCGAGTCGGGACTCCTTCACGGCGACTCGAGGCGTCCTGGCCGCGATCTTGAGGCAAACAACCGAGAATTCCACTGGCGAAATCGCTCGACGCCGAATGTCCAGCCATCCGTCGGTCTGTCGTTTGTATTGTCGGCGGTCGAGCGGACGTCGCACGCCGTCTTCCCCGCCACTGAGGACCTCGGGGACGCCGGCCTCATCGCCGCCGCGAAGAGGGCAAGAGGAGAAGCCCTGACCGCCCCGAACCGCCCGCAGCCCACGAGGGTGAGCGATTTTGGGGATTTTAGTCTTTCCCGGCTCGGAATCCCCGACGCCCGCGCGGCAGATGATGCCGCCCGACACGTCGCCGAGGCAGGAGTCCGCCGTCACCACTTCGTCGGGTCTGCGGAGCCTCGAGACAAACACCACCGCCGCCGCCAGACTCGGAGAAACGCCGCGGCCGCGACGGAGGGCGGCGCCGGCCGAGTCCGCCCGCCCGCCCGCCCGCTCGAGGAGGAGGAAGAGGAGGAGGCGACTTCGCCACCTCCCCGGCGGAGCCGCACACTCTTCGTAAAGTGGACGAACCCTTCAAGCCTTAAATTTCCACTTGTCACTTGTAAAATTCTGACTAATTTTCAGCGTAACAGAGAAAAATTCTCCGGCGGCGCGAAAACCCATTTGCTAATTAAAACAAGGCTGTTTAACTTCTCCACCTCGGCCATTTGTAGCGCCTTTTCTTCTACTTCTTTTTTCCCCTGGTCCCATCCACCCTCAGAGCACTCGGAAATTTCGTTTTACATGACTTTTGCTTCTGCGTCCAGCCAAGAGTGGGGCAGAACTGGAAGCCTTTGAACTTTTACGTTGTGGAGGTGAACGTCCGCCGCTCCCCGCGTCGGCTGCTTCGCCGCGGTCGGACGGGGAGTTCGCGGCTCCGCCAGTTTCCACCTCCGCGGACGCCGCACTCAGCCGTCGAGGAGCAAGTCGTCGCGCTCCTCCAGCCCTCCCCCTGGCGGATCGCGGAACACCACACGGTGCTCCGCTTCCACGCGGCGAATCCGTCCAGGGCAAGTGGGTTCCCGGGCTTAGCGGGGGGATCTCGTCGAACGCGGTTTCGTGCGTCGGTCGAGTCCTGAAGTCCTCACTCCCGCCAAAGTCCTTCAACTCCGCGAGGCAGATGTTTTTCTCTCGCCTTGTTGGGACGTCAAAGCCTCCGAGGTCCTCTGGACCAACTGGGCCTTCTCCGCGCCCCCAGCGGCCAACGGATTCGGGGGAGATATCGGGCGGTGAAGACGTCCAAGTCGCCGCTTAAGGCGGACCGTCGGGAGGCGCGAGAATTTCATCCAAGAGAGAGTTTCTCGTGAGGCGGACAGCCAGCAGCTCGGCGCGAAAGTGGCCGCAGTCGAGCTCGTCTGCGCCTCGTCGCCAAGCGGAAAGTTTTGCTGGCATTTTGCCCCGTGACTGGCAGACAAACAACCACTCCATCGTTTTCGCTCGACTGGCCGAACAAACTTAGCCATACGGAAAAGTCGCCTCTTGTAGCGCTCTCCGCCCCTCCTCGGGCAGCTTCTTCTTCTTCCTCCTCCCTCCGACTGGGGAATTCTAATTAACTCGTTTCCCCTTCACGCCTCAGCGCGCACCTCCTCGTCGCCGTCCTCGTCCTCGTCCCTCGAAGAGGCGCCGCGGTGACGAGTCGACGCCTCGCCCGCCAGTCGGTGGCCGCCTCGACGACGTGGGACTCGTCAATCGCCCCTTTGCGAGTGGGCGGTGAACTCGCCGCCCGCTTTAAACTGAGGACAGTCGTCTCCGCCCTGAAACTGGCCTCGGGACGAAACTCGGCTCCCCGACCTCATCGTGTGTGTGTGTTTGCTTGTGTTTGTGCCCGGGGGGAGGGTGGGGGGGGGGGCGGGAGGAGGATAATTCGGGCCGTGTCAGTCAAATGGGGCTGTAAAATGTAAATTTCCCTCGGAAATAAGCGACCTTCACCCGAATCGTGCGCCCCTTCGTGTGGTGAATGCGCGCCAGGACACGGCGGCCTCCGACGAAGACGCGGGCGGGGCGGCGGGGAATTCGGACGGAAAGGCGTGGCGTGAGGAGAATTGAGCCACCTTGCCGCCTCCCCGTCCGCCTCCCTTTGGCCTCGCGTTAACCGGCCTGGTGGGACTGACTGGCCGGAAGGCTGCAGACCCATAAAAAAAGAGTTTACTTTTAAACTTCAATCTTGGAATTGTTGTGATTGCCGGCTCAAATGTACCATTTAGAAACATCCTAAGGGGAAATTCGAAGTAATTATTAGCTTCTAACTGCCTATTGCTGCGTCTACGCGTCTCTCTGGACACATAAACTTCATTTGGTCGCTGCGCAGTGCGGTGGTCTGCCATGTTCGTGGGACTTCGCCGGTGACTTTGAAGGGTGTGTTTTTCCCCCTATTGTTTTTCTCTCGGAACGCGATTTCGGGCCGCATACACCAACATCACTGCTTGACAGTGCGCTTGTCAACTTTTTCCCACATTCTCTCCGTAGTCAACCCTTCAAACCGCTCGATTGTTGACAACGACACGGAGTCTACTAACAGGCATTTAAGTAGTATTGCACTCCGTTGAGCGACTTTAAAAAGAACGCATTAACAACGATCTGATCAGTTAGGGGCCTTTTTTGCCCAAAAGGAGGCTTTTCAAGGCCCCTTGGCCAATAAACTCGGACAAAGAAGTGTCTTGTGCGCAATTAATTTGGATTTAATCAGCCCCTCGCCTGACTGGCGCGAAATGTCGTCGCCTCGTCTTGACAAGTGACGTGATTTTATGTCACTCTCGTTGATTCACCCCACTAGCCCTTCCTTCTGTCATTGTCCGTCACGTTTTTGACACGAATCTCTCTTCTGCCACCTTAAACTCGCCTCCGCTTTTCTCACTTTCTACGCTCCCACCGAAGAGGCCTTCGCGGTGTTGAATTTTCCCTGCTCACCTCCTCCCCGCTCTCTCCCTTTCTCGCCGCCTCCTCTTCCCCGCATCCACGAGGTGGAGCGCCTTCACCGACTGGGGAGGACGATTAGTTGGGCCTTTTGACTGCAATAATGTCGCATTGGAACGAGGGCGAAATGCCAGTTCCTCGGCCACCGGCCCAGTCCACGCCGTGTGCTGCCTGTCCGTCGTCAACGGGCCTGCGCCTCCGCGGTTCGCGCCACGCCGAGGGCTGCGCTGGCCGTGGAACGGGCTGAAAACCCAACGTCGAGGCCTCGACAAGTGTGTCGGCTTCCATTTGAAGAGCGTCGAGAAAGTTAAAATCGCCAGTGCATGGAGCCAACTCCTGCCGATCTGCGGTCTCCAGACAACGCGCCCCCGCTCGACTTCTGGTGAGCCGCAGGAAGGTATTTTCGTCGTTTTGTTTTCGGTCGCATCCGCCTTCGCCTTGTCGTCCGAGTTGGTCCGCCTGTCGTCAGTGGCTTTTTTTCCTTATCCGTTGAACGCGGTGCATTTCTCTGCCTCTTGACGCAAACACCGTGGAAGAATAGTCGTTTTTTGCGGTCACGACGACGGTATCCGCCGCTAAGGCACTTCGGCGGGGTACGGGAGCTCGTCTTCCCACGGAGGAACTTCACAAAGTCGAACGAACGTTCGCAAGAAGCGTTCCGTGGCAATGACGGCTTTCAACAGACTTTAGCACAGAGGCGCGTTTGTCGGGCGAGGAGACCCTCCACAGCGATGAATCTTGTCGTCATTTCCGTCCAATTCGCCAGACGCCCACGTCCATGTCCACGCGGGAGACCCACGTGACGGGAAGAGTTGGGCCGGCGGCGGCGGCGGGCAGAAAGACCTTCTTCCGCACGTCCAACCTGCTGCGGACGCCTAGAAATCTCTCTTCCCTCGCCGCTCTCCCGAGATCATCGAGGACAACCCAACCGCGTGCACTCGTGGCTGACTTTGACAAACACCTCCGTCCGCTGGCGGCAACAACCTCGACGTCGTCCCCCACCAGCAGGCAACCTGCCTCGTTAACCGCCTCAAAGGACGCTGCCGTCCACGGCACCAGCGGAGGAGCATTCCGCGTTATCCACCCCGCTGTCCGCCGCCTCTGCCCTTGCATCAAGAGTTTAATCTTTTATTTGTGAGGATGAAAAAGTGGCAGTTAGAGTTAATTAAGGCTCCACGCCCCTCCGGTTGCGCATTTTTAGGAGGTCGACTGGTTGGGCGAGAGGACCGGCCTCTCCGCCGCGGCCACATGCCACGCCTCTGCGTGTACGTGGGAAGGTCCCGACTCCGCCGGGGGGGAAACGACATCGCCGTGGCGACGCGGAGGTCGGCGCGGCGCGGCAGGACAGCGGGGCGGCAGGCTGTCCGGATGATGAATGCGCGGCCCTCGTTTGTCCATGGAACGCCTTGACGAGGACGGTCCGCCAAGGCAAACTGCCAAACCTCCCTCACGAGAGTGCTCCAACCGTCTCACGCTTTTAAGGGTAAGTAAATAAAAACAAAAGCAAAATGGTGTTGGATGTGTATTCCACTCAGCCGTGTCGGCTTGATTTTACACGTCAGTCCATGACTTGTTCGCGAAGGTGGCTTAGAGCCGTCTTACATAGAATTCCTCTCATTCTTCTCTAAAAAGAAGCAGGACAACGTGCTTGCTTTAATTTGTTAAAATCACCCGCAGAGAGTGTCCCCGGGTACGCAGTTCCCGGACTGACGTTGCGCTTTCTCCGCTCATTCCCTTGAATAATCTAATGCTTTGATCCCATCCGTCGACTCGGCTCGTAACAAGTGTAGAAAAACGCTGAGAGCAAGGGCAAATGAATTAATTTATACCCATCTTTAATCCCTAATGGGATCACGCAATCCTCTCGATGTGCACTTCTCCAATATCACAAACCTTCATTTGCAAATTATGGTTTGCTAATGCAAATATATAAAGTCTCTTCTCTTATGCTGCTTCCGCTCCAAATGCGCGGATTCATCGCATGGGTTAAGTGCTATGCATATTTTTTTTCAATCTTTGTTATTCTTTTTGTTTTAACGGAGATTAACAGTTGTAGGCTTCTGATTGTGTGCTACAGTTAGCCATAGGGACATTGACACGGAGTATGACATGTTAATCTCTTTTTAACTATTGCAGCATGTTCTCATGTAATTGGATATCAATACGCAACAAATCAGGAGTGACGTTCTCCAAAATAAGTGTTCTGTGCAGGCAAAAAATATCTAAATAATGAAAATTTGATGTAAGAAATAGACACTCTAAGACGAACAAAGTACGAGATTTCTACTACATTACCAAAGACCTTATGTTATTTATATTGAGGACGGTGATATCACTTCATTTTCTGCTCCTGAGATGCAAACGACCTTGTGATCTTGTTTATATCTGTGGTAAACAACAGATTGTTTCGCGGTTGAAATGAGATAAATTTTATTTTAATTGAGTTTGACCGAACCGGCTTTCACTGTCAGTAAAATGCTATAAAGATTAATAGGCTTCTAAAATGTCATTTTATCTATAAAGGCAGACTAAAACCACCTTTCACGGAGACGCTAACCAGCTTAATGCAACAATAGTAAATAGTTTTGAACGCAGGCTTATACCGCATTTTCGTGACCTCATATCAAAAATATTTCCATGTAATCTTTTGATAAAATCATCTTATAAGGGACGCTCGGCAGGGTTTTCCGCAACTCTCGTTACATGTATTTTGCGCCATTTCTGAGGGGTTGTTTTGAATTCCGAAAACGAAGCCAAATTTTGTGTTTTAATGGTACGAAATAAATGGACGTGGCGTCATGTTGAGGACGATAGAAATAGGAAAGCTATAGCTCGAGTGCTTACTCACACCATATTTTTATGAGATCACTTCACATTCCTCCGGCTGTAGTTTTTGTCCCGAACTCGGCGTTTTCATCCTCTGGATGGGCAATTTAACATTGTTAAGTTATTATCACGGTATAAAATCGCCCTATTCATACCTCAGTAGGCTGCGGTGAAAATCACACATTATTTTAGCAGTTGTTCATTTTGATAAGACTTTTTTAATTTCTTGTGCAATGCAGCTTCTACTTAGCGCATCCTTTCTTTGACTGCTTACTCTCACTCTTTATTTCCAACCCATTTCGTAAAGGTGTTTTACTCAACTGTAATTTAATAATTCGTATAAGGACTTAAATTGGCAAGATTATGTCATTTCGTTGCCGCAAATTAAAGTACTATTTTTTCCTCGAAAAGTGGCTCTATTTGCTAGGCTGACATCGAAGGAGGTCTACCGCGAGCGCATAGAAGTGGGAGGCATTTAGTCTTTGAGGCACGTCAGCTGGAAGACCGCGGAATAGGCGGCTAAGTGGCAGTGCGCAAATCGTCTTCCCCGGGGGCGGGGGGAGACGACACTCGACGGTTTTGTCGTCCTCCTTCGTCAATTTCATTGAAAGCTTGCTTTTGCGAGTTTAAAGGCGCTTCAATGGTTATGTTTCCTGTTCCGTAAATTAATTGCACTTGCCTAGAACATGGCCACGCAAGCTACTTCATAAGGTCGCTTCTAAATTGCCTTCACCATCAGCGTAGGTCAATGACTTGACTTGCAGAGAAGGTTTCGCGATTTTTCTTTTCAAAACCGCCCTAATTTGTCTCTCACAGAGAAATAGGTGGTGTCTTTTCTAGCACCTAGTTTTGGGCCTCAAACCCTTCGAAGCCGCTGCCTTTCCGTTAGGTGACATTCGCCTTACTACGCAGCTCGGGCGACAGAAATGACATCTGCCCACTTGGAGGACGATTGAAGCTATTTCCCACGTTATTGTGCTCGACACAGCGATTCATCCGATGCCCTTCGAACTACTGTCTTCTCTACCCACGTTATCTGCTGAATGGCGAATTAATGCGCTGGAAAGACGGTGGCAAAAGAGGCGGTGGGGAAGGACGAAGCGGAGAGTAGCGGTGCCAGACGGGGATTTTCCCCAAATCATCCCGCCCTCCCCCTCCCCTCCAGTTTATGTCCCCCCAACTTAATGATAACGACGGTTTAATTAAACTGGCATTAGGAGTGGACAGGAGAAGACGGGAGAAGCGAAAGTTAATTCCATGCAAACTGGCATTCACACCTCGACTTTCTCCAGTCATCCCGCTATAGTTAAAACGCTTCGTGGGAGTAAATCCCACTTACTTCATCTAAACAGCAATGAATATAAACTCTTTTCTAAATGATTTTACGATTTAGGCTAATGGTAAGAAGTTATCACATTTACTAATTACTATGAGGATTCGTCGCGCCTACTTATTTCTTTGTAAGTAGCACAGTGCAACCAAAGTAATACGCAAAATTTGTGGATGGATTAGCCCCTTTTCATATATAAAAAAGCACACATTTGGCTGACAAGTCCGAAGAATTTGGTCCGGAGATGAGAAGGGCGTCATAATGGCGTAAACAGGCAAAAAAACCTGCATTCCAACCTCTCCGTCGTCAGCATTTTCAAGGACTTTTGGTCAAACCGCTTCTCTCTTCGACTTTCCTGACAGCCAATCGGTCTTTTCGCCTTCTCTATCAAATTGTTTACACTTTTTGTCCTTTCTCGACAGACTTTCGTCGCGCCGAGGCCCTCGCGAGGACGAGAGTCGGAAAAGATGATGTGTCAGGCCGCTTCTCAACCGACATCAACGCGTTCCCAAGACAAACTTAAAAGTCCTCGACTCGCCCTTCCCCCCTTTCTTACGCCAAATTTCCTATCCATCTCCAAAGCCGCTGCCACCTGCGCGGATGTTCATGCACCAGCCGCAAGAGGTGTGGCGTAGCTTCTCAACGACATCGACGTCAACGCGGATCGTCGAAAGGTGCAGGCCAGGCTGGCGGAGGGCGGCAAAAAGCCTCGCCTCACCGCCTTTCTCACGGATGAACTGTTTCTTTCACTCGCCTTCCGGTTTCTGTCGCAGAGTTGACGAGGACTGCGTGTCTCGTGGTCCCCCGGCGCCTCGTCGGAGGGAAATTGTCGACGGAGCCTGTGGCTTCACGCCTCACTCCACGAGGTGAATTGCTCTTCTCGCTACTGCTTTGAGAGGCCTCGTGCAGTGGACGAGAAAGACTCAAAACTCGGTGGAGAAGCCGCCTTTGAGTCCGTGGCGCCTTCTACGGAGTTATGGGTGTCTGGAAACCCGCCTTCTCCGCAACCAGACGTCTCGTGACTGGCGACTCCTCGCCAACCGACCTGGAGACGAGACGAGCCAGTTTCGACGGCTCATCGGTCACGCATGCTCAGTTTTTTGTGAACACATTGAAATGGTTGATGAACTCAGCAGTAATCAGGTTTTTTTTCCCAATGACATTAAATTCAACTCCACATAACAAACTGGACAAGTTTGCTGTCAATCTTCAAAATTGCCACTTCACTCCCGCCTTTCCACTCGCTGTCAAAATACTCCAGTAGAGACGAGGAGTTCATGAGGAGCCGAATCTCTCCTCCCATCGCCGGTATTTCTCCGAGAAGGCCGAACCCGACGGCTTCGTGCGCGCGATGGCGGCCTCCATGTCTGCCGAGGTGATGGGATCCAGGCGCAGTTCAGTGTGGAGCAGGGCTGCAAGGAAAGGAAGTGCACGGACCGGTGTCAGGAAGGAAGAAAAGAAGGGCAACACCTCCTCGGATGTGTCTCGTGCACTTGGGGGACCCGCAACTGCCTACCGGGCAATTTTTGTTTTAATCTCTGCTCCGAGACGATTTCAGTCCGCGCAGCAGTTGCCCGCGCCCCGCGGCTGTTCCCTTCCCTGCCGAGGACGCCAACGGCGCGTGGATGTCAAGAGATGACAAATGCCCCTTTTCCGCCCTCTCGCTCTGTGTCGGCCGCCCTCTCGCTCTGTGTCGGCCTGCCTTACAACTCAGTCAACCGAGCGGTCGTGTGGTCGCAGCGACACTTTCCCACTTCCTCTCCCGCTGGGGAGGGAGATCTCCGAGCTCTCGCACGTCCTAAAAAATCTTCTCGACTCGTCGCCTTGTATACGACACACCCTTTGTTTCTAGCCTTCTGACATTAATTAAAAATTTAATTTCTACAGAGTTAAACCTTTCGATGGCTTGTCTTTCGGCAGGAACGCGTTTGACAAGCACTTCACAGGGAGGACCGTCAGCGGGAGGAGTGAAAATTTACGAAGGCGAGTTACCTTCGTTCGTTCTGGCGCCTTCCAACACAGAAAAGACCTTCCTCACCGCATTCATTGCGGCTTCCTTGCAGACCAGACGAATGTCCGAGCCAGAGTAGCCTTCCGTTAGCTGACCCAAAGGAGCTCAGCAGTGAGAAAAGAATAAAAAAATTTCCTACCTCTGCCATTCTGGAATAATCAATCGTCGCGGTTAAATGGGGCTTTCCGGGTTTAGAAGATTTCACTTTCGGTGGCAGGAGGATTTGAAACATTTTATGTCTCGCCTCTAAGTTCGGTAAATCCACGAGAATTCGTTTCTCTAGTCGCCGCAATAAAGCATGATCCAGCTCCCTGCGATCGTTTGTTAAAATTTTGTTACTCATTATCAATAAGTAGAAGGTAATTAATTGTCAAACTACGGCTCACCAAGGTATGTTCGAAGCTGCTAGAAGAAAAACAAGGTCATCAGACCTGGCCAGTCCATCCATTTGAATGAGTAGTTCCGTTTTCATGCGCCGGGAGCCCTCGTGTTCAACCCCACCCACTGTGCTCCCCCCATCTAAACCGCGTTGAGACATGAGGGCGTCTAATTCGTCAAGGAATATTGTCGAAGGTGCATGAAAACGAGCCAATTCGAAGAGAACCTAAATTATTTATAAGTGAAAATAATTTTCTTACACGAACCAGTTTTTCGGAATCACCACGCCACTTACTAACAATGGAAGATGCGGATATGTTAAAAAATGTGGTTTTACATTCCGTGGCGACCGCTTTGGCAAGCAAAGTCTTGCCTGTCCCTTGCAATTAAAGTCTAAATAAGGCGAATGATCAGACGAATACCTGGCGGTCCGTAAAGTAGAAGACCTTTCCAAGGGGAAAGGATTCCTGAGAATATTTCAGGATACTAAAGGACAGACGAATTTGTATAGAATTTTGGGGGTTCCTACCGAAAGCGGGTAAACGACTGCCTCTTTAACCAGTTGTTTCGCACTCTCCAGCCCAACTATGTCATCCCAATGTACATTAGGGTTTTGAAGAAAAATGTCCTATTAAAACAGGCTTTCTGAAAGGTTTACTAGAGCGAACTCGAGAAATGACTTGGGCCAACTCCTTCCATTCGACAGAATAGGCATCGCACAAACCCAGTGGTTTAAGTATTCGTTGCTTAGAAATTACACTATAAACCAGTAAACAATTACTTTCGAAGAGGTATCTTCACGAACGCAATTGTTTTCATTAGATATTATTGTCCGATAGTCAATAAGTAAAGGATTTTCGAGACTCTTATTTGGTATAATGCCTTGGGCAACAATTTCTGACAAACATTCTTCAGACTCTTTTCGATTAGTTTCAATTTTTGGGTCAGATTTCGCCGATGTCTCATCTACCATTCCACCTTTTAACGAGGTAGGACGGTGGACTTTTACTTTCTTTGACTTGGGATTTGAGTTAATGCTAGGTAAGAAAGATGTTCTTTCATGTTACTCGATGTTGTTGAATACCTGCACTTCCCTCCATTATTGTTGCTCGTCCGGCAATCTATAAATGCAATGCGATTATATTTTCTTTACCATCAATTTCCCTTGAAATTCTAGGATGTTTGTTGAATTTCACAAAATAAAAGCTTTCAAACTCCATTAGAATTGTATCAAGATCAACATTATCGCATATGCAATAAGCATCAAAATCAATATTGGCTTCAGATTTAAATGTCTGTGCGGTGTTCACGAAGCTTCATGGTAACCAAAGTTGGATCTTACCCTTCATCCGTCAGAAAGTTCATTACCAATAGAAGTAAATTTTCTTCCTATTTTGTGTACGGGCGGTGTCCTAGATTTCGTCAGACGAAAAGCAACTTGCTGCTTCTCTTGCTTTATTGGCAGTCCGGATCATCTGGTACGTTAAGCTATTCATTTGTGATGTTTTGAAAGGGCGGGAACGCTATGCGAGTCTAGAAATAGTTGAAACAAATAACGTTTTATACCAGAGAAGAATATAATAAATATATCTCATCAAATACTTCACAAATTTGATTACTTTCCTAAAAATTCTTTGCTAAAGTGCCGCGATTAAATACTGGTAATTTTACTCAATTTACAAGTTGGTAAATACAAGAAAAAGATTTCTCTTTTAAAAAGCATTTGCCGCACCAATTAGCTGCCCTGTATTTTATAATTGTTATGAAATTGTTGCGGTGAGGATTAATTAGGGGCTATTAACCCTTCCCCCACATGACAACTCAATTTCCCGATTAAAACATATATTTACGTTGTAAGTACTCCCCGTCTTCCCCTCTTAGGACACAACGCCTAAATATTTAACTCAAAGTTAAGGAATTCCGTCTAGTCCTTTGTTTACAGAGATGCATATATGCGGAAATTCTTTCATAATTATTATCTCGCAAATGGGGCATGTTGACTTGATGGTATCTACTTCCATGGTTAGGCCCTGGTCTCACTCCAAACCGTTCAAGTAGAAATCATAGAATCGAGCATAGTTATGAATGAACTATCACCAAACGGGGAAAACTCCAAACACTTCGAAAATTTTTTGCATCCTGCTCTAATTATAGTTAATGAACCACGGAATCCCCTTAACGAGGACAAGGGGTGGTAAACTTTTATCTCTTGCCGTGTTACTTACCCTGTTTCACAACAGACAATCCCTTAACAGGACCTCCTTTTCAGGTGGTTCCCCGCAAGCTTGTCTAAAATTATTGTTGCTTATTCAACCACTCAATGCAGCCCTGCGCCGTTGTCTACGTCTGTTTCTCACCTTATTTTTTACTATCAGGCTGCCCTAATCATCCATTGGAAATTCTAGAGATTGGAGAAGCTTATCTCTCACCTAGCCATTATGATATTGGCGAAGCTGTATTAATTGTTCATTACACCACTTGATTACTTCTACGCAGGCTGCTATCTGCTAGCCAAAAACACCAAATTCCCTGCCTCAGTCGCCTACTTATCGAGTATCACACCCACATTTCACATATCAATGGACTGTTACACCCTTCAACATTCAAAACCATGCCAACTTTCCATTAGTTTGAGGGAACAAATGCCCCTAAATTAAAGCTCCTGCCATTAAACTGCCCCCGTATTTGAGTGGAGATATACTGCGAGGGCAGAGACTGAGGACTCATGTGAAAGACACGGAAAGGTGATAACCCAGAGGTGTTATGAGAAAAGACCCCCTCATTAGACGTCAGTCTGCCTTGCCTACTTCCATTGATCAGCGGGAACCGAGGCGCGCTCGCATTGGCTCATTAAATGGACCAATCAGGGACGGGAGCGGTTCAGTGTGAGTCGTGTTTGCACACACAGAGCTGAGCTTTGATTGGATGACGTGCACGTCATTTCAATTTGATTCACCGTCGGTTAGTTAAAGCGGAGCGAGAAGGAGTAGAAGAAGAAGATAGAGACGGGTCGGGGAGAATTTTGCCATTCTTGTTCGTGTGTGAAATAAAAGGGAGAGTAGACAATGGATGATGCGCTCTCAGAGACGAATAGGGGTCCACCAAGCATTCCCAATTTCGTGCGGCAGACCTACAAGACCATCTCGGAGTTGGCATTCGACTCGGAACAAAATCCCTACGATCATGAATTCACCATCAGAATGTTCACTGAGGGCTCACCGTCAGTTCAACAGGTCGCCGCGGTTTTAGCCTTGGCGATGGCATTCATCCTCTTCCGCTACGTCAGTACACCCTACCTGCGGGTTAGTTGAATGAAAAATTCTCCTTTTTATCCTACTCTTCATGTTAATTCACGACAACGAGGTGTTGAGGACGACCGTCAGGAGACAGACGGTCCGCGTCATCATTGACCGATGGTGGCGACGTTTCCTTCCAACCAGACATTCGCGGGACATACACACACACTCAGGTGGGACGGAATTGGCACTCCGTGACATGTGGGACGACAGTGTGATGCTCTCAGCGGGACGACTCGAAGCCCCGGGTGATCAAAGAGCCTCACGCCAGGTTTAACACGCTGTGCTGTGGGAGCTCAAAGACGGGCATTTACGTTTCCATGACGAGACGGCGATCTGCCACCGAGGTATGAGCGGCCCTCCGAGAAGGAGGTGGCGAGGTGGCGGACGAGCAGTCGGCTGTCTGGACCCACCTGCCTGTCTCCGCTGCCCCGTCCCTGCCGTTGGACTTGCGGCGCTGTGGCTTGGCCGGACGCTTGGATCGTTTTCGACTCGACGCTGTTGTGGCAGTTGAAGCGTCCGTCCGCACAGTCTGCACCACCTCCACGCGGCAGGTCACGACGAACACGAAAGTCACCGAGTCGGGTTGAAGAGCAACTGTCAATTCGAGCTGTCACACGGGCGGTGGCCACGACAGCCACGCGCAGATTCGTGGAAGCGTCTGACTGTTCCAGTTGACGCCACGCAAGCACCGAACACCACGCGGATTTGACGTTGAGGTCCAGTGGCATCTGGTAGATTTGACAGCGCCAAGGGACTTGTCAAAGTCCCCTTCCAACGCGCTCTCAACGTGGGAGGTGCCTCCATCTCGCAATCCCAGCAGACGAGGCGGGGCAACCGGCACCTCGCGCGTCGAACGGCGTTGGCGCCGAGGACAGTGGCGAAGCCTTCACGGAGACCTGTTGCACTACGAAGTGAACTGAGAAGGTAGAAATCAACTGGCGAGACTCACCAGCCTCGATACCCCGGCCCCGGCCCGTCTGGCGGCCTTCGGAGGCAGTCACTTCGGCCCTTCACCCTTCACCAGATCGACGACGACGGCGATGACGCTAAAAACCGTCGATTAGATTTCCCAGTTAATGTTGTGTCCCCAAAGGCCTCCAGTGGAGTGCGTAGCCTCTCTGCCTTCTGTCATCCGAACCTTCGCGCCGCAGACGCTGTCACATCCGCATTTCGCTGCGTCTTTTTCCCTCCTGCCTTTTCACTTCCGCGCGCCTTTCAAGGCCAGGTCGTCTTTTTGCCATGGGATTCAGCGTGCCTTCTCTTAAGCCGTTCTGCCATGTCAACTGGCGTTTTGCGGCCCGCTGAAGTTGCAACTTGGCCAGGCGAATGTACGAGACATTGTTAGTCGCCTTACTTTCATCCCCTCCTTTTCTTCGCTTCCAGAGACTCGTTGAATGGGCCCAATTCCAACCAAGAGACGCTGAAAAGGCGCCTGAGGGAATATTTCGGTCTCTGTACTACTGCTTCATCACCGTCTACGGTGGCTACATCTCCTACTTCAGCGGTCGCTACAACTTTATTCAGCAGCCCTGCGAGGTCTACGACAAAAATATCACTTGGGGTAAGTGGATTGTAGCATGGGAAAATAATAATTGCTGTCCCACCTGACAACTTGCGACGACCGCCACCCTCCCTTCCTCTGAACGTCGCACTTTTTGGACCCCAACACGTCGTCTGTTGCACGAAGAGCTGAGGCCAGACGATTCGAGGCGAGGCGCGGTGCTGAAACCGGTTCCGGCCAAGAGGAAAGTGGAGAGGAAGTCGTAAACCACCGCTACTGCTAGAAGGGTAGCTAATCCACCGTTGTAACATCTCCTAAGTCACATGATTCCACGTCATTTGAGATTGCGTGGCCATTGGTTAGAAGACGCGACCTTGACGAGCCAATCAGATTGCTCCAAGGTCGACTGGTGTCATGTGTGAACCCGTTTGGCCGACATTCTTGATACAATCAGCTGATTCTCCCCTCTTCTGCCCCACCCCGCCTTCTAAGCCTCGGCGACGAGGGGGGAAGGCAGGGGCGGCGATAAACACGCTCCGTCGCTGCTCTTCACTCACGTGAACGCGGTAGGAGACGAGAAAAATAGACTGCGGAAGCGCTCATGCTGGACTTCACGTCTTCTTCCAAGTGGCGACCATTGCGATGTCAGCTCGAACAGCATCTCCTTTTGCCTAACGCTGTATTTCCCTTCAATTGGCCTAAATCTCATCAGCGGTCACTGCTCGTCCCCCGTTTCGTGCACTAAACTGACTGGCGTCTTGCATTTCCGCCCACATTTCTGCCATTTCAGAAACCTACTTCACTCGGCCCACTCCCTCGGACATTCTCAGTCTCTACTGGATCCAATTCAGCTACTACCTCTCCGCTATCTACCTCGAATTGTACATGGACAAGCAGAGGAAGGACACGGCGATGATGCTCCTGCACCACTTCGTCACTCTCGCTCTCATGTACTTCTCCTTCATGGGCCGGTACGTCCACTTCTTGCAAAACTCCCACAAATAAACATTTTCTCCCCAAGAAAGCGTATTTGCCTTGTCCACTCGTTGACAGAAACTCGAAAATACCAATGGAAGACGATTCGATTAAGTGTGAAAGATTGCGCCTGTTCCATAGTTTCCGGCCTAAAAATATGCTTCCTGGCGGCCATCATCCTCCACTCTCCAACATCTTCTCCATTCGTCTTCAGCTACTTCAAACACGGCTGCATCATCTTCTTCCTCAACGACATCTCCGACGCCATTCTGGAGACCGGTAAAATATGCCTCTACGCCAACAGTCGGGGCGGCAAAAGACGCGAGTTTGGCGAATTCTGTTGCAACCTTGTCTTCTTCTTCTTCACCCTCTCCTGGTAAGGCCAAGGCGACGTGTGGACCTGCGATCACGCGTCGTCCACACGTCCACATCATTTGTCAGTCACGTTTTTAGTTTGTTGCTTTTTGGGGGGGGGGGGGGGGGAGGTGGCGGAAAGTGAGGCGTAACGTGACAACGCAGTCGCTCGCCCTCGGGTTGAAACTTCACTGGCATCGCCTGTCTCGTCGTGGTGTAGAATGCTTAAGTCGCACATTTGCATGTCATAAGTTGATTTTCGTCGAGGCGTTGTCCAACTAACTTGGCAACACGCATCTGCGTCGATACTTCTTCAAGTATCCCCTTGACTTTCTCCAAAATAACCCATGAGATTGTAATCAGTGATGATGATGGCGATAATATCTTTAAATAGGTTCTACTTTCGAATATACCTCTACTGTGTCCGACTCCTCCACGCGACTAATTGGTGCGTCTACATTCAACGCAACATTTGGCGTCCTCGTATGTACCTCTTCTTCAATTGCCTCCTCTGGACCCTTTTCCTGATGCAGCTGATTTGGAGTTACGTAAGTGCTCGCATGATGCCTTAACCAGCAGTCCTCCCCTGTTGGCAAAGTCGAGATCGGGAGAGCCCGAGTTTTTTGGTCTGGAGTCGGTTAGACGACGGCCTGGCCATACCACCACACATCCACATGAGTCTGCATGACTGAGAGAATCGCGGTCCCCCGGAGGCCTAGAGGGGAGACAGACAAGACGGCGACGAGGCGCGTTTTACTCCGCCATCGTGTCCTGACAAGTCCACGACCAGAGTGCTTGATGCAGGTTGACGTGTGAGGTGCGGCCTCCTCTCCCGCTTCACCAATGAAATGAATTGTATGGCCAGACATGTTAGCAATCGTACCACGATGGATGGTTTGAATAATCTTTTCCTACAGCCTTTAAATTTGTCACAGTCTCGCCTGTTCTGTATGAAAAAGCGCAATCATTTTAGATCATAAAATTAATGAACTTCTAACATCGCCGACCGTCAAACTTCTATTTACTTTGATGGTTTATCGGCAGAGAGCAGCATATCACCTAGAGAATTCATGTAACGCCAGTTTCTTGATTAACGTAACTGAATGCAGGTAGAAATTCTACAAGTTGGAGAAAATGAGTAACATGCCTAGTCGAAACACCAAAAAAAATATATGTCTGTTGCAAAACGTCATTTATATTGGGTTAGATAAACTGTTACCTCAAGTGTACAGTTATTGAATGAAACGACTCTGCAAATTTTATTACTTTAAATGAGATTAAGGCAGCACAAATCTCTCACCACAGCGATGACCTTGAAATATCAGGCGAGTTTGAGAGACGTGAATCCCTCATGATTTATTGCGCCAGCAAGAAACTAAGGTTTAAAAAGATGTTTCAGAAAGCGAATTGCCACCAGTGCAACGCTACGCAGCGACAGTTAGGAGGGAGAGACTGAGTAGCAGAGGCCCATGAAGCATGTGAAAGTAATTCGTAACCTCAAAAAACAATCCGAGATGTATTTGATTGCGTTAAACCACTTTCATATATATTCCTTTTTTGCAAAATTACACAGTATAAAGTCTGGTAAATAGGTTTGCTTGATTAAGACATTATGGTGGTAAGGAGTTAAATTCAGGTTTTTATCTTCAGAGTCTACACTCCCATCAGATTTTAAATGCTTCTCTTTTAGTATATCCTCTCAATGTGTGTCAGGTTAGTGACTGGAAAAGACAAGTACCTAGAAGACATTAGAGAAAAAGAGTTGGAACAATCCAAAGAGCCTTACGAGAACGGCCTCTCGTCAAAGAAGAAAAAGCAATAGATAAAGGAGACTTAATTGGGTGCTCACTGTTCCATCCACGCTTTCATGACCACATATTTCTTATGGAGCATGTATACTTTGACCGATCTACGTATCTATGCCCGCTTGATTTTTCTTATTTCATAGACACAAGATATTTGTAATTAAAAATGGATGAAAAAGGCCACTTTTTCTGCCAAACTGTTACGAAGGCTGACCAATCGCCAAAGTTTAATGAATGCGATTTTTTTTGCTGCAGTCACCGGGAGATATGTGAAACCTCTTCCATTAAAGTGCAGATGCCACAATTAGGTATTTTTACCCACTTGCGAGAACAAGCGAGGTTACTAATGTTTCAACAAGAATTCCGATAACATTTTTCTTTTTTCGGGTAAACAAAGAAGTAGTCGTCACCACTTTTGTTCAGATGGGAAGATGAGATCTAATATGACTACTATGCCAAACAAGGACCGGTGTCTTGCCATAAAAGATTCATCATTGTTTCAAAATCCCATTCCCCAGAGCTCCTCAACCGACGGCCGTATCCACCTCAAGCATTAGTATTGTGGGTTCTGCGTGAGTGCGCCACAAATTTCCAGATATAAATTAATGCTCTTCATTCAGTTTATCGGAAGTAATTAACGGGTGTTGTTGCTGAATTACAATTATCGTAGATCTCATCTGCGCAGTTAGTGATTGAAGAGGTCGAATGTATTTTGGGAAAACCCTTTTATTTGATAGGGATTGGCAAAACACTTTACAAATTCAAAATAAATGATCTGTTCACAAAAATTGAATATTAAGACAGATAACAAATAATTTTGGTGTGAAAACCATTACCATACATAAGCGGTTGGAGCAACTACTTTTTTTTCAAATTTAGTTGTTGAGCCAATAGCTGAAGCCGACTCCACTATATCACAAAATTTTCTACCACGTACCACGAAAGTACGAGGGCCGAGAGGGCAGATAATGTTAAAACAATGGAGTAAAAGTAAATTTCTGGCAAGGTTTGAGGATTCGCTAATGAATCTGGGGGATGTTGATTGCTATGTGGAAGGCGTTGCAATTTCAGCAGCTTAATCCTAATATTGCGTTAGCTCAAAAGTTTATGCCCTTGCTAATCTGATTTCTGTGTTCGCATCCTTTCTCCTAAAGGCTATACGATTGAAACGGTATAACGTTACGGCGAAATTAATCCGACAAAAAAATCACATATTAAAATGTGATTTAATTTAAATACTTAAACAATAAAAGCAATTTTGGTGAAATATTTAAAAATCTAGTGCTGATGTTTGTTTATGGCGTTAGAGAAATTAGGACATTTAAGTTTGTTTAAATGTTTCGACAACTAGTCCGCTCGGCGACATTTACGTATAAAAACAGGTTAAATCTTTATTCGGTTCGGGTGTGCGCCATCGCTTTCTCTCCCATGTCCGTAAATCACTCAAACTTCGATCGACTTCCTCGGTCAGTGAAGCCTATCAACTACAAGTTAGATTTTGTCCCCGATTTTTCAAAGTTCATTTTCACTGGCAATGCCACGGTGGAGTTGCACGTATGTTTATTTATATCTTTATTCACGTGGTATCTGTCTGTTATTATTGCCTCTTCTTATTATGATTTTGAATTTTTGCCTTTCATGGGCGTCATTCTCCTTTATGATTTAATCTTCACAGTTCCTACTGCGTGTTTCAGATTGTCGAGCCTACAAACCAAATCATTTTTAACTCCAAAGGACTATCAATATCTTCGGCATCATATGATGACAGTAGGTTTTTTTCATCCGTACCAAGTTGTTAGATCCTGCGAATATAATTCTTGATGAGGAACACGAGATTGTGAAATTTGAATTCTCCGGTGGTCTTCGGGTACATTATTTATTTTATACCATATTGGCCTCTAGCCTGGGAAAGGTAATCTAACTCTGGAATTCAGCGGCCAATTTGCCAATGACATGCTGGGTTTGTATCGTAGTGTGTACAAGGATGAAAATGGTAAAGAAGGTAACATTCTTGCCACACAGTTCGAGGTACTGCTTCTTATTCCTTAATCTTTCTATCTTTACTCTTTATCGTAACACTGAGTCTTGATCTTTTAGTCAGTCTATGCACGTCGCGCTTTTCCATGCATGGATGAACCAGATCGCAAAGCGACTTTCGATATCAGTATAGTCGGTCTTGACAGCCAAGTCGTTCTCTCCAATATGGTATTTTTGTCTGCTTTAGCTTCATAAATTACATTTTACTCATAGAAGCCCTATAATTATTTAACGTAGATGTTTAAATGATTCTCAATTCATATCTGCTAAGATTTTGAATTGCTTTTCATGGTAACCCTTTAACCCCCTTTTGTCATGGCTAGAAAATGATTAATAGCCTTTCGTCGTTTTTCGAGCCTGTTCTTTGCCCTCTTTATACGGTCAAAAGTAACTAAAGTAGGTCGATATATGTACCGTTTCTCTTCGAAATGGTCGTTTAGGATGGCTGTGTTTCATCGCGAGCGATAAGGATTAACTATTGCCAGGCCTATCAATTTCCTAAATAATTAGTTTAGAAGGTGCAAATCTAGAATTTTTCTGCCGCTGATTTCAGAAGGGCGCGTTAAATGGTCGTGTTTTCTATCCCATATTTATGTAGTGCTAGCATGTGACTCCCAATACTGCACAACTGTTGTGTCAAACACCTGAATAAATCCACAAAGTACCTGGTCATTGAAGATGGCAACTTTTTCCTGGATACTAAAATTGTAAATACTTATCCCAATTTTAAACCCCTGTTACGTAATGATTTAAGTTCGAGTTTATTTACTAAACACATTACTAGTCATGGGAATCACTAAGAATTACCAAACTCCCAATTTTTATTCCCTCAAATAGTATCAAATGAATGAATACCGGTACGGCTGCTGTTTAGTAACTAGATGAGTTTAAGTGATAACATTTCTTAGGATTTTAACATTCTCGACGGTGCCTGGACTTACATACTTAATTTTACCACTTTCCATGTTTAATATGCCTTGCTGGTGTAACTGCTTCTCACGGTTTTCCGTACAAGGCGTATTAGTAATATCGAGGCGAGTTGGAGATTGTATGCTGTCGCTAAGACCAAGATTCAATAATGGCTTCATCCCACATCTTATATCTACCTTTCTTCTCATCCCATTTCCTCAGCCCGAGATCTCTCGCGACATTGTGCCCACGCCGGAGGGCTGTGACGATCCTCCGGATGGTCACAATTACGTCAAAGTCTCCTTTGATCGCACGCCTATAATGTCAACTTATCTCGTTGCTATGGTGGTGGGCGACTTTGAGTACACTTCTACTGTGTTGCAACCCACCGACGTTATCAACTTTTGCTCTCTATCCAACACGAAAGAACCCCCGCTCAACCCACCAGGTCCAGTTGAAATTCGAGTCTACACCCAGGTGGGCAAACGCGATTTTGGCCAGTATGCGCTGACAGTAGCAAAGAACTCACTGCCATTTTACACTAAACTCTTCGGATCCCCCTATCCGCTCCCCAAACTGGACCTCATAGCGATTCCGGACTTTGCTTGTGGAGCGATGGAAAATTGGGGATTGATAACGTATCGGTAAGTTATAATCTTTAGCATCCTAGCCCTTCTCTAAGGATGTTTTTCTTGTTTCCATTATATTTGGCCTCCAGTTAATTTTTGTTGGTAGAAATTTCGGTTACCTCTGCCTTTATTTATTGCGCTTCACTGGCCGTTAGTGACCTTTTAAGATCTCATTGGCGGCAGACTTTAACTATTTGCCCCTTGAGAAATTTGTATGCATCATTTTATAAATGGTCTCCACGCGGTGCTACTCCGCTTTATTTATGTGTGTTAAATAAAAAAAGGAACAGCAAAGACCGACATTCCCGCCTGTCTTGAGATTTTTATCTCAGAACCACAGTCCTATTCTTCATCTCAACTAAACATTACCTGTTATTATCTAGGAATCGCTTTTATCATCACGTTACAGATCCTCCACTTCTTATCCGCAGTAAACATGCTAAAAATTTGTGACTTACCGATAATGCAGGCGGGGCTGGGTCAAGGCGATCATGTTTTCTTAACTCATTACATGATAATGAGTCATCCAGTCCGGAGGTCATGCCCTAGGTGTCCGACTCGCTTTTCCACCTCCTCTTCCTCCCCCTCCCCCCCCTGCTTCCGCTCTTACCGAAGTCCACACATTCACTTAGAAGGCAGCTCATTATTGCGCTTGTGGGTGCCTCCAAATCTCACCATCTTGCGACAATCTCTCTCATAACTCGAGTAGTCAGGCTCTTCCCTCCCCCCGCTGTACTTATATCGGTGGGATCTTGTAATTTGATAACCGTGCAGGCCCTGTGCAATGCTAATGTGAATCTCCAATGTGTTGACGTCTGTTCCTGCCGCCAGGGAGACAGCTTTGCTGATCGATCCGGAGAACTCTTCCCTCTTGTCGAAGCAGTCCGTCGCGCTGACAGTGGCACACGAGATATCCCACATGTGGTTCGGCAACCTCGTGACAATGTCCTGGTGGACGGATCTCTGGCTCAAAGAGGGCTTCGCCACGTGGGCCGAATACCTCGCTGTGGACTACTGCTTCCCTGATTACGATATTTGGGTGGGTTGTGCTTCTACTACAACTTGAATCATTTTAAAAAGATGGAGGGTTTTAAGGTCGGCCTACTTGATAAGTTCACGAAGCGCTTGAGTACTCATGACATGATTACTTAAAACTGCGTCAAAGAGTTCACTTCAAGCGTACTTTATTTGCCGTGTAGTGATAAAGCTCACGTGTATTCTGTTGCTATGATCGCTCCTCAGAGTTATTAAGCTGACTGTTCGCGTCCTCATCTCTTTACCCTATTCTATTGACTTACTCGAGCAACTCTTATTACTCCCACCGTGAGGCCAATTAGGTTGAAATATTTGATATTCCAACCGCTCCCCAACAAACAGGTTTCTTTTCGACTTCGCGAACTCTTTAAAAGCAGTTTTAATTCATTGTCTTGAGTCGTTTGACCCCCGATATGGTCGCCTCGACGTTGAGCAACACAGGATGCTCAGAAAGTTCAATGAGAGCACATTCACTTGTTCATAAAACAGGTCTTTCGTTATAACGCGCCTGTCGGACAGAAGTGCCAATTTTTTCGCCTCGAATTTTGCTCTTCCCGCGACGCTCGTCCTTATGAACATTTGGCATTATTATTTCCCTTTTTCTTTTTTCAGACTCTTTTCGTCTCGCGAGACTATCTTCGAGCCTTACGATTAGACGAACTCAAAAGTAGTCATCCTATAGAGGTTCGTGACGACCTGTATTATTCCCTCAATTCAGATTCGTGGTTTTTTTTCAATATTCTAACTTCTGTTGCCTACGTACTTTTAAATGGGTAGAATAAGGCGATCCTGTTCTCTTTTTTGCAGGTGGAAGTGAGCAGCCCTCATGAAGTTGAAGAAATTTTTGACGCAGTGTCCTATCAGAAAGGCAGTTGTGTGATTCGTATGCTTCACAACTACATGGGGCCTCCGGTGAGTGCTAAAATACTAACCTTCATGCAATATTCCTCACTAGAAAGCACTTGTTTGCCCCTTATTTTCCCTAGTTGAGTGATTTCTCCTCTCCGCTAATTTGCTTCCACCTCCTTTCCTCTTCCAGTTGTTTGAAATGGGACTGAAGTCGTACATTGAGAAGTTCAAATACGGAAACGCCCGAACCAACGATCTGTGGGCTGCGCTGGAGGAGACTGGACTTGAGAAGTTGACTGAACTCATGTCCCTGTGGACCAAGCAGACCGGTTACCCGGTGGTCTTCGCCCGTCTCGTCCACGCTCACGACGGAACGTACAGCATTGCGGTCAAGCAGAAACGTTTTTTGGCTGATGGAAGCCCTGATAAAGGTTGACATTTCGTTTTATTTTGCTTCTGGCTGTGAATTAGAGTCCTTTGGTGAAGTTATGCGACCCTCCTTTACCATCCTTTGATTATCCTTCTGCATTTTACGCCTTCATTTTGGTGGGTGCTGGAAGTTTTCTGGCGCATCGCTTGTTTCTGTGATCTGCTCCTCATTTTTAAATTTACTTTTTTTTACCGCATAGACAATCCGGTGACGTAAAACGATTTTATTGTTTTTTGCCTTGACGCCTTGTCTGTACCGTTCATTTCTCCTTTGGCATTTTCTATCATCATCATTTAGATTAACGTTTCCAACAAAATTAATGAATGAGATCGTAGGTGGTATTTCCTATTGATGTGTAATTAACTGATTATGATCCCTCCGTGTCTTTTTTTTCAAATAGCTACAAAATTATGTGTTCTTGGATGTTTAGACGACGCGTCAGTTTACTGGCGCCTTCCAATTAACGTCTGCCCCGTGGACGATTCCGAAACACTTCTTTTGCGCAAAGTCACCAACCCGCCGGCGTCAACCCCCAATCACGGCGACAAGGATCATGTCGAGGCGGGGGCTGTTGCCGAGCCGGCCGAAGTCCTCTACCCCTGCCCGACTCAGCCTTGCCCCTGGTCCGTCTCAAACCCGATGCCATTGACTTTTACCGTGTGCACTACGACTCGCCTATGCTCAACGCCATCCTGGAGGCCGTCGCCAAGGGGACCGTGCCCGAACGGGATCGGATCAGTCTGTTGGACGACCAATTCGCCCTTGCACGGGCCGGTGTGCAGGACTTGGCCCGGGTGCTGCAATTCTGCCGAGCATTCGCTGGCGAGATGAAGTACAGTGTTTGGTCGGTGCTAGCCCAGGGACTCGCCCAAGTTCGCACCTTACTGGAGGAGGCGTCGTATCCAGCCGGTGATGAAGTCGCTTTTCCGGAGATGACCAAAGAGCTGTGTGGTCTTAACAAGCTGTACATTGAGCTAGCGTTGCCGGTTTATGAGAAGATTGGTGAGTGTTCAATGCTTTCACTTGATCCAACGTTAGAGACCTGCGGATGAGAAGGCGTTTAACATTGTAAATCTTGGAGGCGTCGTTTTAAGTATGCATTGCGAGGATTCTGCAATCCTTGACCTCTCCTTTTTCTTTTTCCTTCATGGAGGCTTTGAGCCCAATTCTGATGACTCCAACAACGTCCGTCTCCTTCGGCCCATCATCATCTCCATCCTCGGTCGTGTTGGCCACGGCGGTGTAATTTCAAAAGCCCGAGCTGCCTTCGACCGTCACTACGAGGCTGTGACCTCCGTCCCAACGAGCCGAGCTACGGTGGACCAGGCAAAACTCATCTCTCCCGACCTTCGAACTGCCATTTACTCCATTTGTATGCGCAATGGCGGAGATGCGGAGTTCCAGAAGCTCTTGGAAGTGAGTTTGTGATCAAAACTGATTACTCAGAATTAGGTGACTAGGCGGTGGGAGGATACATTTGTAGGTAAATACAGTGACAATACTTTGTTTCTCTCTATTTATCTTAAATGGGGGGTGAACTTGAATCAACTCCGGGCTGTTTGAGAAAGGTCAAAACTAGAAATTTCATGGCGTTTCAGTTTGAGTACAACTTTTTGCTGTAAAGAGGGCACCGACAGCCGGTGGAGGAGGAGGAGGCCACTACTCGGAAAGCCGCGAAGGCAAATGTCAAACGTCGTAGATTTGTCTCATCATCCGCTCCAATGGCAGAGGAGATGGAGCCTAGAGAAGCCTTAGATGTATGCCTGGAGGATTCAACAATTTCTTTCTCCATAGCTCCACGACCGAGCGACATTGAACGACGAGCGTGTCCACGTCCTCTCCAGCCTCGGGGCCACTTGCAACCCCAAGATTATCGCCCGCCTCTTTGATCTCACCTTTACGGAGTACGTGCGCAAGCAGGACCGTTTCCACGTTCTTCTCAGTGTCACGTGGTCCGCTGGCGGCCGACGCGCCCTGTGGAACCTTGTCCGTTCTCGCATCGGCACACTGACTGAGGATCTGGCGACCACCCACTTACTCGCCCACGTCCTGAAGGTTTGTTTGTTTGGTGGATACCGGGCGAAGTCGAGTCTTGTAGTGTATTCTTGTTTACTGGTTGATGTTTTCCACAAGTAAGTGACGAATAGGGTCGGTCATATGATTTGCCGCGGATGCTATTCGCGACGCTCAGTTGACCTTAATTTAACAAATGAAATTCCCGAGCAGGTTTCGTGGTGTCCCCTCCTTTCCCATACACTTGCGTGGGAAAATGAAGTTGGTTTGGCGAACAAGTGCTATTGCTCCTTATTATTAAATTCCCTCATTCAAACCTGGTTTGCGTAGGGGTTGAAGTTCTCGTGTCGGGTTGGTTTCGGATCTCTCGTCTTTTCGTGACGGGAATTGGACATCCCGGACGCCCGTCGCCCCTGTGGTCGAGTCCACTGCCTATTGGGGAGTTTCCGGTGCTCCCATCTTTACCGAGGCGGGGGTGGCGGGTTAATTTAGTTCATACAACTTCTTCAGCAACATTTGACTACTTATGTATTTACGTCTAACACTAAAAAAGTGTTGTTGGGAGCTTATTAGCCTGATTGGCTGGATGGCAGACTTTTGGCCTTGACTTAAACTTCCCCTCCCTCGTTTCTGTGGCTGTGGTTTTGGATTCTCGGCATACGCGTCCGACCAACCTTCACGCGACACCTTTCTCCACCTCTAGGGAAGTGCCGCCGACTTCGCCTCGCAGGAACGCTACGATGAGATAAAGGTTAGAGGATGTCTTGTTTTTCTGTTTTTTTGCAGATTTTTCCACGAAGTGATTATCCTCTGTTGAATTCGTCTGGTTAACTCTTTCCAGGCTTTCTACGAGGAGAACGATGTACCATGCCGACGAGCGATCCAACAGGCTCTGGAGTCGGTGAAGATCAACGCGGAACGGTGGCGCCGCGATGAGAAGTCGGTGTGCGAATTTTTGAACAAACTCGCCTGTTGATCCAACGAAGCACGCGAACGCTCGTTGGAGTCCGATTTCTCAAGTCCACCTGCCAGTTGATTGGCAAATATTATGAGGAAAAAAGGAAGAATAAATGTGGTGGCTCGGGACCCATTCTTCGTCTCTCAGACGACGGGCTTTTCAGGGATGGATGAGATGGGAGGTACCGATGCAGCTGATCGTTAGTCTCAGACACTGTTGGAGCAAACGAGGTACGAGGTTAGTGGCTTCCCCTGAAAAAATTTTAATTTGCTACGCCGTAAAAACGAGATGGCGGAATTTGGTAGATTGGAAAGGGGGGCGAGTTATCGGCGAAGGTCAGAAAGGGGGCGGCGGTAGGGTGGGGTGCTCACACGAGGGGCGGGCTTTTCGTCGTTGTGAGATGAGGGTCAGGAGACGATTTGTAAACTCGGCCATTAAGGGGGCCGCAAAGCTTCATGCGGAGAGGCGAAAGTCGCCAACGGTTGAGCGCGAGGCGCATCGATGAGGCGGGCGAGCGTCCGTCGGCACGTGCCACCACTCGCAGTGCCCCTCTCCCCGCCTCCTCGCCCACCGCCTCTCCCTTCCCCGCCAGACTGAAATGATGTCTCGACTGCCCTGCTGCCTCACCCACCCACACGAGGCTTCTCGACCACCGTGCCCGCCTCCGCTCCCGCCCCGCCCCGCCTCCCCGACAACCTTAGTGGGCGCTTAGACAACCAGCTGCCGTCAACTGTCGCCCAACGGCAACAGATCGGTGGCAGGGTGACGTGAGGGGCGGGGAAGGGCGAGGGGCGAGGGGCGAGGGCGAGGCGAGGGGAAGTCGCGCTTGTCCCGACACTCTGAGCAGCAGGACAGCCAGGCGGCACAGAGACGAGAGTCGCCCATCGAGGAGGCGTTGGTGGCGATGGCGTGTGGTGGTGGTGGTGGTGTGGTGGTGGTGGTGGTGGGGATGGTGGATGGACGCAGGAGAGCCGCAACCCACGTGGTGTCGTTCACGCCACTGGGGAGGCGAGGGGGTGGGGTGGGGACGAGAGTCGAAGTGGCGGCAGGGCAGGAGGGGGGGCAGGGGGAGGGGAGGGGAGGAGCGGGGCAGAGCGAATGAGGGCATGAGGGAGAAAAGCGCGTCGGACACGCGGACGACGCACGCAGTGGACGAGTCGGCGGACGAAAGCCTCCACCCACCTCAACTGTCAACAGACACAAGTCTCGACGGGCGCGGGACGCACGCGGTCCGCATGCGTCGTCGACCAGGTTGGCCGACGGTGTTGGACGTCGACGCGAGCGCATTGACGCACGCGTGCGACTCGTGCGCTTATGGCGACTCGCAGTCGTCCTGTCAGCTCGTGGCATCTGCCCGCCTCTGCCCCGCTCGTCTCGCCTTCTCGCCGCCCCGCACGGCTTCTGTTGCACCCACGTACAGCTGCTGCGACCCGTCCGCGTCTCGCCTCTCCGCGCCGCTCCCCTCTGCCACCGCCGCCGCCGCCGCCGCCGCCGCCGCCTCGATGGTCCACGCGGTGGACACGACGGCTTGCCACGATGGCGCGTCTCCGCCTCGCACCGCCAAGTGCGGGGGGGGGGTGGAGGCGTGTTGGGCTCTCGCCTTTGTTTACTCACACGCAAACACCAAGAGGCGAAGAGCCACCGTGCAGCGCAGCGGCTGTTGCCTGCGCCGCAACTCCCCTGCCACTGCGTCGCCGTGCCTCACCACGACGACCTCGTGCGCACGCACGCACGCACGCACGCACGCACGCACGCGGAGGCAGGCAGGCAGGCAGGCACCGAGGCTCGGTTTCCACGCAGAACCTCGCCGAAGATGGGCGGTGTTTCACGCGACCCTCCACAGTGGTTTCGGAGGGTTTGGAGTCAACCTGGCACGAGGGGTGGTGGGGCGGTGCAGTGGCGAGTGCGGTGCGGTGCGGTGCAGTGCAGTGCGCTGTCCTGCGGTGTCGTGCGTAAACAGGCCTTTCGGGCCTCCCACGTGGCGTGTTTGGCGCTCCGAAGGGGAAGCCGCCCCGGCGATCAAGCTTTCCCGTTGTCGCCCCTTAATGGGGTGACAAGGAAATCGAGACAAGCGGTTACGTAGCCTTGACAACGGGAGCCACATAAAGGAGGAAAGTTGGCGATGAATGCCGATGAGGCTGTCGGATGAAAGGCAGGTGACGGGGGGTGACGCGGCGGCCACCTCCGTCCGTCTGCATCGGACACCATTCGCGGCCTCGCTTGCGCTTTTCGTGGCAGGAACGAATGCACCGCCTTGGTGAATGTCCTCGCAGACACCGTCGCCCCCATCGCCCGTGGTTTCTCGGCCCGTCACCCACCCAACCTCCACTCGACGTGCGTCATCGCGTAAAAGTCCATCCTGTCTGACGCCCGTCTGGCGCGCATATGTGTGTGGACGTCTCGATGTCTCGCAGGTGCCTGCCCCCCCTCCGCCACCGCGTGCACCGACTGCGTCGTCAGACCCGCAGCTCCACACTGTGTCTCCACAGGCTGACGGAACGCCTCACAAGTGTCTGGCCGAGGCGGCACGGAGGGGCGGAGGGCGACTGCTTCGCGTGGTGCTGCGGCCGCGATAAACGCGAAGCCGCTTCCTTTCCTCACTTGTCGACTACGCCGCGAGCCTCGCCTCCCGCCGGTGCTATCGCGCCTCGGCCACTCGCCATCCCGCAACGCGTGTCTCCTCGGCAGCGCCGCCGTGGGCTCGGCAGCTCGGAGTTGCACGGCCGCCAAGTTCGAGGGCAGAGTCCCCCCCAACCCGCGACGGGTTGGTGGAGGAGGAGGCGTTTGTCCAATTTCGGTATTTCGGAAATCCCACGCCTTCACGTCGCCACACAAAGCGTCCGGTAAGTCAATTCACTCGCCCAATGGAACTATCACTGTCGGTCTGTTGGCCGGTGAAGCTGAGGCAGGAATATCCCTTTGAGAGTGGTCCAAGTCACTGAGAGGACATTCGACCAGCTCTGCAACCTGGCGAGTTGCGGAGGAAGGCGAAGTGGGCCTGAGGGGCCGAATCACGCGGCGCTTGGTGAATGAAATTGCTGCCACCGCCAGTGCAGTGAACGTCGGAAACCGGACGTCGGGATGCTGCCGGAAGAAGGCTCCGCCCGGCGACGCGAACGATTGCATGAGCTGCTGCCTCGCGAATGCGCGGGGACGCGTCGTCTCGACGCAACGCCTTTGCCGCGCACGCCGAGCCTGGCAGCGCTACGCGGTGGCACGAGACGCAGCAGCGTGACAGCGACGGTGACGCATCCGCCACCCCCGCGTTCGTCACCCGGCGTCATCACGTCGTCACCCTCCTCTCGACAGGCGGCAAGCCGCGAATGCTCTGCCGCCTTCGAGGGACAGGCGGATGGAGGGCAGCCGCGCCCGTGACGGTGACGACGGCGGTGGCATCTCGCCTGCCGGCGAGCAGCTCCTTCTGCCCACTGCAGTTTCCACGTCGATTCTCCACGAGGAATCGCCTTTCTCTTCCGAGTTGACCCCCCCTCCTTTCCTGTAGACAGCCACAAATTTGAGGATGACATCACGACGACCGTCAAAGCCGGCCAGGCGACTTCCTCACTGACGTGGGCGGCTTGGGAGGTCAGGCGTCAGCGCGGCGAGCCGGGCATGAGGGTCTTCGGCGCCATTCCACAGGCAACGAAGATCACTTTTAGGCGCTCACCTCCTCCCGATGTGCTCCAAGCGCGCCGGATGAGCCTCTCGCGGCAGTGTGGAGCCCTGCGGGCGGTGGCGGCGTTCGCCGCACGGCGCCACGACTTACCGACGGGGGCGGAAGCACCAGCCTGCGCGTTGGGAGTCTCAGCCCACGCACGCTCGCCACCACCGCCTCTCCTGCCTGCCATCACGTGACTGCGAGGGTGTTTAAACCCGCGCTGATTGCCTCATTAGGCGTTTGTTGTTCGCGCGTCTGCCCCAAACACACCGCAGGCAGGTGAATCACGGCACCCGTTTGCGCCTCGCCTCCTCCGCCGACGCCCTCCGCCCCTCCGCCCTCCGACCTCCGACCTCCAGCCCCCACAGCAGCGTCTGCGACGCTCCCACGCGCCACTCCGAGCCGCGTCCCCCGGGCGTGCGGGACCCGCGCAGCGGCTGCGGACGGTTGGCAGTTAGCCAAAAAATACAAAATATTTCCACGCCACGGAGACTTCACTCACAAGGGACGCGAACTGAACGCAAGTCCACCGCACGACTGGAAGCATTGACGGTCTGGCAAGGCGGCACCAGCACGACGGTGCGAAAATGAGTGGCCGACGGCGTGAGACCAAACCCTGGCCGATCATCCATCCACCCTTCGCTGACGGCCGAATTGGGTCGCCGGCATGAGAAGGCGACAGTTTACTTGATCCTCGGGGAAGCGGAATGTTTACGCATGACGAAATAGCTTCTCGGCTCCAAACGTTGTCAAGGCAGCAAGCACGGCGGTGTTTCGCTGAGACGGGAAGCTTGATCGCCGGGGCGGCTTCCCTTCGGAGCGCCAAACACGCCACGTGGGAGGCCCGAAAGGCCTGTTTACGCACGACACCGCAGGACAGCACTGCACTGCACTGCACCGCACCGCACCGCACGCACCGCAACACCCGCCTCGCACTGCACCGCCCCACCACATCCCTCGTGCCGAGGTTGACTCCAAACCCTCCGAAACCACTGTGGAGGGTCGCGTGAAACACCGCCCATCTTCGGCGAGGTTTCTGCGTGGAAACCGAGCCTCGGTGCCTGCCTGCCTGCCTGCTGCGTGCGTGCCGTGCGTGCGTGCGTGCGTGCGTTGCGCACGAGGTCGCCGTGGTGAGGCACGGCGACGCAGTGGCAGGGGAGTTGCGCGGCGCAGGCAACATCGCTGCGCTGCACGGTGGCTCCTTCGCCTGGTGTTTGCGTGTGAGTAAACAAAGGCGAGAACCAACACGCCCTCCCCCGCCCCCCGCCGCTTGGCGGTGCCATCGTGGACAACCGAGGCGGTGGCGGCGGCGCGCGGCGGGGCGGTGGCAGGGGAGCGGCGCGGCGCGGAGAGACGCGGACAGGGTTGCAGCAGCTGTACGTGGGTGCAACGGAGCGTGCGGCGAGACGGCGAGAAGGCGAGACGCGGGGCAGAGCGGGCAGATGCCACAAGTTGACAGGACGACTGCGAGTCGCCAATAAGCGGACGAGTCGCACGCGTGCGTCAATGCGCTCGTGTCGACGTCCGACACCGTCGGCCAACATGTCGACGACGGCATGCGGACCGCGTGCGTCCTGCGCCCGTCGAGAACTTGTGTCTGTTGACAGTTGAGGTGGGTGGAGGCTTTCGTCCGCCGACTCGTCCACGTGCGTCGTCCGCGTGTCCGACGCGCCTTTCATGCCCTCATTCGCTCTCCCGTCCCTCTCCCCCCCTCCCCTCGCCCCTCCTCTGCCTGCCACTTCACCCCACCCCCCCTGCCCGCCCCCAGTGGCGTGAACGACACCGCGTGGGTTGCGGCTCTCCTGCGTCCATCCACCATCCCCACCACCACCACCACCACCACCACCACCACCACCACCACATCGCGACACCGCCTCCCTCGATGGGCGACTCTCGTCTCTGTGCCGCTGCCTGGCTGTCCTGCGGCTCAGAGTGTCGGGACGGGGCACGACTCCCCTCGCCCCTCGCGCCCTCGCCCCTCGCCCTTCGTTCCCCGCCCCTCACGTCACCCTGCCACCGATCTGTGGCGTTGGGCGACAGTTGGACGGCAGCTGGTTGTCTGCCCACTAAGGTTGTCGGGGCGGGCGGGGGCGGAGGCGGGACGGTGTGTCGAGAAGCCTCGTGTGTGGTGGGTGAGGCAGCAGGGCAGTCGAGACATCATTTCAGTCTGGCGGGGAAGGGAGAGGCGGCGAGGAAGGAGGCGGGGGAGGGGGCACTGCGAGAGGTGGCACGTGCCGACGGACGCTCGCCCCGCCTCATCGACGCACCTCGGCAACCGCTTCGCCGCATCAAGTTTAGTGCCGTCCTCATCGCTAGCTTTTCGGCCGCCGCTTTGCACTCCGTAATTTAATCTGCTGCTTTTATTTTCCTCCTTCCTGCCACGTCCTGCGTGTATACCTTGTCGGCCTTTTCGTTTGTAAACACTTTCCACTTTCCTTGATTTTATTCTCAACTACTTCCTAACACTATTCCTTTCCCTGCAGCCGTCTTCCTTTTCTACTTTCTCCTCCGCTTTGTCAGTAACTCTTGTTTTACCATTCTTTCAATCTCCGGCCCCTGTGAATCGAGACTCTCTTGTTGGCAGTTTTTCGGAGCTCCTTCACTTCCCGCGCGAATTCCTGCGGTCTTGCAAGTCGCACTGAACTTTTTCCCTGCCCCACTGACATTAGTGTTGATCGCGGAGGTCCATCTCCACCAACATTTGACGTCTCTCATTCGCCAACTGTGCGCGGTGCCCCACTGTGAGGTCTTCCGGTGGGAGGGGATGCGGGGGAAGACCGCACCCTGCAGTTTTCGGCTGCGGATCCCTCAGAGTTCACCGTCCTGACGGTCCAGTCGCCGAGTCAATCCTTAGTTCTCCGTCAGACGATCCGCTTCGAAGTGGTTGTTTATTGTGCTACCACGACTTTAAATGAAGTCGGCTATGTAAATTAACTTGAAAAAAAAACCACTTTACAAATTTTGTCCCCCCCCCGGGGAAAAGGAGGTTAGATTCCCCCCTTAATTTGTTATGCTTTTTCGTCTCTTTGCCCTCCTATTAAACAAAATATTTTTGCCTCACGCGGCAGTTCACCTCGTAACTTAAACTCGAGACTTGGAAGCGGACTCTTAAGCCTTCACAGAGCCATCTCTGCGGATGTTACTTATTGACAATAAGTAAAAACAACAAACCTCTATTTTGGATGTACAAAAAGTGAGTGGTTTTTGTACAACAAGTTGGCAAAAACGATGACAGCGACAAGAGCGAACTCACGCCTGCCCCTAGTCCGATTTCGGTGTGTCTTCTCCGCCTCCCGGAGGAAAATCGTAGATCATGGTCTTGAATTCTATAATATGATGAGGTCAGTGCCATTATTTTTACAGAAACAGTCTGCCAAACCATTGAAGTATTAGCATGGCAATGTTTTAAAACAAGATGTAAAGATGAGCGGGTATACCTTCGAAAGTTACCCTTCCATCGCCGTCTTTGTCCGCCTCTGAGAGTATATCAGCCGCCTCACCATCTGCAACTCGAAATAACTTCCGCAAGAGAACGATTAATTACCCGGAAACTTCGAGGCCCCATTTGACTTAAGACTGTTTTGGAGCTCCTTTGAGGTTTATGTATCCATCATTATCCTAGCAAAATTGAACAAAAAACAATTAATCTAACCTCATAGTTATTTAATATTTCTTTTCATTTTTAATGTATTAACTGATTGTATTGGAGTATTGAGAGACTTTTTCTTGATGCTTTGTTTGTTTCATTAAGCTACGCTTAATTTGTGTCGAGGTGCACGGATTTTCAAATTATCCACAGAAGGCGACTTAAAAGCCCCACTAGGTCAGAAGTTATCTATTTAAAAGTCCCTTCATTTTCAAATGATTGTAATCTGCTTTACTCTTACCTTATCGAAAACCCGAAAGGTCTCGCGCAACGTCGCGACATCAGGCGCCGACGTCAGTTCTTTGGCACCGAAGCATTCGACAAACTCGTCGAACGCTATTTGCCCATCGCCTAGGAATATGCCGGAAAAGTAGAGTCTTTAACGTAATTGACCAAATTTTGGCCAACTCCAAACTAACCGTTGATGTCTGCTTGACTCATTAGCAACTTTATTTGAACTGACGAGGGGTCCAAGCTAACTACACTCAGAATTTTGGCAAACTCCTCCTTGCTTATCGTCCCATTTCCGTCGGTGTCGAAGCAGTTAAATATGTCACGGAGTTCTGCGTATGAGTAACCAAGAAATAAGCAAGTAATTACAGTCTCGTTACAGTTTAAATATGGTAAATATACGTTTGTTCGCTGTTAATTTCTCTCTTGGGCTTAAATTGAGATAGCAGGGGTGATTTAGACACATTGTCGAGCCGGGATGAGCAGGTGACTTAGTAAGCAAGGTAAAGCGGATAAGTTAGTCCCGGTGTATATTCGTCAATGCATTTCAAGTTACGTAGGAGTAAATACGTAGACGCTCTAAATGGGTCTACCACAAAACAACAACGAAATGTCTGGCTAACAAAGCAAGCTCATTAGCACTAGGAACTCGGAGATCGTGGCGATTCTCTCTGTCGTGTGGGCGGATTCTTTTCCCTCTACACATCACCTTCTTGATGCCGGAAAATACTTTTATTTCACTACCATAGATCCAAATATTTAGGTTCTCGGGCAATCAACAAAGCGGTGAAAGTTACGTTGCTAATCATTAATTTTGCAAAAAGCACGCAAAACACATCTGCCTACCGTTTAATTGCGTGGGTGAGAGGTTGTGAGCCTCCTAAAAGTTTAAGAACAACAGTAAGTCCCCGGTAACTTTGATAATTGGTGGTGAGTTCTAAGATAAAATACGAGTGGAACGGAGTGCCTGCGCAAAATGCGATGTGTGTTCAATCTTTCGGCCGCACTCTGCCCCTTTAATTGCTTAAAATTCGGCTTCCTTTTTTCCCAAGCTTTCATGGTAATAATCGTCCTTTGTTGAATTATAATCCGCGAGGGTGGAATTGGTTCCATTAGGCCTATTTTTGATCCGTAATTTAAGCGTCATTGTGTAATCCACACAGCTGCCATCAAGTTGTGTGTCATTAAAACTTTAACATTGTTACACTTTGTACTCAACAATGATTTGCTCCCATTTTCTTAATAGATTTCTCGCAAAGACTTTCTTCCGGTAAAGTGGATTTGAGGATTTGGATCACGATCAGAGCGTCTTTTCCTATGAAGCATCGGTTCCCTCTCCTGTTAGTGTGTGTATGCGCCAGACCAACGCGAGACACAATCTCAGTCATCTGCGAATTATTCTTGGAAGAAAACAGCATTTATTATTTTCTGTTATCAGACGGACTTTGCTGCCCTACTAACTAATTGTGTTTTCTTTAAAATCTAGAGCAAGCTCTGTCGTCATCGGTTAGGCGAAAAAATAAAATTACTGAGACTACGTGGGACAATAATAGAGTGGTTAATTAAAAAATTTTACTCCCTGAAAAAGCAAATTTCAGGTGGCTTCGAATCGGTCAGAGGAAATCTTGGCGATTTTTGCAACAAAGAAATAATTTGTATTAGCGTTTAGTAACAATGCCGTTCACCTTTTGATAAACTCATTAATAAGGGTAGCAGAAAATAACAAAAAATGAATTAGCAGGAAATCTTGAGAATAATTATTAAATTTCACTACATTATAGGACATAATATGTATTATTCTCATTAAAATTGACAAAAACGCGTAACCAATCATTCAAAAGTAGATAAAAGCCAGAATATGGGGATTTTAGCGCTGGCCGTCAGGGTGCGGCGACACAACGGGACCGACTTGCCATGATTTCCTCGTCCGATGGGCAGTTCTTTGTGTGACAATAGCGAAAAAATGTCATCTTTTAAGGCCAACTCGACAGAGAAAAGAGAGAATAGGAGGGCGTTTTTACCTCAAGCAATTCTTGCCATTGGCTACCCTGGGCGATGAGGATGGCCTAAGGAAATCGAGGGAGTGTGTGCGGATTGGCTGGAGTCGGCGATAGCCTCGCCCAAATCACGTGCTGGCTGGCAAGCATCCCCGGGGTGTG
The DNA here is from genome assembly GCA_017562135.1 of Dipylidium caninum. Lineage (NCBI taxonomy): Eukaryota > Metazoa > Platyhelminthes > Cestoda > Cyclophyllidea > Dipylidiidae > Dipylidium > Dipylidium caninum. The sequence continues at coordinate 78,778 of QEYB01000526.1, forward strand.
GCTTCCTCTGAGCTCTTGGAACTCCTAGGATGGGACATTTATAAGTCATAAAAGTCCATCGTGATTGTAAGCTATTTTTCGGCCGAACCTTGCCTGGTTGGCCTTCCAGCCTTATAGTATGTTGTGCAAATTTAGCGTCTTAGGGCCCACAACGGCGACAACATCCGGGCTGTGGAGGCATCATATCGAGTTCCCTCCGCAAACCGACTCTGCCGAGGGATTCAAATCGGACGTTGGTAAATGGATGCTTTCTCGGATCACCGTGGCAGTGAAGATGTTTTCCTGAGGCCGTCCCTACTAGATGCGACTGACAACATGCTCTCCAGTGTCATTGTTTGATTAGTGGCTTGTTATAACCTGCAACCGATGTCCTGTACCGCCCTATTGTTCATGTGTCCACCCCGTCACGGCACCGACGTGAGTCACTGCGCCCATATACCCGACTTTTACTCCCGAATACTGTGTGTTTCCCAGCCCCATTTTTGTGATGTGCTCTGTTTGTGCTGCTTTCGCACACAATCACGGCGTTACGTCCGCTTCGTTGAGCATGAAGAGGGGGCGGGCGGGTAGGCGAACCCATCGCCATAGAAGTTCCTTCCTTAATGGTTTACCATCCAGTCGGGGGTTGGGAAGAAAGGTGTTGCCAGCTGCCTGGGCAGCGTGCTATAAACCGTGGAACAATTTGGGGTGCCATTTTAGGATGGAACAGGGCAGAGACGACGTGGATAACGCGAGTTTTTCCTAATTGCCTTTATTTCTGATACGATTCTCATCATACTGCCAAAATGGTATATGAGTAGTGTACTTTTAGGCTATCACAGATCAAGACCTCACCGGTTTGCGTAGTTGTTATCTAACGCATTTAAAGTAAGCACTTTCCTACCTCGTTAAAGGGCGTCAACTGTGAGATAATTGCATTTTTGGCAGATAATTCATTAGTAGAAGTGCGTTCAGGCCGTCAGGGGGTTTTATGCTCACGCGCTTCTTCTTGGCTGCTTATCGCGGTGTGACGTCTGGACGAGCGAGTGAATTTCAGTGGCTGAGACATGCCACAACCGAACCGCTTTGTCACGACACTCCGAATTTATTTCAGAGGAGTTGTCTAATTCCATCGGCGTCCCAGCTTACTGTGAGCAGCTGAAAACCGTGGGTTTGCCGCGGAAACCTGCGCTGTAGCCTCGCTTAGATCGCGTAATTCTTCGGTCCACTCCCGAATCTTAAATCGCTCAGTGGGCAACAAGACTTAACCACTTTCCCCACCGTGTGTGCAGCTGTTCCTCCGGAGGAAGGTGATGTCGCCCACGAGTGTACATAATTGAACAAAGTCTCCGAGTGCCAAGGCCGTCGGCGTAAACAAACAAACAAACACAAACGGCTCATATGACATGGGCGAAACCGAGCACCGGCAGTCAAGATGTCAAGTCAGCGTGGCAGTGGTGGATGCAGGCACGCAGTTGGGCGTGGTAGAAAACGTCGTGCCTCGTCAAAGTTGACAGATAGGCCAGAGTAGTTCGGGCTTTATTTTAGCCGCGAAGGCTGTAGCCAAAAGGAAAAACAACTCCTCAATTCGGACAATAGACTTCTTCCATTCACTGCCATGTTGATGATAAGCATTGTAGGCGAGTGGGAAAGGCGGAATATCATTTTTTTGCGACATCGGCATCTTCTCATCTGCAAAATGAGTCATTTACTTTGAAAAGTTACAAAAAAGGAGTTTCGAGTAGCTACGTTAAGTTTTCGGAATGTCAGGATTTGACATGTTACCCTCCAAGGAGTTTAAATAGTCTATTGAGAAAAAAAAACAGAAATTTTCAACTAAATTGTCAAATAAACTGTAATTGTGTGGTTACCTTTCGAGACGAGCCCCGGTAGGACGCACAGACCCCGAATATCCCCACAGGACGACAGCATATCCGCTAACTTGCACACCGGCTATTTTTGGCGGCGTCGGCCGTCTTGAGTGCCTCGACAAGTGGGCAGAGGCGGGCGAAAACTCCCCTCCAACAACCACCTCGTCTGCAACACGGATTGTTGGCCCGAGTCAGGTCGCCTCTCAGGCGTCCACAATCCCAGACTTCAGCCGCTCTCACCCAGCGTCCGACAGGTTGCCCGTATTGCCTGGTGTCGGCGCCAGGGACGGCCAAAATCGCGTCTCTGTGGACGATTTTATCTAACGTAATATATGAATAAATAAAAACAAATTCGAAGTAATAGAAAATTGGGGAGGGAGGCAGAGAAAAAGCGAAATTTCCGTTAAACTCGCCTTAGATGCGTCATTGCCTCGAGCTGACGATTTGTCGACTGGTCACGTGAAGAGCTCGTAGTAAAATCAATTTTAAAAATCGATATTTGTTTCACAAAATCGATATGTTTTAGAAGTGGACATTATTTGACCGTTATGACAAGGGGAAAGTTTATTCAAATGCCGAATGCGCTCGAATTGTGGGATGCGAAAGTAAATGAGAAAGGTGGTTTATAATTTTATATTTCAACAAATTCACTTTGATCCGTTCGTACTACTTTTAATCTGTTAAGTAGATTTACCGTTGCACAGTTACAACATTCGACATTCACGAACTCAGAACTTTTATCGCTCAAGTTGGCACTTTATCCGCCAATTTATATTGCTTCCGTGTAGGCTAACGAGGAATTTGCTTTTTTTTCCCCAAAATCTAGTCGAGGAAAATAAGAGAGCATTAAAGAAGTAAGTTGAATTTTTGGAACATAACTGCCTCACGCCTCCAACAAATCCTCCCATCATTTTGCTTTCCCTATCTTCTTCCTCCTCATCCCGCCTCCTTCTCCCGTCGCGCCTCTTTCCGCCGCTTAATGGGACTGCCGGGCACTAGGAAGGGCCAAATATCCATGCCTAGTGAATAGTCCGCCGTTTTTTGCTGGCTACGGAAGACAAATAAGAGCAAAAAGTACTTACATTCAGCGAATCACAATCGCATCCCTTTGTGGATCACATTTGTAAAGCTTGAGGAAATTCGTTGTCGCGTCTACGCGTCGCATATCACCAAATTTGGCAATTTCTTTGGTACAACAGTTGTCACCCGCCAGGAGAAGACGGGTCTACAACTCCACAGCTCAAATTGGTGGCGTAAAATTTTCTAAAGGACGTTGGCTTTTGAATCGGCCACTGTGAGAAGATTGACGATTTCACAGTTGGACGTCTGGACGAGGACATTAGGGCGGAGGGGGCAGGCTGCACCGACCTCCCAGCGCACTGTTAACACTTTTGCCCTGTGTGCGATGGACTTCAAGTGCTTTCAACAGTAAACAGGCGGGACAACGAGTCGCTCGACCCTGCGGAGTGTTGGTAGCCAGTGGAATACGCCAAGAAGCCGTATATGTGACTTTTAGCTTTACCAAGAAACACGCTCCACAAAGTCGAAATGTGTATTTAACACCCGAATGTCAATAATTTGCACATTTACGCACAAAATCGCGTTGAAACATGACACAACTTTCATAGTTGATGTTGTCAGGAAGTGTAACAATATTATCAATGACAGGTTGGTGATTTGCTCGGTTAATTTCGGTTTTTCCATTGTCAGGAAGAATTCACTCCTTATTCTGCCAAAGAAGGTAGCCTGGATGATATCGGACAGCTACACGCCGAAAAGATCTTCCCAGGCATGGAGGACATCCCTTCGTCTGAGCTGCACGATCACACCGAGGCGAATGTTGCCTGAGTTGAATTGTTTTATCGGTTGGAAATGTGTGAGTACGGCGGTCAACTGCTTTGGGAGTTTCTCTTGAGTCCCCCTTTAATTGTTGGCTCTTTTGGTCGCTGCTTTCAGGGCTTCTACAACCTCGATGTGGCCCACTCGAGGATCTCGCGCGACTCCCCCTCAACCGCCTGACATCTTGGCTGTATAAATGGTTCACTTTGGTGTACTTTTTTTTTACTAACACGAATAAAAACGCGCCTTTTCTTGTCACTGACAAGGGTACGTTTAAAGTGCCATTTTGCCCCACTCAATTTGAGAAAGTTAATCGGGCGTTTACTACTGTTGACTTTTCAGTAGCATCGTGCTCATCCGCACTAGACTTGCTCTGAGGCGACTTGATGGTTGCCCTGCCTTGGCGGTAGATCAAACCACTTTTTTTGTGTTCTCGCCCCTAAGTGGCGTCGGAATACCCAAAAAGGAAAGCGACTGGTTGACATTAACCCTTCCCCCCAGGGACTGATTATTTCGTCCTGGCCAACAGCCTGACCGGCGAGCAACGCATGGCCGTTGGGATACCGGAAGCAACCAGCGGCAGTTGGTGGACAACTGAAAGCCAGTGCTCAAAGATTACAAAGTTGACCGGCCACCAAATGTCCATCGGCATGTGAGACAACTCCAGAATGACTCCCAGCCTCGTCGAACTTCCATTATGGCCACATTCGCGACTTGGAGGGAGGCGGTGTGAAGCGCACCAGAAGTGCGCAAAAGACGGAGCAATAACTGTTGACAGAACCTGGATAGAAGCATTTCAGGGCCCACCAACATTTAGATTTATGCGAATCTTTAGGCCAGCCAAATACACTTCCCAGATGGGACTGCCAATCCAGGGTAAACTGAGCGGCTAGTCGCCAAATTGTTCGGCTTAGGGGAAAAATCCCTTCGGAAAATTAGTCCGTCACCGTCTAGCAGGCCGAAGGTGGGCATTCGCACCGGATTAATGAGGCACGCTGGAGTGAATTGGGTGAGGGCGTTTGATTGCTTTATCATAATTCGGTTTCATCTTATAGCCCTTTGACCCCTAGGATAATAAAATTGTCGGCATTATTAGCACAGCACATATTCCCCCAAAACTGCACGTGTCCATTTGCTGTTTTTGCGGTTTTTTATACTCTTCCACTTTTTATTGTGATGAGTTAAGAAGACTGCGAAAAAACGTGTCTACTACTGCCCACGTCGGTCCCATTTATCCGCGGGTAGAGCCGTTCACTGCTACCATTTTTCTCTTTGCTTCTTCAGTAATGTGCATGATAAGAATTTGAAAGTTGCCTTACATTCGGAGGCATTTAGCAAAATAATTATTGTGTCTTACCGCTTTCCCTTTCCACGAATATAGCAACAGAAACATATAATGGCTGGTTGAATAATAAGAAGTCGCATAAGGATCAGGATCTAAAAAGACATTTGTTGAACCATAATGCGCCCATAAGAGGCTAATTTCAGCAAAATTATTCTATAAGATGCTGTAATGCCTTAAAAGGAGGAAAGTGGGCTCTATTTTACTTAATTATTTATACATTTATTTGGATAGAAAACGCCCACGCACTCTCAAAGCCGTGCCCACTTGCATGCCATGAGATGAGAGAACCTCGTGATTTTTTAACACAACCGCCGCTCTCACACCTTCGGTTATGACGAATAATCGATAAACCCGGAAACATTGCTTCGCCACTCATTGGACGAAAAATGCGCGCAACTTCAAATTCACAAGATAATCGATAAACTTTTTGGCGCGAAATACGCGGCGGTTACCCCAAAACTTCCGACAATTACAAAAAGGGCAATTATGGGAATGTTTGAGTGAGATTTACACGATTGAATTAGACAGCCTGTTAATGCTACTAGGGCCTCTTGGGGAGAATATTCACAGCACTTGGCACCTTTTCCTACCTGATGACCTCATGCAGTTGGAGTGATGGAATGTTTTTGGATCGTTGACTTGTTGTTACTACAAGCAATTAGCATGCGAGGTGGCCGTGGAAAATTTTCAGACTCCCCTCAATCACACTTGGACGATCAAATGTCCCACACTTTTCGGTGTCACTTAATTAGCGAAACGGCAACGGGCAATTAAGACGACAACACTCACATAATCCCACACAGTCGCCTACATAACAAACACATACGTGGGAATACAGAAAAAGACAAATTATCAAAGCCATTCTTAACATTTTCCGACTTATAAAATGTCCTTCCCATTTGAGCACTTCATTTGTGTAGTGAATCCCCTTAAAGGGTAACCTCGGTGAAACCAACCTAAATAAGTCGAATAAAATTTAATAAGGGCTTTTCCCATTCCACTCACATTAAACGCACTTGTTGACTGGATTTCGGTGCTTGCTCAAACAAATTCTGATAAATTGCCTTCAAGACAGCGGCAATTATATTTGTCTTTTAAAATTGAAAAAAACTTCTCTCCGACCGCCTTGAAACGCATCCAAGAAAGTGTGGGTTTAATCTCTACCCAGCGCACCTCCAATCCTTCTAGCTGAACGTCTAATTAAACTGTTTACTGCAACTAAAGAAATCAATGGAATGATCCAAAATTGCATTTTTTTCGATCTATCCACGAAACTGGCGTCTGTCCATACTATGGAATTCATTAAGGAACAGCAACTTTTTAAAGGCGAAAAAAGACTGGCAAAGTGGAGTATAATAATTACACTCAGAGGGATGTTTCTTTCTCCATTTCCGGTTGAAAGTAAAAAAAGGGGGCAGAGGTGAGGCCTATAGCAGAATATTCTCCCTCCATCAATTATGACCGTGATGCCTACTTTTTTACTCTTCATCGTCTGAAAAAAAGGGGAGAAGAAAACGTTTTAGTGAAAATGGCTCGATTTTTGGGGGCAAAATTTTCTCGTCTGTTGAACTCACCCCTACCGTTGGAGAAGTGAACACGCATAAGTTACGCGCCCCTCGTCATGCACTTTGCACTCACACGTGCAGACCTCATCGATCTTCGCAGCATGATCGATGGACTAATCAATAATCGCGGTCCAGTAATTAGTACGGAGCAGAGGTAGCAACCAATCAGGAGGCAGGAAAGGCCGCTAGCATTTTGTGCCCTCGCGGTGTTATTTGTTCTGGTGGAAGGTAAGGAAAAGAGAATTTGGAGGCTTCGAATTGGGGGGGCACCTCAACGATGAGAAATTAAGCGATCAGACGTGTCCAAAATGGTACTTTCAAGGGTGATGTTTGTCTTGAGAAATGTGTCCATGCAAATTTTGCCTGACACCACCCACGAGTGTAAGTAGACGATTCCCCCGACTACGAATGCTCCCACGCTCATTAAAAGCGCGGTAACTAAGGCGAAGAGGAGATGCCGTATGGGGAAGTGGGAAGATTAATGAAGTGCGCGCACAACATCGTCAAAATAGATTTTAACCAAGTGTTGTCAATGCCCATCAGACGCCTGCAATTCATCATGCCACGGGCTGGGAACTTGGCTCTAATTAATTGAGGTGCCAAAGAGTGCAAAATGGAGGTTTGAACAACCCCAAAATGATGTGAAAATGGCCACGTACTACAGCAGGGGGAATTAAGTGGCAAAAAGGCGGGGAAGTTTTTAGAATAAGTTTTGCCTTATATCCAGTGCCCATGAGGCCTTCTTTCAACTGGGCACCAAATTTGCACCGTCTGATTAAAAACAGGAGGAGGAGGAGGAGGAGGAGGAGGAGGTGAAAGATTAGGGTGTCCATAAAACCGTCAAGTTGAAGGTTTTCAGGCGGTTGTGAAGAATTCGTCCGGACAGGCAGACCGGCTGCGTGTGTGTGCTTAAAATGCTGCTTAGAAAATATTTAGCATTCCATCGCGAGGAAGGTGGAAGGAGAAATTAACCAGGGGTAACCTTTCCACCGTCGGAAGATCAAAGAAATGCGGTGTTTCTGAGAAAATTCGTGGACACCTACCTTGCTTATTTATATAAGCAGTTATCGTGCCTCAGCGTGGTGACATTTTGTCACTCAATAATTGTCAATAAAATACTTCGATGTACACCGTTCTTCCTCCTCGTACTCGATCACCACAATGCAATTTCATGAGGTTGTAGATGAAAACACGTCTTTACATACATACAGGCATACTTTCATCCTCTTGACTGAAACAACAAGGCAACCGGAGGTGGCGGGAGGTGGTGTGGTGGGGGCTGCCAACAAGCCGGTGACAACCAATCAGATTGTCGTATTTCCACCCCCTCTTAGTCACGGGACTTGAAAGTGGACTTGATTGTGTCTAGACGTTGGTAGCCTCCAGCAAACCGTACGAGTTACTCTAATCGCGACCTTCGACAGTCAGTTTTTGACACGGAGTCCCCCTGGAGCCCCTCGAGGCGGGGTGTTTGACGCGGGGCCGTCCACTTAACGCGACATCACAACACACCCTTTCATGCTCTGTCGCCCACGTGCAATGTCTAAATCACCCCAAAAGTAGCTTGAACGCAGACTGAGTGGCCTTGTTTTTATCAGACTGGAATAAAAGTGCGTGCTTCCGTCGGATTGGTGCAGGTTCAAGGTCATTGGAATGAGAACTCAAGTTTGAACTTTTTACACCTTCCGAACTTCCGTTTCCACGTGAAGCCATTGCATGGTGCTTTGAGACGGCGACATGGTCCAATAGAGGAACAGGTTTGCGAAGGTTGGGTATTCTGGCTGGAGGCAGGGAGGAGGAGCTCCGACTTCCGTGAATTAGGCGAATGGTGGGGCCTGAATGCGGGCTTTGCGAGGTAACGGAGGACAATCATCCGTTGTGGAAGGTTTGTCTACTGTCAATTTTACCACGAATTCGATGAACAGGGCGATGAAGGCCAAATTACGTCCTCGACAGGCCCAAGGATGATCGAGAAGCTTTCACCTTGTCGACTTTTGAAGCTCTGGACTTCAGGAAACCGGAATATGCTCCAACGATTGTCCGTCTCCCCATTTGGAGGGACGAGAGGACGCCCTGCACCCAGTCGACCGTCTGAGAGGGGGTTTGGCTTGATGTTTGACACCTTTAATGTTATTGTGGGCGAAGAATACTCCGCTGGAACCATCTAAATCAGGGAGGCCGCTGATGGCGGATGCGATTCGCGGGAAGCCTGCGTAACGACGCGAAGGCTGAAAGGAGGGGAGGAAATTGCATTCTGCTAAGCCTCCGTCCGCGTAAAAGTTGCTATGTGCGTCGGTGGTTGGAGACTTCGGGGCGAAAACGCTTCCACGACGAGGTCGAGCTCTGGAAGGTGCGCAGTCGAGTGAACGCTGGTCCGCGTCTGTCCACGTCCAGCCGCAACAAAGGGGTTGGTGTGCGCGTTTGTGTGGCATTGCATGACTTCGCATTCGCCTCCGATGATGTGCCACGCCATTCCATGCCATCGACTGCTGTCCTTCGCCTCTTGTCCACGCGGCGCGGCGCGGCGCGGCGCGACTCGCCTCTTCTCTCCCCGGACTGCCTCGCCTCGCTCTCGCCTCGCCAGGCTCGTCTCGTTTCTCCTCTTCGTCCTCCTCCCTCCTCCCTCCCTCCTTTCCGCCCTGCCTCCTGTCCTGCCACGCATGCCCCGCCTCGTGACGACTTCCTCGTCGGCCACCACGCACCATGAAGACGACGTCGGCTGCACCAACCGGTTGTAGAAGCGTGCAGGGCGGTGGAGGTAGCCGAAGAGATGCCATCACCACCAACCTCCACCACCGACGCCATCATCGACGCCTCTATCGCCGCCATCGTTCGCCGCGCCTCTTCCACTCGCCCACTGCGCCTCGCCGTCCACGTGGTGGCGGCGTGTATGGCGAGGTTGCCGAGCCCCTCACCGTCGTGCGAGTGTGGCAAGACGAGGCGTCTCGCGGGTGTGGACAGCGCGTGAGGCGACTTTCCACGACCGGACCACTTGTCAGCTCTTCGCGTGTCCGGCGAACTCGCACCGTCTCCGACTGCCAAGCGACTGAAAAGGGGCTGGCGATGAGTTTGGTGCTGCCAACGAACCTCCGTCCAGCTCGTCGAAGTGGGCGTCGAGGCTGCAATTCGCGTCCCGATGCAACGTCGAGTTGGTTCTCGGTGGCCACCACGGCGACCGTCCACCTCGCCGACCTCCGCTCTCGAGGCCTCTTTCGACGTGCAGTGACGGCGTCTGCCGCCGATCACGAATTCTCGACGAGTTGATCGCCTTCGTCGCGATGAGCGCCAGACGCTCGACTGCCTCTCCACCTCCATGCCACTCTGTTTTCCTCTCCTTCCTCAAAATCGTCTCCAGACGCTCCGAAGTGAAGGCGAACTGACCTCCAGTGAGCAGCCCGCATTGCAAGTGGCCTCACGCGACCGCAGTTCCTCTCTCTCTCGCGCCTCCACCACGTCGGTGACCTCAGACACCAACACCGAGGCCGCCCCGACGACCCTCCACGACGCCGCCCCGCCGACGGGCGCCGGGGACGAGCGGCGACTTCGCCGGTCTCGCCGCACCGCCGCACCGTCCGCCACGGAGGCGGCGCGGCTCCGCGGCGATTAAGAGGGTTGTCACTTAGCGCCACCAGCGATTACTAATACTGTTTGAAACGCTGCCCCTGGGGGGGAAATATTTTACCTCAAAGTGAAATGAGGAAGGCCTTTTTGTGCCAGCGTTTGGCACGACATCAATCATGTGGAATGGGAAAAACTGCTCCCCCGAGGTGAAAATGCAGCCTTAACTTTCGCCCGCTCTCTCGCTCTCGCTCTCGCTGTCTTCCACCTTCGCGCCACTTCTTGTGTGGCGCGGCTTTGCACGTCTCAATTGGTGATGAAAAATTGTCTACCGCAAAACCGCCCGCAGATACCTGCGAAATCGCCGATTTGGTGGCCCCGTCCGCCGTCGTCGCATCGCAGCTCCTTCGCCGTCCACCTCGTACGCGGCTGCGCGGAGCCCCGCGGGAGAAGCCGCGTCAGAGGCGAAAACTCCTCGGTCCGCCGCGTCGCGTCGTCGGATTGTCCGCCTCCACCGCGGTGACACTGGCCGAGTGGCGATGAACTGACAGGTGGGACGGGAACGCGGTCCACTGGCGAGGCGAACAGTCATTCCATCATTTTGGACAAGCGAAATGCCACTGAGATCGCCTCGGCCAATCACCGTTAGGCTCTCCCTGGTGTCCGTGGTGCTGGCAACTTAAAATACGTGTTTTGGCCGCTCTTTAATTCTCCGCGTCAAGGACACATTGGCGGCCTGCTGGTCAATTTTCGCCCCGCCGAAGTATGAATCTTCCTGTCTAAAACGATTTTTCAATGCTGGTGAATAAATTATGGTGGTTACAAATCACCGGCCACCGCCTCGGCCCGGCCCGGCCCGGGACTGCCCGGCCGCCCCGTCCCGCACCTCGTCCAGCCTGTGACACATTTTTCGCTAGTGTGACTGCCGATTCCTCCACCCAAATGGAGGAAAGTGTGCGGGATGATTGTAGACAAGCAGTGAGGAGGAGGAGGAGGTTACACACACACACACACGCAGAAGTTGTCCACCACGCCAAAACCACCTTTGTCTGAAGAGACTTTCCTCGAGTCTTGTCGAGAAGTCCACCCTCTTCTCCACTCAGCTTTCAACAGTGTGAGGAAATTAATTTTTAACCGCAGGCCTCAGGTCTCGCTGGCTGAGTGGCGAACGAATCGAGCGAGTTTAGGCAAAGTATCATCCTTTCACTAACAGACAATCATTTGGGAGGACTCAGTGGGGTGGAGGAGGTCCCAGCTATTCCGTAATTGCGATAAATCTGCCTCAAGACGAGGATCAACGGCAGTGAGCAATGCTCGTCCGCCATTGGTCAGCCAGTGCACACGCGGAGCTACACACTCGACGCTGATTGGCTCCCACCGCCACGCGGACGGTATAAAACGGACAAGAAGGGTGCTTTTTCCTGAGTAGCCAAAGCCATGCCAGCCGGAGTTCGAGTCCTTGTCTTCCTCCTCCTCCACCTTCTTTTCGCCATCCACCTGTCAACAGACCTCGTCCTCGCCCAGTTGACGTGGAAGGGCGGTTTGAAGTACCTCGTCAGTCCCCCCTTCAGACGCCAAAATCAGGCGCAACGGGACAACGCCTACGTCTCCAAGGACAGCATTAACAGTATTTCAAGGGAGACTCTGAATTTGGATAATTTGGTGCAAAAACCCACTGGACGATGGTGGTAAGTCCCGTGAGACGCGTGGATTATTCTTCCTCCTCCCCTCGAGAGACACCTTTAATTCGTGAATTGCACGCATTAGCGGCTCCCCTGGTTCCGCGCCTCAGTTTCGCTCTGTCTTCAAATTCGACTTACTGCGTGAGAACATTTTGGTCTGTTATTTTAAGACCGAATGATTCACAAAAAATAAGAGTGAGTTTGTGTCGCCTCCTGTCCCAACTGCAGCATTGGCGAGGCCTTTCACCAAAAAAACACTGTAAATACCCGTGAAGGCGGCTCTAACCGGTGGAGTGGAAGGCTTAGCCGACAGGCGGAGACGCGACGAGGCCGGACGCGGCTAAGCAACGCGGTTAGCGACACTTTTCTGCCTCCCTCGACTCGATTTTAGCCGAGGTGACACTCAGAAGGAGACCACAGAAAAAGGATTTTTGTTTTCACGTGTGTGTGAATTTTCGCTCACAAAAGAGCAATAAACTCACTGCTCAGATTGCACTCATTTGACCCTCATAATACTGGTCTTAAACATAAAAAAGGAGTTGCAGAAGACGATCCGCGCACCCACACACCGTGTACAAAGAGACGGGGTGGAAAGAATTCTCATTTCTGCGCTCAGGCGACCAGGTCTGCGGGCCAAGGGCGAGGGAGGATGGAAGGGAGGCGGAAGGGGGAGACGGGGGACATCAGGAACACTCAGGGGCGGGGGCGGAGGCTGAGGGGGGAGGGCGCCACCATCAACCACCGTTGGCTCTGACTCCTCTGCGGAGGTGATGCCCTTTGGAGTTGGAAGAGCCCACCGAGTTCAACCCCAGACCCTCTTCCTCCACCCAGGTTGGACTCACTAGCTCGCCTACTCCACAATCATCCTCTCCATCTGTCAAAGTACGTCCGGGAGATATCCATCCCCTCGAAGGAGTCCTTGAACTACGAGACACCACCGAGTCTGTTGAATCTGCCGCGATTTCAACCACGGGGGACCACTTCGTCATTTGTCGAGGTAGGCATTGTGAGGAGCGAAATATTCCCAGACATAAATGAACGGCGCTGATTTGACCGGTCGTAAAGGCCGCAAGGAGGGCACTAATTTGCCCTGTGTACTTAACGCGCGAGCTGATTGGCTGAGAAAATGTGATAGCCGCCTCGAGTGACATCATTGGTTAATGGATGGATTGATGAGTTGCGACGTAAATTAGGATTTTATGCGAGAGAATAAAGTGTTGGGACAAATTACTCCGCGCACCCTATTACTACTTCTTTAATCAGTGTACTTTTCTCTTTTCACGCTAAAATTTTGCCCTTTTCCCGAAGGTCAAGGTCTTCACCACTGTTTATCAGCTTTTTGTTTGAAAAATAATAAAAATAAGCTACATCAGGCTGGTTTATAGTACAGTGGGAGATTTCCTCGTTCGTGCAGTAAGTGGGATTTTGCGTACCATCTTCACTACAGTCGGGAAGTTGGCCAATCTACGACCAAGTGCGGGCGGTTCACAATCTCCGCCAACTCCTCGCCAGTTACCGTCAGTGGTTTTCTCCGCGGCAATGGAAACAATTCTTGCACAAGACACCGCCTCAACTATCGGCCTCACAGGTCCAAGAAGAATCTGTCCACCTGGAATTGCTGGAAGCCGCCGTCCAGGGGGGTGCGAGCTGCCCTGGCCGAGTGTCAGTACCAGTTCCGGAATGAGCGTTGGAATTGCAGCGAGGTGCGCTCCGATAGAAATGCCCTTTTTGGCAACATCCTCTCCAAAGGTAGGTCTGTCGATCTGGGGAGCCCGAATAGCTGTCGACGAGAACTCCAGTCTCACCACTGCGTCCACACATTTTAGGTGTACCAGAGACTGCCTTCGTATATGCTCTGGTAAGCGCCAGCATGGTTCGTTCCGTGTCTGAGGCTTGTCTCCTGAATCTCCGCAACTGTCCATGCAATAATCGTGGACGAGAGACCTTTAAAGATGGTTCCGATGCTGTGAACTGGCAATGGCAAGGATGTGACCACAACATCCACTTTGGCAGACGCTTCGGGAGGCGTCTGTTAGATCCCCTCGAGACCGGCGGCTTCCATATTCGGTTTCTCATGAACCTCCACAATTACCGCGTCGGGCGGAGGGTAAGAACAGCCCTACCATTGTAAGAGTCGATAAAAGTGCTTCCGTGCGACCAAAGCCCACTTCTTTCGGTCACAGGTTGTTGCGGAAAACATGGAGAAGTACTGTAGATGCCATGGCACAAGTGGTTCTTGTACTTTAAAAACATGTTATCGACGGACCCCTTCAATGCGCGCCATTGGCAACCGGTTGAAGTCGATGTATGAAAAAGCCTCTCAAGTCATGCGAGGTTAGTCGCCTTCGCAACATTTATAAAAGTTATTTTCTACTTAAAAGTGGTAAGTAGAAGGTATTAACCGCTGTTTTAGACAACACACTGCCTGTTAGCTGGGGCCACCACGGAAGGGGGAATTCCATTGTCCATCTAACTCGGTGGAATAATCAGAGGACTCTTCGGGAGGTGGACCACGACTCCTTACTCTATCGCGGTGGATCTATGGCCAAGCCACCCTCCCTCCTAAAAGTCAGTTTTGACCGATTAGGGAGGGATCAAAAACCTACTACGAAGGAGCTCGTCTTCTATGAGCAACCAACAAAAGACCTTTTTTGCGAGCCCAATCCAAATCTCCACATTCTAGGCACCCGAGGCAGGACATGCAATTCTACTTCAGGTGGACCAGATAGTTGTCGTTCATTGTGCTGCAGACGAGGGCACAGAACGATGCATTATTATGCGCTGGAGAATTGTGAATGCAAATTTGTGTGGTGCTGTAGAGTTGAGTGTCAAAAGTGTTTGGTGTTGAAGAGGCAAGAAACCTGCATGTAAATCGACCACTGGAAGAGATTTCACTCCTCCCACCAATCAAAACTCGTCCTTCATTTGAACCAATCAGTACACAGACTATCACCCGCAAACTCATTGATGATTTATTACACCCTAATTTATATATGCTTCAATTTTTTTGTACTTCCTATTGATGCACCGATGTATGAATGTTACTAACAATGACATGTGGCTATTAGTTGTACTTACCTCGTGAAACGAACATATCAACAGAGATTTTGGAATTTCATTGTCTGTTTTCTCGTGAATTTTGGAGCTGATGGGATTGGCGTATCTCTTTGAGAAAAGGAAGATGATGTCAGACAGCTTCGGGTCCGTGAACTGGCCCTTAGTGCAGCATCTCATAAGTCTAGCGTGGAATTTCACAGGGGAGACGGTTTGGCCATTGGAGCAGATGCTGAGGCAAAACAATTCAGTCGAAACGCACGGAGTGGGCGGAGGAGCAGGAGAAGTCGAGAATGAGAGGCTCGGATGGGTCAGTTGGCGCGCAGAGTGTGTGTGGACAAAACCAGCTGAGATGAGGAGGTCCAGAGAGAGCACGGAACTCACCGGCAGCCTTTACTTAGATACGTCAGCAGTCGATTTTGAGGAAGAAGAAAAAAAGTTGCTTGGAGGTGAAAAGGCAGTCGAGCGTCTGGACCCTCATCTTGACGAAGTCGATCAACTCGTCGAGAATTCATCGTCTGCGGCAGACGCTCTTTCCGCAGGTCCAAAGAGGCCGGTGATGGTGGTGGTGATGGCATCTCTTCGGCGACCTCCACCGCCCTGCACGCTTCTACAACCGGTTGGTGCAGCCGACGTCGTCTTCATGGTGCGTGGTGGGCGACGAGGAAGTCGTCACGAGGCGGGGCATGCGTGGCAGGACAGGAGGCGGGACGGAGGGAGGGAGGGAGGCGACGAGAAACGAAGAGGAGAAACGAGACGAGCTGGCGAGGCGAGGCGAGGCAGTCGAGGGAGAGAAGAGGCGAGTCGCACCGCACCGCTCTGCGCCGCGCTTCGTCGACAGGAGGCGAAGGACAGCAGTCGATGGCATGGAATGGCGTGGCACAGCATCGGAGGCGAATGCGAAGTCATTGCGATGCAACGAAACGCCGCAACACAAACGCGCACACCAACCCCTTTGTTGCGGCTGGACGTGGACAGACGCGGACCAGCGTTCACTCGACTGCGCACCCTCCGAATCTCGACCTCGCCGACGAGGTCGAGCTTGGCGTGTGCCACAGATGAATGCCAAGCAAAACCAGCCGTTCCGACCCAGGATTTGTGAATGCACCGTTCTAAGGTCTTCGTCCACTCATCCTCTTTTGCCTTTCCGAAAGACCACTTCGCCGTTTCCCTCTACGACGCCTTATCGGTGCCTCCTCCCTCCAGCCAGTGCGCCCCGCCCGGACAACCTTATTTGCCCCCAGGCGAGACAATGCGGCGAAGCGTTTACTTTCTCGGCCAGACGAGCTACTCCTCTCCGGCGCTCAGAGGACAAAAGGCGTCAGAGACGGCGAGATTCGGACACACCAGTGGACGAAATGAAGGCTTCTCGGGCGACTGCCCCAAATCCGGGCGAACGGACAATCGGTCTTTCGTTGTGCCCGCTCGGACAAGCTGGGCCGGGCCCAATTGTACTATCGACGAGGGAGAGCCCCGGTCCAGCACAGTGGAGCAGCTCCCGCTCGTCTAAATCGGGTTTCTCGGACCGTGGCATAAGTGCGGACCTCGGAGGGGCAGATGAACACAATTCCGGAAGCATCTACGCCCAGACGCCCCACTCGACCCCCGGCCAGGCGACCTCTAGAACAGGGGATGAGACCAGCCACCCATTCGGAGACACACGCTTTGGGGACTAGCATGGATCCCCCGTCCCCGTCTCCCACTCCCGGCGACCCTCCCACATCGCACAACACCAAGTCAGTACACCGTTCTATTTCATCTCACTCCGTAAATCGTTCAAAGGCGTCACCACCGGGGCTTGGGGGCCCTCAACCCTGCCACACCCCTATTGGCGTGGACGGAGGGATCGAGGTGGGGGAGGGGAAGGGCGGGAATGAGGGAGGGAGTGGGTGGAGCAGAACCAGGCACAGGAAGAAGGAGAGACAAGGGGTGCAGGCGAAAGGAACAGGCCCTTCAGGTGACATAATGACTATTTACATGGTGGCAGTGGAGACAATAAAAACTAGGACGACGCGATAACCGGCGTCACAACACCCCGTTCAGGTGGGGGAATATTGTTCTCGCACCAGTTGGTCCTCGGTCGCCGCATCGGTCACGTAGTTTGCCATGCTGGGCTCGGTGAGTAGTTGAAGATCGTTCGCTGCAATAGGCACATAGAAGGCTGGAGCGGCGCTGGTGCCCGAAGCAGTGGGTGCAGGAGGGTCAAATTTGGCGCTTTTGGAAGGAGGAGGGGAGGCTGCTACGCTGCTCCACAATGGTGTCGTGGTCGCCGTGGGCGTCGGCGGTGGCGGGGGTGAAGTAACGGCAGTGGAGGAGTCGAGAGGACGTTTTTCAAGGCGGGAGAGTAGGTCAACGGCCATGCTGAAACTGTCCCGGCGACCCTCCTGTTCCGGGGATGCTATTGAATGCAATACCAACTACTTGACACGTTTAAGTAGCGTGTTTTTAACACTATCACACGCGCTGGAAATAAAGTGCCGCTACGCACATTTACCAATTCCCTGCACAAATTGCCTTTTTATTACGCTTCTGTAAATGTAAAAGGATCGGAGGAAAAGAGAAAACTAGCTTCGACAGAACGGACAAAGCCCCAGCGTGGACGCAAACCGAACAAACGCGCCTTCAATCGGCCCGGTCCACCAACTTCAGGGAGCACTAAGCGCAAATGCCACCGCTTCCCTGCTGCGGATGCATCACGATCGCAAGTGAACAATTTGGCGTAGGGGAGAAGCGCACCCCGCCCCACAAGAGTCTTTGTAGTTCCCTCTGATATACCCAAAGCGGGGTTTCGGGAAGAAAGTGATTGGCAGAGAAAAAGGGGGGGGGACGGGGGTGCGTCGATGGAATCCGCGCCAGGTCAAGCAAGAGTCCTGTTGGTGTAGGAGGCGAGTGGAGGTCACGAGAATGTGAACAAAGAACGCCGTGAAAGGCGGTGAGTGGAGAAGCGCTGATTTGCAGATCAAAAGACCGCCGGAAGGTGAGGCTCAAAGGAGGGAAATGGTGAACGCCGCAACTGACGGGACAGTGAAGGAGGAAGCATCAATCATGGAAGCGTGCTGGCGTGGATAACACGGCCAGAGCCTTAAAAAATGGATTGAGTGGGGCAGGACAGTGACGGGTGGAAAAAGTCACCCCACGCCCGTCTCTCGCCCCAGTGACAGGCTGCGGTGGAGTCGTCGGCGTCAAGGCTCGAGGCCCGTCGCCTTTCGCACCGTCCGCGGGGAGGCTTCCGCGCCTTCAGCGGTGCCGTTTCGCCCCAAGATCGCGAGTTAATCGGCAGGCATGGAGGCGCCTTCGTCGGGCCCGGTTGACAGTCGCCGCCCGCCCCACCTCCCACTCGAAATGCACCAACACCCGCACATACATACACCCACACACACCCGCAATCACACGCACACACGCGAGCGAAGAAGCACACCTCCGCCCGATCACGTGGAGAGAGACGAAGTCGAAGGGCGTTTCGCCTGCTCCACCTTGATTTCGCGACGGCTACTCGCACCGCGTGGAGCGGAGCCTGCTTCGCCCCCCTTCGCTCCCCCCCCAGGCGAGGAGGGTTGGAGCCCCCTTGGGAGGGGGGGAAGACGACGCGCGAGGCGACCCGGGCGAGTGGCCGCGTGGAAGGCTTGGCTGCGTGGCTGCGCTCGGCCTACGACGCGAGTTCTCGCCTCCCAAGCTTCGGGCGACGTGTCCGTCCGTCCGGGTTCGCGGTCCAGCGTCGGCGGCGACATTTGTCCCGCTCGACCACTGACGGGGCGGGGACGGACGAGACAGAAGAGGCGCGTGGTCCGCGGGAAAAATTCCTCACCCGAGGCGAGGGACGTCGCCCCACCGCCCCCCCCCTGCTCAGTCGTCAATTTGTGCGCGATTCACGGCATCCCGAACAGCCGGTCTTTGTTGCTTTCCAATCAGCCCCACGACCCCGCTCGGGGACGGGCGCGGTCCCGCACGCACACAGACTGCCTTTAGCCCGTCTACTCTGCCCCTCCTCCGCTCTCGAGCGCTCCAAAGCCCTCTGCAGACTGGCGCAGAGCGTCCCAATCCGCGTGTCGCCATGTCCGCCCTCGGGACATGGGGAGGGTCGGTGGTGGTGTGTCAATCGCTCGAAAATCGATGGTGCCGCCATTGTCGTTTAGCCGATGGGGGGCGGACTCGCTCGCAAAAGTTGCGAAGTGATTCCCACACACTCGCGCGAGGGGACCCATAACGCGGCGGGTGGAAAAGATGCTGACAGCCGAACGGGAACGGCACTTTGCTCGGTCAACAGCGCGGCTTTTCAATCGGCTTTGGTGGGTCCGACGCACTCACAAACCGCCGCTGAAGCGCGACGGCCCCGGCGGCGTCTAAAATCAGGCTTTTCCTCGTCCTCACGCATCGTTTCCCCCCGACGCCCACGGGGGCTCTACTCGCTTGGGGCGGTGCGAGTGACCCTCGAGAAACAGGACGGAGGCGCCTCTCGCCACCGTCCCTCTTCACGTGTGTGTGTGCGCGGGCGTTTGTCCATTTGAGAGTTGGGGATGGGCGGAGCCTCGTCGGTGTGGCCCGCTGAAAGGCAGCGGAAGCCATAAACGTCCCGGACGGTGGCGAAAGGTGACAGACCGGGTGGGTGTGTGGTTGCCTGGATTAGCTGGGTTTGCCGGCGGCACCGAGGCGGGGATTAGCAGCCCGCCCCGCCCCTCCTTCGCCTCTTCTGCCTGCGTGTCCAACGCCTCCACCCGCCCCACGCGCAGCTTGACGCGACCGACTCCGCCGAAGCCTGTCCTGGGGTGAGAGAGAGGCGCGGAGTGGGTTTTCGGGGGGGGGGGGGAGGAGAGAGTAAATTTGCAGATCATGGAGGGCGGGGATTTGTCTTCCCAGGCAGCCGCGGAGATTTGTTGCCACTGCTGCGACGCTGACTAAAGTGTGTGGACGAGGCAACAGGGCGCCGAGGACACTCGAGGTTCCGAAAAAGATGAGGACAAAAAGACGGAAAGACTGCGCACCGGACACTCGAGGGGAACACCGTGGGTCTCCAGCAACATTCTACGGCCAGCGTTACGCCAACTGCGACTCGACCGCTCGTTTGGCAGTCGACGGGGGGAGAGGGAGAATCATCTCTTCCTCCCTCTCTCTCTCTCCTGAAGACGGAAGCTTCAGCACCGAACGGAAGGGTTGGGGGAGGAAAGCGGCAGTCAGACCTC
Organism: Dipylidium caninum; assembly: GCA_017562135.1. Taxonomy (NCBI): domain Eukaryota; kingdom Metazoa; phylum Platyhelminthes; class Cestoda; order Cyclophyllidea; family Dipylidiidae; genus Dipylidium; species Dipylidium caninum. The sequence continues at coordinate 98,848 of QEYB01000526.1, forward strand.
GGCGGAGCATGGAAGAGTGTCAATCCAGCGCGAATTTACTCACAGGTAAAGATGCGGGCGGCAAGTTTAGCCAACTCACGCAACAGATCGGTGTCAATGGTGCTAATCTCGAGGGGTTGGCTGAGGGACGCGGAGGTGGCTATCGCAACGGAGCTTCCGACGCTGTTACCGGCGACTGTCGGCGCAGACGAGGTCTGTGAGAGGTGGCAGGCGATGGAATCGGCCGCCGGTGTCCCGAAGTAGCCGCCGCTGCCGCTGTCGCCGCCGACACCGCCTCCAACGGCTGACGAAGAGTGGTTTTCGTATTCCATGTGTGCCGACATCTACGAGAAGCAAAGGGGAGCGAAAAGAAGGCCAGGATAGAATTCTGCAAATCCCCCCACCCCTACGCACAGGAAGAAAAGCCGGTTTCCCAACTCCAAGTCGTTTTTGGAACCGCATCCCGTGACTAACAAGAGCCCCGCAAACCGACAGCCGTCAATCCTTCGTCGCCGACTATTTCCAACGCCGCTGAACTCGTCAGGACTGCGGAAGGGGACCTCCCGGTCCACGACCTTCCGGTCAGCGGTCTGTCTATGTGCCCCCACTTACTTACAATTCGTAGTGTGAACAAAGGAACACACAAAAGACAAAAAATGCACCATTTGATGGAGTGGAAACGTGAGAAGGCGGCTCCCGCCTCTAAGCGTCGACGCAAACGCGAGTACGACCAAGTCGGGTGAGGAGAACGTCGTCAACCGAACGATAAGTTGAGGCTACTTGAACCACGATACGACTAATTTGGCCTCTCCTCTTCCCACTACAGACAATAAACGGCCTCGGCTGAAGGGGGGTCCGGTGATTTGCACACGCCGGCCCAGTAGACGCCACAAGTTCATTGGTGGAGGCCTTTAAATGAGTCCCACACCACACAATTACCGCACTACCGTCTACCGAGGCAGCCTAGTCGCAGGAGAAACGCCTCTTTCCTTCGCTGCTCACCCTACAACTGCGCCGGCTGGTCCGAATTCCCGCGACTAACGGAGGAGGGCGGTGGAGGTGAAGACCTCCCAGAGTGAGATCTACACATGACAAGAGCAAGACGGTTGCCACTAATATCGCATTGCAGCACCAACAACAGGTAAGCACGCCAACACAACGGAGTGGAGACAAACAAAGCGACTAGGCGAGCCGCGATTGGCCAAGTAGGCCCCACTAAACGCAATGACCTTGACGCCGGTGCGCGCTGATTGGCTGATATGAAAGCTATTTGCCGTTCAATGTCGTCGCCGCCGCTGTCGCCGTCTTTTTATTTCAAAACACGCGAATAATTTAGAAATTCGCGGGTCGAGGGAGAAGAGAGGGGGCGTCGGTGAAGGTAGACAAAGGGAAAGGAAGAGAAGAAGTGGAAAAATAAGAAGACGAGGAGAAGGAGGAGGAGGAAGACGGTCAGCTCACCTGTGACGCTGCAGGTTGAGATTGAAGTTGCGAGGGCTTTGAACGGAAGTAGCCGTAGACGTCGGATCTGGAGCAAAGGGTAAAGAGGAGGAAGAGAGGTGAATGGGAGGTGAGAGGGAAGAACTTGAAAGAGAACGGTCATTGCACTGCTAAACCTTCTAATGTAAACACGGGCAGATGGTGAGGGGAAGATAATAGACCTTCTGTCTTACTTGCCTCGCCCTCTACCGTCAAGTTCTTTGCATCCGCCTCGCCCCCGCTCCCCCCCTCCCCTTCAAAATCGCCGCCACCTGTCCACATAATCGCCGTCTTAAGGACGAGACAAGTTGGGCTGAATTACCGACCTTTAGCGGCATTTTCGAGTATTCGCAGAGACGCTACCACCTTCCACGGGACGAGAAGGCGCAAAGGGGGACAACACATGAAATCACCTTTTTAGCCTCAAGCCGGACGAGGACGGCGGGAGATCACAAGCAGGCGTTGAGACGCCGTCGCCTGCGCCGCCGTTTATCGGCCACGTGGGATAGGACTGGGCCACGGAGCCCGGGGTGTAGGCCTCCACACCGGCTCCGACCCCGCCTCCGCCTCCGCCTGCGCCATCCTCCGTCTGCAGCATCGCCGAGTGGACGGGCGCAGTCGCCTGATGGAAGACGGGGTGGTGCGCCGGCACGTAGCGCTGGGGGATGTTGCGCATGCTGTGGTAGTCCGATTGCAGTCTCCGCAGGGGCTGCTGCTGCTGCTGTTGTTGCTGGAACACCGTGGTGGAGGACTGGTGACGACAGCGGGGAGAGAGGAGGCCGCCGTTGGAGTAGGAGGTCGCAGAACCGTTTGGCGTGGCACCACTGCTGTGCACGTGTTGGCAACGGGAAAGGCCCAACTCGTTCACGGGTGGAAGGGTGCGCTGCCGCTGCTGCTGTTGTTGTTGCTGTTGCAGGCGCGGAGGAGGTGGGAGCAGCGGCGGTGGTGGCGGGAGCGACGGTTCATGCTCCTGTTGACGCGGGTAGTGCTGCGAGGGCGGCACACGACACGAGTGACCGCAGGGACCCGGGAAGCTGCTGGGAATGCACGAGTCTGAGTAGGTCCTAATGAGAAGACGAGAGAAAGTAAGGGAAGGCGGATGCGACTGCGGCCCATCAACTCTCAGCTGTTCACACAAAAGTCGTCAGACTCCTCGGTGCATCGTCAAGAGGCGCCAATTTGTCGACACCGAACCCACCTTCGATACTCCACCAGACTCATTCCACCAATCATCGTCGCCGTCGGCGAAACAGTGAAGGCCGCGTTCGAGGCGTTGCCCACCAGTCCGCCGGCGCACTCCTGAGCCCTTGGCGGGCCCCAGACCGACTGACACGGGTACCCTCGCGACAGCGGTTGGGGTCCCGGGCCGGCCGGTGCCAGCGGCGGCGGCGGAGGCAGAGAAGGCGGTGGCGGCTGGTGGAATTGTGGCTGTTGGCCGGTTGGGGAGGCGGTCGAGTCGACGTAGAGCGGTGGAGAATTAGGTGACACGGAAATCGTCGCGAGGTTCGGTTGGTAGGCTGAGGGAGAGGGCGAGGTTTGGGCCACACGGAGAGGCGAAATGTGAGAGTGGAGGCTGAAAGCGAAGAAAAGATAAGGGTAGAAAGAGCACAGCCAATCATATTTCTAGTGAGAAAATCATAACGGAAAGGCCACCAGGAGGTTGCTTGGGGTGGATCAGTTAAAATTCCGCTTTGACATCGCCTCCTGAATGCCACGATCGGACAATGTCGGATAGGGGGGGGGGGGGCAACGAACGGCGAAGGGATTCGTGGATTGAACGGAGGGGAAGCTCGGTTGGGGGCACTGGCAGCGAGAGGTTAGCAGATGGAATCCGCCAGAAGGAAAAAGGACCGCGGGTTAGGTGAGTCTGGACACAGAAAGGCGGCCAGAACGAGTTTCAGCGTCCTCCGAATGGCTGCCGTCGAGAGGAACACGCGGGGGAGGCAGAACAAGCGGACTCTCACCTCAACTCCGCAGCCTCGCCCGACGGCGGATGTCGACTCGCCACCGCCATCTTCGTCTCCATCTTGCGCGCCTGCGCGGCCTGCAACGCGGGCTGTGGCCGCTGGGGCGCCTGAGCCTCGAGGCTGTCTGGCCGAGGGAGTTGGCTCACGCCGCCCCCTCCGCCGCCGACACTGTTGCCGTAGAGCTCGTTGTTTGGCTGCGAAGAAAGAAAACTCCCCTTAAGTGGACGTCAGCGCCACCCGCACCGAAGTCGGTCTGGCGGTGGAGGCGACACGACACGCCACGCATACACGCACACACACCCACGGACGAACGAACGAACGGACGGACGGAGGGAGGGACGGACAGGCGGAGGGGAGGGGGGCGAAGGAGCAGGAGAGTCACAAAAGCACAAGGAGGCGAATTAAACCGGCGTTTCACGGCATCGGAGGGCAAACAGCGACTCTTCGCAGAAGGAGAAGTGGAAGAAAGCAGCACCCAACTTTTCTTAACGCTGTCCCACTGGACAGATGAGGGCGAAGGATGGTTCTTCGCCCTCTCCGCCGTGGGACTCGGTGCGACGCCTGCAGGCTCTCGAGGGCAACGCGGCGCCTCGAGCTCCGCGGGCAACTCGGAGGTGCGACGGCGAGGGCAAAAGGGGGCCGAAATCCCCACCCGAGGCCGGCCGAGACATGCCCCGCGGGGAGAAGGGACGCGGCCGTCGGGGTGCGCGCCCAACAGCCAATCGGACCGGGCCGAAAGACGTCGCTTCCAGGGGACAAAATAAATGGACGATGGTCGGGTGTAAACAGGGTGTCAACAAGAAGTCGCAAACTATAAACGATGGAGAGACTCGTGCACTTTTTGACACAAACCCCCGCCCCCCAGGTTGGAGGTAAATATACATAAGAGACGAGGCGAGAGAGAGAGAGAGGGAGGCCCTCGGCCAGGCTTAGAACGAAGGGTTGTTTAGATTCCTCGTCTGCGGCGTGACTTGGCCTCTTTTTCTTTCCTCGTGCTTTTTTTCTGGTCCTTCTTCACGAAAGGGAAGGAATAAACAGCGAGTGAAAGTGAAGAGACTTCCTCCTCAAGCCAATGGGAGCGCGGACGAGGGGATTAGCCACCTCCGTCGACGGCTAGGGAGGTCATTCAACTTCTTGTGGAGGAATTTCGAGGGGGAGGGGGGAAGGGACGCTCCTAAAAGGGATGCGTGAGTCCTCGTGGTCTCCCTCTCACCCCCAGGCTCGGGGGACCGAGAAGACGTGCACAAATTCGCTCGCTACCTCCGTGGCTCGTGCGTCGAGCGGGAGGAGGGAGATTCTCGGAACGGGTGCCGGGCCTCAGGTGTGCCCGTTTTTTTTTTAAAGTGGAGCGGTTGTAAGGAGGAAAGTGAGAAGGAGCGTGGTGCCAAGTGAAGACAGCAGCGTGACCGACGTGGAGGCCTCGGACCGAAGGCGGTTGCATAAGCCCACGCAAGTGAAGCGCACGGGTGTGGAGGGCAAACGACGACTCTTGGAGAGAGAAAAAAGGAGACCCGAGGTCGCAACACCGTCGCCCTTCTCGGTGCGCTGTGAGCGGCAGTGAAGGGGGTTGGAGAAGCGTGCGACTGCCACTTCCTCGTCCATCGAAGGCGGTCCGAGCGAGGCCATCGCAAAGGAAGAATATTCACTCGCGAGTGGGAGGTGGAGTGGTTCCACCTCAATGCAAACGCCCGCAATTCGCCACTTCTTCAAGTCTTCCGAGATCTCTCGGGTCCCCAGCCAGTGCACTCGACTGGCCGGTCACAAAGAAGGACGACGCGAACACCGTCCGTGGAGACGGGGGGAGGGGGGGAAGCCAGGGAGGAGGGTAGAGGACGCGACTAAACCAAAGATTTGCATCGCATCTCACCGTCAACCTTTCAGGCCACTTTAGGTTAAATTCCCACGGAAAGTTTTATCCACGCCAATCGTGAAGAAGTGCACGAAGAATCCCAAAAAAACGCCTCCTCGTCTGTCTGGTAAGGCGAACGAGGGAGGCCTTTTCCATCGAGGTGGAGGGAAATCAGCAGGGCGAGGAGGAGGAGGAGGTACCACTAAGCGGGGAGAAATGGACGACACGAACGCCGAGGCTGCCGGCTCACACACCGGCCGACGTCGCAGTTGTCTGCGCCGGGGAACCCAAATTTGAGCTACGGGAAGGGGAGGCGAGTCGACGACGACGACGACGAGTTACATTTTCGCATGAGCCAGAGCGGACTTAAGTGGGTTTTGACTTGCAGTCAATGTGAACCGCCTGCATGATGCAATGAGGACTCATTTCAAGCACCCAACAACACACCTAAGTGTAGGACTTGAAGGATGAGGCGCCTGATTCAAATAGAGCCGTGGTAAGAGGAGAAATAGCACGTGGAATGAGCACACAAGTCCAGGAGGCGAACTGAGGAAAAGGAGCGATCGTTTGATGGAGAGGAGGGCGGAATGCACCAGGAGAATGCTAAAAAAAAGGAGATCGGATCACACACGGACGCAATTGTAGCCAGGCCTTCGCCGATTTCAAAAGGAGGAAGCAAGTTGCAGTCCCCTGGAGCCTCTTAAACACTCCTCTGCCAACATGGACCGAGTTAACGTCAAGTCTGATGCGACCAAAAGCTAAACCGCGGTCAAGAGTGAAATGAGGGTTGCGAGGCAGCCACTGGCAGGAGACAGTGGAATGTGGAGGAGAGGAATTCGACGGTGTCTACTCGTACTACAACTGACTCGATGAGTTAATCCAATTTGTCACATTCATCTCTTAGGGTGTGGATGCGAGGAGGAATTTCAAAGTGATTTCGCCTCCTCGCACAGTGAACAAAAAAAACAACAACACCGCCGGCGCCACACACACACACACACACAAGCATACAGAAATAGGTGAAGAGGAAGAGGGAAATAATTCACTTGGTATGTGAAACACGTACTAATTCTGTGATATTAGCAGCCGCATGCACAAAGAGTATCGCAGGAGGACTGACAGACGGGCAAACCGCCCCAATTATCCAACAGAATGGAGAGCCAGTCAGTCAGTCGGTCAGTCAGTCAGTCAGTCAGTCAGTCAGCCAGGCAGGCAGGCAGCTTGCTAGCTAGCAAGCGGGCTTGCGAGACACCACGTGAGCCATGTTGTTTGTGCATTTGTGTGTATCATGTGTGCGCACAGATGGAGAGAAACAGACAGGCGGAATGTAGCGAGGCTTCGCAGAGAAAACGCGAGGGTTATTATGTGCCTCTTGATGTCTGGCCTGTCTGTCTACTCCTCCGTCTGTCTGCCTGTCCGTTCGACGCGAGTGTGCGCATGCGAAGCGCGGCGCGGCGTAGCGCAACACAACGCACCGCCGAAAGGATAAAGGCGAGATGGAGGGGGCGGATGGCGGGAGATGGGGGTTGGGGGAGGAGGAGCCGAGGGGGGAGTCGATGCAACTAACCAATGGATGGTGGCGGAAGGCAATAACAATAACAGTAATGATCGCGGGTGAAGTGCATCAATGCACTACCCGATGGGGAAAAAACGAAGTCTATAAAGTAGAAAAAAAAGGCTGGGAGCCTAAATGCTAACAGTTAATCTACGATAAAACTATGCTCACAATTTGAGAATAATCAAAAATATCAACTCCGCATAAATGACTACATAGTATAACAAACTAAATACTATGTTTAGTAGATAAAAAAACGACTGCAAAGATTGAATAGAGGAAGCTGAACTGCGTTGTATTTTAACGTCTGAGAATAATGGATAAATGGGGAACGAGAAAAAAGCTATAGTATCAGTAAAGTAAAGTCGGTCACCATAAAACAAGAGAAAAAAATATGTACTTTTCTAATGTCTGGAAATGTAAATCATACCCTGCCTGCGTGGGATTCTAGAGCGTATTCATAATTGACAGAATTATCCCTGGTACGCATATATCCGGACGATTTAAGGGAGTCTACAGATAGTCTCGAGGTTGGCGAAAAATCCTCCGATTGTGGAGTACTTTTGCTGGATGTGTCAGGATAAGGAATCGCGTTCTATGAACAAAGTATAAGATGAAAAAATGTGGATGTACGCGGGTGAGAGTTGGAATTCCCCGCATAACTTCCATGAAGTTGGCAGTCAACTGGGCCTCTTTCTGACGCAGGAGCTCTATCTTCTCCTTGAATTTACGCGGATTCGTATTATTATGTGGTTTTCCAGTCATACTCATGAACCGTGAAAAAAGACAGCGCAAACCGCGCGCCTTAGCAGAAGAGCCCGTGACGAACTAAAAAATGACCTTGGGAGGTACGATTCTAATTTTTCCATAAATGGCATTTATCTTTGTCTTCAACAATTTTTCATTGTTTTCGTAAATTATTAATTGTCAGTTAGGATTATGTATGTAAGAAAAGGGGGCTCGGTTGATTTCATTAATTTCAATTTGTATAAGGACTACATATTACCTTTTGAAAAGTCTTTATTCGACTGACATTCGTTTGCTGATCGCGAAACCGCAAGTGAGCTTTAGGTTCATAAAATTCATTTCTTTACCAAAGCATGATAAACGAATGAATAGCACTACTACAACGATGTTGCCGACTCAGGAAAATTTATGAGAAATAAATTTTTAAGGCACAATTTTTATAAGACTGTAATTCTCATAAAGTAAGAATGTTGAAACGAGGCTTTTTCGTCCTTTCTCCCAAGCCATTTCTAATTGATGTTGCTGGGTCCACACAGTGCACTTTTCACGTATAGATTCTCTATATGAACGAATAGACCAAATTATCAGTAGCATTTATAGGTGAAATCTGCGGTTCTTGTGACGATCTCTGCCATAATACAACTGGGTTTGACCATTCAAATGTTGGAAGTCTACAATGTTTTTCCTGATAATTTGTCCGAGTGAAAACATAGTGCTGCGTTTTTGCTTCGGCATGTCTCTGGCCTCATTTTCGGATAGCAAATTTTTCCTTTTACGAATTCTGCTCTGGCTACTATTAAATGACTAAACATTTTCATTAAAAATGTACTACCAAGATAATATCAAGTCAAAGCAGACTATGTAAAAACGGCTGGCAGCGTTTCATCATGTTACACAGTAAAGGCCTTTTTATGTCTTGAAAGTCTAATGACTTTATCTGGAAGTTTATGTGAAATGTACCAGCTAATGTGATGATTCGCATGATATGATTTGATTCGACAGTGGGACGAAATAATATGTCATCGGTTCGAAAACGAACTTGGTTTACTTGGCTCCTTTGTGCTTCATTTGTGTTAACTTCTTTTTAAGATTATGTACCCTAATTTCAATCAAACGAATCGTATTTTAGTCTTTAGTATGACACTTTTCTTAACTGCTGTCTTATCCATCTTTAGTCGGCAAATGCGCCACCTTCAGGCACAGTTTGGATTAATCCTAACTGAAATTTGAACAACCACTTGAAAGATCGCAGTTACGTATGCTTTTCGGAATTACAACCGATGTTATATAAGATATTCTACTTAATAATAAATTAGTAGAATGTTTTTATTAAAGTCATTTGGTCTTCTATTTGGTGAATTATTAGCACGCCTTAAGCGGATTGGCTCCTTTCACCACGTGTTAATGCCACGCCAAATAGACTGAAGGCTTTGAGTTGGGAGAAGAGCGTGGTCCTGTGCACCGAGTCCACCAGCTGCAGAGTCGATTCAAGGTCTCTTGTGATTAGACGAGCCCGATGGGTCGAGGGCGTATCGGCGGGGCGGGGCGGGTAAGTCTCAGATTGAGGGAAGTTGGCGGCGAGAAAATCTATCGCTCAATTCTAAAAATCAGTCTAACTTGAAAAAAGATAATCGGTTGTTTGAAATCTTGAAACGAACGCTCCTTAACCTAGAGGAACTACCAATGGAGTGGACATTGCCACATCTGCGAGTCTTCACGGATGCGATGGTTGAACTGGGAGGTCGGGCGGAGACACACTCGATTATTATCCCTCATCTCACTCCCTCACGTTGTAAGTCTAACTTTCGGCGAGAGAATTACACGATTTGAGCATAAATATGGTGCCAGGAACTCCTTTTTCCCTCGATCAGGCACTTTTTAGTACGTTGGAGTTGACAGCATTGACAATCGCCTCGCCATTGTACTTTCGCACCGATGTCAAGTCGGATGGGGTGTGGTGTCGCCTGGGGGGGGGAGGCGGGACACGACGAGGTTTTGCGTCATTTTGCACTAAATCCTCGTTCTCTTCTCCTCCCGACGCGGATTCGTCGAGACTCGTCTCCCGTTGAGGAGGAGACCACCTCGCGCCTCAGAGCGGACAATGAGGAAGTGACCGGAGGAAGCCTGTCTTTCGGCAGAAGCGTCCGCGTGAAGCCGATCCGCCGGAAATAAGCACCGACACCGATTAAAGCACTTTGCTTATTCATCCGCGCGCCACGGATGTCTGAAGCTCCTCCCCAGAAGAGCTGCCACATTTTTTCTCAACACTTCGCCGATTTAACTCACAGTTTGAGTCAATTGCGACCCGAGGGACTCCCTCCACACACCAACAGGCGTCCACCTCGTGAAGAAACCATCCAAACAGAGGCAAAAACCCCTTAACATTGCAGCAACGAAGATTCCACCTTAACACTCTACTGCGGTCTCGCGTCATCCAACACGACACGACGGCATAAAGTGCACCGCGGAACGCTGCATTGGTACCTGTTTTTCTTCTCGCATTGTTGCCATGGTGCTGGGTTAATTTTTCTTTTTTTGTGAAGTCCTAACGCGTGAGGCTTGGCAGACAACAGATTTGGCGGACCGACGCGGAGCGGCGAATGGAGAAAGTTAAAGGCGGCACCGAATGGTGGACGTTTCGGCCGCGGACCGCCTCAACCCCGCGCCTCTCTCGGCTCGCCGGGCTCCTCCCTGCCCATGGCAATTTGCCCGCCCCCTCCGAGGTGCTTCTTCTCCACCCCCGCAAATGTCGCCTCCCGACATGCGTCTCTGCCTCTTCTCCCAGCCTCTCTGGGCGTTGTGCGGCCTGACTGAACCACCAGTCGTCAAAGGTGGCGACGAAGTGGGCGAACGATCGCCAAGTCGACTGTTTCCCCTCTCCTCTCACACTCGGCTGTGTTTCGAGGCGGCTAAAACAGCACGTTGCTGGCTGCGAGAGCTCGTCTCCGCCCATTGGACGGAACTCCTCCACGCAAATTGGGCTGTTCCGGTTACCAAAGCGACAACTCACCCTGACAATGCCTGCGTGTGTGTGTGTGCGTGCAGTCACTTGTCAGGACAGGCACACCTCAAGTAGCAAAACGTACAACAACAAAAATAACACAACACGCGGGAGACCGGCAACCTGGGTGGGTCCGCCAAAGCTTCAGAAGGCAGGGGAGAGAGTTCGTCTGTGGGAGAAAACGCCCCTCCTCGTGTCCACGACGAGCGACTCAGGCAAGGAAGGCCTTCATCGAGTGCGCCGATTGCTTACGTGGCGCCAACCAGACCTGTTCGCCACGTTTCACACAAGAATAGGGACTGGTTTGCACAGTTGCCAAAGACAACAAGGCAACTGGCATTAAGGAAAGCCACTACCACTAAAGGCATGCCAACTCTTCACACAAGATGATCCAATTGACAAAGGTGAGAGCATCCAAACTGATGAATTACTCAATCCGAATGCGCACGCATTCCATCCCAGAGAGGCGGGAGGAAGCCGAGTGAAGGGCAAGCACATTGTGAAGTGTTTAGAAAGAAATAACAGCAGTGGGAGTACCAGTACTCATAGAGACAGATTAAGGGACTGAGGTTCGGAAAACACAGCCAATGAGAGAAAAGCCCACTTCTCTTGATGCCTCTCAGGTAGGGGGGAAGGAGGTTAAAAGAGGAGAGGATTAAAATCCGGAGCAACAAGCCTTCTTCGGTTCTGGGGCGGTGTTCTGCAAGGGAATCGTTGGACGTCCGCCCAAGGGGAGGCTATTGTCACTGTTAGCATTCGAGGAGCCCACAAGCTTCAAGATATCTATTTAAGGAAGAAGGCAATGACAACAAAAACCCCTTCTTACGTGTTAAAAGGTAGATATAAGCCTCGTCAACGTTAGTAGAATCCAATGCCGATGTTTCGATAAAGTGAAGTTGGGCGCTCTCGGCAAAAGCCTTGGCTTCATGGGTTGGGACGGTACGAAGATGGCGTAAGTCGCACTTATTTCCAACCAGCATTGTCACAATATTTCGATCCCCATTGTCTTGTAATTCCTTCAACCAGACATGGACGTGTTCAAAAGTGGAATATTTGGCAATATCGTAGACTAGTAGAGCCCCAACGGCTCCCCGGTAATAGCTAACAATTTGTAATGAAAAAAGTTAGTACAGATTAAATGTATTTGAAATGCAAATGAAAACTTAAAAGAATAACTCACGCGGAAGTAATAGCGCGATAGCGTTCTTGACCTGCGGTATCCCAAATTTGAGCTTTAATAACTTTGTCATCAATTTTAACACTCCTAAACATTAAAAAAAATTTTGAACATCTGTACCTCGTCGCAAATTCGACACCGATTGTAGTTTTGCTCTCTAGATTAAATTCATTCCGGGTAAACCTAGAGAGCAAATTACTTTTTCCAACCCCGGAATCTCCGATAAGAACAACTAAGTGACAGTAAAAGTTAGAAATCAGAGAACCGATGGACATACTTTTGAACAGATAGTCATACTCGTCGTCCCTTGAAGCCATTCTGATAAGGAAGTGCAGCAAGACGAAAACCCCGGGTGAAACTCATAAACTTGCAAATTAATGTGGTGTATTAAAAGACGTTCGAATATTGGCCCTAATTTTGCGTAATAACCCAAAAAATATTTGATAATCTTCCAATAAAGACCGTATTTGATCGAATATCTTGGTCGGACGTGATTTATAGTGGCGACTCAACTGTCGAATGATTTATCGCTATTTTTAGGTGGGTCTGAAACCAGATGTAGTCATTTTTTTTGCTGCAGATGCTCATTTCAATCTCCGTGTGAGGCATCCAGATAATACGAATGCTCATATTGTTCAATGATTATTACTTGTTCCTTTTAATTTGGCGTTTGCAAAATATGTGCGGATTGTGAATTAACTGAAAATTTTTTTTTTTCGATTGGCAGCGAATAAATCTACCCAAACTGTGTGAGACTCTTGACACTTGATAATGCTTGTATTGGCAGTATCAAACAATACAAACTTTCTTATCCAACAAATAGTGCCTGTAAGGTGTGAATGAGCTTATGTAACAAGTATTTTATCCTGAGAGTTATAGCATCTAATTAATAGTCCATGCGTACAACCTTGAAGATAGGCTTTCTTGCCTAATTTTCGATGTATCCGCAATCTTCATTTTCAAACCCGTGTTTCGAATTGTGGTAGAGGTCTGTTTTTTAAGTCAGAGGGCTTTACTATTGCCGTATAGCTGCGGACATTGTACAATATATGTCACGAACGACTCTAAGGGTGGCAAATGACGGTAAAAGCACAACTATTCGTAAGAATTCAAAAGACCGACCTTAGGAAATAATCGGTTTTTGGGTTTGGAGAAATGTTATTTGCATTAATTTAAAGGAAGCCCATATAGGTTGCACTATAAGGTTTTATTGTATCAAGCACAACAAAATTATCCACCAGTGGTGCGTGTAAAATGTAAATCGGATTTAAGGTTTACACTTGTCCTCGGAATTATAATAAATTTAATTTTATAAGTTTACGTCTTAAATATAGGCCTTTTTTCGGCTCGCAAAATTCGTGTTTTACAAACCCATACCTGGCGCGGTCGAGCCAAAGGTGCCACTGTGCTCACTTTCCCCATGTCCGGCATTATTGTTGCAAGGTATATTTTTTTTCCTTCTCTATGTTCTTCCCTGCAGCACACTCTTTCTTAATGGTTTTGCTATTTTGAACTTTAACTTGTAAGATTGGTTTAACTCTAACCGTACTTTTAGTAAGCCGGATCCTATTTTCGATGAAGAGTCCTCAAGTTTTGGTATGCGAACTCTCTTCCATAAGTTATTTCCGTCTCAGCTTCGAAAGCGAAAGAATTTGTACGCAACGTCCGTTATTTCCGCTTTTTTATAGGACTCTGGAACTTAGTAGTTATTGCCCTTATGTTCACGTACGTTGTATTTATTTCATTACCCCTTATCTTATTCTAGATTTTTCGGCTCGTGACCTCATGTAACCACTTCTTTTAACATATAATAAATTGCGGCCAACTTCCTCGGTGTTTTTGATTTTTCGTATTATCTTTACGCACAACCTACGCGTCGCTTTTCATCCCTTTTAGCCGATGCCTGTTCCCAGCGGTGGTACTCTGGTGCATTCGGGCCAACCGTCTTGTTATCAGCGCATAAAGTTGGGCTTTGTAATGGGCTTCTGTGTTGGAATGGCCACCGGTGCCATATTTGGCGGCTTCAGCTGTCTACGGTTTGTCTTAAGCACTTACTCTAGCCTCCTCTAGATATGGCCTCCGGGGTCGTGAGCTCTTTCGGACTGTCGGCAAGAGCATGATCCAGGGCGGTGGATCCTTCGGGCTCTTTATGGCTATCGGTACGGCCATCAGATGTTAACCCCTTCCCAACCGTCTCCGTCACGATGAAAAATCTCAGTTATTCATCTTTTGTAATATACCGCTCTTAGGTTTGTTGAAACATCCAGTAGTTGCTTTTCTGAACTAATAAACGGATTATTTTTGCAATGTTTGGGTCGACGGTTGCACTGCTTACTCTGTCATTTGGAAGTGCATCCATTTATCACATAAGCTTTAGCCATACAGAGCAATTCCATAATTTCATCTATCTCATCACACGTTAGCGACGTCTTCCTATCTGGCGGTATAATCCTTCTCGCCTTAAATAACACCTCTTGTAACTTGCTTTTGTTGTGTTGATCTTCCACATACCCACAGAGAATGTGCGCCTCTATGCTGTGCATAGTGTCCAGGACCATGTTGATCGCTCCCCGTCTCCTGTCCATTACGTAGATTCGGCACTTTGGATATGTTGTCTCCGGGATATTGCCGGCGATGCTGTCGCGATAGAAGTTAATGTCGAAGGTCATGTCTTCTCGACCCTTATTTAGCGGTCTCGGACTCTTGAGACGCTCTATTAGCGAATCCGGACTGGGTTCTAGGGCGCACTCCTTGGCGACGACCTCCTCTTTCGGCGCCACCTCGGAATGGTGAGATGCCGGTTCCTGAGAAGCGGATGTTCTTTGGCTGGGAGTCTTCTGGGCCGGCTCATCGACATTCTCTTTCTCCTGACTGTCTTTGCACTGCTCCGTGCACACACTTGCTCCAGAGCCGATGTTAACGCTTTCTCTGCCGACGGAAGGTGCTGGTGACCGAGGCGGAGCCTCCTGAGACACTCTTTCACTTGCTTTATTTTCCGACAGGGATTCCACCTCTCCCGACTTGGTTATTAACGGTACCTGGCTTGTTGAAACGGCTTCTTGCGCCTCCGGAGCCGCTTCTTCCATGCTGTTTGTATTTGTGGTGTTGTACACGACACTGAGAGTGGCTTCTGCTGGCTGGTAGCCGGAATTCATGTCGAAGGCTTTTTCCACCCAAAGACCGTGGGTCCCTGGTTGTCCATTTGGTGTTGGGCCCCCTCCCGTCACAATTAACCCCCCGCCGAGGCACGTGATTGGCCGAAATCAATGAATCTGGACATTTGAAAGACGCTCTGTGGGACGCAGTCGTCTGCTCTGCACTTGCCAGCCACGCAGGCACTTCATCCTCGTCTTTCTACTGCCCTTACGAGCATTGACTTCTTCGAATTTCTTGGCCAAGCACTCACTTCTCCAACTAGCCTTCGCCCTCTATTAGTCCCAATTCCTCTTCTCCTCCTCCTCCTGCTCCACGTATGCCGACGCTTCCGCCCGCAGGCAGATCACGTGGGTGGATGCCTCGTGTCCAGTCGTTCGTCTACCACTTTCTCTCTCTCTCTCTCCATTGCAGCCCCCCGCGCCTTACCCTCCGCCGCTCCTCAGTAGTCTCCCCCCCACCCCCGCCACACACCCCCCTGAGGAGTTGTTCTCGAGCGCCCCAAGGCTGCCCGTCTGTTCCATAGTTGTCGACGAGTAGCCGTCAACCCGTCATCTCTAAGCTGAACTGCCAAATTGAGCGAATTGTGCCGTCTGACATTAACTCGGCCCCAAATGGAGCTCCCGAGATTCCATCTTAGGGTGCTGCCTTACTTCTAAACTTGGAGCAAGATTTTACTGAGGGCTGAGGAGACGTTTTCTCAGTCCCGTCCTCCCCCTTCCCCGCCCCCCACTCACGAAGAGCGCTGCCTGTCTCCGCGGCATTTCGCCCACAACTCACAAATGCAACAAACTGGGGGAAGTGGATGGAGTTCGAACAATTTATTGTTCCCCTCTTTGTTGGCGCCTATTTGCCGGCTTTGCTTTCATCGCTTTTTTCTGGCTCTTCAGTCTGTCGCGCGGGGCGGAAGGGGGGCGTGGGGCGGACTGAGCAGTTTCCTGTCGCTCTCGTAGCATTTTTTTAAAGTTACAAATTAAAATTTCTACTCACACCTTAAAATTATCCCGCCTTGTCTACTTGCATCATTCGCTATTTACATTTGATTTGAGTTGCCGCTTGAGCCTTGGAGATGATGCAGTTTAACTCGTCGTCGGAGAACATGCCATCGCTGATCCACTGCTGTACAATCTGAAGGTGGGAGACGTCGTCTGTGGCGTCATTCGCCTTACAACTCATGTTACTCCTCTCCAAGGCCTTCTTGTACGAGTCGAGGTATTGCTGGCTCTCCGAAATAGAGTCCAGTAGGTTCTGCTTCTTGTCCTTCGAATTCCCACATGGCGGTGCCTCCTTCCCGCAGGGGTTCAGTCTCCGCAGCTTCTCCGTCAATTCCTCTTCGCATCCCTCGTAGTTTCTAATCGGTTTTCGAACAAAAACGGAGGCATTCATGCAGCCGTCCTTGAAGGCGTTGGCAGCGCGATAGTTGCCGAAGAGTTGTTCATTCGCCTTCTCGTTGGCCTCAATCTCCTGCTGCTTCCTGTTGAACTCCGGTGCAATTACATCACGGAGCAACATTTTGATCTTCAACTCGGCCTTCTGCCGTGCCTTCTCCTCCACACTGCCGCCTATATCAGGCTCTGGTCCAGCCTGCGGCTTCAGGGGATCCCGCGCCATTGAGCCAAAGTTCCAACAACTCGTGTCAGCGGCCTTGGACGGCGGTGCAGCCGTTTTGCACGTTTGGAGGCCGAGACCCGCCGTATTTTGCGTCAGATTGACGAGAGCCATCGGCCCCGTGTTGTTCGGGTCGCGGGGCTCCGGGTACTCGGGCGGGCACATGGGCATGTTGTTTTGAGGCGGCGGAGGGGCAGATGGCACCTGACACGGACTGCCGTACATGTTTCCCCCGCCGTACATATTCCCCGGCGCCTGTGGTCGGGTCTGACAGAAGTTGCCCGCGTTCCCGCCTCCGTTGTAGCAGTAGCCCCCGCCGCCACCGCCCACGAAGGGCGTGTTTCCATACGGCATGGAATTGTAGTTCCCCAATGGCATCTGCTGTTGTTGGGGCATGAACTGATTCCTTTTGGCACACTGAATGTCGCAGGGGTTGGACCTGGCCGCGGCCGGTTGGGTGTAATTCGGATTTGGACGGCAGGGGTCCTCCATTTGGCTGGGGTTGGGCGGATTGCAGGGGTTCCGGTCCATCTCGAACACTGACATCTCCCGATCCCGGGTTCCGGGTGTTTGAATGCTCCGTCACTCGGTGACCGTATCGATTGCGGCGCTGGTCATGTGGACCACTTGAACCGGGACGCCTGCACCTCCTCCGGCGCAGGCGCCGACGTCGACGCATCCGCGTGGTGGTGGAGCAAGTCCTCCACCACCTGTTCTCCGCTTTGTCCGGCTTCGCGGGCTTCACTCATGTCCGGTGAAGCAGCGCGGGCGGAGATGGGAATGGGCAAGTCTTGCAAGGAATTTGAGTCCCTCTACAGCAGCGACCTCTCTCCGGACACACGACTTGAAGCCGAATGCGCTTCCAGCATCGCCTTCCAACCTGTTCCGGGTTATATGCCCAGGGGACAGTCGTGAAGGCGGCTTTTTTAGGCCAAACCAATAAACATGGAAGATGCACTGTGACGTCTCCCCTTTGAGCCACCTCACCTGGCGTGGCGCTCGAAGGCGATTGGGCATTCACAGGTGGTCCTCGGGCCCGCCGGGAGGGGAGGTGATGCTCCCTCCTCTGTCTCTCCTCACGTACAGATCGACACTTGGTCCACTCGGATAGAGGCTTTGCGAAGTTGGAGGAAGTGGCCCATTTTTAGTTTTTAGCTGTCCCAACCGACGCGTCACTACTGCCGTGGTTTGGTGTGATAGTGTAATGGTGACGGTGATGCCAAAGGGCTTTCGTCTCGACGACGATATTTTTGCTACGTATCCGCGTGATCGTCGCGTTACACCCACCTCGTGTGGGCGACCGGTCGGTGGTGGTGGGGGTGTGCTTGTCCGGAGGGGGCAACAGGGTGTCCGGGTGGCCTGCGGCTCATTAATACACCGATTGGACAGGACACTCTAACCTCCGACTGGAGGAATGCTAGGGGGTTCAAAACATCCGACCCGTGCTTCGGTTCTCCGAGCCCAAGGGCGTGACGGCGAAATGCCCCTTTCCTGCTCCATAGTGGGGAGACACTCGACCCCGACAGAGGCGAGTGCGTGCGCGTCAATCATCCATCCGCCCATCCATTGCACTTTCCTGCCGCAAAGACCCCAAAAGTCGGCGTCGTGTGACACTGACAGCGGCTGTACGCGCGACACATAGTGCCGCACCACCTGGCCTCATCGGCATCGGAGCGGAGCCTGCCCTGCGAAAGCGGGTTCAGTGGTGAACATCTGCTGAACAATCCCTGACGCGCAGGCGGTCGATTCGCCTTCAGAACCCCAGTTCAGTGAGAGAACTTCAGGCGGCGAAGTGGACCCAGACCATGTGCCATTTGGGTATTCGAGAAATACTCTATTTACCAGGCGAGCACACACTTTTGCGCTTCCAGCCGCCCAAATTCATTATCGACTGACGAAAGCTCGAGGTGCCACGACAGCCTCGGGGCTTCTCATCGCGAAAATTGTGGTGCCGGTTTCGTTTAACTGCGAGGCCTTAGAGCCCGTCCAAACCCTCGGCCCCAACTCCGCTCGCAGCACAAGGCACTGCTGTCAACATTTAAGGTTATCCTTTATTGAGGGAGCTCTAAGGCCTGTATTGGTGCTCGAAGCGGGGATACAGAGGGACCTCCTGAACATTGCGCTTGCCCATAAACCAGGCGCAGAAGCGTTCCAAAATTAACCGGTAGCCCCCGTGTGGACAGGTACCAAATTCGCGCTACGATATAAAGTGGAGAGCATAAAGTGGCGGAGGAGGGGAAGCGAAGCGGTCAGAACCAACCTACCAGTTGCGTGTACCAGTAGCAAGTAGAGGCGTCGATACCAGCGAGTTTGTAGCGCTCCATTAAGTCGCTGTGATTCTTGACCCTCATTGCACCTCTCACAAGTCCGCCTTCTTCTGGAAGTATGAGGTAGAAGGACTGGGTCACAGTTGGATCGTCTTCGACGCACTCCGAAGTAAATGAATCTATTTGCGTTGACAGATGTATAACAAAAGAGGGAACTGATGAAGATATTCGCTGAAGTCTCCCGCTGTTTAAGGCGCGGTGGGCTTCTTGTTTTGAAGAAAACGCCCTACCCTCGGCGGCCAAGTTAAATTCCACACGTGCGAAAGGCTTCTTTGGAACTTGAAATCTCTACATTCTCACAAATTCATAAAAACCAATTGGAGTGTAACGTCAATGCACCAAAATGGAAAAAACTCTCACAGGATTCATTTCCATTATCAAGTCTCCACACCTCCGCATTACGCGTTCCACTACGTCTACTATGAGATCCTCCACCTGGACAAAAAGATCATCGAAAGTGATAAAAGGTGATTCCGCCTCAATTTGGATATGCTCATCCAGGCCACTATGAGAAGGACTCCCAAACTACAAAGTAGGGCGACAAAATAAAATTTATTAGAAGCCCTGTTGATGCCTCCATTACAACTTATTATAGGTTATAGACAAAAAAAGCATAGTACGAAATGGTCCGCTCGTAAATACAACCGACAAAGCCATTGAAATCAAACGTGACGAAAATTCCACCGGCACAAATCATGATAAAACTATGCAAAACCACCGATTCCACACAAAATATGTGTACGTTAACAGAGGTTGTGACAACATTTTAAGACAACGTATGGTCCATTGCATTTTCGACCAAATTAACTTACACTTGAGTTGTTGTAGCTGCGTGAGATGCAGTAGCAGTTACCCAAGACGGGAATGCACGACTCCAAATAGACCTGACTCGACTGAGTTAGGCGTGACTTATTTCCGGCGTAGTCCACATTAGCCAGAGGCGAATCTTCGTGCATTTGATGCGCCACCAACGTTGGAGGATGTATCTACAACACATCACCCCTCACTAACACTTCAAATGGCATTTATTACAATATCAGCCAGTTATCCGCATCTCTCGATTCACACGCTTGTAATTACTTGCCTCTGCGTATCCGCGATCCTTGTAGTGATCTCTGAATGCCTCCGTGATTACGGCTGTCAGCTTTATTACATTTGACACTTCCGTGGTGCGAATCATGAGGTGACGGTGATCCGCCTGCCAATCCATCGTGCTCTTCTCCGTAACGTAAGCTTCAACACCGCCCGCCGGTGCCTTTCCAATGCATTCCCAATAATCCACCTTCACTTCCACATTTCCGGGAATATTTTGGTCATCTGTCACTTCATTAACAACCCCCTTTACGTAAATAGACGATTCAGTGCAGAGGGTCAGGGCGTCAGACGTTCGTGACAGATCTCCAGTCAGAAGACAATGAACAATACCAGTACCATCTCGAAGAATGATATACATTACATCCTTGCTCTGACGACGTATTTTGTATGCCCAACCAAACACTTTAACACGCTCGCCCAAAAATTTTTTTAAATTTACACACTTTTACGACAGTTGCATTTGGCAGACTACCGTCTTCCTTGATTTCCACTGCATCTGTAATAGAGGCATAGACTGTAGGCGTTTCGTTGCCTGCCTTGTTTAGAGACTGTCTGTAATCATTATAAGAACGCATAAGGATATCTTGGGGATATTCAATCCACTCCGATTTCTCATGAGTATCAGTGTAAATCACCTCCTTTGAGGGATCATCGGTGTTTAGAATTTTAAATAGATGAGGGGAGAGTTTGAAACGGATATTCCTTTGAACCATCGCCAAGTATATCGTCTCCCAGCCTTTCAGAAACATAATAAGTCATTATATCTGCATGTAAAACGGAGAACACGGTCATCAAAAAGTTTAACTTAGAAAAAGATATATTAGAGAAACTACGAACAGAGAATACGAACCACCGAAAAGAGTCATGGCGATAATTAATAACAGCGTGCGATTACAGCGCGCTCGACTCAACTACTAAAACAAATGCTAAAAAGACGGAAAGAGACCTAAATGTTCGCGACTTTATACAACTTAATACCTACAATACAACGATTGTATGAACAAAATAACATAGAGGCGTCAAATAATGGAAACGCACAGATGATGTTAAAAAAAGGTTGCTTCATCCAACGAGAAGCTTGTTGTGGATAATCTATAAGGTTGCTCCACTTCGCGCAATTAGAAAAGTCAAGCAGCTTAGATTCCCTAAACCAACTGCCATTAATTTTTCGTTGTATTGCCATTCGTACACTTGCATAAAATCTTACGTACTGGGGAAGGATTGGAAAGATTTGCCGATCAGCCAACTCACTTAATCATGCCAATCGTTTCAATTATGACCCGTGTATAGTTAATGACACGATTAGGCATAAATTGAACTGGCGGAATGAGTCCCACCATTGCCGTGTAAACATAGAGAGTATACGAGGCGAATTAAACAAAGCCCACTTGTTTTACTCGCTGAAAAAGCAGTTTAGTCTTTAGGAACAAACTGATTCGAATCGAATCGACAGGGGACTCTTCAACAGAGTGATGAGTTGGTGATTTGAGGTTGGAATTTAAACATTTCTCTTCCACAAGGTGTACAATGACGGTGGTTCCGGCGGTTGGGTGACGCCGCTTGCCATGGCCAATCGACTGGGGTTGTCGGTTCAGAGGCTCCGCTCGGTAGTCGACCTAACCTCCTGCATACTCCTCCCTGACGGCACAAAGTGATCTGGCGATGCGGAGAGCGTCTGCTTACAACCTCGTATCTGCATGTCTGCCCGCGTGTATGAGCCGACTTTGCGCCCTTCGTCGTGGAAGATCTGGCTTGACAGCCTGGTTCGAGGGCAGACAGTGCAGTATGCGACTCCAGCGCGCCCGTCCGAACTATTAAAGCAAAACCTGTAGGGCTGGATAGACGTGCAATGTACAATACATATACACTTTTCATGTCTAAAACACATGATTGAAGCAGCATTAGGGGAAAGGAACGAAACACGAAAGATAGGTTCAAATGTTATAGAACAAAATAAGTTTAATCCTTTCACCGACTCATTCAACTACATAAACACACGTGCCCTCGTCCACCGACGCATTGTCCGCCCCCCCCCCCCCCCACCGGCAAACTTGGGCATAGCGGCAGAAGAAGGCAAGGCGCGGGCGGGCCTTCACACCACTCACCTCCTTCAATGTCCTCGAAGCGTGCACGAGTGGAAACACCTTCCACGCCTCCACAATACCACCGCCGCAGCCCTTCACCTGCCCGCCAGCCAGCATCGCCGCCGGTTCACGAGACGCCCACGCTCGCCGAGCCGCCCCCACCGGTGAGGCGGTAAATGTGCCGTCTCGCGCGAGGTGATGCAACACCGAGTCCTCGTTTCGTCATCCCCGCCGTGCATCCGGTCTGCGTCATTCATCCGGTGACACGTCATTTGACCTGCGTCGCCGGTCGTCGGCCGCGACCTTACAGCATCACGCTCACCGAACAACTTCCACGCGCATCTACTCACCACTCGCCTCTCACCACCCGCGACTCTCTCGCGAATCTCCTCCCTCTCCCCACGGCTCGATCGCTGGCACAGGCCCAAAAGGTGGCAATCCCGACTCGCTGGTCAACACGTGTGACGGGGACAACGAAGAAGCCAAAGTGGGTGGACCAAGAGCCAACGCAAACCCCCATTCAGTGCGCTCCACCCACGTCCCTTGTGTACTGCTTGAAACAACATTCGGTTCTGCGAAATAGGTTCCGCTAATGGGCAGGCAGAGATGATCTGGAGACCCAAATGAAATCCCACTTATTTTGCGACCCTACTGAGTCTCCCTCCCTCACCGTCATTCTGAATCGTGGAGACTGTAACAGCGTGCGAGTTCCGCACAAGACACTCGTCCACAAAATCTTGCAACTTTCTATCCCACTGGCAATTATTAGGTAGGATGGAGAGGAAAAGAGGCGGATTCCATTGCCTGGTTGCATTCTATTTTGCGGCTATTTACTGCTTATTTGTCCGTCTTCACCCTTGACAACAGTTACATTGGACAACGCGGTGGAGGGCAGAGTGAGCACCGACGATATCGCGTGTGGAGCGGCTGCGCGTTGCTCGTCTAGTGCCATTAGACTAGGCGCGTGGTGGGAACACCAGAAAGAGACGCGGGCTTACAGTCTGGTACATTGGTCTGCGACGGGGATGGCTCACGTGGGGGACAGGGAATAGCTCAACGGCCCATCAGGGTGCAAAACAGATTTTATGCGAAAGAGATCTGTGTTGAGACTTTGAATACTTTTCAGTTCACAAGATGAAGATTAATTGTGCAGTGAATTATAATCGCCTTGGGTTTTCAGATAGTAAATAGTGTGGTGACACACAAAATGGAAAAGATATGTGCCAATGCAATCAACGATCTGAGGAACTTGCACGAACATGAAAGTGATAACCGCCTCTTGAATTATTGAAAATGTGTAAGAAGAAGGGCTACAGATGAGGAAAGAAAGAGTTCGCGAAGTAGACGGATACGGCGAATTGGCAGCAGGCAATGGCCATCTGTCTAGGCGTTGGCAATGCTCAACAAACTACTTTTTCTCCTGAAAAAAAAATTAGAAATGTACAAATGCTTAAAATTAAGAACAGACGAAAAAGACCGAACTCTGCTTACGTTTTAGTACGAAAATAAACTTTTGTTCTACTGGACTGGCGTAGGCGGGAAGTTGTTCGGCAGTCTTGCGTAGTCGCTATGACAGGGGTGGACGATCAATCAGGTCAGACGAGGGTATTATTGGTCCCAAATTGGAATCTCGTTTACATACTTCAGATGATTTGTGACTATATTTACCCAAATGCTGTACACGTGGACTTATCATGAGGTAAAAATTTTGACATTTAGGAAATTTAACCGACAAGGCAGGCGACGGCAAATCTACGCTTGTCAGTTGTGCCAATGAGGCTGCGGTTGTCGAGAAGAGCAAGGGTTGTTGCGACGCGGCCAGGGTGAAGGTGAAGGATCTGTCAAAAGTCATTGGTAGCCGCGTGAAGGTGTACGGTTGGGTACACACGATTCGTCGTCAGAGCAAAAAGCTCATGTTCATCATCATTCGCGACGGTACGGGTCTTCTGCAATGTCTGCTCACAGGGGACCTGGCACAAACGCCCTCAGCGTTGACTCTGTCGACGGAGTCGTCTGTCGTTGTGACGGGCGAAATCACGAAAGTGCCGACCGGTCAACAGGCTCCCGGTGGCATCGAGCTGCAGGCGGACTACTGGGAGTGCATCGGGAAAGCGCCCGCAGGTGGCATCGAGTCGGTGGTGACGGATGAGTCGGAGGTGGATTTGCAGCTGGATCAGCGGCACCTGATGCTGCGTACGTCGAAGGCGTCGAAGATCGTGAAGCTGACTGCCATAATCGCGGGAGCATTCAGGGATCACTACAAGGATCGGGGCTTCACGGAGGCGAGTAAATGGGAGGGTGTGGAGTGTGAGGCGAGGCTAGAGGTGGTAACGCTGTGTGTGTGTGTGTGTGTGTTGTGCTGTGTTGTAGATCCACCCACCAACACTGGTGCAAACTCAGGTGGAGGGCGGTTCGACGCTGTTCAAGTTGGACTACTTCGGCGAGCCGGCCTACCTGACGCAGTCGAGCCAGTTGTATTTGGAGACGTGCATCCCCGTGGTGGGTGACTGCTACTGCATGGTGCGCAGTTACCGTGCTGAGAAGGTGAGTTGATGGGGTGTGTGTGTGGAGTAGTGGGTGGAATGCGTCCAACTGTTTACATCGCCTTGCATGCTCATGTGAGTAGGAGGTGTGCTCAGGTGGGGAAGGCTGCAGTGGCAGTCGTAGTAGTAGTTGTTGTTGTGGTATTGGAGCAGGCACGTCGGCCATGTGCTCACTCACCGGTTGAAATGAGATTGCGCAATGGCGGAGAAGTTCGGAGCAATTGGTGCGCGAGGTCAGAGATTTGTGTGATGCACGTTGGCAGTTGTAGCAGTCGCGATGTTAGTTGTTGCCGTTTATATCGGCGTGTGAGTAGGGAGAAAAGGAGACATGTGAGGGCGAGGTGGAAGGTGTGTGCGCTTGCAAACCGACCGGTTGGTGGTTGCCGACTGGTGAGCAGAGAGCAAGCGAGATGGAGCGAGGTATCTCATAGTTCTGTCTGCTCGTCGTCGGGGCAGCCAGTCTCCATGATTCCCACAAGTGTTGGCGCCTGCTCTCCTTTGGTGTCGTGAGTGGGGCATGTGAGGCAGAGTGATGTGGTGTGGTGGTGGTGGTTGTTTCAGAGTCGGACTCGTCGTCACCTGTCGGAGTACATCCACATAGAGGCGGAGTCTCCGTTCATAACGTTCGAGGATCTGCTGGAGCAGGTGGAGGACTTGGTGGGTGGACGTGTCGGAGCGCGTGATGAGGGTGGCTGGGGAGCTGTTGTTGGAGATCAACCCCGTAAGTGTGGCATTTCTCCTCTTCTCGTCCACTCATACATGCACCCATGCATGCACGCATGCGTGTTGGACGTGTGTGTGTGTGTGTGTGTGTGTGTGTAGGTGTGGTTGTGGTTGTTGATGCTTTTGTCTTGGTGTTTGGGCAGAAATTTGAGGTTCCGAAGAAGCCCTTCAGACGGTTGGAGTACCGGGAGGCGTTGGCGGAGTTGAAGCGCCTGTCGATATGGAAGGAGGACTCGAAGCCTTACGAGTTCGGAGATGACATTCCGGAGTTGCCGGAACGCAGGCTGACAGACACGCTGAACTGTCCCATATTGTTGACAAAGTTCCCGACCGAGTTGAAGTCCTTCTACATGCAACGGACGAAGGAGGACGCGGCAGTGACGGAGTCGGTGGACTTGTTGCTGCCGGGAGTGGGTGAGATAGTGGGCGGCTCGATGAGGATGACGGCGCATGAGGACCTGTTGGCGGGCTACAAGCGGGAGGGAATCGACAGCACACCCTACTACTGGTACACACAACAGGTGGGTGGTTGTTGGGCCAGACTGCTTCTCCCCTCGTTGTGTGCCCCTTTCCTCTTCCCCTTCTCCTTTCTCCCTTGCCGCTTGCCTCTGCCGCTTGCCCCGTGGTGAGGCGGGAGCGAGGTGACGAGGTGGTCTCGTAGTTGTCATTGTGTTTTTGTATTTTGTGTGTGTTGTAGCGCGAATTTGGGACGTGTCCACACGGCGGCTACGGACTTGGCTTTGAGCGATTTTGCACGTGGATGTTGGGTCAGTACCACATTCGCGACGTGTGCTTGTACCCCCGATACACCGGTCGTTGTAGGCCTTGACCCTCGACTGTCATCGCCTGCCTTTTAATACTGTCAATAAAGCATCCTTGGGTTCGATCCGCCTTTTCTTCGCTCGGCCTTTTTGTGTTGTGGTTACGTCACTTGGTGCGTGATGTGACATGAGTCCTTTTCGTTTGTTTTCGTGCGGTTGGCGACGTTTGACCTCTAGTGCTGAATGCGTAGTTGTTCGCTTTCGTCGACTTATTTCGTTTCCGACTTTTGTGCCATGTTATTGGCCTTATTGAGGCACCCATAATCCTGCACTACTTCATTAGCATTTTGTCAATTTTATTGCCTACACTCTGTCCAGTTTACCAGTTGCGGTTACATGTTGTGCATCATTTTCACGCATGTCTTTTTTGGGTTGTGGATTATGAAAACTGCGGCGCGTCGATCGCCTTATGGGTGCCGTCGGTTTACTGATTCTCCCTTTTCGCCATATCGCTGGCGTTCTCGGCCCACTGTCTCCTGCGGCCTCGCGTGGTTTGGAGGACCGCCGACCCGTGTCCCTCGGCGCGCGAGGACTCCTCACCACGTGGACGTATCGATCGGTCGTGACAACACGCAATCCTACTGGCGTGATTTGTGAAATGTGAGGGTAGCTACGGGCAGTTGGTATGGTGTGAGCATCAGTAGACTGTACAGCTTTGAGCCTGCGGTTTTCCGATCTCTCCTGACACAAACCCTCACGCCCTCTCCTGCACCACCTCTCCCCACCACTCGTTTCGTATGAGCTCACAGAGCAGTGTTTCTGAAAACGCCCCCAACGTTGCGTCCATCGTGTCCGCGAAGTTCTTTCCACGCCCGGCGAATGACTTTTCATGTCGTGGGACGGCATCAGCGGAGGAAATATCGGAACGGAAGGCGGACGATGACTGTTGTAACCACTCACTGCGACGCCTCGGCGGTTGCCTGACACGCAACGTCGTCGATGACG
The DNA here is from genome assembly GCA_017562135.1 of Dipylidium caninum. Classification (NCBI taxonomy): domain Eukaryota; kingdom Metazoa; phylum Platyhelminthes; class Cestoda; order Cyclophyllidea; family Dipylidiidae; genus Dipylidium; species Dipylidium caninum. The sequence goes on from QEYB01000526.1 coordinate 125,898, forward strand.
ATGATTCTTCGTGTTTCCTTTCGCGAGCGAAGAAGAGGCCATCAGGAAGTTGTCGACAACGGAAGGCATTTGCATTTAAATACAGAGAATTTGGTTCGCCCTGTCGTCTTCCCTCATCTGCGTCAAATTATGACTTCCTTAAACCCCCACATGGGAAAGCGTTCCTTCGCAGGGTGGACTCCTCCAATTTTGCAGGCAGCAGTACGCAATCTCACCAACTTGCATCTTGTGGTTATACGGGTAGGCGACAGTGCGCCTCGCCTTGTCGATGTTACGCTTCGGGGACACCAGAGTTGAGTCATGAAGCCGACGGCAGCCCCTCCAGTAACCGCTTAAAGAAATTTCCATGCGCATATTTGGGACGTTTCAGCCAATATCTCGACTCGAGTGAGGAGGAAGCACCGCGCAGATGGACATTAGTGGATTACAAGCACCAAGACGAGGGCTACTCCAATCCCCTCTCCGAGTCGGAGGAGTCGACCGCCCTGCAAGCGCGAATCCGCGGAGAGGGAAAGCGACGGTGGGACAAGGGCGCGCCCTGCTCGTACCACTAACGCCGCCACCTCCCCCACTCATTTGTCTGCATTCAGTGAACCACCTCGACGACGTCGATTACGACTGAGCTGTTGATCACCCTTATTCTTCATCTTCTTCCTCTTATCATTATTATTAGCATTATCATTACTATCATTAGGTATTAACTTCGAAATTTTACGTTTGTTTATCAATGGATTTCTACATTTTGCACTGAAGTTTAAAGATAACTGAAAAGCAGTGTTGAGCACAGGAGAGGACAGATTCGCAGTAAAAGGTGTGAAAATGTTAGAGAGTTGATGTGAAAAGCAATGGCACTAGGGGATGGAGGAGAATGGGTTGAAAGGGAGGAGAAGGATTAGTTTTGAGTGTTACGCAAAAATGTGAATTAAACTACGTGTCCGCCTTAGAGGAATTGAGCGAGCACAAATTCCAGAGGTGACGAAAAAAAAAGCACAAACCTGTACAGAGTCGAATCAGCGCGGCAGATCGACGAGCGCGATGGAATCTACCTACTCGTATACTGTTTTTATCCGCCTGGCAATGGTGGGACTAACGCTGTCAGCTCCGTTTTTGCCATAATCCTCCCATTATTCATTGCTGGGTTTCACATGAAACAATTGGCATGTTTGAATTATTTGGCTGAATTTCCTTTTGGAAAATGTCTTCAGCCCTTCGCCGATATGCGATATCTTATCTTAGTTGCTATGGCGATCCTAATCTGATTCACTGGTCTAACAGCGAGAAATTGAGCAACCTTATAGATTAGTCACAACAAAATTCTCGTTAGATAAAGAAATCTTTTTTATTAACAACATCTATGCCTTCCTCCCATATTAAGCTCCTTTGTTATAGTGCGCATCCGATCATTGTGACTTAGGTCATAAGTCGTCTAAAACAAAACAATCCACTCATCCCGATCTCCAGTTGTTGAAACTGCCATCTGTAACTTTTTCAAAAAATTCACACTACATAACAACAAATATCTCACTTAATTGAGCCTCGACTCCGTCAATTGTGTACTGGTTGAGGGAAAGTTCACGTCCGCCCCTCCGCACATGCTTCGGGATGAGGAAATTGCTCAACCAATCGCTTTCAAACTAATCAAAATACGTTATTACCACGATCCAACGCATCCCATCAACTTCAGAACTTTGACACCAGCACAACCACTGCAATTCCCCCTTTGAAGAGGCTGTGGCATACCGCGCTACCCAAAGGACAATCACAATGTTCAACCAAATCAAACCACAGTCCCACCGATCCCGAGTTCACCAAAAGAGCGCGAGGAAACCAATCCAGAAAACGATGAAGTATAACAGCAAAATAAAGACACAAAAGCCAAAATTACATAATTTAGACTAAAAGACCGGTTAGACATATAAGGCGTATTAGGGTTTACAACGTCCCATAAAACGGGGGTACAAACACACGTCGCGAATGTGGTACTGACCCAACATCCACGTGCAAAATCGCTCAAAGCCAAGTCCGTAGCCGCCGTGTGGACACGTCCCAAATTCGCGCTACAACACACACAAAATACAAAAACACAATGACAACTACGAGACCACCTCGTCACCTCGCTCCCGCCTCACCACGGGGCAAGCGGCAGAGGCAAGCGGCAAGGGAGAAAGGAGAAGGGGAAGAGGAAAGGGGCACACAACGAGGGGAGAAGCAGTCTGGCCCAACAACCACCCACCTGTTGTGTGTACCAGTAGTAGGGTGTGCTGTCGATTCCCTCCCGCTTGTAGCCCGCCAACAGGTCCTCATGCGCCGTCATCCTCATCGAGCCGCCCACTATCTCACCCACTCCCGGCAGCAACAAGTCCACCGACTCCGTCACTGCCGCGTCCTCCTTCGTCCGTTGCATGTAGAAGGACTTCAACTCGGTCGGGAACTTTGTCAACAATATGGGACAGTTCAGCGTGTCTGTCAGCCTGCGTTCCGGCAACTCCGGAATGTCATCTCCGAACTCGTAAGGCTTCGAGTCCTCCTTCCATATCGACAGGCGCTTCAACTCCGCCAACGCCTCCCGGTACTCCAACCGTCTGAAGGGCTTCTTCGGAACCTCAAATTTCTGCCCAAACACCAAGACAAAAGCATCAACAACCACAACCACACCTACACACACACACACACACACACACACACACACACACACGTCCAACACGCATGCGTGCATGCATGGGTGCATGTATGAGTGGACGAGAAGAGGAGAAATGCCACACTTACGGGGTTGATCTCCAACAACAGCTCCCCAGCCACCCTCATCACGCGCTCCGACACGTCCACCACCAAGTCCTCCACCTGCTCCAGCAGATCCTCGAACGTTATGAACGGAGACTCCGCCTCTATGTGGATGTACTCCGACAGGTGACGACGAGTCCGACTCTGAAACAACCACCACCACCACACCACATCACTCTGCCTCACATGCCCCACTCACGACACCAAAGGAGAGCAGGCGCCAACACTTGTGGGAATCATGGAGACTGGCTGCCCCGACGACGAGCAGACAGAACTATGAGATACCTCGCTCCATCTCGCTTGCTCTCTGCTCACCAGTCGGCAACCACCAACCGGTCGGTTTGCAAGCGCACACACCTTCCACCTCGCCCTCACATGTCTCCTTTTCTCCCCTACTCACACGCCGATATAAACGGCAACAACTAACATCGCGACTGCTACAACTGCCAACGTGCATCACACAAATCTCTGACCTCGCGCACCATTGCTCCGAACTTCTCCGCCATTGCGCAATCTCATTTCAACCGGTGAGTGAGCACATGGCCGACGTGCCTGCTCCAATACCACAACAACAACTACTACTACGACTGCCACTGCAGCCTTCCCCACCTGAGCACACCTCCTACTCACATGAGCATGCAAGGCGATGTAAACAGTTGGACGCATTCCACCCACTACTCCACACACACACCCCATCAACTCACCTTCTCAGCACGGTAACTGCGCACCATGCAGTAGCAGTCACCCACCACGGGGATGCACGTCTCCAAATACACTGGCTCGACTGCGTCAGGTAGGCCGGCTCGCCGAAGTAGTCCAACTTGAACAGCGTCGAACCGCCCTCCACCTGAGTTTGCACCAGTGTTGGTGGGTGGATCTACAACACAGCACAACACACACACACACACACACAGCGTTACCACCTCTAGCCTCGCCTCACACTCCACACCCTCCCATTTACTCGCCTCCGTGAAGCCCCGATCCTTGTAGTGATCCCTGAATGCTCCCGCGATTATGGCAGTCAGCTTCACGATCTTCGACGCCTTCGACGTACGCAGCATCAGGTGCCGCTGATCCAGCTGCAAATCCACCTCCGACTCATCCGTCACCACCGACTCGATGCCACCTGCGGGCGCTTTCCCGATGCACTCCCAGTAGTCCGCCTGCAGCTCGATGCCACCGGGAGCCTGTTGACCGGTCGGCACTTTCGTGATTTCGCCCGTCACAACGACAGACGACTCCGTCGACAGAGTCAAGGCGTCTGGTGTTATTGCCATGTCGCCTGTGAGCAGACACTGGAGGAAACCCGTACCGTCGCGAATGATGATGAACATGAGCTTTTTGCTCTGACGACGAACCGTGTGTACCCATCCGTACACTTTTACCTTTTTGCCGACGAACTTATCCAATGTTCGTATTTTTACTCGAGGTGCATCAGGGATGACTTTGGGCTGTTTAGGTAAAGCATGTTGTTTGGTTTTGGGAGGCGGGACGTTTGTGGTATCAGCGGCTTTGTGAAGAGAGCGTCTGTAGTTTTTCAAATTTTTTTTAAGACGTGTTTGTGATATATCCATCCATCGTTCGTCACCGGTGCCATCGACACGTATCAGTTCATTCGTAATTTCGTCAGTATTCAAAGTCTCAAATAAACGTCTCAGGGTTTTATACGGCGATTTTTCTGATCCATCACCATGCTTATCGTCCCCTGTTTTCTCGGACACATAGCAAATGCGCCCTAAAGAATGTAACGAACATATACTTAAGCGTTGAATTTGCTATATGAAGTGTGGTTTTCCATTGGCAGTATGAAATAAAATTATGGATAAATACGCACGCTAAAAACGTGGTTACCTTGCCCCTCAGGCATCTTTGCCGGATGGTAATGGCGCCGTGGGATGTTTTCTAGTCACTTAGAACAAGTGGTCTCATTTAAATATCGTGTGACATTTTCGCGCCGCTTCTCCTTTGTAAACCCTTTAATATTTTTTATACGTGGCACTTTTTGAATCGTCTTTCCCTACCCTTGAACGATATTTTGTTTGCCTCTCAATTAATTCAACATTTATTAATTATGTTTTTTGGGGCTAACAATCCGACTTCGTCGGTGCATTTACACTGATTTTTTGTTTTTATTTTTCTGGCTGTATAATCTTGCCACATTATATATTTTTATTGTTCTGTTTTCTTCCTTCCGATCGTATTATCTTATGCAAATATTTTATAAGCGTCGCAGTATCTTATCAGTCGAACTATTTACAATGTTTCGTTCTTACGTATTAATTTCGTCTGCTTCCGTCAAGTCTTCTCTCCCAGAGGCGTGATGGCTTTTTGCTTTGTTGTTTCGCCGCTATTTTTCTCGCAGTTTTCGGATATATCACCTCTACTTATTCGATGTCTTCGTCGAGTGTCTGAATTTAAATTTGATGCTGTTAATAAATAAAGTGGGTTTTATTTCTGAGCATCATCTCTGACCACATAAACATTCGCTCTTCGGTTAACCTACCGCAGGTAGACATCCTCCTGCGTCTTTTAAACCGTCGTTAAAGCGATCACCGTAAATACCCTATTGTGACATCGCCCTTCTTAAGATTGAAATAAAAGCACGCTTTTCTTACTCATCATTTATTTAATCTGTGAGAGATTTGTCCATTATTGCTCAAATGATTTGTTGTAATCTGTTCATTTGGTACAATTGCCATAATTTCCGTCCTGCAGTTGAACTGCATTTGGCCATCTTGAAACTGAATGAGCGACTCCTCCTCGCGCCTACCGTCAAGTAAAACACAAAATCCCTCACCATCCGACACAACGCAATGCGTCACAAGCCTTTCCTCATGCGGTGGGCGAGAACACGTCCTCATTCATGGCTAGATGAGGCAGAAAAGTACGTTTTAACGTAAACTATCTCCGTCTTTACCAAGTTCACCTGTTTTGGGCACGGCCTGTCACCGAGGAAATCTATGATGTAAACACACCACCAATAGCCGCATCGGCTGAAACTATACAGCATCTCGGCCTCTCGGTGCTTTTCCCTCGTGAAAGACGAGAATGAAACCGGAAGGGAGTTTCCCTCACCCAGGGAATGTGACCAAATGGAACAGGAACTTCTGCAGACAGTCCCGGGTACAGTCGACGCGATCTAAACTGTCAGATTAAAATCGCAGAGGCTACACTCGAGTGGAAGAACTTTACCCGGGTGATTCAGTCTCCCACGTCTGGTAACTTTTCCTCCTTCACATTTTAAGGTTATGTGCCAACCTTCACCCTTCCCTTCCCGCTCTTCCCTTCGTCTCCCCTTCGCCCCGCCCCGCCCCGCTCCGCCCCCCCCCACTTTCGGCTCCCCGACTAGCCATCATTAGCATCATTCATTGTGAACAAACAAGAGAAAAAAAGGAGTCAACATAAACAATATATCCGGCGGTTTAATAATGACAATACATACAACAACTGTTTTTGTTTAAAATAGCGTCTACCAAGGCGGCGACTTCAAAGATTGTGTAGGAAATGCACACGGGTGTGTCGTGCTTTGGTGGAGGAATGTGAGGTGACTGCCAACACCGTCGTCTCTCGCGCCGACGGCGACGTTAGGGGGAAGAAGGCGAGTGCAGACCGCCTCTCCGGTCGCGGAAGAGGAGGACAGGAGTGGAACACCGCCGTTGTGTGGAGTAGATGGGCGGCATTAGAATGCTGGGCAGCGTCTACTCCACCCTCTGATGCCAACTTTGGCATTGTGAAGAAGACGTCGTCACCGGCTGCCTCGTCCCCCGCCGGCGGGAGAGGAGATTTGGCCTGAACGCGGTCCAAATGAGTTCCAACTTGACAACTTCTCTCCTCTCGCCGGTCCCCTTCGTGATGGTGGTGACCCGAGCACCACCTCGGCCTGAATTTTCGAATGGCCACTTCCGAGGCTGTGGGAGGAACCCTCGACTGGAATCTGTGAAACGGGCGTTGAAACCAAAAGAACCGCTTTTAACATTATATGTTATTAGTCTGGCAACAAAAGGCCAAATTTTTCATATTGTTTGTTATGTTCAAGTGCAAGAACTTCCATTAGCATCGATGACCTTCTGCCAAAGCTTCAAAGTCTCTTATAATAGCATTTTGGTCATCCTACCGCCTTTTTTGCTTAAAACTAGTTCCTAATAAGTAAAATCGGTAGGCCGTTAAAACACCTACCATAAAAAATTCCATATTTTATGGAAATTATTCAAGGCGTCAAGAGTTCTTCAGGCTTTCTGTGGTTGTCGTCCAGCCGGGCAGATTATCTCCTCTCCATCAGTTTCTCCCCATGCGGAGCATCAACTTTTCCACGGCCAGACAAAAGACTCCGCGCCTGTTTCACTCTCGTCCGGGGGCATTTCACCGCATGGCAACCGAAAACTCTTCCATTTGACAGAATTCCCGGCTCAGGGGTGTGTCCCGGGGTCGAGAGCTCATCAACTCTTCATCACTGGGGTGGGTGGGGAAGCAGAGAAGACGCTCCCCTCCACGTTGAATCGTCCCTTATTTCTACGAGTCCATTTTTTCATTTGTTGCGGGCAAAAGTTGTTTTTCACGCCTTATGGGCGGTTATTTTGTGCTCTGAGACCCAAGTTTACGAAGTGACTCGCATTCCACGGCCGTCGTCCACGCGGCGCCTTCGCAATGCCCAAATCGAGGGGGGGGAGACTTCTTTTTTCCTTCCTTCGAATGCTTCGAAACTTGTTTAGCTGCAGTGTAATTCAATTTGACTGGGTAGAAGAAAAGTCGCCTTCTGTTTACATCTATTTTGAACGAAAAATAAAATCAAATAACAAGAGAGCGCAAAAAATGGCACCAAATAAGTAAATAAATAAACAAACATACTTTGAAGGTTTATAAATGTGTCGCTCGCTCGCTCGCTCTCCCTCCCTCTCTCTCACTGCGGCGGACGAAAACAGACTAAACAGAAAGGCTCGTTTCATAGTTTCCGCCCGGAGGGAGAAGCAGCGCGAGGGGATCCTCCGCCTCCCCCGATTCACCGGGGGGGGGGGGTGAGGAAGCGATCGCTCCGCTCCACCCTCAGCGCAGCCCTCCATTCGCCCGACCAAATCATCCTCCCCTGACGCCTTTCACCCTGCCCCGGTGAGAGAAGCGCTGCTCTCGCCTCCTCCGCCCTCAAATGCCTCGATGTGGGGCGAAATCGCGGGAGAGTCATTATTCGAAAGTGAAGACGCGCATTAGCCCCTTTCCAACATACCTTTCCAATGTCATTAAAACGGAATTATGACTGTAAATCCCAAGTCTTGCCTATTTGGCGTGGGGATTCACATGACTTCGCCTGGCCGTGAGGAATTGCCGTGCTCCGGCTACGGTGGATCCTCCTTTCTTCGCCATTACAACCGCCTGAGTGCGGGGACGCCATCGTGGGCGGTCCGACGGCGCATGGACGCCCTCCGCGGGGTCCCGTGTCGTCCCGGAGGAGACGCTGGTAGGTTGGATGCGCAGGCCTTCCTCCTCCTCCCCCTCCTCGGAGGCTGGACACCGGCGCAGGAAAAAGACAAGCCTGCCAGTGCATGCCATCGCCGGCGCGGTGGTGTCCCTGTTTCACGTGATCGTGGAAATGAATGCAATAGGAGTTAGCGTTGCCGGGAGGCAGCCTTCGCCATCACCTCGGCCTGCCACCGCCCCTCCGCTACATCACACGTCCCCTAATGGGAATGCATAGGCTTTTGGGGCACATTCGGGGGCGTCAGTTGGCGTCAGATGATTCATCGCCCCGGCGGCGTAGTCCTCCGGCCCGCCCGCCCTTCGTCCGCCTCCCGACCGCCGTCCGGCCGACCGGACCCGGCGCTGGGCGAGGCGGGGGGAGAGGAAAGGGAGGGCGGAGGTGGGAAAGGGGCTGCAATCTCGGCAATGAAAGTGGCATTTCGCGCTCTCAAGCGGTTTCATCGAACACGAAAGTACAGTGATTATGGAAGGCTGGCGACCGGTGGGCGGAGCTCGGAGGACGCATTCGGCGCCGGTAGGCAGTCGCACTTCTCCTCTTGCCCTGCCACCATCAGCGCACGCGAAGGTCAAATTGCCTAGGATAGGCGAAATCTAGGGGATTGACAGTTCTGTTGCCGTGGGAATGGAAGTTTAAGCCTCTGCTGCCTCAATGCTCTTCAAATAAACCAGGGTCAACAGAAAATGATGACAATCAATAAATTATTCTTAAGAGAGCCGTTTTTTACCCATTTAAATATTTGAAGAAAATTCTTTTAACTAATCATGACAAAATTTGCTATTTAAGATGACGCGAACTACTTGCATTAGCATTAGCTAAATTAACTGCTCCCACCTCAGTAATAAATCGCCCTGGTATTTCGTAATTCGCGCGATTACCACGTGACCAATCAGCACAGTGTCCACATTCGCCCTACCATTGGCCGGCCGGGCGGAAGCACGTGCGCACGCATGAAGATCGCTTGTTCGTATTCGTCATTGCTAGCGTGTCAGGGCGCAGACCAACACCGCGAAAGCACGCACACACGCACGCAGTTTAGCGTACACGCAAGCCGACGAATGCGCATCCAGTCCACGGGTTATCGATCGTGTCAAGGGTGGCACTGACGCACTCGCGGCAGACGCGCAACGCTGCGCACGCGGTCGAGGCATACAGGCAGACAAGCAGGCGGTCATCCAGCTAGCTCGCTGGCTAGCCAGCCATTCAGCCAGCCAGCCATCCATCCATCTCTCCAGCCCCTAGCCATCTAGCCGGCAGGCTTAATGCGGACCTCTTCAACCTGGTGACTGTTGCCTTAGGAACACACACACACACACACACACAAACGCGGAAGCCTGGGTTTTCCACTCAAAATGCCGCCAAGGCTCTAAGACGTGGAATGTAAAGAGTTGTGGTAGAGTGCAATGCTGCATCGATTGTGGATTTATCCCCTCTCCCTCCACCTCCTCCTACTCTTCGCTGCCATCCTGTGCTATGACGCTGTGGACACTTCACTGTGGAAATATGACACATCTCCGTCGTGGAATTATTCTCCCCCACGTCTCAGTCGCTCCAGATTCCTCCGCCTCAACTCAAACGGTAAGAAGGAGTTCATGTCCGAGGTGTGAACTGGGTTAGCACTCCGAGAGACAAAGTGGTACGTGCGTGAGGTTGTGCCAGTTACTGCTCTCGTACCCTCTCATCACCTTTTTGCCTACTTGTCTTCTTCCCTTTGGCCGTCTTTCCCCGCCCACAACTTTCCGCATCTTCCATTCTCTCCGCCAGAGCATCTGCTGCCAGTTTTTCCGTTTCCTTCTCCCCCTCCTCATTCCCAACAACCCTGACTGCGTGGTTTTTCTGCCTGCCTGCCTGCCTGCCCTGAACGCGTGAATCCTCGCTTTTTTTCTTCTTTTTCCGGCCCGACAACAATCGAGTGTTGCTGAGTTGGTCCGCTGGCCCTCACCAGAGGCTTTAACTTTCCTCGTCTCAAGTTTGAGGGTGCCTCAGACAAGGAGGTGCAGTTGGGTTGGGATGCCTTCCTCCTTCCGACTGACTACTATTTTGTCGGAATTTGGCTTGGACTGCGGTCCGCTTTATAGTCTCTTTGGCGCCTCCACGACTCCCTGAAATGCCTCAGCTCTCACCTCAGACGCTATCGTAACCGAGGGGAAATCTCCTCCTTCGTGCGTGGCCCTTCAATTTCTGCCAAGCAAGCCATCTCATTCACCCTCGTGTCCTGCCACTCCGATCTTCGGTTGACGGGAGGGAAGTAGACAGCAGTCGTGATGTGAAGTTCGGTGGGCTAGACGGCGTAAGCGCCATTGTTGGAGCGTGGGAGTCTTACTTCGAGAGTCTGAGGAGCCGGGGCATTCGTGGACTTGCTTGCGTCTTCCTCCAACCTCGCCGCTCCATCCCCTCGAGGTGGAGTTTCGGGGATCATTCCGTCCTCGTCTTGGCAAATTCTTAACTTCACCTTTTTTCCCCTTGGCTCGGCGACTTTCGTCTCTTTTACACCAGACGCCGTGTTTTCGTGGAGTGGATGCGATCTGGCGACTAATTTTTCTCCTCAATGCCAGTCCAAATGACCTCCGTCGCCGCCACTCGCCTTCTCCCCTTCCCCTTACACCTGCCTGTCACTCCTGCTTTACCGTCGCAGTCCCCGCGTCACGAATATGTGACATTTCGTAAGTGTTGAGCCTCTCTCGACGCAGGGACAGCCCGTCGGCGGTATTCTTGGTTGGAGAGCGGAGTCCACCTCCCCTCGCCTCTGTCTCCTTCCATCTAACGCCCGAACCCCGTTCCAGCAGCTATTTACTCGGCCGGCCAGTAGCCTACCGTTGCTGAGTCGACGACGTTCCACCGCTCTGAGTGCTTTCGCTGCGCTGTAATTCTGTCCGCCGTCTCTTTTGGTTAGCGATTAGCCTCCTCCCAGGTTGTAGCTTCCCTTGACGTAGTCGAGAGGAGACCTAGTTTGCTGTCCAACTACTCTCCCTTCTTCTCCTCTCATCCCGCCTCGACTCAGGACACTTTCGTCGCCAGGACTGCCCATCTTTCGTGCAAATGAGACACTCACTCACTCCCCCACTCCCCGCGGATTTTACTAATTCCAACTTTTCAACTGAATTACTCGTTTTCCCAGGCCCTCGGCCTCCTAACCCCCTTTCCTCCCTAGCACTTATTGACTCACGTCGTCTCAACGAGGCGTCCAGACGACTGTCTGGTGGATTTACTCGGTCACCTTGACTGCTGTCCGCTGATTGGTTACTTCATCTCTTCGATTGCCTTCTGCCAACACGCCGGAGTTGCGGGGGCGGGGAGGCCTCGAGTGAAGTACGGGCGGGGGGTGGCGATGGAGGCGGACGGAGGGGGGCGGAGGTGCGGAGGGGACTTCCTGCTTCACTCAGAGTCCCGCAAACGCGTGGCCAGTAGCCATGGCGATGAGTAATCACGCATCCACGCACCGGGTGCCTGGTTGTGCGTGTGTGTGCATGACTCAGCCGCCACCCTGGACGGTCTGCGAATCCCCGCTGGCACCGCTGCCGCCTTCCGGGCCGCCTCCTGTCTCGGTCGCCTGCCCCCAGCCGAGTCCCCCCCCCCACGGGGAGCGGGGGGGGGGGGGAGCGAGGACATCGGATTTGGCACCTCTGTGGTCCTTCTCACCACCGACGTCTGCGATGCAATAGGACGTTGGTCTCCTCCTTCGAGGTTCTGGAGCGTCGCCGTAGTGCTTCCAGTCTTGAGAAGGCGGGTTCGGGGAGGTGGGGGAAGTCCCGTTGACGGGGATGCCCAGCAACTGCCGAGGTAGTTGGCGAGTGGGTCTCGTGCTTCGCTTGTCAGGTTTGCCTCACCCGGTCTCTTTTCCTCTCCTCTTCTCCAAACTCTCCTCTTGCTTGCAATGGGCCTCTCATCCCCCGTTCTCCGTGTCCTCTCTCGTCCCTGCCCCGACCGTCAGCACTCCACCTTCCTTGAATTCATTCCTTCTGTCGCGGTTGTCAGTCTTTTTCCAGCAGATTCGGGTCCTCCCGGTCCTGCAACCTCACTGGGAGAGACAGTCCGTCCTCCTTCCGCTCGCCATGGCCGCGCTTTGTATGCAAATTAACTTGGAAAATATCAGACGCGCGCATACGAGACACCCACACACGCACACACGCACACACATCCGCCTGGTCCGAGGGAGACCCGAGTTGAGTGACTGCTTGGCTGGACGGCGGGTGCGGCCAGTTTTTTGGGTGGCGTTTTTCTGTGACGATATTTTTCAGACCTTGTTGATTAGCCGTTTTGAATGTGCGGGCAGTGGACGAGCGTCCTCGTCTGTTTCGTGTGTCAACACTCTCAACCGCGGCGAACCTTCATCACCGATTTCCGCATCGCCAACCGCGCAAAGTCCCTTTTTTATCGTTTTGATGCGAGAAGACTTGGTGGCGGGTTTTCAACCCTGGCCACGGTGGCTTCGCCCCGAGTCTTCTCTCGCCGCCCACGAGACTACTGGCCGATGTGGCTGGCCTCGGGTCCATCTCACATGGGACGATGTGAGTCTTCTCCCTCTCCCACACCGTCCGACAATGTGTCCCTCCGCTCGGCTGTTCGGATTCATCAGTCGGCCACTTTTCGGGTGGGCGGTTAAACGTCGCCACAGGGAATGTGCGGTCAGCGGTCAGCGGTGGCGGTCAGCGGTGGCGGTGGCGGTGGCGGTGGAGTGGCAGCAGCCTGTCCTGCTCGACCCTGCGTCCGCGTAAAGGCTTTCGGGGCGTGGACATCGTCCGAGATGCGCGGGTCCTCCCCCAAGTCCTCGTCATTGCAAGCCGACGAAGGCTGCTCCCCTCCTGCGTTAAACCCCCTCCAGTTGTGCACGACGCGACGTCCTCGCTTCATTGGACGTCCACACGTCGTCGTCTTGCCCGCGAGACCACCGCCACCGCCTTCAACTGTCCAGTCCGCACCTGTCTCAAGGTCAAAAGTCAAAAAAAGACTTAAAAATAGCCTTTCGGTCGCGTCCTTGTCTTAACAGCAGGCCAACCTGTGTCCCGAGTGAGTCGTTTAAGGGTTTTTTTGTCTCCTGTCGCCCCCGGCCATCGCATCCCGGTCGGCGACAGCCCCCTTATCACGAGTCGAAGGTGCGGACGGTGAGTGCAATCGAGTTAGGAGACGTTACTCACTGTCTGGTCCGTCCGAGGCGACTTTTCGCATGCCGAGGTGTCCCGCCTCCTCCATGCCTTGGCGTAAAGAGTGGCCTAACTGCGGTCTCTTCTCCCCTCTCCTGTCCAGGCGTTTCCCTCGAGCGTCGGAGACGATCTCTCTCCGCCCCCGTCGACTTCTCCCACCTCTCGCCGCCCCGAATAACTCCGGACCTTCCCCCGCTTCTGCGTTTCTTTGATCACACCGGTGCACAAGTTCGCTGCCAAGCGACGGGCAATCCACGACCCTCTGTCAAGTGGTTGGTGGCCACCAACTTCAACGGAAACACCAACAATGCCTCGGAACCCCTGGAACAGGGGTTCTCCGCCTTCGCTCGGTAAGTCCACATCCGCCTGCGTCCGCCTACCACTTTGTCCGCGCCCCCCCCCCCGCGTCCTGGGCGACTGGTGACCCGGGCCTCTCCGCTGAGGATTTTCGCCCACGACCTTCTTCGCCCCGTTTCCTCCGAAAGATTCCCCGCCGACGGCACAACTTGCCAGTTGGTCGTGATGTGCAACCGCCGTCGAAGTCTTTGTCTCTCTCCCTCTTCCTCTTTCCCTCCCCCTTCCTTTCCCCTTCCCTTCATTCCCCCCGCCCCTCCGATTGGCCGGCCTGTCGCTATGGTGATTCTCCACAAAGTGTTGTGTTAATTTATTCAACGTCCAAGTGGCAGTGATTCTGTCACGAGAACAGTCGTGGACGCTGGTGTTTGGTGGTTAGCCTTCCCACCCGTCCATCACTACCGTGTCATTCGGACGTTGTCCAGGCGGTGACTTTCTATTTTGCACTTCTTCAAAGCGCGATTGTGCAAGAGTGTAAGAAGATCATTTTTGGAGAGGGTCTTTTCCTCCTCCTCGTGCTTGTCCAGCAATTTGAAGCGCCTAACGACGCGTCTTCCACAAAAGTCGTTCAGTCGGCTGTGACCTTGGCTGAGGGCGGATTTGGTGGAAACCATCACCACACAGTCCGTCCGTTTGTGAAGGCTTGCCGCGCTCCTCTCCGAGGCGTGCAAAGGCACTCCGACCGAAGGGTGAAACCCGGCTTCCCTCACACCCTTGAACCGGGTGTTGTGCGAGCTCGGGTGGGGCGGAGGCTGCGCCAACGCGGTATGAGGTGGGAGAAGGTCAGCGAAGTGAATTATGCACTGCCTCCTCCTTTTCGAAGTAGTTTCCACACTCTCGCCCCCTCTTCCTCCTGCTACTGACTCATCAGAGGTGTTTCGCACATTGCATTGTCCCTTCGTCGACGTTTTTTACCGGTATTTGGTCGAAAAGAGATATCCAACATGTGTCAGGTGAATTCTCAAGGCTTCAGACTTGGCCACTTTCCCCTCCTGCCCTCTTTCTTTAGCTGCATGTGCGTGTGTGTATGTGTGCGGGAGGGGGGCTCGAGGGAGGGTTGGGGGCCTGTGTTTCATGAACTTTGTGACTGCAATATCAAGTTGGCAGTCCGCCAGTGGTTTGAGTTTTTCGCAACACTTAATCTCTGTCGTCACAAACTCCGCGGGGCCGTCGGTGTAGTCAATGTTGCTTTCGCGCTCTTAAAGTAATATCTACTGACAAGTTATTCAGTAGAAAGTATTTGTTGTAAAATGGGTACTTCTCGGCAGTTTTGTCTTTTGATTTGCCGCCTATTTCTTACCCCATCCCCGTTCTATCGTTCTAGCGACGCCCAGTCAATGGACAGTCGATTGAGAGGCGCCGCCGCGGACGACTACCACCTCTACGACTCCAAATCGAGGGGCTTAGTACCAATCGGGGCAATGGCGCCACCGGTGATGTATCCCAATCAGTATGTAATCAGCGACGGTTGGTTGAATTTCACCGCGACTCCGCGTTCCTCCACCCTCCGAATGGTCTTCTTTTGTGAGGCTGAAAATAGCCTTGGACGAACGCGATCTCGGAAAATGGTCATCCACCAGGGTTAGTCGCCTCGTAATTTTCTCAAACCTATTTTTATCAGTGACTAACTTGCGTTCGGAGGTGTAGATCGCCTTCTCGAATACTATTTTTCACAAGCGCCTTCTTTCCGAGGGCCTCACTTATTATCCACCTCTTTTTGAATGACCTTGCGCTTGCACCTTTGGCACTGTCGCTTCCAGAGCAGTGGCGGTGTTCGTGCGTGTGAACGGTTTCTGCCTGACCTCTGCATTACCTCTTGCCCTCTACCACCTCTAAATCCCTGTTGGGATGAATACTTTTTGCCGACTTTTTGATTACAATTTCCCCTTCCTCTCCTATTTAACCTCTCAGTCTCCTTCCCATTGCCCTGCCTAGTTCCCGTGC
The DNA here is from genome assembly GCA_017562135.1 of Dipylidium caninum. Classification (NCBI taxonomy): domain Eukaryota; kingdom Metazoa; phylum Platyhelminthes; class Cestoda; order Cyclophyllidea; family Dipylidiidae; genus Dipylidium; species Dipylidium caninum. Next base: position 141,585 of record QEYB01000526.1, read on the forward strand.
CCGACAAGAATTTGCGGATCAAGTATCACACATTCCCCGTGAAACCGGGCCAGAAGGCGGTAATACGGTGCCAACCTGAGCAGGAGATATTCAATCGATTCCTCAAAGTTAAGTACTGGGAGGTCTTACGCAATGACACCCTTATCACCACCGTTACCCACTCGAGTAAGTCTCCCTCTGTCTCCTTTTTTGTCAAACCGCCTAGACGACGTGTCATTTGACCGTCTTCATATTGAAATGGGTTGAGACCATCGCCAGTTGACGACTGTAGATGTTTGCGAGTAATAGCGGCGACGAGGGAAGAGCTCGTCCAGCCACTTAGGTGTGTTTCGGTGCGGAGCCGGTTGTTGAGAGAAGAATGGCCGCGATAAGACCGAGTCCATTGTACCGATTGGACTGCGATCTAAGTCTGCGCGGGTGGAGGACGCCAAGGCAGTTATTTTTGGCTTTGGGAAAGGAGGTAGGAGGGTGTTTAAACAACGCCACTGATGTCCCACCGAGGTCATGGGTTATTCCGGGTTGTGGGGTTCCCTCCCGACTGCCCCAAATGAGGAGAGCTTCGTCTTATCCCTGCCCCCTTATCCGTGTGCGTGTAGAGGACCGCTACTCCATGATCAACGCCACCCGCTACCCTGAATTGCACATTCGAGACGTGTCTGAGGCTGATATCTCCGAAATGCAGGTCCGCTGTGTGCTTCAGTCTATTGTGGACGAGAGTCGAGAAATTCGGCGGCAGGAGACGGGCCGTTTGCAGCCTTTCGGCATCTTTTTCCTCTACGAGGAGGTTCGCAGTCAGAGCTCTGACGTGGATGTAGTTGTGGTAGGTTCCATTTTTCCCCCTCCCACCACACTCGCATTCTCGTGGCAGCTTAACTCTCCCCGCTCAATCTTCCCCCTCCTGTCACCTCAGGGCTCCACGGTTGAACTCCCCTGGGTTGTGGAGAGCTACAAGAGTCTCCGAGTGCAGTGGTACTGGCAGTCAGCCTCTTCCACTTCTTCCCCCTCGTCAAATCGCGGCCGAGTTCCCCTTGGCCCCTCCGTCTCGACTGAGGAGAAAACCGTACTCACACGGCCCTGGGGATCCCGAATCGAGTTCGTACAAGGCGCTTATGGGAATATTCGTCTCATCAATGTCTCCATCGACGACGCGGGCCAGTATTCCTGTGAAGCTACCTACCCGGCTCGATTGCCGCCGGTGGTGTACACCCTCAAAATCCGTGGTGATTTACTTTTATTCGCATAAGTAGTATAACCATTTTTGTATCTAAATACTCTAGGATGTCGCATGAGAGCGTCGAGGTAAATTGCAGTCGGTGTTGTAGAGAACCTAAGGGCAACTTAGGTGAGTCTTGTTACACTTCCACTTCAGTCTATTCCGATTTTCGCTAAAGATATTCTTTTTCAGCTCCTATTGAAGTTCGTGTCACGCCGCGCGAGAGGGTCTGCGACTTCGGTACCCGTGTCGAGTTGGAGTGTCTCGTTTCTGGTTACCCACACCAAATCATCTACTGGTTGCACAATGCCCAGCCCCTGAAACTTACTTCAAATCCCTCCGTTTCCTCCTCCTCCTCCTCCTCCTCCTCTCTTTCCTCCTCTTCCTCGACGTTGTCGTCGCCGTCGTCGTCGTCGTCTTCGCTCTCGTCTTCCTCCTCCACCCGCCACAGTGTCCAACGCCGCGACACCACGGGTATTCAGACGGTGCGAGAACGCCTTATCATCAACTCCTTCAGCCTAGAAGATGCTGGTGTCTATCAGTGCGTTGCGGAGAGCACATTGGCCGATGACGCGACCTCTCCAACAGCGAAGACAACTCGTGGGTCATCGGCGTCTTCTGCCTCTTCCCCCTCTCTGTTGTCCTCCTCCATTGCATCACCAACGACAACGGTTTCTAAGGTGGTTATAGCGAATGAGAAGGTGGAGGCGGGAAGGGTGTCCGTCGGCGATTTGGTGGACAACGCGCAGGACACAGCGCATCTGGTTATGGGCAGTGAGTGTAATAGACTTGCTACTTATTTATATTTTAGTAGGCGTTTTATAACGATAGATGTACCGCGCTGTTTTGTATGCTTTTACTTGAACTGTTCCGCATTCACAATTTTGGTAGGCAAAGTATGGCGACCAATGTGGCCTTTGTGGACTATAAATTCTATATGCTAAGTTCTTATCTGGATGATTAGGAATTGCGAGGCACAAGGCACTTAGAATGCGATTTGCCGCGGGCCTGCTTTCCCTATGAAGACCGTAAAGTGGCTGGATGCGCCCCGTCGTCTCTTTCCCACTAGTTAACCCATAGCACCAAAATAACATTCGTCCATGAAGGTGTTGGAATCACTAAGACACCGGTCTAACCGTTTCCTACTTTATGCGTACCACTTTGACGAGGAAAAGAAAATTGTCAGGAAAACGCGATTCGGAGAGCTTCATGAAGCACATTTCGCGAGAATCGAACCAGTGGGAGAAACGCTCTTGGTATACCACTTTTACCTCACCATCCGCGGTTATGTTTCTAAGTCGCATGACCTGCAGATTTAGGGGGACTTCGGCTCTGCTTGATGCGTTAATAAAACGCATTGATGGTGCAATAAAGACTGATCCCGAGTTTCCCTTTAGAGATGAAGCCAATGCGGACATTCCAGTCGCCTGCGGCCGCCGAAGCATTCCAAGCGACTTCACAGATTCTCCTCGCAAAGTCGCGCGGTGAATTGAATGCCATCTTGGAGTGTCGATTTGCTGCGAACCCGCTGCCAACTATCCGCTGGTTCCGCGATGACCTGCCTCTCAGTCACGCGGTGATCGCCGACGACAAGGGCGTGGTGATCTCGGAGGTTGTCAAAGACTCCCATCGTCCCTACTCTCTCATTACACGACTGAAAATTGACCTGAATCAAGTGAGTGCCCATTCGGCGGTCTCCGCCTTTCCCACGACCTGCTACCATTTCACACGCCTCCTTTTCCACTTTTTTGCCTTCTCTTAGCCCATTTATCTCTCTCTACCTTTTCCGATTAATTCCTTGGTCCCTCAAAGCACGCCACCGCCCTCCTGCCCCGGTGGGGGATTTCTCTCCCAGACGTAGGCTTCCCTCATCGTTTGCCCGCTTTTTCGCCTAGGTACCGCCTTGGGATGAACTCTGGCAGTATGGCGGTGAATATCGGGCAGTGGCGAGTAACTCCCTCGGTTCAGTTGATTGTCGAACCTTCCTCCTCTTAGACACGCCGTTGCGTCTTCGTCCGGTGGATTCGAGCAAGCCTGCCATCGCTGGACGCTTCCACGATCTTAAGTGCTACTTCATTGGAAGTGGGATACCCAAGGGTGAGGACTTGTGAATGTCATTTTAAACTGTTGCAATTAAGTACTAAATTTAACCGATCTACTTATTAAACATGGTGATTTTTCGTTCCTTTTTCTCCACTTGGTGGTGGTTTTTTTGGCGTGAGAACATCTCGCTTCACGTGGCCTGACAGCCAACCTCTTCACATCCCCTTCAGCTTCAGTGGCATCGGATTAAAAACGGCCACCGAGTGGAGCGAATTCCCGTCAATCATCGTCATGCCCTCCTCGAGAACGCCCGAGTACTCCGAATTACCGAGGTGAATAAGGAGGAGGACGAGGCGGACTACCGGTGCACCGCGATGCTCGGCGATATGACCGACAACATAACCATCACCCTCAAGGTCTCACGTAGGTTGTTCTAGTGCATGGACTCAAGGCTGTGTGTCTCCTTAGGTGCTCCGAGGATCCAAGACTTGCCCGAAGTTCAACGGGTCCAAGGCGGCCGTCAGAGTCTGACGTACAGTTGTGCCACGCAAAATCACGCTGACAAGCCCTGGTACGCCTGGTGGCGCTTTCAGCCTGAGGGTTCTGACACGATTATTGACCTTCCCCCGGATGCCCCCTTGAATCCGGGCGCTTTCCAAGTTTCGGTAGATCCCCTCTCGTTCCCTTCTGTAACTTCCTCCTTTTTAGTACGCGGCCGATTTACATCACACCGATCGTAGGCCGCTTTCTGAGGTCCTACGACGCCAACTGCCCCAATTTGTCCACACAAGGCCCAACTCGGTGGTGCACGTGAGGATTGAACAGTTGAATAAACGACAGCACCAGGGGACGCTGACCTGTAAAATTGTGAACGAAGTGGGCTATGACGAACGGCCAATCCGAGTCACTTTTATACGTAAGTGTTACTTTATCCATTTAAGTAGGGTTATTTTATAGAACTGTTAAACTCCAGTTAACCTGGGTTGGGGGGTCGTTTGACGCAAATATAAGCAAATAGCTGGGAATATGATCGACTAGGATGACTCTTCGGTCACAGTACCTCTTTACCTCTCCTTCTAAACGTCAGCTTTGCTGTTATCACCTATGTTAGATGCGCAGAACTTGGGGGATTTTCTCAGTTGATTCGAAGTGGGAGTTACTCCACTGGTTTGGTGTTCAGTGACTAGTCCTTGTAAATTAATCCGTCTTATTCCCCCTTTCTGGCCATTTTCCCGTTAGACCAATGTCCTACTGTAGCCGATTGGGTGGTTGGGGGCGTGGAGGAAACTTCCACGCAATTTTGTGAGTGACGATGTACAATTTTTTACGTCTTACGACATGTCTCTTTTCTCCTTTTTTAGCGGAAATGGAGTTTGAAATTCGACCACCGAATAAGCAAGATGTCACACTATCTCAGAATATCTACATTAACTGCACTGCCAGACCATCAGAACTCGCTTCCGATGATTGTTTGGAAGTATTCAGATGAAAGTGAGTGATTCAGCTCTGATTCGGCTTTTCTTCTCCCCTCTCTTCTCTCTTACCTTGATTTTACTCCTCCTCGAGGTACGGGTGACTTCAAGGAGTTGGACACCCTGACTGAACGCACAGAGGGTCGCATTTATCAGGAAGCCAACGGCACGTTGGTGATCTCCCAAGTGGAGGAGTCGGACCCACGCAAATTCCTGTGCTTCCTCACCCCGAAGGAGTCGACCACAGCCACGCCAATCAGCGTGGCTGTCAATCTGGAGATTCATGGTATGTCAGCAATGCTCAGTGGTCCGGGTAGACTACTCCTCGTGTCATTGGGAGGCAGTGACGCCGTACTGTTTGATTACGCTTCAGTTCCTGCACGAATTGAGCCGTTGAAGGATGTGGACGCAGTGCGGGGCTCCAAGTTCAACCTCTCCTGTCTCGTGCATGGTGACGCCAATGACCTCCAGGCCAATTGGTACTACCGACCGATCAGCGTTGGCGATGCCGCCAGCAGCCCATGGCAACTTATCAACCAGACCTGTGTGCTTCCAGCCAGTTACGTCGACGCCGAGAAGGCCGCCTCGACCTTAGTCTCGTCCTCGTCCTCGTCCTCCTCCTCTTCCGCCTTCTCCTCCACCGACGCTCTTTCCACCGATCCACTGGCTTGTTCTCGAGGCGCGACTGGCCGGTTTGGCAATGGGGTCCTCTTTAGGCAGGTGAGCCACCCGCTTTTTGCCGCCGATTTCGTCCATCCACACTCATTTCACTATTCCCAGATTATTTAAATTTGTACAATGACTTGTTCTTCGCAGATCTCCTTGTTGAAACAGAGCGGCCGTGGCATCGAACGCCACCTGCAATTCGACTCGCTGAAGGATGTCCACATGGCGGAGTACATGTGCAACGCCTCCAACTTCTACAATCGCGATAAGGAGGGTCGCCGAGTGGATGTGCGGCAAGTCGTCCGTCTCACAGTCATCTGTAAGTGGCGGAGAACCGCGATGGCGGAGCCTGATAGGACTTGTCAGCCCAATGGGGTCCCCCCCTCCCCCTTCCCCCCTGTTGCCGTTGTAAAGTGGGGCGGTCGGCACTGCATGCCCCGGAGTCCGCAGTAGACTGCTGGGCTGCGCTTCCGCCCTTTTAAATGTTCAAAGTGGGAAGTGTGTGTGCATCCTGTGATCGACTCGGCGTCTTCTAGCCTGATAAGTAAGTGGCTTCCTGTCGCGGTTGTCTGGCCCTCTGAGTCAGCTTCATCATTTTTGTCATGTAGTCGCCTGAGCACTGCGTGGGAGGAGGAGGAGGAGGAATAGGAGGAATAGGAGGAGGAGCTGGCAGAATCACACTCTGTCCACGACTGTGCACCTTGGGATTCCCATCCAGTGTGAGACCATTGCACAGCTTCTTACGTCTCTTCTCCCTCTCCCCCTTTGCAGCCATTCCCGACCCCGTGACCTTTGTACAGAATAGCTCGCAGACGACCGCGACCAGTGTCTCCTTCTCTTGGCTACCGCCAGCCCACGATGGCAACAAGGCCATTCGACGCTACTGGATCAGGTACTACCAGGCGGATTCGGCTGCCGGGGAGACGGCTCCTGCGCAAACAGTGAGTCTCTCCCCGTCCACGAAGTTGTCTTACCTCCCCTGCTTCCTCTCTCATGCCTGTGCCTCACACGCCCCGCGTCTAGTGGCCCTCGCGGTCAGCCGGCTAGCCTGAGTCGACCGTTCGGTGACTATTTCTTGTCAGGCTTGTTGTTGTCGTCGCTCTGCGTTTGCTCGGAAGTTTGCGAATCAGCATTAAGGTGTCTTCGTCTCGTTGAACCGCACATCAAGGGGAGAGTTTTCCGCCTTGTCCCACGTAGACGTCTTGGCTACGCCAGACGGTGGCCCGCGAGGTCAGCCGCTCTACTTATAAGCATTTAAGTAGGATACCGTTGTTTGGTTGGTTCTGTGTCGGTGCTTTGGTCGCGGAGACGTCCAACCCGCGGTAGATCGACGAGTGCTTTCGAGGCAGGCGGGTGGGTGCTTTTCAGTAGTCGCCGTTGGATCGTAGTAGCGCGGACTCGGTCGTTCCAATTGGCGGCGGGGCTGGTGATTTGAGGGAAAGCGGGGATACGGACACAAACTTACCTCACGTCCACTTGTTGTGCCTCTTGTCGTAGAAGCCTAGCAATGTCATCGAGGTGCAACCTCACGAACGCCAGGCGAGTCTGACGGGTCTGCGGCCCTACACCAAGTACAACATCGCCATCAAAGCTGAGAATGAGGTCGGTTTCAGCCTGGAGAATTCCCTTGTCCTCACTACTCAGGAAGCGAGTACGTTTTTTGTGATTTTTCTGTACACTCGGTCCGTCATCCCCTTCATCTGCCCTTGGGCATCACGAGTACTGATGCTCCCAGCACTTAATTTATATGTCTGACGCCCTCCAGAGCCCGAAGGACCCGTCCAACAGCTGAATGCGAGTGGGACTGCCTCGGACACGATCTACGTGGCATGGCAGAAGCCGAAGCCGGAACTGCGCAACGGAAATGTGGACCGGTACTCCGTGTGTCATCAACGCGTGAACGAGAGCCTCGTGGGAAGTAGTCAGGGCGACCTGGCACGCCTGCCGTGGCCGAGAGACCTCATCACGGAGGACTCGAGGTGTGTGTGTGTATGTGAATCTCTCCGCCTCCCCGCCGCCGCCACACTTCCCCTTCAACTTCAAACCGTCTCTCTTCGTGTCTTCTTGGCCATTTGTAGTGTTTCCAGCGGATCGAGCCAAATCCACTGCTCCTTGATGCACCGCCAGCAGGACACCGAGCTGACTGGTCTGCCCAAATTCACCGCCTACGCCATTCGCGTCATCGCCATCAACAGCAAGGGTCAATCGCCTCCCGCCTACGTTTTGGCGCGCACTTTGGAGGACTGTGAGTTGCACGACTCTTGGTAAAGCTGACCTTGTCTGTCCGGACCGCGGTTGATGACGTTGTTTGTCCACGGTGATGCGGTTGACAGCTCTCGTGTCTATTCAACCCAGTAGTCTGGGCGATGCAGTTCCCTCGAAGACCGCATTTTAACTCGGTGGAGATTTCTTCCGGGTCTCGACCAGGCCATTTCTCCAATCACGGAAGTTCAGACTGCGAGTGAAGTCATCCACCGAGTCGTCTTCCGTCGCGCCTTTGCGATGGTCACGGATGCCACCGCCCTCGTGCGTGTCCGCGTCTTGCAGTGCAGGCGCCGGGGAGGCGGGGCGGGCGAGGCGGAGGGGGTGATAGGTCTGCGAGGGGGAAGGGGGCGGGGCTGCGACGCGGGTTTTCTACCTCCCACCTTCTCATTCTGCCATTTTCAGTGCCTCAGGCGCCCCCGGCCAACGTGACGTGCTCGACGCAGCAGCACAGCATCACAGTCTCCTGGGACCCGCCCAACTTCGAGACTGTCAACGGCATTCTGACGGAGTATCTTGTCAACTACTACATCGCCAACGATTTTGGAGGTGAGAAGCGCCCACTTTTCCGCCCTTTCTGTCCGATGCCTCCGTACTTTGGCTCGCCTCGTAAATACCGAGGGTAAAATAGCGATTTCCGCCTATTTCTTGAATGTGGGGGAGGAGGAGGGGAAGACCGGGAAGTCGCAATCCCTCGTCCTTCTCTCCCCGACGTGGAAGTTGGAGCGAGTTTCGTCCCTGAAGACGTTCCTTTCTGCCACTTGAACCGATCCGCGAGTGTAGGCGGCGGAAGAGGGGACTTAAATGCTCGTCTGTCGCCTTCTCCCCCCTCGCTGACGCCTTCTCCCATCCCTCCACCCCCAAATCCCAGTCCGTAGCACAATCGGCCTCCTCTTTGCGTTTTTCCAGACGAGACGAATTCGGTCATCCAAGTGGTCAAAGGTCAAACCACCGTGACGCTGGCTGGTCTTCTAGCCAACACGCGCTACATCATCCAAGTCGCCGCGAGCAACCGCAAGGGTCGTGGGCCCCTCTCCCCGAAGAAGGCCTGCGTCACCGCTGAGGCGCCGCCCGAGGCACCAGGTACACTCCTTTCGCCCGCTGCTCAGCCTACTTAAATCACCTTTTAAGTAGGCACTGTATGCCACCTCCTGTCAACATTACAGAGAACGTAAAAGCGTTGTCGGTGAATGAGACGTGTGTCATGGTTTCCTGGTCTCATCCCAGTCGTCCCCAGGGTCTGACGCGTCTCTATTGTCTGGCCGCTTACCGACAGGACAGTCTTTATCGCCCGTCCACCGTCTCGGGAGCTGTGGCCGCCGCTGCCAACATTGGCTCCGGCGTTGTGGCCGGCCCTCGATGCATTAAACCAGACTTCGCCAAGCCCTACAACTACTACTTGTTTTGTGGTTAGTCAAACTGTTTTTAAGTGGGCCGCTGCGCCCCTGACCCCGGTGGTGTGAGTACGGCTGTTGCTGCGATTCTAGACTTGAGTCCACAGTACCTGTACAACATCTCGGTGATGGCGAAAAACCGCTTTGACGGGAGGAAGGCCTACGTGTCGTCGGTGGCGCCCACCTCGCACCGTAAGTTACGCCGTGAAACCGCTCAGGCGCGTATTTAAGTAGACGTCTTCGCGCTACTCCCCCCCCTCTCGCCTTCTCCTCCCCTTCGCAGCTGTCGCGTCGATTATCTCCATCGGCGGGACAATTGTCGCTCAGGAGGGGATGCGGGTGCTTATGGACTGTCTGGTTGCCGGCTATCCTCCTGTTGAATGGACCTTCGGAATGGTCGAGTGAGTTCTTCCCCAGCCGTGCTACTTAATAACCATTTAAGTAGACGCTCACTTTCTTCCCGTTCTTGGCAGTGATGTACAACAACCGGACAACGGGACACTCATTATCGAGTCTGTCGAGCCAAGGCATGCCGGACGGTATGTTTGTCGTCACGGGGATGATTCAATCTCGTATGAGTTGAAGGTTCAAGGTTCGTCCGCCTTCTCACTCTCGCTCCCCTCTCCTCCCGCCTTCCTTTCTGCGCCAGCACTCTTCACCGGTGTCTCATTTTTTGCCTTTTAGCCCTCTCCAACGGTACGTGGCTTCCTCCAACCTACACTGCTGCTATTGCTGTCTTCCTCAGACTCCGTCCACTTTTAAGGGGGTGGAGAAATTCGGCCTCCCTCGAAGTGGTTATCAGCCTTGGAGCCGGGCCTGGCCGCCTCTTTAGCAATTCCGCACTGAACCGCGGTGTAGTGGGATAAGCTTTTCACCCTGGAAAGGTGGTACGCGCAGACTAAGTGAGATGACAGTGACCGCGCAGTAGATCCGCCACAGCTCACATAGATTAGGGCTGGCGTTGCTTGGCTCTGCGTTGCCCCTGAACCGCTGTAGGATGGATTGGCTGAGACGAGGGTCGAGTCCTTCTATCACCGTAGCCTTGGCTAGAAATGGGGAGGAGACGAAAGTGGCCTCCTCGAGTGCCATCGTCTTCCTCACCACTGCGCACTTAATAAGAAAAACAAAAAACGCTGACTGCTCATTTTGCTCCATACAGACCCGCCCAAGCCTCCAGTATTCCACAAACTCACCCCAAGCCTACGCAACATCCAAGTGGAATGGCTGTCACCGGGCTCCAGACGGTTGGACGCGCCGATCACCTGGTTCCACCTCGACTGGACTAACGAGCACACCGGACTGAGCGACTTCGTACGTCTGCCCGCCGATCGGAGAACCTACTACCTCTCCAATCTGACGTGCGCCACCACGGTGCGCTTTCGACTGCGCGCTGAGAACCAATTCGGGCTGAGCGCCCCCACCGACCCCATCTCGGCCAGTACCGAGGGCTCCGGTGAGTGCTTTACGCCTTCCTTGGGTAAAGGTTGTCCGGCCGCTCTTGCAACGGGTCAACAACGATTTCGAGGGTGGAAGGGTGGAGTGGCGTGCTTGTAACTGTCCGCCGACGTCTGGGCGACTTCCGCAAAGCGTCTGTCAGACAACGTGTGCTGGTCTTCCTGGTCTCCCGTGTCGTAGACCGTCGTCGGGAGGGGAGGGGGGGATGCGGAGAGGCAGGGAGCGTAAGCCGCGGTTTCAGTGGCCTATTCCAGGCTCCACACATCCTCACTTTGGTTCCGGCCGGGGTTACTTGGCATTCGCTCGCGATTTTCCAAGCCACTGATGTCTACTGACTCCCTTTTCTGCCTTTCTTCCCCTCCCTCCCCCACCCGCTCTCTCGCCAGCGCCTCTCTTTATTGGCGAGACGGACATGGTCCCGTCCGATCTGCGCTCCCAGAACTGCGTCACCTTCAACTTTTCTGTCTTCGTCCCCGGCAACAACTGCTCCCCCAGCGTCTACCGATTCCGAGTCTGGCCGGCCGCCGACGGCTCCGAAATCGGCCCCACCTCCGTCTCCGCCTCCTCCCTCCTCGCCGAGGCCTCCTCGACGGGTGGCGGCGGCCCCTCCGCTGCGTCGGCTGCCCCCCTCGCGGCCTCAATCCTGTCGGCTCTCCACTTCAACCTCACTCTCACGAAACGCGATCTCTTCAGCTTGGACAACAGGCCCTGGAATCGGCGGTGCTGCTACAACCTCACCGGCCTCCATCCCGGCTCCTACTACCAGTACCACGTGGTGGCCGAGAATCCGGCCGGGAAGACGCCCCACTTCGGGTACTTTTGGACGCGCACCGTCGGTGGAAGTAAGCCTCCAAGTGGATGGACGGATTAAACGAGTGAATGCGTCCACTGAGTGCCGGCTGCTGTGCTTGAAAGAGGCTGGTTGTTGTGGAGGAAGTGGCAGGTTCGCCGGGTGGATGGGTGAAGTTGACCGACTCTCCTGCCTCCTCGTCCGTAGTTCAGCCACGCGAGGGCGCCAGCACCCGCTTCGGCCGCGCCAGCTTCCTCAGCCAGCCGACCATCATCGTGCCTCTCACCATCTTCTTTGTCGTCCTCTTCGTCGCTCTCATCTGCCTCTTCTTCTACTGTCGCCATCGGCGTCTGGAGGCCGAGCTGAATCCCCCCACCAAACCGACGGTGGGGCGACCCATTCTCGACCCCGACTTCGCCGCGGGACGTCAGCATCTTCAGCACCCGTCCCTACCGCGGCCGCAGCAGCAGCAGCAGCAGCAGCAGAAGCAACACCACGCTCAGTCGATACAGCACCCGGGTTTCCAGACCGCGGCCGGCGGGCGGCATCGTGGAACGCTGCCTCCGATCCCGGCGAACGAGGACAAGTCGGCCTATCACGCGGAGCGTAAGACGAGGACTGGTGGAGGGTTTTTGAGGCGAGTCTCCTGTCCCCCCCCCCACCCCAACCCTCTGATCGGCCGCTTTAACTCGTCCCGTGCTCTCCCCTCCAGCCGCTGGGGCAGAAACTCCCGTCTCTACGATCGGGGCAGGGCGGGGACCATTCTCCCCCCACAGGGCGTCCCGCCCTCCGCCGTCATCGAGCCCGACCGTCTGTCGACCAGCTCCATGGACAGCACCGGTGCGTGGTCCTTTTCTCCCTCCCCCCTTTGCCGTCATCTGTCGGGCGGACAAACGGACGCTTACTTTTCCTCCGCTGTAGGCAATCTGAACCCCTACGCGACGTACGCGGCCGGCGGGATCGAGGAGGAGGTGTCCCAGCCAGTGGCCTCCAAGTCCTCCACCATTCTTCAGCCCTCCGGCAGGACTCTGACGACCGCCAGAACGCTGGACGCGCCCATCACCTCGGCAAATGCGGCGGGCGGTGCCACGCGGATGTACAAGACTTTCAACAAGGGTTCGCCTGCCTTTTTACGTGCCCCCTGCTCCCCGTCCCGCGTCCGAGTCATTGCGTCCACCGCGTCTCCTCCTCCTCCTCCTCTCCAGGTTACCCGCTGGAGCGGCGGCAGTCCTACATGCACCAGTACCACTACCCGGACCTCGGCAATCCCGAGATGGAGGGTCTCCTCGAGGCCACGCGTCGCGGCAACGACCCCGCCGCCGGACGGGTGCAGGGCCGCTTTCTGCCCATCGGCGACCCGGGCACCATTCGCGGCCTCAGCAGCCGGCAGTTTCAGCACCACGCCCTCCTCGACCCGCCTCTTCACCAGCCCTACGTCAACAACGACACCGACCTCGGGGACGACGACGAGGACATGGACTTCTTCAGTCCCCAGCCGATCCTCGCGCACCGCCGGATCAACTCCCTCGAGTCGCTGCAGCAGCACGTCTTCCGACAAGGTGGTTAACCGTTGACTTAGCGGCGACGCGGCCACCGCCTGCGCGCCGTTTGTGGGCAGAGCTGTCATCGGCCCTCCTCTCCTCCACCCCAGGCGCGTTCCCCACCTCCACCACCTACCATCGCGGCTACCCTCGCGGCAGGGGCAACAACGCCGCTCTGGGGAGTGTTGCCGCGGCTGCAGCCTCGGCCGGGGCCGCGGGGGGCCCCGCGTCAGCTGTCTTCTACGACGCGCGCAATCCCCACCTCGCACTCGACCCGCTGACCGCGGCCTACCGGGGCAGCGTGCTCAGCTCCACCACCGTCTCGTCCAACCAGGACGAGTTGATGCAGGCCTACGAGTACGGACGCAAGCACGGACGCTTCCTGGCGGCCGCAGGAGGCGCGGGTGCGCCGGTGGCTGTGGCGACCACGGCGTCGGGCGATGTGGGAGGCGGCGGCGGCGGGCCCTCGTCGGCGGTCGTGAATCCCGGGGGCGGTGGATCGGGCTCCAGCGAGACCACGGACCCCGGCATATGCCAGTTCACGCAGCAGCCGCCGCTGCCGGACGAGATGGACGGTCGGCTGCCCAACGGTGCGTGATTGGCGTGTCGATTTTGCCGAGGGGGGAGGCGGAGGCGTTCGTCATGGCGGAATGCCCCACCCCCCCCCCGGACGAGAGATGTCTGCCACCCCGTTTTACCCCGCGAGGGGGGGGGGTTCGCGCCGTCGCCACGGACGTCTGTTGTTGATGAACGCGTCTTTGTCTCCCCGCTTTCAGGCACGATTGACGTCTCCCGTCGCGGCGGTGCCTCCAACCGCTCCGGACTGACGGCGATGGCCATCGCGAGCGAGGCTCTGCCGCCCGCCTTCCTCAAACGCCAGCTGTCCGAGTGCACCTCCGAGATGACCGACACCTACTCCTCCGCCGACTATCCGGCCGTGGGTGGCGGCGGCGGCGCGCAGACCCGCGTCCTCGGCCCCCTGCGCGGCGGGACCGCGTCCAAACTGCCCACGATTCCGCAGAATCAACAGCTTCTCGCGGCGAGAATGGAGTAGTGAGTTCGGCACGCCCCGCGGCCACGTCTCGTGCTTGGATTGGTTGGCCTCTCATCGCACCGCGCCTTTGTCTGCCTTCCAGTCCCGGCCTGGAGAGCGACTCGGGGATGTCGGGAATGGCCCGGGGGGCGCCTCCCATGCCCGGCTACCATCGGCAGTCCAGCCAGCACAGCTACTACTACCCTTCCACCGTCGCGACGGCGGCAGCGACAGCGGCAGTCGCGGGCGGAGGTGGCGGCGGCGGCGGCGGTTACTACGGCCACCCAGTTGGAAAGCAGCGCGGACCCAACCTCACCGCCTCTATGGTCCGCAGGCAGGAGTCGATGACTCTGAGCGGCGGCGCGGTTTCCAGGAGTAGACACCACCACCACCACCACCACCACCAGCAGCAGCAGCAACAACAACAACAACGGCAGCACTACCAAAGCCGGCAAGGTGAGTTCCCTGGACCTCCCCACCCCCGCTCCCCCCCGTGCGTGCCAACACAGTCGGGTGGTGATGCGTCGAGGCGCGTGTCTTTCTGTAGGTGCGTCGCGCAGCGTCAGCATCGGCAACGTCGGAGGCGTCTCCACGGGCTACGGTTCGGCCTCGCGAAGCCTCGCGGCCTATGACTCCTCCGACGGAAGGTGAGCTTCGCCCTGTCCACTGGCGTCGGCCGGGAGGAGCCTTGGCCGTGGGAGTAACAGGGTCCTCTTTTTCCTCCTCTGCAGAATACAGAAACAGCAGCAGCCGTCGACCTCGACGGGGATGTCGGCGGGAACGGTGGCAGCGGCGGTGGCAGCGACGACTACAGGACCCGTGGAGGCGACGGAGGACGAGGAGAACATCTACACCTCGGAATTCGTCCTGGTCTAGGCCCGACTCATTCATCCAGCCTATAGTCTGTCCCTTCTATCCATCCATCCACTCTCCTCCTCCTCCGCCTCTCTTCCCATCGTCTCCCCCCCCCTTTCGCCTCCGCACCCGGCCAACCCGTCTCTCAATCAATCCCAACTTGTACAGCAGTCTGATTTTACTCCAACATGCGCGAAACAAAAAAGCAGTCTAATTGTTTTCCCCCGCCCCCTTCCTTCTCCCCCTTTCCCTCCTGTCTTGGTAACTTTGTGTGCATAGAACTCCGCGTTCCCGCCCTCCTTTTCTACCTTCCAGCCAATAACTGACTCGAAAGTCCAGCCTTCTTCTACTTCTTCCCCTCCTCCTCCTCCTCCACCGCCGCCGGGTCCCCTCGTGTGTGCGTGGGGTGGAGGTGGGGTGTTTTACCTTTATTGGAGTTGAGTGTACTGCTACCGCTAGGAGGTGGTGGTGTTTTTGAATGCTGGGCGGGGGCGGGGGGAGGAGGGTTGGCGCCCGGCCGGTGGGAGGGCGTTTCATGGGAAGCCAGGCGATTGGCGGGATCGGTGGGGGCGTCCGCCCAGTCTGGGTCGGGCGGCGGCCCTTCGTGTCGTCTCCGGCGGTGCTGGAGGCGCTTGAAGGCTCGGTGACCCCCGCCCCGGGGAGGGCGCTGCCAGGCTTGGTTTCGCAGGCTGCCGCAGAGTAGGGTCCTCCTCGGATTCCCAGGGTGTCTGTGCCTCTCCGTCATTTCCTTTCTCGCAGGGACAGGGCTCTGGAGGGCCACGCGCCCCCTGGGGGGGGGTGCGCCGATTGGCTCGTTGGGCTCTGTCTTGGGCGGTGTCTCGAAGAGGTTGCATCTCACGGAGGCGGAGCCAGGCCCTCAGTTTGGGGGCTCTTCCTTTGTGCGTGTGTAAAGGTCTCGGCGAGGGTGGCGACGCTCCCGCCGTCATTGCAGCCGGAGAATGTGGGCGGGACCCCCGTGTCAATGGCGCATTGCCAGTAGGCTGCGCAGCCCACGATTCCAATAAATTGGCCTCGAGGTGTGTCCTCCCCGACGCTTCATCGCATTGAGATAGGAAATCCCACCTCAACAATCTGGACGGACGTAGGCGTCCCCTCATCCGAGTGTTTCGGCTTCGGTGGGGTCGTGTAAGCCCTTATTTGCGGGGGCACGGTCGCTCCTCAGGTCTTCTGTCGAACGAATCAGGCTACTCAGTGCTCAATCAGTCTGATCTCCAACAGGCGAACAATCCTCAGAGGACAACAGCTTGTTACCACCAATAATTCGCTTATGGTGCATCGCAAATAGCAACTGCTAAGCGATATATTTTGAAGAAATGCTACACGTGTGAAACGTTTACTCAAAATAGTATGAAATATTTTATCCACGTCGCCTTGACGTTTTCTCTTGCTTGGTTTTTTAGTCAAACGTCTAAGCTTGTCGGATGAAGGCGCGCAGAGCTTAAACAGCCCGCATAAATTCTATTGGTCGGTGGTCGACCAATCACCAATTAGCCTTATAGCACTACCTGAGTCATCCGCTTGACCTCGCGTCACTCCTCAAGTTGACATTTATACAAGTCAAAAGAATTTAACTTAAGCCACTCGGCTCACGTTTCCTCAATTAAACCACGACACAAAAGTATAATTCGATTCGGTTAATCGACTGATGCCCCCTGAATAGGCTATAGACTAAAAAGAAAAAAAAAATCAAAACCCGGTGACTCGGCTGACTCTCGCCCTGATTACACAGCGACGCACGACGAAATGGGGTTTATCTACTCCACCAACTGTCAACTGATGCGGCGCCCGGCGGAGAACGAGGGTCCTCAAGCCGTCCCCACCATCGCCTCAAGCCCGCACGACCCACTCGAGAGGGTCGGCCCCTCTCCTCCGCCCCCGTCCCGTCCCCAGCCCCAGCTTCACTCCGACACCCTCAAATCCGCCGAGGTTCGTCAGAACGAGCGCGCCGCCTCGCTGCCACACTGTCCACCACACCTCGCCACCCGCATCGCAGCCTCCACCTCGAGTGGTGCGCGTCCCACTTGGCAGCAGGAGGGGGACGGGGACGGGGGAACCGAGGGGCGAGGACGGTGCGGAGGTGCCGAGCCACCGGCGGCGCACTCGACCGCGACTGGAGGCCATGGGTCGCCGGTGCGGAGAGATCTCGGCAAGAAATCAGGCCGCCATTCACTCTCCAACACGGTTCAAGCGCCTTCGCGACCGCTGTGGAGCGCTTCAAGAGCGCGTCCAAGCTCGGATCGGCCACAGCGATGCGCGGGGAAAGCGGACGGGCCCCAGCCGAGGCTCCTCTCAGCTAAACGAAGCGGGCAGCAGACGCCCAACTCGAACGGAAGCCTCGGGTTCTCGAGACGCCACGCCGATCCCCCGACGACAGGCAGGAACGCACGAGCCCGAGTAACGGCAGCGCGGCAGTTGACGACTGACTGCGAGTCAGCGACGATGGACTGCCAACGGGCTGACCGAAACGATCCGCGAGCGCTTCCCCCCCCCCCCATCGGGAACCGGAGCCCCGCGGAAGGGGCGAGCAGCTGGAGAAAAACACTCGTGCAAATGCGAGAAAGTCGTCGCATTTCCCCAAACCACCGATTCCCATTTCGTTAACAGCACTGACAAGCGGGCGACGTCTGCAGCCCGGTGACAAGGCGGTGAGTGGCATCTCCCCACAGACTCGGTGTGCGACGATTTGGAGGGAATTTGGCTCAGCTTCTCGCAGCCTTTTGACGTCAACGCCGGCGAGTCTCTGCGTCACTCCGCCGCCGGCGTGTGCTGGCTCCGCCCCGGCGACGCCGTGGGTGCGCGGGTCTCCGAGTTTTACGTCACGAAACGGTTCTCTTCTCGAGGAGGCGGAGGGCTGGAGGACTTCAGGGCGCCAACGGAGTGGATGCTCTGCGCCGGAACACGCAAACAACTGGCTGCTCTCGCCCCGTCTCCGCGCCCAACGACCAGTCCGTCGCTGACGGAGAGCTGGAGAACGTGCGCGCGTCGCCTTCGCCAGTCCCGTCGACAGCAGGTGGAAAAGTCGGGTTCACAACGCGCACCGTTGGACGACTCCGGCGTGGTGGTGGCTGGGGAGTCGGAAATTCGCCCGCAAGTCGCCGCCACAGTCTTCTCGGGCCACACCCGAGCAAGCGGTGGATGGCGGGACGCGGGTACCCGCAAAACGACATCAAACACCCAATGGCTGTGGCTGCTTTTAACGCGCCATCTCATCACCCAGGCGCCTCGACCCTCCAACACCAGTCTCCGCGGCACCTCGCTCGACCTGGAGGCTGCCAACGACCCTCTGGTCGCCCGATCGGCAAGTGCCGGCGAGGGGAGAGGCCAAACACCCGGGCCCCTGACCCCAGGTCAGTCGGATCAAACGCGCGCTCCAGCTGCCGTCTACCGACCTCGTCCCCTCATCCGCCCGATGAGGAGAAGAAGCGTCTCCACCCTCCCCAAACTCCGCCTCAGCTCACGGAGCCAGTAGTGAGGGGAGCATGTTGCTGGCATAAGAAAAAGTTCTGCAAATGTGTCTATATCAAACGCCGAAAGAGGAGAAGAAGGGAGACATAAAGGGGAGAGGAGGGGGGAAGTCGAGACCACAGAAGGAGGGCAAAGAGGCACAGCCTACATCTTCTCCACCGTCTCTATGCCCAGAATGTCGAAACAACACTTCATCACCGTTGCGGTCGCCTCACAGAGCATGATCCGCGACTCGTGGATCTTCACAATCCTGCCTGAAGACGCGGAAATGGAAAGTTGTTGTTAGGATGCTTGGGTAGCGGTGGAGAGTTAAGCAGTCACTCCGCCAAACTCACCATTCTCCCTTTCAATGCAGTAGCAGGCGTCGTAGAACTCGGTAAACGCACAGCTGACTTCGTAGAGGTAGTCGCAGAGCTTGTGGAAGAGGAGATCCTCCTCCAACTTGATCAAAATCTCCGGCAGGCGACAGAGCATCTTCCCCAGCTTTAACTCTTTCGGATGTCCCAAACTTGTTTGCACCGTTTTCCGAACTCGGGCGAACTCCCCCTCACTCCAGCCCGTGTTCCGCGCGATGGATCTGACCGGAGTGGAGGAACATGCCGCAAACGATGTTGACTCAGAGGTGGCGAGGTGGGGGAGGGGGGCGGAGGGAGGAAGGGAGGGAGGGTAAGGGGGCATCGGCAGGGGGACGAGACGGCTTCTAACTCACCTAATCCGAGTGTAGGCGTAGAGTAGGTAGGCGGCTGTGTTACCTCGGTCGTCCAACATCTGAAAGGAATTGCAAAGGGAATCGAGAAAGGCGGATGACCGGGGAAACAACGAGTACCACGGCATCGGAGGGGGATTTGAGGGCCCTGGGCTCGCCTCTCGTGACTGCGGACCAAGTCCTGACGCAGAAACAGGGCGACGAGGCCCAAGCCCCAAATAGCTGAACGGGCTTGTAGCAGAGGAGTTCGAATACACACAATCATGAACGAAGGCAGAGTCGCCAGATAGGTGAAATCAATTGAGAAGAAATCAAAGTTGTCAGATAAAAAAGTTAATGATTTCGACCACCCCCCAGCTTCCCACCTTGGAGTTTATAACCCATTCTCAAGGGAGAAAGAGACACGGACGTAGTAGACAGTGGCTTCTTCTCAAAAACGTCAAAACTCTTCGCATTTAAATAAAAACAGTTGAAAGTTAAAGACGCAAATTACCTTGTCGAAGGAGAATACGTAGTCATTAATGCGATTGTGCGAGAGATCGGCGTATTTGATGCAACCGTAGGCAACTGCCTCAGCAGCCCGCTCCTGCTCCTCGGGAGTTAACTCCTTATCGCGTCCCTTTTCGACTAACTTCTTTCTAGCCCGCTCCACACCCTCGTTAAGGAGGTCAATCAACTTCACAGTGTCCCGGAGCGAGTCTTGAACTTCTTCCTGTCTTCTCCCAGCACCACACCGAAGGCCACATGCTCCAACTTGTGCCGCATGGGGTCGGCAAAACCGCAGACTTCGGCGCCGGAGAAAATGGTCTGCAAGTGAGTGCTCTGGCCCGAGTCCACCACGTAAATGATGCGGTCGGCGCCTTCTTCGACAATTCGCTGACGAATTGCCGCCATGTCAGAAGTGTCGTAGGTAAAACCGCCATCAGATTTGACAATAATTAAGGGGATCTCCGACACCGGAGTCCACATTATCTTCCGACCTTCGTCGAGTTCTAACAGGCCGCGTTCGTCGAGGAATTTGACCACATCGACCATTCGCGATTGGTAGAACGACTCGCCTCGTGGAATGAGATCCCGAATACGCATGCGGCGATAGATCTCGTTGAATTCTACACAGAAACAACCGCAAGGTTAGTGAGAAAAAAACCAACAATTCTGCCTCAAGGAAAAGTGGGTTCTACCTCCCTTGAAAAATGCCTTAGTTTGCTAAATGAGTACCAAATACTCAGTCTATTACATCCTCACCATGATGATCTGAGTGCCTTTTACCTCTGGCTGAAGATAAACACCTAAAGGAAGCACTCTTTGTGGAGACCGAAATGAGCTACTCGCTTGGGGCTTTACTAAATTAAAGCACCAACTTCGATTGAGAGTGCGTTGGAAGCTGAAGAGGAGGGCGGATTTGAAGACGAGATCAGAATTAAAGGGCCGGTACAAAACTAAGAAGTGGGAATGCAAATGTGAGAAGACAATGACGACGGGAAAGGCTCGGCCAATACTCTAGAGAAAAAGGGTCATCTAGCACATAAAAAGCGGAAGTCTCTTGGGTCAGCTTCCAAGAGACTTGTGACACACAGACAAATGAACAGAAATAGGACCAAAAATTTTAAATACTTGTAAGAACGGTTTAGCTAGGATTGACAAAACCGATTGGGAATTAGAACTAAAAACGAGAAGGTAGTTAGATCAGACTGGAAATTTAAATTGCGGTAAAAGGCATTCCAAAGTGGAGAGAGAAAAACGAACCGGCTTTAGAGGCATCACAGATCTTCTCCCAGTTCTTAATGTTTTCGGGATCGTAGGCCTGCAATTTGACCACAGCCTCATACGATCGTTTTTTAAAGTCCTCATCCGCATCGAAACGCTGTTTCGCCTCCTTGTAGAACTTCTGCAAATCGCTAATTGGCAAAGGCCTATCGCCAAGGTCGGAGAAAGTGTCCTTCAAGTGGGCAATCAACATGCCAAACTGAGTGCCCCAGTCGCCCAAATGATTGAGCTTCAACACGTTATGCCCCATAAAGGCAATGAGGCGGGAGACACTCTCCCCTATAATTGTCGACCTTAAAAAAATAATGAATTTAACAATGGTCTTTGAGAGATAAAGTTTGAAATATAACAACAGAGAACCAACCGAAGATGTCCAACATGCATTTCTTTTGCAATATTTGGACTAGACATATCCACAATACACTTTAGGCGACGAATTGGTGGGGCCAAAGAGAAACCGAGACGAACGAGTTTGGTAACCTCCTTTTCGACAAAACTTCGAGAGATGAATATGTTAATAAAACCCGGTCCCCCGATATCAACCTTATCGATTACGGGAGATTTCGCCAAATGCTCACAAATCCGGGTAGAAACATCACGAGGTGATACTTTCTCGCCATTCTTGGATAATTCTTTGGACAAGCTAAGGGCATTATTGCATTGGTAGTCGCCGTAAGTGAGGTTGGTAGCGGGGGTTATGGCAGCAGATACACTGGTCAGTTCCGGGAAGGCCTTTTTGATTGCTAGGTCGAAGGTAGCAATAAGAGCACCGAGTACAGATGTTTTGATGAGTCGAGAGGGTTTTTTCCACGTTGCTGATGGCCTATAATAATTAGGCGCGGATAAAAATGCTGCAAACCTTCTCAAGTTGATCTCTCTGATAAAGGAGTTTGGAATGCTCTTCGTACAGTAGATTGAGGTTCACAAACTTTGGTTGATTCAAGGTATTCTCTAACTCCGACGCGAGACCGTCAACACGCTTAAGCATGACGAAATCGACGACAGCAGACAAATCAATGAAGGACGACCTCATTTACTTAGTTAAACAACTCTATGATTGCCATTTGGAAACCCTTTTAGTGCCGTTTACGTTTAGCATTCATGGAGATCGGAATATTCAAGAAAATAGCGAATTGTTAGTATAGAGAATTTTAGTGTGTTGTTGATTTCTTGAGGATTTTGCTGAAAACACACTTATCCGGAATATTGTGGTCTTTGGAGAGTTTTAATCCATTACGAATGTTTCGCACACTTTTGCAATGATTTTTGCCTTCTACTCTTTAAAACCGCTTTGAAATGGGGTGATCAGTCCAGTTTTACTAGTACCTGCTCAATTTACCCAGATTACAATTCCACACATCAATGCCAGTAACGTCTTATCCACTCCTCTGTGTCTACTCCATTCTTTATTAATTACAAACGTAGCTTTTGGAACACCATTAATTACACTTCCTCAATCAGAACTATTACTATCCGCCCACCACTCGGTCAGTGTCTCGCATTCAAATAAAGCCTACCCTGAAGGGCCATGATTATTCTGACGAAAACACTTTAATGGAAAACAAACTTTGCTCGGAACAACCGATCGCCGCTCACATCAGAATTTAGAACCACATTCCTACGTCACCGATTGGGGACAATTGAACTCATTCAATTCGCTCAAACTTCATCACTTACTAGTTGCCAACTTGTTCATACAGGAAAGAGAAAAATACTTATTATATATTTACTCGATTTCGTTTATCTGAATCGCAGGAAAGGGGGAATAAGATGAAGTGATCGCAAAATGGAAGCTACTGGCGACATCTTCAGAAATCACAGAGACATACACACAAAAGCAGATAGAAAAGTGGTGATGCATTTTGGGCCGCTAGGAGGTAAGGAAGGTGAGGCCTGTACAGGAAACAAATGCCCTCTTCCCCCACCCCCGACATTACTGAATCCCATTGGCATAGTACTGGTAATTGTCGTAGAGACGAGTTGTCAGGGAGTTCATAGACTGGCGCACCATGTAGTCGACGAAACGTGTCACCTGCTCCTCCGTCGAGGTGAACATGAAACGATGTCGCAGAGCCTCCACAGTTCGCGCGCCACCGCCGGGCCCGAAACAGGGGAGTTGAGGATACCCAGATTGGGTGATTTCAACGAGGAGAATCAACTGAAAGGCGGGACAAAAGCGAGCAGTAGACAAACCAAGTGATCTTCGCCTGTGCCTCCTCGTTTTCACCACCGACGCCAGCCTCACCTCGTCCATGTATTTACGCGCCGCCAGAAAGCCGTGGAGTATGAGGGCCTTGTAGTAGGTGAACATGTCGCCGTTCACGCCGCCCATCAACTCCACCTGCTCCGCGGTCAGCTTGAAGGGACTCGTCTCGAAGCCCAAATTGCGACCCGGCGAGGCTGACAGCATAAAACCATAGTCGATGTGCACCACGTGGCCTTCCTTGTCAATCAGGATGTTGCCGTTGTGTCTGCAGGCCAAAAGGCATGAGTAAACAAAGGAAGTGTTTAGGATAGCCGGTGAAAAGTCGTCTTCTGCGCTCCTCTTCCGCCCTTCGACAGGGAAGACTCAACGAGGTGAGACACTCAGAGGAGCGGACAATTTATTCCTCAAATTTGCACCTCCTACACCCGAAATCACAGGCATCTACTAGCGCCTCGTCGTTGTTGCGATGAGCATCGTGGAGAAGCGCGGGTCGTTTCCGGGCTGACCCGGTCAGGGCATTTGAAACTCTCCAGCCGCAGAAGTTAAACGTCTTAAACGTGCACTTTTCACGGTGAGATACGAGGGTTGAGAGCCACCAAGAAATGTAAAAGATCAAAAAAGCTGTCAACACCATCTCGTCCCGGGGTAACTCATTCCTTTTAGGGGAGAAGAGAGAGAGAGAGAGAGAGGGAGAGAAGGTTCCCAACTCACCGGTCCTTTACATGGAAAAGATATCCCACTAAGCAGTAGGCAGCACAACTTTGGACAAAATTGCGCTGAGCGTTGAGGAAGCCCTCCGAGTTGGGCGGACCGTGTTCACGGATAATGTAGTCCCGAAGGGAGAGACGCGCGTGCCGACGAATTTGGTGAAGGGAGACGGTGTCTGCACTAATTCGATAAATCCACTGTCCGGAGAGATGATGACTATGTTTAGGGGACGGAGCCAGAGGGCAATATGATTTTCGGACCAGATTTTCTGTGAAAGAGGAGATTGACTCGAGTCAATATACGTCTAAACAAATAATGCTATCGAGATAACGTGATACAGAGCCTGTTAGAGGCGGTCTGGACCAAAAAAAGGTGGATGCCTCAAGGGTGGGCGAGAAGGATGAGATGGAAGTTAAAGAGAGAGAGCGACGAATAGTAGAACCGTCAGCTTCGTCCAAACTGATAAAACGAGGGGCGGGGAAGGAAAATGGAGAGGGGGCGAATGGTAGGAACATTTGCAGGAATTTGTGGTGAATACCGGCGGTAGGACAGCGCTCAACCACCAGTGAAATGTTCCGGGAAAAAGAAGAGAGTGAAGGGCCGACGGGAAAGAACTTTTTTAAAATGTTTAATAACTTACTGACGTTTACGGGGGTGCATAGCATTGTGGGATTTGAAATAATCTTCTTGAAAATTAGCCAAACCAACTTTATTATGACGCCCACTTGTCAGACAAACTTGGGTTAGGAAATGGGAAAAGGATCGGTAAACTAACCTGTAAATGGCTTAGCAACTGATAGGCCAGTTGTTCTTGTCTCAAATCGTCGCCAACTTTAATGATGGCAGCAGCCAAATGCCAGTTTGGCAGGTGACCCCATGGGGAGGACTCTTGAATGCGTCGAGCCTTCGAGTCCCACGGCTCCTTCAGCACCGCGGCGCTGGGATCCTCCGGATCCAACTGCAACAAAGGACAGATAAACATTGCTACTTAAATCGTATTCAGTAGAGAGGCTTGCCAATTAAAACGGGAATTAGGTCAGTTGACAAACTCTAAAGGAACGCTGCGGCTGGCAGGCGTCATTCTCCTCCAGACGTCGGCGTATCTCCCTGGCATTGACATAGGACACATCCGACAGCCTCCTCTCCTCCTTTTCGCCACTTTGATCAGTGACGGAATGGGAAAAGACCGAAGCATCGGTAGTGGCGGTGGTTTCACAAGTTGTAACACTTTCAGCAGAATCGGTAGAGCGGAGGCTAATCACGTCGGGAGCCGCGATCGCCTTGGCGCCGCTGAGGTACTGGAGAAGGAAAAAGGCGCGATAGCCGGGGGGAGCTACGCAGGCAGGCAGAAAAGCCGGCAGGAGGATGGCGAGGACAGCAAAATTTTATTGGGCAAGCAAGTTCGACCAACTTAAATTATTTTAACTTTATAGTAATTATGGATACCATTAGAGCATGAGGTCTTCAAAACACCAACGTAGTATGAATATTCAGAGGCGAAAAACCCAGGGGAACTCAACCCAACTCACCACTTTCGAGGGGAGGAAGGCAGCCTGAGCATCGTCAGTGTCATGGCAATGGTAATTGAGGGAATTTGATGTCATGAGTCCGGTGGCAGACCCAGTTCGCACAGGCAGCCGAGTTGACAACACATGGTCGCAGGTGAGGATCTCCACGTACACGAGGTAAGGCGCCTAAAATTGGGTAAATACGCGTCTTTCCTCCGCCTCTTCTGCTCACCTGAGGGTGACGACAAGGAACGACGAGGGAAATTACGCCTCCGTGTGAAATACTTAATATCCTTTTAGTTTTCTTTGCGCCTTCTCCTCCCTTTTTTAACATCCCACGAGTGAGCAAAACGTGAGACTGCAGTAAGGGGAAAGACAACCCCCTTCCCCCCTCCCCTCCCCTCCCCCGAGACCTCCAGACGACTTCTGAGATGAAGAGGAGGAGAGGACGCCTAAGAGCGATTAAAGAGGCTATCTTTAGTGGAGTCTTCCTTGTTCCAACCCATTCACCTCGTTATTACTGACGCACATGTGATTACGAAGAGTCATCAACTGCAACGATGGAGCATTTGGAGTGATAAACTAGCCATCGCAACGGTGTTTAGCGCTTTTTACGCACAGCCATGCTCCCAGTGGGTCTGACAACTATAAAGCAACCCCATCTTCGGAAGTTGCGATTCCTAGGCGGATGGCAGAGAGGCGGTGAATGGCGGAGTGGAGGCAGAAGGGTTCCACAATTTGGACTTCTTCGTTTTCATGAAATAAAAGCTGTTTCCTATTCCCCTTTCATGGGAGAGGGCAAATGTTGTTTAAGAAAGAGAGAAAAAAGTAAATGGTCAATCTAAATCTAAAAAGAAGCGAGAAGGGGAACCTTTTCTGCCGAGTTGAGGCACACAGCAGCGGAAGGCGGTATCCGCAGGACGATGTGCTCCCTACTCTCCACGGGCAACCAAACACGAGCTGGCAAACCCAAGTTCACTTTGTAGAGTTCCGCTTGGAGATGGCTGGCTGCCAAGTGAAAGGGAGAGAGAGAGAGAGAGAAAGAGAGAAATAGATTAACAGGAAATAAAAAAGACGAAAGACGCGGAGGGGCAATGTTCAATACTTCTCTGCTCCTTGGAAGCGAATGCCGTGAGTCGACGACTGATGGAGAGGAGGGCGTTGACAAAATCCCATTGACTGCGACAGAAACTAATCAACTTGTCCGATCTAAACGACCGCCTAGAAGTCAGCTCCATCGGTGTGGGCGTGGTGGCAGCTGCCGCGTCAAGAAAATCAGTCAAGGTATCCTGCAACGTCTCAAGCTGTTGCGTCTGACTGGCGGGAAGACCAAGTAGGACTGTTGAGAAGCTGAGCGAGGCAAATGGAGTCGTCTGTTTAAGGCGTGGTCGTCGTACGTGCAGATGGGTGTCTGAACGACTGGCCGTGGGCTTACAAAAACTTGAGTGCATTCTGACCCACGATTCACTGCGGACGGGTTTGGTGGCTGGAAAAATCATTGCTACTTTAATCAAAATCAGTAGCGTGTAATTAGGAAAAGGCAAGAATTCAATAATAGTGTAGGCGAGTAAAACTTTAAACCCTTAAAGCCTCAATTATCGTCTGACTGAAGTGGAAGATAGCGACCTAATGAAAGGAGATGCAAAGTCCTTACTGTCTAGGAAGTCAATGGATGTTTGTTGTTGAAATGGAGGCGGATGGGAATCGGGAACCGCCGAGGAACGGTGGTCTCCCAACGGAAGCCAGTGGAAGCGAAAACGTCAAAAATTCCTCACCTGTGTCACACGACTGAGCCTAATTCTGTCACCGCCAAAATAGATGAATGGTCAGAAGAGGAAGGCGAGAATGAGGCTGGGGGCAAAGACAGTGAAACAATCGCCTCGTTTGTACGCCTGCCTGCCCTGTTCCCCGAGTATAGAATAGCAGCGCTACCATCGAACTCGAGGTAACCACATGCACGGAGACTTTCCGGCCAAAAGGCTTGAGAGCCCATGGGGCGGGTGGAAGGGGGGAGGACTCACGTTGAAGCCTGCCTGAGCGCCGGTGTAACTGTCCTCGTCGCTGTTGCTGCTCGCCTCACCCTCGGAGCCGGCCTCGAGGAGGTCGTCCTCCAACACCTCGACTTGGACTGCCGTTTCGATGTCGCAGTCGCTGAAGCCTAGAGAGGGCGCGGAAAGCAAAGTGGTAAGACCGGAGACGTCGAGGCGGAGGGCAATGAGGCCTCCCATTCTACCGTCAAGTCTGCGTAGACGAAACGCCTGGACGAGGCTTTTGACTTCGCAATGGCAGACGCCCCCTCGAGATCCTCGTTCTCCCTCAGGGGCACCCCTTTCCACGGTAAAGTGACTCCTCATCTGCCGCGAAAGGCAGGGGAGATCGGGGTAGGCAAAGGGGAAGGAGGGAAAGAAAAAGAAGCAGGAAAGAAGAGGAAGAGGAGGAGGCGAAGGAAGGCGCCCCCACTCGTGCTGAGGCAACTCCAGTCATCGCCACTCGTAGCCAAGTTGGCGTCCAGTTGGTGGAAAAAAAATTTCATTAAAAGAAGCAAAAAAGACAGAAAAGCTTGAAACAAAAGCCTGATGATGGAGAGGCGGTGGAATCGCCTTCTCGACATTAGTCAACGGCACCCGCGGGTGCGTGTCGTTGCAGCGAGGCGTGATTTTCATCGCTTTCTCACGTGTTTCGGTGGGCTGACAGACGTTGGCACATGTGAGTCGCCGCGGAGCTATTCGCACCACGCCAAAAAGTGGAATCAAGTGTCAGTGATGCGTGGCGATGGAGTTCTCCGCCCGGCGACGCCGTCTAACAGAGATGCCCCGCCACAACTGGCCGAGTTGCCGCGCTTCCACGCGTAGACGCGGGTCGTGGCGCCTCTCTGTGCTCTGCCCGAGGGCAGCCGGGCAACTTCGACAGCCTCCCCGCAGCCGCCGCCGCGGGGCGCCTTCAGCGAGCATCGCCGGGGTCAACCTTACCGAGAGTTTCGATGCAATTCGGTTTTGGTTGGAGGGCCGCCGCCCGGGGGGGATGACCGCCTCGTCTGCCCCAGGCAGAGACTGGAAAGGCGGGGGGAATAAGGCCGCCTCCAAACGCCGAGTGGACACCCACCGTCCCAAAACTCAGCCAAGAGCCTCAATGCCAGGCCCTTGGGTCGAGTCTCCCACCTCGCTGACGTGAGCCAAGACGAGCGAGAGAGAGAGAGAGGAAGAGAAAACCTCAAAGGAATTATTCCCACAGTAGCAAAGTGAAAGGGTTGTGTGTGTGCATGAGAGAGAAGGCGAGCAGAGCGACAAGCGAGTGGGGAGAGGCGGAGAAGACGCCGCGCCTACCCAGAGGGGAAGAAAACACACCAACCAGTGGAGGATTCATGCCACACTCAGAGTTGCGAGGCGGTGAGGCGGCAGCAGACAAAATCCCCGAGGCCCGTCAAGGGGGCGGCGCGAGGGGAGGCTGCACAGTGTCACGCGATCGGTCGTCGTCTAGGCAGCGCGGATCGTAAGCTGACAGCGTGTGGCGGGGGGAGAGAGGAGAGAGGGGAGGGGAGGGGGAGGTCGCAATTGACGCGATGACCACCCTTGTCAGCAGCCTCACGTCACGTGGTGCCATTTTAGAGGCGCCAAAGCCTGTTGTCAATGAGAATGTTCACCAAGGGGAGGCACGAGACGAGGGCCAGTCCGATGTTTGCGGAGGTTAATCAAACAAAAAAGAGTGTGATTGAGCTGTGACATCCTCTCCGCGACTTCGGCACCTCAAAGGGGGCGTTTTGAGGAGGACGAAACACGGCGAAGAGGTCAACCAACTCGGGGATCGACGTCGCGTAGAAGACAAGGAGATTCTCCGCCCCTGCGCCACCACCGCCACCCCCCCCCTCGCAAGACACACGAAATGTTAGGCGTGGCCCGTGCGGCGCGTTGACAAGCGTGAAGGCATTATATTCGCCCCAGCGGTCGCGTGGACAACGCGGCTTCGTAGAGGAATAAACGAGAATTTCGACCTTCTGCCCCGAAGACGTGTGCCGAGACAAACGGCTTTAAAGAATCGGGGCGGCGGCGGCCACGACTGTAGATCAGTGGACGCGGCGTTGACAGACGCGATCTGCGAGGCCGCAGGTACTAACCGGGGCAGGAGTGAGGCGAATGGGAAGGGGAACTCACGGGTCTGGTCAGACGCGGCCCTCTTGTGCTTCGTAAAAGCGTCGACCTTCGTGAACAGTGTGGCCGGACGCGTGGGAGGATCCGCCGACTTCGACGCCGGATGCTCCCTGCAGAGGTGAAGGGGCATAAGGAGGGGGAACAGAATGATGGGAAGGGGGGGGAGGTGGAGGACTTACCCAACTGTCAAACAAGTTAAACCTCCACCTTCCTCCTTCGTCTCCGTCTCCGTCTCCGTCTCCGCCTTCACCTTCGCCTCCGTGTCCTCCGACTTCTTTGCCACTTCGACGGCTGCCAGCGAGGTCGTGGAGGGCGTCGACAGAATGGGATCAAGGGAGTAGGCATTCAGGACCCGGAGGGCATTCCGCGCGGCCGAGGGCGGCGAGGAGGTGTTGTGGGTGTCGAGCAGCCAGGTCAGTTGGATGGCGAAATGGAGCGAGGTGTTGACTCTGCCCGGGGCGCGTGGGAAGGCAGAAAAGAAGGCTTTAACAGAAGACCGACCCACTCAACATCGCAACTGATGAGGTGCCAATGAGCGAACAGACGGCTCCCCAGGGATGCATTGGTCCAAACTCCTCGCGGGATGCGGCTGGAACGAGTTGGCGTCCCAACGGCCGACCTGGAAACCACGATTTTTCACATTGCAAACTCTACGCCCTTCGATCCATCCACCCGCCTCGCAGCCAAGCAATTTCACAGTCGACAGCAGCGCTGTTCACCAACTGCGCAAAGGCGGGTGGAGCCACGATGTCGAGACTGCTGTCGCTAACTGCGACCGGGCGGGAGAGCTTTGAGGTGAGACCAGTCAGGCGCTCCTCTCTTTCCCCTCTGACGGGGGCATCCTGGCTCTCCACCCAGTGGCGAATGTGGAGAGCCAGGCAGTGCAGGTGGCATGAGAGACACACCTAGTCAACCGCCGACCTCCCACCACAACGCGTCTGCGTGGGAAAAAAACTTCGACTGGCGCAGAAATGAGTTTCCTCTCACTCGGAGGTGAGTTGAAAAGGAAAAAAGAAGGCCACACTGCGTCAAGTGGAGGCGGAGGAGGCGGCGGCAGCACACAGATGGTGCCAGAAGTGGGAGGAGGCGGCGCACCACCAGCATTCACACACACATACACATCAGGCAACGTAGCGCCTGCGCCTAAATGCTGACGTGAACGCCAGTAAACAGGCTGCGTCAGCAATAACGCCAGAGCACGACAAAAAGTGCTAGAAGTGGTCACAAGGAGAGAGAGAGAGAGAGAGAGGTCCGCGTTTGTTAGCCCCTGCACGCACCAACTCTAGCCAACGCCACAGTAAAAGAAGGGAGAGGAGGTCTGAGAGGAGCCTCCCAACACACAAACAGCGGGTTGGACTGCATTGGATTGCCTCCTCGTCCACTGAGTGGCCTACGAGTCGCTTTTCGAGCGCCCAATCGCCGGGGCGAGAGAGGACAAGGCAAGTCGGGAAGAGCGGTGTAATTATGCTACGTCTTCAGAACGCGGAAGGTCGGTTATTCAGCCGAAGTTGAAGGCGGTAGATGAGAAGACGCCCGTAAGTGCTCAAGTTCTTAGTCTGAGGGAGTGGAACAAGGGCCTGCACGAGGTAAATCACAGATCCGCAAGAATGCGACGACTTGTGGACTGGAAGCCTTTCAAGCGGTGGAATTCGCACAAGTGGAAGCGGTGCTTTGCGGTGAAAGGGGAGGCCGTCGGCTGGATACGAGTCGCCCCGTGGAGTCGACAGTAGAAGACGCATGAGGCCCGTCGGGTTAAAAAAAATGAGGGGGGCGGGGCGGGGCGGGCCGAGCTGGGCTGGGGATGGGGAGGAGGAGAGAAGGGCGAGAGAACTTGCCGATGGGAGAGGTAGGGCAGGAGACATCGGGTGCCCTCGGCGGAGCGCAGGAAGAGGATGAGGAGTTGGGGAAGGTAGAAGTCCACCTCCGCGGTTGGATAGGCGAATAGACGCCAGGCTGTTGGGGAAATAGGGGAGAGAAGGGAAAAAACAATGGTCATAGCAGTATTTAGATGAAAAAAACTAGTAAATCTTAATAGAATTTTGTAACAAGCTCAAGAAACTGCAACTCCCCTCACATACTCTTCAACGGATCAGGAGGAATGTACAGCTTTAATATAAAATTTAAAAAAAATAGGTCCATACAACTAAAATCCAGTTTAAGGGACTTAAAAACACCCGAACCAGTGAAGGAAGTCAAAAAGATGCGAAATCAAAAAGAGGGAGATCTAAAAATCCCACCAAAACGAGGCCTCAACCAAATCTTATGCCAGTCACGCTAATCTGAAACCTCGGCAAGTCTGTGTAAAAAAAAATAAGACAAAAAAACGGTCAACGGGAGGCATATGCGACCACAAGACCCTCGAACCGCCAAATATGTGACTATAGGTGGGAAAATGGTGAAAAATAGGGGGAAAAAGGGGGGCGAATTATGCTGAACGACTGATGATCGTCGTTAGGAGGAGGAGGACTGGTCAAAAGAAATGAAATAATCGCCACTGGAGTCATCATCCAATTGAGAATATTTAGGTTTCAATTCGAAGAAGAGAGAAATGCCACGGATATGGACGCTCTGGGTTGGTAGAGTTCAAAAACACTCGTATTATCCAGTCCGACGAGGTAAAACCAAAAAGTCGTAGACGAAAATGAAGGTGATTTGCAAGGCCGATGGCTTTTGGGTAAAACAAAAAAAAGTGGAGGAGACACCGGAGGTGGAGTGAAATCACCACAGCCAATTGAAAGCTCAAAATGTTTAATTACTTCGATGCGCGCATTCACAGGCAGTTTGTGTGGAGACACGGTCGAGTAAACACAGACACACAAGTGTTGTTGCTACACGGTCAAGGTGGGTTGTAAAGGCTCTTCTTCGTTCAGAATATTCCTTGTTCTAGTAAGGAGGAAAGACGTGAAGAAGGCCGACAAGAGAAGGCCATTTGCGTCATTGAAGGCAAATGAAACAGTAAAGAAAAGAGAATTAACGACATCAACGGGGATGTTCCAAACCGACGGTTAAAATGCGTAAAGAATGAAAATAGAAAGCTCAAAGGGACGAGCTCAAAAAGGAGATACGGTCACCCTGAGGGCGATGGTGTGCTCAGATCCCCGCCAATCTCTGAGGAAAGTAGCACCAAAGATAGACTGTCAGGATAGTCTTCGTCGCGGAGGAAAGGGTGTATGAGCAAGAAATTTGGGCCTCTTACGAGCTGTCAGAGACGACGCAATATGCGCGTCTGCTTGGTCTCGCTATGAAACTAATCCCCTTTTGCAAGGAAATGTAGTTGGAGGTGAGAAGTGAGTGTTAGACGATATTCCTATCCGAACAAAAAAACGTTTTCCCGCAAAAAAGCATTCATTCCGACACCTAAACTAGCAATAACAGTAAAGAAAGGCCTCTGCTTGTGTGTGGTGGGGTTTCCGAGGACTCATACACCATGTAATTACTTAAACGTGGCCAGATCTTTGCAACACGAGCCAATGAAAACAATCTGTTTTTGTGAATTACGAGGAAAAAAACGACCTTTTAACACGATAACACGAGGCTTGGGGGTGCAAAAATAATCCGGGGAAAAAAGTGAGCAGGTTGGCTTTGAACTTTTGCCTCATCAACCTTCTACACCAATTCACCTTTTCAACTCGTTAGAGCGCAAACTGAAGGATAAAAACTGGAGCAATGTCGAAGAAGTGAGAAAATCAAAGGAAATTTGAGAAAAAAACAAACGAGCAACTGTCTATACGCGGACGAGAAGGTAGAAAGATAAAAAATGTAGAACTTATTTAATAAATTGATGTTCTCCGCCAACGATGAAAAATTTTGACTAATTTTTGCTTTTGCCAGGTAAGAAGTCGTGGTAAAATGGCAGTGTGAAAGTGGTCCAAAAGAAGCGAATGCGCAGACCCGACAAAAAGCATGGACTCAGCTGATGTGTCTTCAATAAGGCCGCAGGTAAACTAAACTAAGGGAAGGAGTTGTGTAAGACGGCCACAAAGTCGCAATTATTTCAATCCGTAATATAATTCGGGCGGGGAAGCGAACAAGTCAACACAAATAACTAATTTGACATCGGTAATCATAGGTTAATCATTAGTTATCGTTAGTATAAGGGAATGAACAAGTTAAACAGATAAAAGTATAAATAGAAGAGAGTCTTAACGGCAAATATGAAACAAGCTTTCAAACTTACCCACACATTCCCAGACCGCTGATTCTGAGCACTTATTAAGGTAGTACATGGCGTGGTGCACTGAAAACACAGAGCTGTCGATAAATCGGATGAGAGAGGAGAGGGAAGTGGAGATAATCGACGGGTCAGAAGTGGGTGTGGAGCATGCGGGTGTGGCCTGTCCCGGACAGGATCGGCGCATTATCAGGGGAGGGAGTGGCGTCGTAAGCATTGGGATCTCAATGTCCCCCTGCCTATCAGCATCATTGTCAGGCGACTTTATAGTCTCGAGTCGGTGTAAGGGATGAAAGTCGTTCATGAGAAGAAGCGATGGAGCATGATGGGCCTGGAGAAACAAATAAAACTAGTTCATCTGCATCAGCAGAGGTCACTGTGACGCTAAACGCCCTGATTACCATTTTGAATACAAAAGGGTGAAAATTAAACAAAAGAACTATTGGAGAAAGTAGAGGGAGAAATTGGGTGGAAAAAAAGACTTCAAACACCAAGGAAAACACTAATGATGTAAAGAATATGTAAGAAAAAAGTTATCGCATCAGGCCCTTGGTGTGTACGTGAGAAGGTAAAGATATATAAGCCTTGCACACATATTAATTGTGTTTCTACGACCCATAATACCGAATATGCACCGTGAAAATGATAAGCATAGAGAGACATGTATAAAAAGCGTAACCAAATATAAAGAAAGCAAAGTTTGGTAAAAAAGCGTTTGCAGGGGCCGTGACGATCACCTACCATGAGGGTTTTTGACGTGAAATCTAACCTGTAGAGGGATAGATACGAGGATAGTTCGACAAAGCGACAGAACGCCCTCGCACCAACGTTATATAACACCCGCGGAAGACTGACCAAATTAGTATTTATTCATTGGTCCGTGTTTTAATGAACACAGTTGTTTGCTTGTTTACCGCAGTGTATAACTTATTGTAGAATTATTAAGTTCTCTTGCGTATTTACAAAAATTATACATCAGATTATGTGTTACATTTACGTAACGACCAGTGCGTCGATTCAGTGATGCTCGAATTATCTTACCACTGGTGTTCGTGTTTAAGCCTTTCCACTATTAATTTCAAACTGTAATTGTAAAATGTTAAGACACTTAATTTCAGTAAGGTTCGAATCTTGAGAATGCTGCCGATGGAATACGCAGTTGGGTTCTAATGAATTCGAGCAAGTACTGCCGGGTCGATAAACGAACAACAACCACAACAACAACATATTTACTATTAGCTTCTGTAGTCCACCTCCGCACCGTTCTAGCGGACTATCGCAAACGTCTCGGACAAGTCCTCTCCTTGATACGAAATGAAAACTGAAGGCTCCCATTGTTAAGGGATTTTCTTGAGAGCAATGAGAAGCAAGGCTGTCTAATTCCCATCAAAAATTCTGTTTACGTGCATCAAGTGAAGGCTTTGTTACCTGAGCCACGATCCTCTTAGGAAAGTGAGACATCACTGACGGTATAAAATGTGTAAAATCGATAGCCTTTATCGTATTGGTGGCCTTTTTTTAGGAGAAATTCCACCAAAATCCGTTGGTAGATACAACATTGTGACATGCAAACCACAGTGATTATTTAGCCCCCTTGAGGCGTTGTCTTGTGGACAATTTTCCAAGAAGTTCCTAATCATACATGTGGACTTCCTGTCCCCAAAAATTTGAATAGATCCATGTTCGAAAACTCGATTTGTTTCCTGCGATTGGCCAACACGAGGCCACATTCCCATTGGCCGGCAAAACAAACCCTTAAAAATATTATTCAATGGATTATAAAAGAGAGATATGAATGCCACTAAAGTGCTCACCAAATTCAGGTAATCGGGTGCCCAGAAGGCGGTTGTGGCTATCCTCGAGGGAAGAACAACCGCGTTCCCGTGCATTCGGCCACTTGAGCGGATTCGTCCACTCAACGGGTCTCCCCGAAAGTGTCACTTGTCACACGCCAACACGCCGTGGTGGACGCCGCAAACTGAGGCATCCATGAGGCAGACGGGGTCCAGACTGGCATTACTGACGAGGACTACGCCTTTCGCCCAAGAGGGAAGGCGTTTGGTGGAGCGAATGGCATTCCACCAACCTGCCGTCCTCGGGGCGATTTGGCGGTGAGGGAAGCTCGGGCACCTCGTCGTCTGCCACCGACCATCCTCTCTGCCCCTTCCCCTTCCCCTTCCCCTTCCCTTCCCCTTCCCCTTCCCGTCCTCGGCGCCTCCTCCTCCTCCGAGGCGTCGTTGACAGGCTGCGGGAGGAGAAACGATGCCTCCTCACCGGCTTTCAGCGTGGAGGACGCGAGCGAAGGAGTCGGCGGCGCTGGTCGACGAGGGGCGCTGCGCGCGCAGGGGACGATTGTGTCTCTCGCGGTGGCTGCCTCACACGGCGTGTCTCCGAGGGAAAACGGAGTCTGCAGTCACCTCCTCGTGTGCCGTGGAGTGGAACGGTGCTCGGACTCGAGATCACCGTCTCCACGCCGCAGAAATGGTGGACAACGACGAGCGTTGCCGTGGAAATGGCGTTGGAGGAGGGCGACTTCACCTCGCGGGCGGCGGCTGAACGTGGACGAAGCCGTCGAACGGTGCACTGTTGGGTGTCTCCTGCGCGTCGTCTTGGCTCCTCCTCCTCCTCCTCGGCTCCTCCTCCGAAGCGCAGTGGACAGCCTGCTGGCGGAGGAACGACGCCCGCCTGCCCGTCCGTTCCCCGCCTCCACCTCCACCTCCACCTCCACCTCCACCTTCACCTCCACTTCATCTTCCGCTCCCTCACACTCGGGAGAACAAAAGACGACGCGGTGGACCGGAAAGAACAAATGAGCATCGCCCCCTGGGCGAGGAGGAGATGGAGGAGAAGGAGGAGGAGGAGGAGGAGGAGGAGGAGGAGGAGGAGGCGGCGGCGGCGGCGGCGGCGGCGGCGGCTGCGGCGGCGAAGAAGGCGAACGTGGGCGAGAGAGAGGAGGCGGGGGGAGGGGAAGACAGAAACGGAGCTGGGAGGAGGCGGAGGGAGGAGCGGAGAAGAAGAGGAAAGAAGGAGGCTGGGCGTGAGGCGTGGGGCGTGTGGGCGTGGGGCGCGAGAGGTGGCTGATGAGTCTGCGGGAGGACGAGGGAAGAAAAAGGTGACAATCGCTTCACGAGGACCCACAGACTGCCGGGCAGGTGGGGGTGGCAGGCGAAGAGATGCCCCACCGCCTCGCGGACAGCGGCTGCACTCCTCCGGCTGCTCCTTCACGACGGCGAGTTGTCGGCCCCTCGCCGTCCTTGTGGTGTCGCGAGGGCGTCGGCACCGCGTGCAAAACGGCGGATGGGCGGAAGGTGGTGCGGAGGGCGGAGAGGAGGCGAGCCAGGGACGAGCGGTGTGCGGGCGGACGAACGGACGGGTGGGCGGACGGGCGGGCGAGAGGAGGGAGGCGTTGAAGCGAATCGGCGGGGAAGGAGCGCTCCGAGGCGGAGGGCGAGCGCACGAGCGGACGAGCGGACGAGCAGACGAGAGACAACGAGGGAGAAGCGCGGCAGGGCGAAAGGACGAGAGGGCCGGAGCGCGGCCGACAGTTTGGACAGCATTTCCGGCCACCGCTCGTCTCCTCCTCGTCTTCTCCTCGTCCCCTCCGTCTACGCGGATTCGTCGAGCCGAAATGCCCTCCTCGACCTCTCCACCGCCTCCGCCGTCTCGTCCACTGCCTTCCGGTGCTGACCGACGTCCGCTCGTGCGCAATCCTCACCACCCGCGTCGCTGCCACCTCGCGGGGCGCTCCGCCCTCCACCTTGCCGTGGCCGAATGCGCTGCCACCGCGACAATTCGCCCCACCCTCATACCCCCCCCCCAACCCCCCCCCTCCTCGCTACCCTTCTCGTCTCTCGCCTCCTCGCCACCTCGCCTCCTCACCTCCCCGACGGTGCGACATTTCCTGTTCCTCGCTTGACTCCGCTCAGCGGTGGCTTTTCCGCCTGTCTTGGTGGACAGACAACTCTCGAATGGCCGCAGCCCTCGGGGCTGTCGCATTCGCTCATTCGGTCAACAGTCGCCCGCAACGCCGCCTGCCTTCGTCTCCTCGGCCGTCTGGACGCGCGTCGGCGCCTCGTCTGTTGTCGTCGGCTGCGCCGGAATCCCTCAAGTGGCGTCTGGTTCAGTCAGCCGACGATGGCCTTGAACTTGAGGCCACAAATCGTTGCTCGTGTCGCCTCAGCTACTCAACCGATCCCCTGCGCCCTCTCTACGGCCTGGTGGCAATTTTCTACTCCCCCTGACGTGTGCATCCCTAAATTCCGCCACTCTGAATGGCAGAAACGTTATGTTGAAGTCCCAGTTTGATTTGAATGGCCGGCATTAACTCTCCGCTAATTTCGCCGGGAGGCCGCGGTCTCTCGGCTCTCAGCTCCAGTTTTCCCAAGTCCCCGGGGGAAAACTTCAGCGGAGACATTGAATAAGTTCGGCCACAGCGAGGCTCTTTGACACCGAGGCTCCTCCTTCACTCCTGCAGCCTTGAACCAGGCATCGGAAGCCTTTGTACACTCATAAATTTTTCTTTCGATGAGATTTTATTCGGTCCAACTCCACAATTGTTCAACACAACCGTGGAACCCGGAAGAATAAATTCAAGACTTTAACCAGTCCAAAATCCTGATTGGAACAAAGGACTTTGTCACATCCGGAATCGCGGGCCTCGCCTCCTCCAGAAGGGTGATTAGCCTGTCATTAGAAAGACATAATTTTGAGGCTGTTGCCGGGGCAGGAGTGAATTACACTGCGCCAAATTCAATGGTCTCCAAGGCTGTCCGCTCCGGGGAGAAAAGGTGAGATGGCGGGGGCGGAGGCGGGCGCCGGGGGGGTGGCAAAGCCCAACAATGGGAGGAGGGAGGAAGAGGCTGACAACAAAGCGTCGGAAGTGGAGTAAACCTGAGGCGAAGTTGGGAAAATTGCAAAAAAGGAGATGAACGGAAGAAGACAGTCGATTGGAAAGGTTTGTCTGAGGCTTCCCCTCTTCAGCTATCCATCTAAGTATTTTTCCGCTTATGAACCTGTTTGGGTCCGCCCTCCTTGACGTCTGACTCGTCCCGAGCCGCGTTGTAAACGGGGAAGCCCTCCGCTGCTACAATGTCATCCTATTTACTCACTTACATCTGTTAACTTAGAGATGCGGCCTTGTGAATAAGAAATTGTTCCAAATCTCCTGATATTGGCTCAGGCCATCCCTCTCCCTTCCGCTCTCAACTTCCCACGGGCAGGCGTTCTGCCATTCTGGGAACTCACCAATGATGGGACAATGGACACTTCAGGGTGTGCCGCCTTTGTTAATGGCCGATTGTGCAAGCATTTATCTATTTGTGGAACGTTTGAGAAATGAATTATTCAACAGCAACCTCCTTGCGGAGTTTAATCATTCTCATCATCATATCCGCGCTCCCTTCCTCATCGGACATTCCGTCTCCGTAGCAGAAAGTGTGTTTCTTCGGCCACCTGCACAAGATCTCATCACTAGATGCTGAGCAAAAAACTAGAACATGTTTTGAATAACTTGTTTTCGGATGAAGTCACCGATAGAAACCATGTGGAAAAGGTATAATTAAGAAAAAGGAAGAATTGACAAAGTTAAAAGCCCACACTAACTTGGCTTCAGCTTTCCCCTATTTTCTTAAAAAGTTGTCATAAATATGACGGCTTCATTCGGTTCTCACAACGCCATAATTATCTACTTCATTCCAATTAATGGCCTATTTTCCCCACCTAGCGGAATTACCTGGAATCATTTCCAAAATACAAGGTTTTAATTAAAATTTTTTTAATTTGTTCAAATTATCTGATTCTGAATTATAATACGAGGGGTTAAATTACAGAAGCCGGCTTTTAAGTTACTAATTGTTTAGGTTTCCATGTGACATGGTGTCTCGCAAATAATTGAAATGCAACCTAAACCGACTGTTCTGTGGAGTGCCGCCACGCCAGGCTTGGTAGTTAAAACACTGGGATATACTTTAGGGACTTTGGGGTCCTGATAATCTTTGCGATATCATCTTTTTCACCTGTTACTCCAAATTACGTGGTGACAACTACGCTTTTAGGACTGGATGCTGGCATGGATAAGCGGAACTCAAAAATTATGATGCCCGGAGTAACGAGGTAGAAACTTGTGGATGTAATTTGTCCCAAAGGAACAGTTTGGGTTTTGAAATTGTCTACTCTAAAAGTGCAGAGTATTCCGCGTGTTTAAAACGCAACTTTTTCGACACGGTCATTTTAATAATAGCGGATATCACTACTCGTTAGGTCAAATATAAGGCATTTTTAAACGACGTCTATTAGCTTGGAAGTTTCGTTCCTTTTCGCGGAACAACCGTGCGATGGCGACAAAGTTAGACCTTACGCCGTAGCAAGGTATCCTCGTGTTTCGTTCATTAGATTATGCCCAAATCGGCAGCTGTTTCAAGGTTTAACAAAGCTAAATTAATTTTAATTACCTCATAAAATTCCCATCAGATTGCGGTTGTTTAAAGTTCCAAGGCCTCCATTCTTTCACTCACTTCACACTGGGTCTTGGCGGTAGGAGAGTTTCATCAACCATTTTTCATGCCGTTACAATTTTCTCCTCTGTGGACTTTAGACATAGACGAGGAAGTGGATCTTAACGCTAAGTGATTCACAGTGCGACATGAGACAGATCAGACTGTGCGGTAAGGCTCTCGCCGGACGGGAAACGACATAAATGCACGTTCCGCTCTCCTCTCGCGCCCTACACGCCACAGCTCGTCCACAAGAGACGCAGAGGGGCCATGATTCCAAATTAAGTGCCCTTTTCTAAATCAGTAGATTGTAACGGCTGGGCAGAAGCCGCGGGAATGCGTTTTTTCCTCACTTTGAAGCCTGGGAAAAGGGAGCAATTTAATAGAGCCGCAATGGACAGAGGCGAGGGAAGTCACCTCGCAGAAGGGATACACGTCCTCCAAGTCGTTGAATTTGTCATGTCAAGCAGAGCTCTTATCTCCCATTTTCTTTATTTTCCCTACTTACGCGACCTTTGTTTACCTGAGGGATGATTTGACCAAACCACCTGGTTACGGAGGTGAGTCGTCGGAGGCGGTGCCAACCTCAGTCATTGAAAAAGGGTACAGTGAAGGATTCGCCTGTGAAATTTCCTTTTTCGACACGTCTTTGTTCTTATCAACTTGGCAAGGTAAAAAATGACAGTAAAAAGTGGTTCAGTGCAGAGAAACTTGTTGTGTCACATATATGTGACGTTGATGAAAGGATCAAAATGGGACGATTGACATTCATTTTTAATCGTAAACTTGGCGATACACTGCAAGACGGCGAAGCGCCGGTTGTGACACATTGCTTCAGGTCTCAGAGAGGCGGATTTTGTTCATTGAATCGACCTGCATCGCCGAGTGGAAGGCTGACAAAACGTCTCTCCTGAGTCCAGGGATCGGCTCTGTGTGGAAACACCCGAGTGGAGATAACAACTCTCGATACGCCCCGCTGCAGCTCGCTCCCCGCCCCGGCCAAGCGCCAGGGGGAGGCGGGTGGAGGCACGTGGTGCAGGCGTGTGAGTGGGTGCGCGGATTTAAAACTTAAAACTATCTTCCCCCAACTGCCTACCGACATGGCGGATAGCTTTGGTGGACTTCGTTGCCATTTCCCTGCTAACGAGGGCAGAGCATTAAGCGGAGGCAAGTGGACATGAGTGTAGAGACGCACCACTGCCCGGATCCCCCGTTGAGGATGGCGCAATGGCGAGGAAGGCTTCACGACGTTCGTTGGCCCGACTAGGCGTTCCATGAGTATTCTTCTGAGTCTGCTCTTTATCACTCGAGGTCAACGTGGATTCGTGGAGGTATTTTGGGTTGCCCCACTTCTCACCGATTTTCTCTATCTCCTAGTTAATCTTCTCAAGTTAAGAACTTGTCTCATCCTTGTCTGTATCTGCCGCGTAAAGGGATTTTTAGGAGTTTTCAGCTATAAAGTGTTTCCAACTGGTGAACACACTCGGCTTTGTTTAGATCGAGTGTAAAAAATCCGCCACCAGTCATTCGCCTTTAAATTTGAGGTAGAATGGAAATGACCCCCAAAGGCAATTCAACTCTTGATTTCCACTAATCACTTGCGAAATTGACGCCTTAGAGGGAGAATATTCAACTAAGGAGTCGACTAATGTGAGCAGGACATTATTCAGTTAAATAACTTCAGACCAAGAGAGGCATGCATTTTTTAATTGCTTTCTGTTCTGAAATATACCGAATTGGAAGAAAATTATTAGGTTGACAACAAACTTCCAGCAAAATTTGTAGTTTGGCTATGACAACGAGTTCCAGTTCAGTTAACCGGAACTGTATGGTTGATGTCTAACAACTTCTTTTCATTTTGGTGCTGTCTCGATTTAAATCTGCCTCGCAGGCGCGTCGATGTAGTAAAAAGGTGAATTTGGGCGTAGGGAGGACGACTGAGCCTCCCACAGCGAGTGGACGAGGACAATACAGGAAAGTCACGTGACTTAAAATAGGCGCACATAATTGATGAAACATTGGTATTTACAACCATAGAGTGACCGCAACAATCTAGCATTGTAAGTGTTTTAATATAGATG
Organism: Dipylidium caninum; assembly: GCA_017562135.1. Lineage (NCBI taxonomy): Eukaryota > Metazoa > Platyhelminthes > Cestoda > Cyclophyllidea > Dipylidiidae > Dipylidium > Dipylidium caninum. Next base: position 183,578 of record QEYB01000526.1, read on the forward strand.
CACCAAAATGGTTAGTCTGGTAATTGTTATACCGATGAATGTTCCAAGAGAAAATAAGAAAAAATGCAGCAGCGAAATTATAAAGTTTACCAGCTTGTGCTTCTTATTAAGAGATAATTAATGCTCTAGGGGAGAACTCTTGAGTGGCCTGAAAAAATTGACTCGAGTAGAGTTGTCGAGTTTTGGTCAATTTGCCATTTTTTAGTGGTATGATCTGTCTCTGTATGATTGTCGTTTGTATTGGCAGAGAGAAGCATGAGCGATACTTGGTAATAGCTAACGTGCCAGGAGGCAGCACCGCTCTCCCCTTTCGTTCTCCTTGGCAGAAAGCCCGGCCGTGGAACTAATTGCGTGCAAAAACTGGCTCAAAATAATGTTTTATCATCTTCTAGCTGGTTTATTTCCTTCTCCAACGAAAGACCATCATGGTGCACTTTGTAGTCCTCTACTAATTAAAATGTCTGCTCCAGACTATTACACTTCAAACTGAACGTGGTCACATATCTTAAAAAGGCAAAAATATTGCGACCAGGCGATCTGTAGATAGTAAACGTCTTCCTAGGTTTAAGTCCCTGATTTATGCTCTCGCTTAAAAGTGGACGCGGTCGGGGAGTCCGCGATCCAATAACTTTTGATGCGCTAAATCAAAGGTGTCCTGATTAATGGGTAGTAATTATGCTGAAATTTCATAAAAGATTAGATGAGGTTGATTTGAGGCTGTTGTTTTTATTTACGCTAGTAATAACTACCGCCTCGTGCTGTCCAATGATGGAATTTCTGTACAGTTATGAGTTTTAATAAATGATAGTGGGGGAAGAAATGCAAGTACTTGTAATAACAGGAGATGCTAAATGATATGTAAGGCAGGCTTTGATGATCTGCATAGAGTGGCATCGTTATTTCTATGATAAGATTTTATATATACGATTCGTGTTTGGTTAATAAATGATGTCATTTTGGACATTTGCATTACTTGGGAACAAAAGTGGGCAAACAAGAGTGTCTCTTTTAATACACACCATTTATCTGAAGATGGTCTAAACTGTTGAAGTATCCTGCGCGTCACAAAAATCTGAGATGATTTAGGTCATTAAGAAGGCTGTGCTCTCTTCAAAATTACAATTTCATGGGCTTTAGGGAAAAAGTTGAATATTTCCAAAAGAGTATGGGGAATAATTGCGAAGTTGCACGAATAGGAGAAAAGGAAAATCAAGAATGCCCTAATTCCATAATTTGCGTGGCACCAAACCCAACTGCGTCTCTCCCCTCTCCCATCTACGATATCAAAGCTTAGCGCGAGGAGACGTCGTCCTTCTCCTCGTTTTTTCTTCCATCTACAGCGCTGAAATTCACCACTGCAAATGGACAGATCGCGGTTTGATTAGAAATTGATGCCGTTAAAGCAACATGAATCGTGAAATGGCGGTAAAATGTTTGCCCTTACTCTCGAAAAATATGAATTACGAGAGGCTGGGGTAGTCTGTCGCGTCGGCGTCTGGGTCTTCAGTCCTAACGCCGAGACGCTTTCACCCAGTCGAGATGTGTGCCACCGGCCAACTTTCTTCTAAATTTGACAGCAATTTCATCAATCTACACAGTCCGTCCGCCTGTCACAATAAGCCATAATCCGTCAAAAGTGGAACATCAAATTAAATTGGACGTTGAAATGACAGGAGGCAGGGCTGCTGTTGACACAAAAAAATTAATCTTTTTTGAAATTGAAAGATTGAAGGCGGTGAAGGGGGAAAAGGGGGAGTCGCTGACACACGAGGGTGGACCGCGTTCCCCGGCAACGCCGCAGCACCACATTTTTCCCGGACAAGTGGCCTTCCCGCGTTGGAGTCTGCGTCGAGGAGTGGGGCGACTCGACCGAGAGCTTTTGGCCCGAAAAGGCGACGACGACGAGGCCTTCCGTTGACGACGCGGGACCAGCGTCGCGAGTCTAGGCGCGGGTGGTGAAGTAGTATCGCTTGGAGCAAATAACTCGCCAACTTCTCCTTCGAGGCGGGAAATTTATCGTCCGCGGAGGCGGAGGCGGGGCAGGGGCGGGGGGGAGGAGGCGTTCTTGACCAACTCGGTAGCATTCGGCAGATCATTTATCTTCTCCCGCAGCTCGGGGGGACGGCTCAGCCACCTCGACTGGCGGTGAGTCGACACGTCGTTCGCCCACCCCGACAACGGCGTTTTATCACGCCATCGCGCGCGTGTGCACGAGGAGCCGAGCGGACCGAGGCGGAGGGGCCGGTCCCCGCCCCCCGCCGCCCGCTGCCTGCGGCCTCCGCCTCGGCGCGCCGACTCCCCGACCCGCCTCCTCGTCCCACCGGGCGCGAGGGCGAAGGCGACCCAACCAAACTGGACAATTTGCCGGGTGAAGGTGGGGTCAAATGACTTACTTGTAAAAAACAATGCGGTTACAAGGAAGCTGCGAAATTTTTGTTTTATCTGCCGCCAAAATCCGTCCTGTGAGGGTCGCGTGCCCTCGACTGCGGCTGCTCGAGATGGCGCGATAATCTCGATTTTGTGGTCGGTCGGGGTGCGGAGACGTCGACGGGATGAGGGAGAAGGAGAGGCGATGCGGGGAGACGGTGGCCGCTCAGGCGAGGCTGTGCCAGCCTCTGCCCTCCACCCCCAAACTCGTCAATCTCCCTGCATTTCGAGGCTGTGCGTCGGTCGCCTTGTAGTTGGTGCTGCGGTGAGTCTTCCCGCCTTGCGAGCTGTCTGCAACACGACTCTTTCAACTGCCAACGTGGTTGGGACGCAGATGAGCCGATGCGAACGTCTTGAAAGGAGGCTGGAGGCTGGAGGGTGGAGGAGACAGAGGGAGACGCACCCACCGCCGCCCTCGTTAACACTGAGCTGAGAGTGCCCGGAGGACAGGAGTTGTCGTACACCCGGCGACCGGCGTTTCGATGTGCACTGCCCGAGCCCGCGGCCATTCTCCTTCCGCTTCCCTCAATTCGCCACAACACCGGACACCCCGTCCCCCGTCCTCCCCCCCACCTCCTCCGCAGCCCCAAAATACCTCCGCCCGCCGGCCAATTAAGACGAGGTGCCAGGAGGGCGGCGTTGAGGTGCCTGGGGCGACGGGCGGGAGGGAAGACTGCGGCTGGGGGGAAAGTGAAGTGTTTCCCTCGGGCGGAGTGGAGGCGGAGCGACCAGCAGCAACCCACCGGCTAATGCCAAGGCGAGGGTGGAAGGTGGGAGGAGAATGCGACTAGTGATTGACAAAAAGCCCTCAAGGGACGCAGGGGGGGAGGTCCACTCCTCCTCCTCCTCCTCCTCCTTTTCCTCCTCTTCTTCAGCCCCGATGCAGGCAGATGCGCCTGAACGTGGCGTGGCGTGACGCGGCGAGGAGTGAAGTGGACAGTTGTCGAAAGGAGGGGGAAGGTCAGGCGAGACGATGCGGCACGAGAAGGCGTGGAATGCGCGTAGACCGGAGGGTATGAGACGGTCTGGGTGGGTGGGGGCAGAATGGAATTAGGGAGGAGTGGGCCAGCGAAATGTGTCTTACGCGCGGGTGCGAGGCGCGGCGGCTGCCGATCCACCGCGAGTGGGGCGGCGAGGCGGAGGCGAGGCGGAGTCGGAGTCGGAGGCGGGTGGGGTGGCAACATCAGCATCAGCACATCATCGTCCTCGTCGTTTGTTGATTGCGACGAATGCGTCCATGTGGTGGGTGGCTGGGCGGACTGCCGCGTGTTGGCTCGTCACGGACAGTGGGTGGACGGAGGGGAGACATGGAAGGCTTTGCAGAACACCGCGCGGCGGGCAGACCCGGCGGCAGGAGGAGAGCGGCCGTGAAGAGAGAGGAGAAAAGCCCGTAAATATCGCACCGTGACGCCTTTTCCCTACCGCCTTATCCCCTGCCCAACGAGACACTTCATTCCCCACTCATTTCGAGGGAGGAGCGGAGTGTCCGGCGCTCTCGTTGGCCCTTGCCTCCTCACTCATTGACCCCCGACGCTGTTGCTGTCCCCTTCGCCTCCGTTTTACTTCCCTCGACCAGCCTGTCTCCGCCCACCCGACGACTCCGCGCCCCAAAGCAGGCGAGAGACGGCAACTCCGCTGCTCCTTCCACGGCCCGCTTCTGCGTGGTTGGCCGAGGCCACGGCTGGGAGGCCCAGTCGACCGTCAAACCCGCCGGGTCCGCGCACATCACGGCTCTCGGACGCGGTGCTGAGGGCGGACAAACTCGCCTTCTGTCAGCGCCTTTTTGGACGGCACGAACGGCTTTGCGCAACAAGGTGGAAGAAGTCGGGCAGACGCACTCGGCCGTGAAGGCCTTTTCCCTTCCGCCTCGTCTTTCCCTCCGAGGGAGGAGCAGAGGGTCCTGCGACTGTCGTTTGCCACGTCATAAGGACGCCCGGACGCCTCGAGGCGCCGACTTTTTCCCGTCGGGCAGCCTCGCCAGTCAGGGCTGTTCACAACGCCTGGGCGAAACGTCTCGGTGCTCTCGTTCACCTCGCAGATGCGCTGGCAGCCCGCTCGGGGCTGCTCCTCGCCTCTCTCGGTTGCACGGGTGGAACGACTTCCCGCGTGCGGGGACTCCATCGGCGTCTTCGCGCTAACGCCAGAAAATCCGTCCGGATTTGATTCCCATCGAATTCCGACTTCCTGGGAGGCTTCCCACGAATATGGCGTCACCCTTGGCGCGAGGATCCACAGCGCGGTGGCGCCCACGTCCGGGGACTCCGCGCTCATCCGTGACAATCGACGCCACGGCGCTCCGGGCGCTCCGCTCGAGTCCCGACCTAAAAGTCGCCTTCTTCTCGAACCTTGGGCTGGAAAACCCCAGTTGCCACGGCGAAATGTCTCCGTTGAAGTTGCCGTCTCGAACCGAGTCGAAGAACACCTCAGCACTTCTTTTCCAAGCCGAGACTCGTTCCCCTTCTCGAACCTCGGGTTTGGAAATATCTCTGTGGCTGATGCCCCCCACGAGGCCCCTTTGCTTCGCGTCGCGGGCGGATTCCCCCCCGCCCCCCCCTCCCTCCTCCACAAATTCGCCTCGAAGCGCCTCAGATCGTCCGAACGACCAACTTCGCCTCCAGTGGAGGCGAGGGGAACCCCGCCCGCGTCTACTTTGGGTTCAGGAGTGCGAGAAGGAGCCCGCGTGGCAACCCCATGCGAGGGGAGGAGAAAAGGCGGCGTCCACCCACACCGGGGTGTATTACACACACTCGCGCTACAAGGGCGATGACAGATGAGGTCGCAATGTTGAGGAGGAGGAAGAGGAGGAGAAGGAGAAGGAGAAGGAGAAGGAGGAGGGGGAGGAGGTGGAAGGGGAAGGGGAAGGGAAGGGGAACACATGAGTGACTGGACGATCGCCTGTGGACTGCGTGGAATTAGACCGCGCTCCTTCGACGGTACCGCACGCCACCGTAGAGGTAGTCGAGAGTGCGTTTCGTCAGGTCCCTGGCGTCCTCCTCGGCGTCCAAAGCCTCTCGCAGACGCTCCAATTCCTCCGCCTCCAACGCCTCCGCGGCTCCGTCCGACGGTGAATACTGGAAGGGCTCGAGGTGGCGTTTGTAGCGGATTCCCCCGATCAGGTAGGGAAGTCGACGCTTCGCGCCCATCAGCCGACCGCCCACACCGTCGCCTCGGTCGCCGCCGAGGACGCCCGCCTTCGGGGACGTGGAGGGAAAGTGAAGCGTCAAGGTTAGCGTTTTAGTCAGGCGTCTCCGGCCTCCGCTTTCCTCTCCGACTCTCAGCGAGGGAGTCGATCGAGTGCTGGGAGTGCCTGGAGATGTTCCTCCTCCCTCCAGCCGCCTCCTCCTCCTCCGCCTCCTCCTTCGGGTGCTCACAGCCCCAGGCGGGCGCGAGTGGGGAATGTCTGAACGGGGAGTCGTCCATTTGCCCGAGCGATGGGCAAAACGTCTTCCCGTAAGCCTTTACGCCCGTCAGTGTGCTGACACGACGTTGAATGGGGGGAGGGGGAGGGGGGGGAAGGGGGGCTCGGGAAGAAAGTTCGCTCCAACAAAGGCGCCACTGCGAGTTCGACTTTCAGACAGGCGCTTCGAGTGTCGGAAATTTCCCCAAAATGGCGGCTCGGCGAGCGGGCCATTTCGGCCCCGTCACAGAGGGAGGGAGAAGCAGCCAAGTTTTGGCCACGAATTGTCCCCGCCCGCCGCTTTTTTTTACCCCATCGTTCACTTCCCCTCGACTCTATACTACTTCATTTGATTTCAGCGTATTCGAGAGGAAAGGGGAAAGCACGTAACTCATCAGATAGGGAAAAGGGATCAAGTTTTTGCACCCCACGCCGACTCGGGGGACCCGAGTTGCGGAGGCAGGGCGACTTCCCACTGGGGCTGGGCTGCTTCTCAACCCTTTCACCCGCTGGGGACCTCGCTTGAGTGTGGAATGGGATTAGGGGGAAGGAGGCTTTCTCTCCTGACACGAGAGGAGTTTCGCTTTCGCCTACAAAGTGAAGAAGAGTGGGAAACAGACGCTCTCACCTCGCTATCGCCCCGTTTTTGCCCCAGATGGAGGCCACCACCGTCCAAGACGCCAAAATTTGTTCTGAATTGCCAAGATGCGGTCGAATAAAAAAAAAACGGCCGCCCGAGCGCAGCATCGTGAGATGGACGACGAGAGGAGGGGAATACGCTGATAAGTGGGGTAACGGCGGTATTGTTCGCCCTTTGAAGTGCCAGGACCCCCCTTCCACCGGCCAGAAACGTTGACAAGGGAGTTCGGGGGAAGGCGGAGGGGCGGACGGCGGGGCGTGGGGGGCCGAGGCGAGTCGTGGCACGCAAGGCGACCACAATTCAGTCGTTTTTCTCTCCCTTGCCCCCCCCGCCAAAAACAAACAACAAATACATCCTCTCCCCCTGCTTGGACAATCTTCTGCCTCCAAAGCCATTTTGTCATGACTTGGGCACCCGAGGAAAGTAAATCTTGACCGACTTGTGGGCGGGTGGAGAGAGGAGGACGCCGCTTGCTGGGAAAGAGGATGACTGCCTCGTTTCGCCCCCCCCCCCTCCCCACCCTCCTCTCCGCTCGTTTTCCCCAAAAATCTGTCCCCTTTACATCTCCAAATGCCCGTTCTTATCCCGGAGGAAATGCCACTTCTTCCGCCCCGTCGAGGAGAGTCCATCACTCTGCCGTCACACATATGTGACGCCACGATTTTTCTTTTGTTGAGCCCTTCACTTCGTCCTTAGACGCGCGAGATCGAGAAGGCTTGAAGCAAAAGGTGGAAAGTGCAGGACGAGTGAGGTGGCTTCCAGTGCGGAACCACCGCCACCTCTTCACCGTGCGAGTCGGCGCTCCTTTGGTCCGCGACGTCGTGCCAAATTGGAAAAATGCATTCGAATGCTGCCGACGATCCTGTCACTCTGCCATGTGTCACAGCCTCCGTCTCCGGGCGGACAATCAGCGCGGCAGTCTTGCCGGTGTTTGAGAAGTCGGCGCGCGAGACGTGGAACCAGTGGCGGCGGGTGGTGGAAGCGCAGGCTGCTGGGAGATCTCACTTATTTGATGTTGATGATGATGAGGAGGGGGTTGCGGGAGGGGAGCACGAGGAGGAGGAGGAGGAGGAGGAGGAGACAGGACTGGTGCCCCTCAGACAGCCCTTATTTGTGCGCCTCCGAGCGTACGTTCTTCCCGGTCCCAGTCCTTCAACCTCCGCCTCCGCCTCCCGCCTCCGCCTCCCTCCGCGGCTCGCAGGTCAACGCCAAACTGCGTTCCGCTTCAGCGGGTTGAAGCGGGCACTTTCATGCGTCACAGCCTGCGCCCAGTCCCCGCCCCCTCCCACCGTCTGCCCCCGTGGCCTCCCTCGGCGACCGTTCAGTAGGACTTTTTGGGAAGGACGAAAGGAGCCGGCGCGTGCAGGTCGCCGTCGGAGCCCCAAAATCCGACTGACTCCTCCCAGCCGGACGGCCAGTGACGATGGGACGCTCGACCGCCAACAGGGCGGCGGGAAGAGGGTTCTGCTCTCCTTTTGCCGAGGCTGCCTCAGCTCCTTCGTTTTCTCGCGTCTCCGTGGAGGAAAAACGCATGTCAGTAAGGGAGCCGCGCGTCCTCCTTCCGCATGCTGTTGAAGGCGAGACGGAAGCCCCCTCATCCTCGGCTGAGTGCCCTTCCCCGCCGCCCCCACAGCCCCGGCGCTCGGTCGTGCTCGGGGAAACGGCGACGTGGAACGCGACTCAAATGACAGGCTGCCCTCCATCGGCGTGTGTTCAAGAGACGTTTTCCTTCCCGCCGGAGGGTTCGACACCTCGAAAACCCTATAATTTTCCTCTCCCGTGAGCGGGTGGACCCGAGGGAGAGTGAAGGCAACTCGGGGCCGATGAGATGAAGTGATTCTCGGAAGAAGAAAAGAAGAAGAGGAAAGGGGAAGAAAACATTGTCCGCTTCTTCTCCACGTCCACTAGACAGACAGACCACTTTTTCCCTCAAAACACCAAGAACGCCTCAGCCACTTCTGGACGTCGAGGCGCAGAGGCCTTCACGAGAAAGCCGATGAGAGGCGACAGCACTCAAAGTGTTCCCTTTTCCCCTAATCAACTTCATCTCCTCCCCCAGAAGAAAAACGCGATCCCTGGCGAAAAGCAGCGGGAAGGGTGGCGAAGTTGAGGCGGTCTTTTTGTTTCGAGGCACCCTCGGGAGCGTCTAGGCCTGGCGGGGGGGGGGGGGGAGGGAAGCCCCTACGCGCCTCCAGTTTGGTGGACAACAATGGCCTCAACGCCGCGGCGGGCGGACGGCCGGCGATTTGACGCCACTCGCCGAACCGTCGGCGGGACAGGTTGAGCGACTCGCCACGGTGACGTGAGACGCTCCTTTCTGGGCCGAGGCGGGGCGGAGGGGGCGGGTGTTGGGCGGAGATGGGTGAAGATGACACTCACTTTTTAAGACGATTTACGCAAAATATGTAAAAACGAAGGCGAAGGGAGGAGTAAGAAAAGGCGCGTTTTAATTTTAAATGCAAATAAAAAGGTCAACTCACATTTGCACAGGACAGAGTGGCGAGGGAGATGAGGACAACTTCAAAGAAAACAGGATATTTGTAAGTTTTATTCGCTTACACGACTTAATGTGGACAATCGAAGTATTAGCTGCTTAAGTCTCGCACCTACTACTTATGCGATTTCAGCAACCCCAAGTGAAGCATCAAGTGAGGGTTGAGGACTTACGAAAGAGAAAAGCACCAACCGATCTACCGCAGGCATAAGCCGAGGACATCGTGAGGAGTTTGTACGAGTCTCTAACACGAGTGGAGGTCGAACTAACCGCGTCTCTCTGCATCCGGCCGGTCACCTCGGACAATTTATACTCCACCGTCCGTGCATCCCACGGCCAGCTGATTGGGCTGTTGCCGGTGAGTCGGGTTGGACCCGGCAGGAGCCAACGGGAGCGCGGGATTCGCAGGCCAGCGAGGGGGATGCGCCTTCGAGAACAGGGCGAAGCCGCCGTTTGGGCACAGGCGTGGAGGGGGCCATTGGAAGGGCCGCCGAGGGCGACCGAAGTCTCCGCTCCCGACGCCGAGTGAAGGCGACTATCCCGCCCTTGTTGGTGAACCCTCTGCGGTTCCGCGGAGTCAATCAGGACGGAGGGAAGCCAGACCACGTTCGAGGTCGCTTCGGCCGCCGGCGACGAGGGGGCGGCAGTGACGCGACGTCTTGTCTTCGCGTGGGTCCACCTGAACCCGTCATTCGGGGCCCCAGTTCCCTGCCCGGTTCGACCTGCCCCACCGCTGACAGACTTCTACAAACGTGGAGACCGACAGAAGAAAACACGGTTTCGGCCGAGGCAATGGCACAGAAAGACTTTGGACGCGTCGCCCGCTCCAGGCGAAGGCTTTTCACCTCAGGATAAGTGAGAGGAGGCCCCGCTGCCCCGGCTGGAAAAAAGTCCGTTTGAACGAGCATGCAAACAGATTTGCCCTCGTCTACGTCTCTTCTGGGATAGGCCGACCGGCAGGCAGAAGAGCTTCGATGAAAAAATCGCCTGATTTAAATATTTTTTTCCTCAATAAAAACACGGCCAAAAACTGATTAGACTGGAAGTGGCCCAGGCTCTACGAGACGGCAAGAAAACGGCGATGCGAAGCGCCTGCCGTGCAGATATTCGGCGGGTTCGACGCTGCCCGCCGACACGGTGACGAAGCGTCGGCCTTTTTTTCACAAGGGCGCCCTCGTCGATGTCCGGCGGGCAGGAGGAGGCCGCTCAGCAAAAAACTTCGGAGTGAATGCCGTGGGGATGCTGTCAGCGGAAAGGCCCAATCGGCGGCGTGGAAATAGTCCGCGTGCTGGGAAGCCTTCGAGTGTCCCAAAGCGAGGCGAAGGCTCCGCACGGCCAGACGCCCCACGGCGAGGGGCAACCACCAACCCTCGTCCGCCGCATCGCGGAGCGGAGGAGATGCCGAGGAAAGAAACGACGAGGCCTCCGACGCAGCATCTCCCACACTTGCCTCGTGGCAGAGAATTCACACTCGCAAAAACTTTATCATCGGAGGCGAAAAGTTGCCACGTTAGGCGAGATAATAATTCATGCAGACAAAATTTTCCCCTGGCAGTTGGGGCGAGGGATTTATTGCCGATTTGCATTCTTTGAAACGCGAGTTGAGGCACCGAGGCGGCGAGCACTCGCGGGCGTCTCGGGCCGGTGCGAGCGGAGGGAGTTTGAAGGATTCCTCAGGGCGGGCTCCGCCCGTGGGACAACTGGCGAGGCGCCGACGCGCGGGTCCAGCGGCCGAGAAGACGAAGGCAGGCGGCATTGCGGGCGACTGTCGTGGGCGAATGAGCGAATGCGACAGCCCCGAGGGCTGCGGCCATTCGAGAGTTGTCTGTCCACCAAGACAGGCTGGAAAAGCCACCGCTGAGGCGGAGTCAAAGCGAGGAACAGGAAATGTCGCACCGTCGGGGAGGTTGAGGAGGCGAGGTGGCGAGGAGGCGAGAGACGAGAGGTAGCGAGGAGGGGGGGGTTGGGGGGGTATGACGGGTGGGGCGAATTGTCGCGGTGCAGCGCATTCGGCCACGGCAAGGTGGAGGGCGGAGCGCCCCGCGAGTGGCAGCGACGCGGGTGGTGAGGATTGCGCACGAGCGGACGGTCCGGTCAGCACCGGAAGGCAGTGGACGAAGACGGCGGAGGCGGTGGAGAGGTCGAGGAGGCATTTCGGCCTCGACGAATCCGCGTAGACGGAGGGGACGAGGAGAAGACGAGGAGGAGACGAGCGGTGGCCGGAAATGCTGTCCAAACTGTCGGCCGCGCTCCGGCCCTCTCGTCCTTTTCGCCCTGCCGCGCTCTCCCTCGTTGTCTCTCGTCTGCTCGTCCGCTCGTCCGCTCGGTGCGCTCGCCCTCCGCCTCGGAGCGCTCTTCCCCGCCGATTCGCTTCAACGCCTCCCTCCTCTCGCCCGCCCGGTCCGCCCACCCGTCCGTTCGTCCCCCGCACACACGCTCGTCCCTGGCTCGCCTCCTCTCCGCCCTCCGCACCACCTTCCGCCCATCCGCCGTTTTGCACGCGGTGCCGACGCCCTCGCGACACCACAAGGACGGCGAGGGGCCGACAACTCGCCGTCGTGAAGGAGCAGCCGGAAAGGAGTGCAGCCGCTGTCCGCGAGGCGGTGGGGCATCTCTTCGCCTGCCACCCCCACCTGCCCGGCAGTCTGTGGGTCCTCGTGAAGCGATTGTCACCTTTTTCTTCCCTCGTCCTCCCGCAGACTCATCAGCCACTCTCGCGCCCCACGCCCCACGCCCCACGCCCCACGCCCCACGCCCCACGCCTCACGCCCCAGCCTCCTTCTTTCCTCTTCTTCTCCGCTCCTCCTCCGCCTCCTCCCAGCTCCGTTTCTGTCTTCCCTCCCCCCGCCTCCTCTCTCTCGCCACGTTCGCCTTCTTCGCCGCCGCAGCCGCCGCCCGCCGCCGCCGCCGCCTCCTCCTCCTCCTCCTCCTCCTCCTCCTCCTCCTTCTCCTCCATCTCCTCCTCGCCCAGGGGGCGATGCTCATTTGTTCTTTCCGGTCCACCGCGTCGTCTTTTGTTCTCCCGAGTGTGAGGGAGCGGAAGATGAAGTGGAGGTGAAGGTGGAGGTGGAAGGTGGAGGTGGAGGTGGAGGTGGAGGCGGGGAACGGACGGGCAGGCGGGCGTCGTTCCTCCGCCAGCAGGCTGTCCACTGCGCTTCGGAGGAGGAGCCGAGGAGGAGGAGGAGGAGGAGCCAAGACGACGCGCAGGAGACACCAACAGTGCACCGTTCGACGGCTTCGTCCACGTTCAGCCGCCGCCCGCGAGGTGAAGTCGCCCTCCTCCAACGCCATTTCCACGGCAACGCTCGTCGTTGTCCACCATTTCTGCGGCGTGGAGACGGTGATCTCGAGTCCGAGCACCGTTCCACTCCACGGCACACGAGGAGGTGACTGCAGACTCCGTTTTCCCTCGGAGACACGCCGTGTGAGGCAGCCACCGCGAGAGACACAATCGTCCCCTGCGCGCGCAGCGCCCCTCGTCGACCAGCGCCGCCGACTCCTTCGCTCGCGTCCTCCACGCTGAAAGCCGGTGAGGAGGCATCGTTTCTCCTCCCGCAGCCTGTCAACGACGCCTCGGAGGAGGAGGAGGCGCCGAGGACGGGAAGGGGAAGGGGAAGGGGAAGGGGAAGGGGAAGGGGAAGGGGCAGAGAGAATGGTCGGTGGCAGACGACGAGGTGACCGCGCTTTCCTCCCCGCCAATTCGCCCCGATGGCGGCAGGTTGGTGGAATGCCATTCGCTCCACCAAACGCCTTCCCTCTTGGGCGAAAGGCGTAGTCCTCGTCAGTAATGCCAGTCTGGACCCCGTCTGCCTCATGGATGCCTCAGTTTGCGGCGTCCACCACGGCGTGTTGGCGTGTGACAAGTGACACTTTCGGGGAGACCCGTTGAGTGGACGAATCCGCTCAAGTGGCCGAATGCACGGGAACGCGGTTGTTCTTCCCTCGAGGATAGCCACAACCGCCTTCTTATCGTGTACCTGTTAATCGGGCACGCCGCCCAACATCGAATGTCCGCAGACACTTGGCGTAACTGTTTCGCTGTAATGAGAAAAATGCCACCTCTCCTTCGTGTTTAGTTTTTTCTCCTGAAGTGACTTGTAATTTACAGCCTTCGTGTACACAAAAGCATATCTGGAATACAGTCTCGGCACCCGATTGCCCGAATTTAGTGAGAACACTCGTGGCATTCGAATTTCTTCCCTTTTATCCCCCATTAAACAATATTTTGAGGGTTTGTTTTTGCCGGCCAATGAAAATGCGGCCTCGAGTTGGCCAATCGCGGGAAACAAATCGATTTTTCAAACTCGGAAATAATCAAATTTTTTGGCACGAGTGAAACGATGGATGACATGTCAATCTGTCAGTCTGGACGTCGCGCGCCTCCCCGCCGCCCTCCGTGGCCGGGGCGGGCAGTTGGCCACACGGCGGACGGTCAAAGCTGCCCCGACGGCCGAGTGCCAGCGGACGCAGTCGACGCGGCTCTCAGTGCGGCCCACCTGCGGCCTTCCGCGCGGCGCTTCCGTCGAGCGGGGTGTCCGCGAGGAATGGCGGCGGGAGGAGGGGTACCCAATTCGCCTCGGCTCAGCACTTACCCCACTCCCGCCTCCCCTTCCCACCCCCGTCGTCTTCGTCTTCGTCGTCGTTCGTCGTCGTCGTCGTCGTCGCCGTTGTCGCCTTCGTCCACAGGACAGGCGACTGCTTCGCTCTAGCCGGCCATCGGGGGCTTCTCCCGCCGCGAGCCACCCACCCCACCCGGCCCTGCCCCGACCCGCCCCCCGCAGTAGTCATTCGATGGCAAAGTGGAGGATGCCTTTCGACGGGACGGCGGTGGCTCGCGTCGCGGTTCAGCCAAACTCAACCGCTTCATGTGCTCCACCCGTGTGAATCTGCGGCCCTCGACGCGTGGAACGGCGGAGGTGGACGAGGAGATCCTCGTGCCACCCCTCGCAGCCATTGGCAGGGAACGACGACTCGGAATTCCCCTCGAGAAGAAGTGTCTCCGCTTCCCTTCTCTTCTCTCCCCTCCTCCACCCGAGGGGCGAAGAGTCCTTCTGCAGGACGCCTCGACTGCGACCACCTCCACCTCGTGGCGCCTTCCCCCGCCACTTCTCAGCCCTTCGGAGCTCCATCTCCCCTCCTCCCTCGCCTCCTCGCTGCCTCGTTTCCTTCGCTGCGCTCGTTCCCTTCCTTCCAATTCTCCTTGTCTGAAGCTGACAGGTTTGTCGAGGAGCACTCGAGGTTGTCTGTCCCCACTTCGTGGGTTCGGACACCTTCGGGCCTCCCTCAGCCCCTCCGCCCGTCCGCTTGCCCAGGGCAGAGTGCCCCAGTCGGTTTTGAGCGCCACCCGCCACGCTCGGTGGCCCCGTCGACCCCTGCGGAACCCTGCGGATCCTGCGGGACCGTCCCTCCACTCTCCTCTTCGTCCACTCTCCCTCGGCCGACCTCTTGAGTCGCCCCGCCGTTCCCCCGAAAAAGCCTCCCCGACGTCGTCTTTGCCGTTCTCTCCCCACCTTCGAGGTGAGCATTGCCGGCATCTCCACGCCTCTGCCACCCGTTTCCAGCCGCCAACTCGGCCACACCGTTCGGAACACTTCGATTCCCGCCCTCCTTCGTCGCGGGGGTTCGTGACCGCCGCGGGTGAGAATCTCCCGCCCTGAGATCCGCCGCTTTTTGCCCAACCGTCGCCTCAGCGACGAGGAGCGTGAAAAAAGGCGCTTCCCCAACCGACGAAATGCGGCCGAAAGGCGGAACCCCGTGGAAGACGACTTTCTCGGTGGGAAGTTCAGCTTGCGTGAACTTGGCAGCGCAAGCCTCGTCTTCCACTGCGCCTGTTTGCAGCTCCTGCGATTGAGTCGGTGACGGAGGACGCTCCTCCCCGCCCCGGTTGCGGGCCTCAAAGGGGCCTCCACAGACCTGTCAGTTTTGGGTCCGCAGCATCTCTTTGGTCCCGCCCACCTCACACGTCGCCCGCTCCCCCGTCCGCCGACTTCGCAGGGGTGGAGGCGCGGGATCTTTGTTTCCAGGGCGCCTTCGCGCCGGCGGAGCAGAGGCGGAGGCGTGCGGCGAGACTGCATGGGTCGCAGGGCCCGTCGCCAGGCGTCCTGCGCCCGTCCGCCCCCTCCGAGGAGTTTGGAGCTGGCGGCAGACGTGAGGTGGCCTTTGTGGAGGGCGGCGGAGAGGCGGTCGGCCGGAAGGAGGGGCAAATAGAGCGGAGCGTGCGGCGTCTTTGGGCTGGGTAATCAACAGACATATTCCGGACGTGGCTTCTACCCTCTACTTCTCCGCAGCCCGCCGACCGTCCTCCTCTCCATCGTCGTCTGGCGGCAATTCAGAGTGTTGGAGAAGGACTCCCGAAGCGCCCTCAACAGCAGCAGACCGAAATTCGCGGCTGACGGTTTTAACCCTCGTTACCCTATCTTTTTCGCCCGGTTCCCTCGCCGCCGTCTGGCCGTCGGAGGCGGGAGACGAGCGGTCGGTCGTGTTGACCGCGAAAACGCGGTCGCCGGGACGGAAGACCTGGAAGGAGGAGGAGGAGGAGAGGAGGCGGGAGGAGCATCAAACGCGTCTTTACCAACTTTTAGAAGAGGCGTCGTCGCTGTGGCATGAGACGCACGAAATGTCCACGGAAGAGCATCACAGGAGCGCCGACGTGGGCGCCTCCACGTTGGCGAGGCGCCCTCGGGCCTCCAGGGGAGGCGACAGCCCCATGTCCGCAGCCTCGGGGCCTCTCTTCCGCTCCCCGCCAGTCCGGATCGCTTCGCCCTTCCAGTTGCGCCGCCGCCGGCGTCGAGCGGGCCGCCTCACTCGTCTCCGCCCAGACATGCGACGAGGCGACGTCCGCAGCGGCCGCGGCCACGCGCCCAGCGTCCTGCTGGCCGACGGACAAGGCGGCCTTCAGCTGCGCACCAGGCAAATCTTACCGGACGGGGAGAAGAAAGCGTCGCGGCCTTTTAATGTCGGCAACTCCTTTTGTTACCCTCCGGCCGTCAATGATGCCGTCGTAGCGACGGAGCGGATCGCTTTGTGAGCCTCCCGCCCGTCGGAGCCGGCGGAGACAGCCGCATTGGTGCTTGAGGCGGGGGAAAGACGGACGGGCGGGCGGAGGGGGGAGGGTCGGGGAGTTTCGGCGTTTAATGCTCAGCTCACCGGAAACGTGGCAGCATAAAACCTCCTCACGGCCGCATGGGCGTGGCCTGTCAATTAATGCTCCTCCGCCTCCGCCTCCTCCTCCCTCCCTCCTCGACTTCTCCGCCTCCTCAGGACCCGCAGCACGGCAGCGGAGGAGTGGCCGACGAGAGGCGTCTTCATCAATCGCAAAGCCTTCATTCCCCTTCTTTCGACTTCAGCTGTCACCGTGAGCCGAGGATTTCAAGACCTCGGGGCCTCGAGGCTGGGAAGGGAGATGGGTTCTGCCTATTCTACCAGGTCCTGGAACCCACTTTTGTCTTTGGAGTGGCGTTCTCGCGCGAAAACCCTTGCTGTCGCCGTCGTTGGGGCACGAGGAGGCCTCGAAGAGTGGTTCCTTCTCGACGGGGATTGAAGGCGTCCAAGCGACTGTTTTCACGGCTGGTCAATGCGGCTTCCCAAGTCGCCGGGGCTTCCAGCGCGGCTCTCCTTTGAGGTATTCGGTGCCCGTCAAGGCCGCCCACCTCCATCCGAGCAGCCCGAATCGTGAACAGGAGTCCGGACAGACAGACAGACAGACAGACGGGGGCGAGTGACGTGAAAAAATCCAAGTTCTGACAGGCCTTGAAGGGCCTCCTCAGTGCGACTGCTTCCCTCCGGTCACCGCCTCCCCAGCCCGCCTTCGGACCAGTCCGAGGAAGGCCTCCTCACGCGCCTCCCGCCTCAGACGCGAGGCGACATCTCGTCGACGTCCGCAGAGGACCGACTGACAACGACAGCCGACATTTCGGCGACTCTGCCGAGCGAAGGCGCTAATTGCGGAGCTGCAGAAGCACCCACGGCGTCCAGGACTGCGAGGGTGACGTCGGCATCGGGATTCCTTGCCATCCGGTCGCCGGCTCAGTCACGCCACTGACACAATTGACCCATCCACGCTCGGACGCCATGTGCAAACACCTCGAGGCCGCTGAAAAAGGCCCGGCGCTCCCGCCCAGGTGGCGGCCGGATCGGAGGAGAAGGCACAAACCTCGGCGTGCAAAGACGCGCGAGAGGAGGATCAATTAGCCTTAATGCCGGCGCATATTAATGGCCGATCGAGGTCGTGTCCCCGTAATTACGAGGCCATTAAGACGACTGCCCTGAGGTGGAACGGCGCAGGGAGCTCTGAAGACAGTATTCCGTCGACCCGCCTCGCCTTATGCCTTCGCGGGGGAGACTGGAGAAGACTGGGGGGCAAAAAGGCGTGGGGTGGCGACTAAACGCACCGCAAGCCGGTCCCCACAACCCACCGCCGACGCGTCGACCGAGTGGTGGGCGGCGGAACGACGAGGTGCTCTCGGCGGAGGGTCCACAGATCCCCTCGCGCCACCCGCCTTCCAAAGCGGCTACGCAACGCGTGCTCGGGTCGACACTGCGGGAGGGATTGGACGCATTCCTCGGAGGCCGCGGGTTTCATGGAGCTGCCGGGCTGAGGTGCCTCGAGTGACCAGACCGACACCCGGCCGAGAGGCGACTGCCAAGACGCTCTTAATGCAATATTTATTGTCAATAATCACGAGTACTTAGTAAAAACCAGGAAGTCAATAAAGAATTTGCTTGGCGCGGTCACGGCCACGGCCACGGCTGCTTGTCAGTCAGTCAGCCAGTCAGGCCGTCTGTTCGCCTGTCCGTCCGTCCATCCGCCGGGCATGGTGCAACTGTGGCATCGTAGAGCAAAATGCACGCAAAGGGAGACGAGGAGTTGAGGAGGGCGGCGGCGGGGGCGGATAAGACATGTACGAGGGGGGGGGAGGACGGTTCCATCAATAATGTTGGGAAGACGATGGCGATGATGCGATCGGAGGGAGGGCTCGAGTGAGTCAGTGTGGATCATAACAAAAGGGGAGGCGGAGGACTGGGACGACGGGGGTGGAGGACCAGGTCACAGTGAGGATCCGAGTAAAATGCGAGTCATAAGGCATCGGGAGAAGTCAAGGCTGTTTCGGGTAGAAGGGCGCCTCGGCTCCAAGTCGGATTCGCTCCTGCACAAAGTACAAAGTACAAAGGCAAGTCGGAGTGAAAGAAAATCAAATCAGTGACCCTCCCGTCGTCCTAACATCCAACCGCTGGAAGTGAGGCGTAGAGCAATCGTCCATCAGACTTTTAGACCAAATCCCTTCTGTTAATTATGCGTACTGAAATGACCTTCGCCGATTGACCAATCAGAACAAGACACGCTAGTTGACGTTTCGCCCTCAGGCTTTTCCTTACACAACATCATCGTTTAATTCTAACATCCTGCTGCAATACTAGGATGCTTTGGCGACGGATTAAACTAGCCATTTAGGAAGTTTGCCCGCATTTCCAGTCGACCCTATTTTCGTCCGTCAATTCCTTATTACAGCCAGGTCTGTCAAGTCAAATCATCCGCCCCAAATCTGCCACTTCCTCCGGTTCTCCCTCCACTGCTTCAAAGGAGCCTAACGACCTAAAACAAGACCTGTAAGGACACCTACATTTCACTCTTTTTTTAGACAGTTTCGTGCAACCTCTCCCGGGCCGAGTGCACTTTTCCCTCGTGGACCAAATTCGGAGAGTCGAGTTCACCGAAGCTTCATCGCTCACTGGCAAACTTCTTATTCTGACAGGTATTCTGCCGCTCTTCCCCACTCAGTGAATTCTTATCCACTTTTAAGTCATTACTGCACGGTATGCTCATCAGAGAGATGCCTCACCTGCTGTCGAGCCAAATCGTAGAGGTTGGGATTTATCCGGGCCGCATGGCTCAGCTGGGCGAGGTGAACCAGATCGCAGGAAGCATCGGGTAGCGAACTGGCATCCGACTCGGCCACATCCAGCCACTGGTGCGTGCCGGCCGCGGTAGCTGTTGCCGCGTGGCTGTCAGCACCGCCGACCTGAGCGGCACCGCTCGATGACAGCCAGTCCGAGGGGTGACCGGGTGTGGGCGACTTTTTGACCGAATTGGAGAGTGAGAAGTCACTGTCCGAACCGTTGTAGTTCTAAAAGGTTAGGAGAGAACAATAGTCTATTGTCTGGACAATTACCAGTCGCAAAGCTTATTTGTAGACTAAGATCCTTCCCAGTGGATAGGCGCGGGAGGTTATTATTAGACTGCGGTCGTTGATTGGTCGACAGAGGCTTAGCTCTATTGGCCAGTCGTCGACCAATCACAGCTTCACACGGTTAAATACCTCAGAAATGCGTCCGCCACTTGGTAAACAGGGGAATAAGAAAATAGAAGCCCTTTACAAATATCTTAACATCTGTCGCATCCCCCCTCCTCCCCCAAGTGCCGCTTGTGGCGTCAATTAGCAGCCCGTCATAGTGAAATTTCCAAACTACAAATTGTATCCGCCTCCACCACGTAGTTTTGCCCAAATCAAGGCCATTTTAGGGGAAGTAAAAAGTACGTGAAAGGAGTTGACTAATTCTTCTTCTCCGCACACCCCACGCAATAAGGGGGAAGACGTTAGTGAAAGGACAGCAAGCAATTCAGGGGATGGAGTTGGCGGGTCGCCTCCCACGGATGCCTGCCTCGTCCGCCCACTCACCCGGGCAAGTGGGGACATCGCGTTTGCGTAGGGGACAGAGGAGGCCTCCCCCTGCACATTCGCCAAAACATGCATTCGAGCTAGATTTATGTCGCCTAAGGCGTCGCGGGCGCGGCCACAGGACGATACGGGACAGCGGCGTAAGTCCATGTCGCCCGACTACGGCCGAGTAATAATTTGGCGATACGGGGCATCCCACACCCCGCTTCCTACGCGCTCCGCCCCCCTCCTCCTCCTCCTCATCCTCGCCCTCTGTCAAAATTGACACTTTTATGGTTAGACGGAGATTATTTTTCGCCTTGTCCCCTGACCCGGAACTGTGGAGATTCGCAAAAGCCGGCGACTTTCGGTCTTAAGAGGAAAGGTGGGGGCAAGCGGGCGGACCAGGCCTTTGCTCCTCAGCCCAGGAGGCTGTGGTCGATGGGCACTGTTGTTTCGGCAACCCACCACCATCGAGTGGATCGACAAACCTTGGTGAAGACTCCACTTTTTTAAAGAGAACTCGTCACTAATTGGCGCAAATCTTTGTCAAAGAGGATTTAAGGGAGGCGGGGGGCTTCAAATACCCCCTCGCTGCGCCACCTACGCCCCCTGAGAGGGGTGTTTGTGTGCCCGGAGGGTTAAAAGGAGGGGAAAAAATCGCCCATTTCTCGAACTCGGAGTCACACACTCCACCGCGCACATTTTCGCGGGAAAGAGAAGAAGGAGAGGCAACCGGGCCGAGAACTCACGTGTCGGGCGATGTAGGGCACTCCGGCCGACTTTTTTCGCGTCAGGCCGTCAGAATCCTTCATCAGGTAGCAGTCGCCGGACGCGTTCAGCGCGGAGGAGAGGGGCAGCGCCGCCTGCGCCCCCCTGTTGCTGATGAGGCCGTCGTCCTCCTCGGCGTGGCCCGGGTACTTCCGGTGGCACACGAGGGCTGTCTTCTCCCCCACGAGTGAATCGGCGTCCTCCGTCGGCGGTTGGTAGTAGGGGTCGATTTCTACTCGGACAAAGGGCACGGGTGAATGGACACCTCTAGGAGAACGTGTCCGCCTCCCCCCCCCCCCCTCCAAAGAGCTCATCCACCGGACAAAGGAGACTGGCAGAAGTGGCGAGTTTAGGCAGTGGGGGACGAGAGGACGAAGCGCACGTGCCACGAGGCTTCCACCACTGCCGCGGGGGTCCGACATTCTCCTGAGAATGTCATTCTCCAATTGGGTGGACGTTTAAAATGACCTATGGCCGTGGTTATTTCCACAAGCACGACTCTCACGTCAGTCGGAGCCATTTTTTATCATTAAATCGCGTACGAGACGTGGCGGCGGGGGCGGAAGCATCTCCCGGCGAAGTGGAAGACATTAAAAGGCGCCCGATAAGGCGACAAGAAGGCACGAAAGGGGTGATTTGGCCGCCGCCATTCTGCCAAAAAAGATCCGACCAGAAGGCTGGGGACAAATTTTAGTTAAAATCGGACACTGAACCGTCGAAGCGAGACCGAGTGGGTTGTGAAAGTCGGGTGGAAGAGGAGGCAGACTGACCGGTTTGGGAGGACAACTGCGCGGTGCAGTAGTACGGCGCGGAGGTGACGACGGCCGGGGGCAGCGGTGGCGGCGAGGGCAACTTGTACTGGCGCGAGAGGAGACCGCCGGCAGAAGGCGGCGTCGGAGGAACCGCCGCCGCGGCGTTCCACGGCGACGCAGCGGCGTTTTTGCGACACTCTTCGCAGTCCGAACCGCCGGTGCACTCGACCTCCTCCCACTCCGAGTCCTCTTCGTCGATTGTCTCCTGAGTCGACTGCTGTTTCAACTGGAAACTGCTGCTGCTGCTGGCGGGTGGATACTCCTTCGACGGGCTGGGGCACTGCGGATCTGATGGAGAAGCATCGCAAAGTTGAGGAATGACAGTGGCGCGCCTCCCAGGAACAAAAAGCGTGTTTTGACGGCGGTGGAAGCATTTCCCGCCTGCCAGCTCCACTGGCTCGGCGTTTACGCGGCTCTCTGAACCAGCAAGGCGATGACCCCGACAATTTGAGAAAGCTCGGGCGAAAAAAAAACGGGGCAGATGCCAGTGACAAACCTGTCGGCGCAGCTGGATGGATGGCGCCTGCGGCGCGGGCCAAGCTGATCTCGTCCGTCTGCTGCTCCGCGTTGCAGAGGATGGTGGGCACCTTGTGGCTCTGTCCACCGATGCTGCTCTCGGCGTCCTCCGAAGAGAGGCGGCACCGTCGACCCACACCGGTCCGCCGGCGCCGGTGACAGCGACGATGGCAGGGCGAGGAGGTGGAGGAGGAGTTCGAGGTCGTTGCGGTGGTCGGCGGAGTGCTGGTGGTGGTCGCTGACGTGTCGCCGCCGTTGCTGCTGGTCTGGTGACGTCGGCGATGATGGCCGTGGTTGTGATGGTGGTGGTGGTGGCCGTGGCCGTGGCCTCGGCCGTGTTGACAATGGCCCGGCTTCCGCTTGCACTGGCGTTTGCGGTGTCGGTGCATCTGAAATGACGAATGGGCAGAGGTAGAGGACAGACCACAGCACTCCCTCTTGCCCCCCTCCCCCCCCCTCCTGCCGGCCGATTTCATTTGGGCGAACGGCGGACAGAGAGCGACCTGCCACCGCTACGGGGGACCCGTTGGAGAGTGCAGTCTCCCCACTGTCGAGACACGCCACTTCGCCACCTCATCCCGTCTCGGAATGGCGTGGAGCGCCGACCATTCCGCTGAAACCGACTCCACGGGAGGAGGGATCAACCGCGCGTCGGAGGCTGCTTCGTCAACTTCTAAGTCACCGGGAGGTGGCCACGACTCCTTACCTTATGCCGACACTTCCTCCCGTTCGCCCTCCGGTCAGCGTCTCCGGCCTCGAGGGCGGTGGAGCAAGTGCTCCCCGAGTCCGAGACCACATCCATCATTCCGCCCTCCCCCTCCTCCTCCTCCTCGCCGCTATTGGTGCCCGAGGTCACAAAATTCGTCGAGTTCGTGTCGTCGGTCGCTCTGCTGGTGGAGCAGGAGCTGACAGAGGAGAGGGAAGACGAAGAGAGGCCCGACGAGGAGGCGGAGGGACTTCGCGAGCCAGTGGTGGAGGACGAGGAGGAGGAGGAGGAAGTGGACGAGGCGGAGCCCGGAAAGTGCGACGAGGAGCAGCGGTGTTTCTTGCCGGAGCGCTTGGAGGAGCGTTTGCGCTTCCTGTTGCCGCTCGTTGCCTCGTTAGCCGAGGAGACGTCTGCCATCTCCATGCCACCACCGCCTTCGTGTTTATTCTTGAGGATGCCTTTTTCCGGTTGACGGCAGGAATTTTCGCGAATCACGGTCACTTGGGAGGTCTGTTGGCATCACAAACGACACCCAGTCAAGGGGGATTTTAAGGAGAACAAAAACAAGACACTGTAAGCTGAAGCGGAAGTCTCACCCCAGCGTCCGCCTCTTCAGTCGAAATTGCTGACGTGGACATCACCTTTCGCGCGGACTGGACGCTCATCGCGCCCAATTCCACGCCGCCGCCGTCAAGCGAGAGCGTGTTGCCGGACAGCGGCGGTGTGTTGACGCTACCGTTCGTGGCCAGAGGTGTCTGCGGGGTAGACATCCAGGGCGAAGAAGTGCCGACGAACATCGAGTTGGCCGTGGCAACCGCAGCGCACACTGCGGGTCCCAGAAAGGGAAGAGGCGGCGGAGGTGGAGGCAGCGGCCATGGCGACGAAAAATCAATTAGTGGAGGTTGTCGTTGTTGCATCAGGACATTCCCGGTGGCGGTGGTGGTAGTTACAACCGCGTCCGACACGGCCAGTGTCGGTGGCGTGTTGGCCACCGCCGCTGGTGCGGTAGTCTCCCTCGCGTGTTTCATTTTATCCTCCCGGTAGGAAGGCATCGAGCCGAACTTAATCTTCCCTCCCGCACTGCCGCTCTCGTCCTTCACGCTGTCGTCGCCATTCCGGCCCAGTTCTGGACCGGACTCGACAGTCCCATTGGCGCCAGCTTGGAGACTGTCTCCGCTACTGACACCACCACCACCAGCGCCGCCGCCACCACGTTTCCGTCGACGATTTCGATTCTTGGAAGAGGACGAAGCCGAGGTGTGTCGATGCCGATGCGAACGCGAGGAATGACGGGATTTGTAGTGCAATTCCATGTCGTCTAAGGATGCGCCACCCGGACGAGAATTGCGGTTGCACAGACACATGGAGTCCATGCTGTTGGCAGCCGTGGTGGTTGCGGTGGTGTTGGCGGAAGACTTCCCCAGTGATGAGTCGAAAAGAGGAGGCGAGAGGCGACTACCTGGAGAGGAGAGACAGCGTTTCCTTTTGGAGCCATAGCGGAAGCCCCTGTTGTTGAGATTTCGACGCCTGTAAGATTTGCGTACAAGCACTTAGATCATAATATTCGCTGTAATGAACCATCTACTTAAATTAATAAAGTAGACATGTTTATAGTCTGGGGGGAATTCACGGGCCGCTACAAACGATGAAAACGTCAGGTTATGAACCTGGGCAAGAAAAGTGAAGGCAAGAAAAGATCCAAATACAGAGTGGAGAAAAAGGCACGTGTACATTTGGAGTAAAGGGGGTTGCAGCTCCGGGGACCCAAAAAAAGGAAAAGGGAAGCTTTACTCAAGTGCTAACCAGAACATCGGAAGGTTGCTGAAGAAAAAACACTCGCAGCCACGCAAGCACGAGGAATAACTCACCTGTAGAAGAAGATAACACCGCAGAGACAGAAGAAGACGCAGGCCACCACAGCGGCTAGGATTGATATTAGGTAGACGGTGTTCACCTGTGCGGGCGGCGTTAGTCCCTCTGGGAGAAAAAACAGTCCCACTACGTTGATTTATTTGCAATTATGAAAATCTACACAAATTCACATCGCCTGCAGTACCTGGGCTCTTATCAATCGCCTGAAGGTACATCCAAATTAGTCCGGAAATGTCCTCATCCGGGTAGACGGAGAGGTGGGATGCCTTGGTCCGCAGTTTAGTCGAGGAGGCGGTCTGGTTGGTGTTCGGTTGGTGATGAGAACAGGCGGGACCATGCCAACCGGGCGGACAGAGACAGAAGGCGCCGTTAGTACAAATCTGCAGAAGAGAAGGGGCAAAGAAATGCGCGGTCTGCTGAAAGAGAAGCCGAGGGTGGGGGAGTGCTGCCCTACCCCACGTCCCGAACAGGTGACATTGACGGGTATAGCGGAACCCGTGGGCAGGTTACATCTGACAGCCGGGTGAATGAAGTCGGCAGCCTCGTTCGACAGGTCTTGAGCGGCCGGAAAGAGTCCTTTGGGGCACTTGGATTGAACTGCAACGGCGGTGGGTTTGATACAGCGTTTTTGGAAACAGAAACGACCGTCATTGCACGAGGCTCCCTCCGGAACGTAGCTGAACTTCTGGGTGCTCGCCACATACCTAAGAATTGGTAGTACGTTAGGCTCAGCGTCTGTAGGGCGGCAAAGACGAGATTCAGCGTGCCCAATGCTCGGTGAACATAAGTAAAAGTCAGAGCCTATTCCCATCTTTCATAAATGAATGCTGCCCGGAATCCCGTTCAATTGGTCTAAGGGGTAAGGCTCACGCGCTAGTCATGCGGTCGGCGGAAAGAGTAGACTTACTGACATTGGATTTTCTGGTTTTCGTGCTGTGTTCGAAGATTGAAGAAACTCAGTGATCGAGCTTCTACGGGGATGGGCTCATCACTTCCATTCTGGCAGTGAAGAAGTCCGCACATCGTATTCCTACCAAAGAGCGATAACATGATCTTAACCTCGTATCTTCAGGGGTCCACCAACGGCCTCCGGTAAAACTCACTCCTCCTCGCAGACCACACCGTCGCCACACGCAGAATCGATGTTCCTGTTCATTGTGTTGTAGCAGTACTCATTCCCTGTCTGTGCGTTCGGTCCCCAGAGCGCTTTGCAATGGCTACTTCGGGTTGGACACCGGCCTTCGTAGCAGAGGGCTTCCTCCTCCACGTTATTGTCCTTTCCGCCCTTGCAGGGCATTCCGTTCTCGAGGTACAAATCTCCCGGACATTCAGGCTAAAACGAATCGGATAATCTACACCTACTTATATTCTTATAAGTAGATGGTTATTATCACGGCGTGTGATGGTGCTTGCCTCCATGCCAGAGCAGAATTCAGGCAGATCGCATTGATCTCTGGCAGGGCGACAGAGGCGTCCCCGCGCGACCAACTGGCAATTTCGGCAACATCCGCCCTCCACACAGACCGCGTGAACGTCGGCGAGACAGGTCTTGGCATCGCAACAGCCGAAAGCGGGGGAGTTGAGGCTCAGGTTGAAGGAGCCCTCGGCGGTGGGAGGCAGACCGATGGGCAGACCCTGTTGCAAGGGCTCGCATTCCTCCCCACGATCGATGACCCCGTTGCCGCACAAATCGACACGGAGGGATTCGCGCTCCTTTAGGAGGAAAAACGCACTATTTTCACGAAAGGAACAAAAAGAAGACATCCGATGCCTTCACAGCCCGTCAGATCGACGAAACGCCGCATTGAGGTCCTCGACACGCTTCCATCGCCTCAGTTACAGTCTGTTTCGCCCTCTCCTAATGCTTGACAGCCTCCTATCACGTCACGAATTCAATGTAGACCCCTGCGATTGCACGGCTCATCCACTCTGGTGAGGGGACGAGCGGTCGGGAAAAGGGATGCACTCGTCCTGAGCTTCTCGAGGAAGGAGGAACAAGCAGAGACGAGGGTCGGTGCTGCGCCGAGGTGCAGTCAGTGGTGCGGCCGCGCTGGTCTCCTTCTCCTCCTTTTCCTAACCAACGCGGGCATTGGAGAAAGGGCGGGAGGAGAGGGAGAGGCGACGACGCCCCGTTTTTGCCCTCAAATATCCCCTGACAAAATTATGTACAATCCACTGTAGATTAAGACATCTTTTAGTCTCTGTGTCTCCCGACCGACCGTCAGTCTCCGAAAGATGCGCGAACACACTTGAAGGTCCTCGGGAGGCCTCGGAAAATTCAAATGGAGGAGGAGAGGGGGCGGAGGCGGAGGCGGGGGCGACGAATTCGTCAACTTTAGCACCGCCGCAATCACGAGTTCTGGACTCATCAACCACCGACTTGACGAAATTGCAAGCATGCTGATGAAGGCGTAACTGCTCCGACCGAGCGTCAGTCGTCGGCAAAGGAGTGGACAAACACGAGAGGCTTCAGGAGCCTTCAAACAACTTATGAGGAGGAGGAGGAGGGAGAGAGAGGGACGAGTTTTTTAGCCTTCGGCGAGGTGAAAACTTCTACCGCCCACGACGTCGTCTTGGCGACAGAGTGGGAGAGAGACCCACCAGTCGCCACGGCCGGGGGAAGCTCTGACGGCGGCGTGGCGGAAGGCGGGGGAAGAGCGCGCAAACCCTCTCGCCGAGGTCTCAACACCGGGAAGCGGAGCTGAAAGACTCTCCCCTCGCGGCAGCCTCGCCAAACGTTGCGCCTCCGTCTCCGGCCCGAACGAGGCTCCTTCGGCCGACCGTAGCCCAGCCCAGCCCGCTTGGCGCCTCGCTCCGAATCGGGCGTCACTCGTTCGCCGCCCTCCTGCCGCCATTCCGCGATGACGGCGGAGCGTCGAAAGACACTTTTCAAGAAGTCTCATTTTTAATTCACAATAAAAAGGCCTTCGTCCGTCGAGATGACAGCGGCAGACGCAAGGTGGAAGTCGGACGCGGACGCCCTCATTCTCAGTGGACAGGGCGCCAAGTCGGCACCATCGCTGCGCGGAGCCTTGGCAACGAGTTTCTCGGCTCCAGAAGCACACCATTGAATCACCGCGGTTGACATCCCGCCTTGCCACGAGGATGTGGGAGCATTACGGTCACAAATAACCGCCCCCCGGGGAGGCGGAGGCGGGCGTGGGAGCGGCGCGCGGGGCCAATTTTCCCGCAAAATTCCTCGGCAGACCACAACGCCGCGCGGGGGGAGGTGGGAAGGAGAAAAGAGCTTCGCGGCGATGATGAATGGCGGAACGAATGACGACACCCGTGCACCAGGCCGCAGATCAAAGACGGCCACTTTGGGCGCTCCAAGAATGCGCGAGGGCGAAAGAGCGCATGGAGTCGGCGCAGGGGACAGTCGCTTTAGCGGGTGGAAGAGGCCTCCCGAGAAATCCGCGACGCCTGAAGTCGCCCCACCTCCGGGTTTCGGGGCGAAAGGGCAGCCCCAGTGCCTGTCCTGACCCCCAAACGCCGCGATAAAAGTGGAGAACGCGAGGAAGCGCAGCAAGGCAGCCTTCCGCCCCAAGTCTGCAGGATGCCCGAGCTTATGCTATTGCGGCCCCGGACAAAGGTGGTTCCTGGGGACCGAGGTCCGCCCGCCGCCCAGCAGAAGTGGAGGCGAACGGCTTACCTGCAGCTCGGTGGACCGCAGACAGGCCGACATGCCACTGAGGAGGGCCAGTCGCAGGCGAGAGACGTCGCCCCGTGAGAAGACCATGTTCTCGTCGCAGCTGAAGGGCGAAGGAGGGAGAAAAGCGGGTAAGGCGAGGGCGGAGGGAGGAGACACGAAGGCGAGTAGTGGGGGGCGGGCGTGACAAGTAGACTTGCCTGTACATTTGCGGACAGGGGATTGAGTGGATGCCGAGGATCTCGGCGATGGACCTCGAGACTAGAGTGGCCACGCGGAACTCGAAATCCGTCACGTTGACCTGGAGGCAGAGGGGAGAATATTTCGAAATTTCAGGGGAAAGTGTGTAAAAAGAAACATGCCCCGCCTGGCGGAATTCAGAGCATCCAGTGTGTGTGTGTGTGTGAATGCGCGGAAGGGGAGAAGCAGGAAGGTGGCCTGACACCTGTTTTAGCCTGGAGGTGAACGCGTGGGACTCGGAGTTGTGAACAAATCGCATCGCATGCGGTGAGACACCGGGAGGACGAGGCAAGTCAACACTGCTCGCGACTCAAGGGGAATGAAGGGGGCGCGCCGACCTTCGGGAGAGTCTTTTGAGTTGGATCAGCGGTCGGGGAGGCGGAAGGAGACGAGGATGAAGGCACGGGGACGAAAAGGGTGGAATGAGAGGGAGAAGTGCCTTCGCAGAAAGCCTCCACAATGAACTCGGCGCCCAGCACCGATGAGCGCCGTGATGGAGAAGGAAGACGCTGTGAGGGGCAGTCGCATACGTCGCGGCGCGGAGGCGGGAGCGCGGAGAGAGGACGAGTCTGTGAGCCGTAGAATGGGCTGGGGGTGTGGTTTGAGCGTGTCGACCATTCTACCCAAAATGTTTCGCGCGATTCGACTCCGGCGGGACGAGACTGTCGGCGCAAGGCCCCGAGCCGGGGAAATCGCCCAAAAGTTTAAGCACTCAGCCCGAAAGACGCCGAGTAGAAGAGAAAGGGCACATGCTACTTATGAGAAAATAAGTAGAGGCGAGAACCTAGCGGCGCCCGATAAAACGCGGAGGAAGCGTCAATCAAAAATTCATCACGCACTTAAGTGAGCTTCACTTGGACCTCAGATGCAGCCCAGAAAGGGAAAAACGAGCTTCTTGTCCTCAAAGGGAAAGGCGCTGCCCTAAACCCTCCAACTCTCGGATGGCGAAGAAAAACGATCCTACGTTGGTTTACATGGAAACGAATGCACTGCTCGCAAAATATGCAATGCGGAGAACGTTGGGGAAGGCAAGCGAGCCCGGGGCAACTCGAAGGAGGCCAAAATGAACCTGCGATGGCGTGACCCCCCCCCGTTCCACCTAACCTGAAACATGCTGCGCCCCCTCTTCCCCCCATTGAAGGGCCCCAAAGTCGAATAAATCGCCTCGAAGCAGAAAATTTAAAACGGACAGGGGAATGGACGGCCTGCGTGCGAGGAAGGTTTAGACGGGGACGACGGGAAGGAGGAGGGACAGTTGGGCCGTTGTCAGAGAACTGTCCGCGACTCCACCTCCCCCGACGAGGTCTCGACAAACCAATCGGGTGTCTACGCCATGAAACGACTTCTTTTTGTGCTCGAGCAACTGCGGAAAAGGCGTACTGGTGAGGGCGGAGCGGTGGCCGCGAATGAAAGTGCCTCGCCATGGCCAGAGGAGGAAGAAGGGGCCACAGAGCCCACTTGGCCTGAGACATGCCGCTGACACCCAGGTGGCGTCGTAGCTGGAGCGTGGAATGCCCAGCAAGCGGACGCAGCGCGGCTGTTAGTCGCCTTTTCAGGAGAACTCGGACACAGAGGGCCGCGGGAAGACCGCGACGAGGAGATGCGAGGTGAACGGAGTGGTGGCGCTTCGCGGGCTCGGGCCAGAGCCCTGGCGGTGCGTCCGGGCCGCGGTCGAGACGAGCGCGGACAGCACACGCGGCCGAGTCGGGACGAGTGAGGAGGCGGGGCCGAGAGCAATAAAAAGGCCGCCATGCGTGGCATTCATGCACCAGACATGGCAGGTTACAAACAACAATCGCATTTCATGCGGCGATAAAAAAGCCGCCCTGCTGGTGACGCTCAAACTCCTGTCTGCTTCGTCTCGCGGCCGAGGGCGGAGCTCCGAGTGAACGACAATAACAATTAACAACTCGCCTCGGGTACAAACTCCGTGTTTTCTCCCCTTTTTTAGCTTAATTATTAGGCGGAGGGGGGGGGGGGGGGCCGGCGGGAGCGGCGCAGAAGAGTGAGGACGAAAGTGAGGCGAAGGAGGGAGAAAACTGTGGCCAAGCAGCGACTTCTCGGGGAGCAGCGACGCGAGTTGCGGTGCGCTGCCGCCCGAGGAGGCCGCCGTGGCAAGGAAAGCTGAGAACGCCCGAGGCTCAAGACGAGCGGAGATGCCCACGGTGACACTCCGTGTCGAAGCAGCAGTGGGGGGGGCAGAAGAAAAACACCAGCGGCCATAATCAAGGTCGAATGGCCGGTGAACGGAGGAAAACAGGCAATGGGAAAACTTTCTCTCGTCCCCCCTTCGCCTTTACCGGGAAGAGAAAAGCGCGACGCCTGCTTGGGGAGGGGGGGGGCGAAGGCGACCGGGCTGAGACGATGAGTCATCAGAAAGGGGCACGCGGGGGGGGGAGGGCGGAGTTGGAGGGACGCGAGGCGATTATTCACGCAGTCAGCATCAAGTGCTGTCCGGTGTGAGCACCCGGTTCGCCACTCTCCGACACTCCATCGCGCCTCGCCTCGCCTCTGCGACATGGCCGGAGTGGGCGGTGTGGCGGCGGTGGTGGAGGAGGGGGCGGGAAGCCGCCTTGTCCAAACACACCCGCGACTTTACGCGTCGCTGCGCCGCCACGCCGCAATCGCCTCTCGCTGGCTCCTCGGAGGGCGGTCAAGCGAGTAAAAGCCGGGGCGAATGGACGCTGGTCCGCCAATCACGTCCAGTCAAAAGTGTTGTCATTCACCGAACACACTTTCCCCGCTCACCCGGGCAAGGCAGGAGACACTTACGGTGGTTCGACCGGCTCTCGGGTTGTGGACGCAGAGGATGAGGAGAAGAAGGAAGAGAAAGAGGACGGGGCAGAAGAGGAGGAGGAATAGGAGGGGGGGGGAAAGGGAAGGAGGAAGAGGAAGAGAAAAAAACGAGTAAGGGAAGGGGGGAGAAGGGGGGAGGAAGAGGAGGAAGAAAAGGGAGAGAGAGAAGGCCAGAGCCGATGGAATGGAAGGCCTTCAATTCCAAATGACCCACGTCGCTACCCCCCGGGGCACCGACGGCCAGACTCAGCCAGAATTCCCGTCCGAAACAGGCAAGGACAATTTGTGCCACGACGGGAGTGGAGAGACCGCCGAACACACACAGCAACAGGCGCACAGGGGAGTTTTTGGGGGAAAAAGAGTCAATGGGGCCGAGCACAGCGCCACCACCGCCGCCCGCCCAAACGCATTTTCCCCAAGGACGGCCCGGAAAGCACCGCAGCTCGGCCGCAATCCGTCGTCACGAGAAAGTCGCTTGCGGTTCGAGCAGGGCGTGTGACACCTTCTCCCGCCTCCGCCTTCCCCATCCCCCCAAGGCCGAAGCCCGAGCGCGAACTGTCAAAATGCCGGGACTGGCGAGGGGGGGGGGGTGAAGGCGATTTTTTTACATGAGACGGTTGTGAGAAGGCACATTAAAATCAGCTGTGAGAGGGGATGAGGAGAGATTGGCGGCAGACGATTGGGTCGGGCAGTCGAGCGGAGGTGTCAATGTCACTGCCGAGCCGAACGCTCGGCCAGGGCTTTTGGCGGGGGGGGGGGGGCGGAGAGCGGGGCCCGAGTGTCGGGAATGCGGACTTTATAAGCTGAACGCTTCTTAGTCGCCCACTCACCCTCACCACCGCCGTGCCCCGGGGCGTGCAGATGGAGCCGGGGATGGCCAGGTGATCCACCTCCTCCACGAAGTCGACCTCGGTGGAATCGGTGAGGAGCAGTGAAATGTCGGGCCGCCGAGAACCCGGCTGCCGGAATGCGTCCTGCGGTGACGAGGGCCGCGAGTCGCCCTCCTCGCCCTCTTCCACGCCTCGACGAGACCGACGCTGCTCGCCCTTGTCCCCCAGGCTCTGCTCCGAGCGATAGCGCTGGAGGTTGTTCAGTGTGGCCTTGATGCTCTGCACTATGGGCGCTCGATTGCCCAAATTCCAGACTTGCGTTCGCAGAAGGTGGAGTTGAATTGGCAGATCCCTGAAGTGCTGCATCAGGGATGGAGGACGTGCGTGAGAGGCGGGACAGATTAGGGGAAGTGGACAAGTGCGAACTCACCAAATTGACGAGATTCACCACCGAGGCCACGTATCGCAGGGTTGTTGTGAAGTTGCCTCTGAACTGGCGCAGCTGAAAGGACAAAGAGGTTCACTGAAGCCTTCTCGCACGCCTCCTGAGCCTGACTCGACAAAATAACGGTGATCCACTCTAGTCCGGTCGACCGCAGCTTGCGTCAGCCACCACCACAACCTCTTTGGCCGGCGAATGCCACCGAACAATTTTGACGACATCCATCCAATCAGAGGACGGCAATTTGAGCTGTCAAAAGACACTCAACTGGATCACATCTCGAATCGCGGCCGGCGAGCCTCAGGCCTCCCGACGACTCATGGCAGGAAGAAGAAGTGCCGAGATCTTCTAGACGAGGCTCGGGCCTGCCTCTTTCCCCCCACGTGGTGAACGAGACGTTAACTCACCAAGCTCTCATCCACAATGAACTCTAGCCAGAGGGTGTGGACAGCCTTCGTGAGGTCGGGCAGTCGCTGACTCGCGGAGGTTTGCATCATGGCCATTAAATCCACCGGTTTCCAGAAGGTGCGCATCGAGGCGTCTGGAAAGGCAGGGACTAATAAAGAAGGCTTAGACGGGATCGTCTCGTCCCGGTGGAACGGGAGTGGACGGCGTGAGGGGGGGGTTGGGGGAACTCACTGAGGGCAATGCGAGACGCGGACCAGGGGAGAACGATGTGCGGCGCTGTGTGCGGGTCACAGGCGGGACAGGGCAGCGGGAGGATGACGAAGGTGGTGTTGCCCACGTGGAGCGCCCCCCTGGGGTGAAGGAGAAAAGTAAATGCATCGAAAAGCCTCGCAATTCGACCACGGCAGCTTCCAAGGCGCCATGAGCACGGGGACTAAAGCACTTTACTTCTCCAAGCGTCTCCGCCCGGCAGACGGAACCGCGGGCGAATGGGTCCGATGGCCGAGTGGAAGGATCCCGCATTTTACCCGACAGGGGGGACCTGCTCGACCCCGGTTTGGGAGTCCGGTCACGCGGTGAGGTTTCTAGCCCCCCTTCGCCTCGGATTCCGCCCATCCCGCCTGGTCGGATGGGCGTGTACCGGAGCGTTACGGAACCGACGCAATTGCGCCAAAATGAACCGCTTGTTCGTGGACAATTCCACTCCCAAAGGACAAGACGCCAGTCTTGCGGGCAGCAGAGCGGTTAGAAATAGGATCAGGGCGGGAGGAGGAGGGAATGGAGAACTGGGAGTGGTGGAAGGCACACACAAAAAACCACAAACCTCAGACCGGAGCACGTATCCACGGCAACGAAGGAGGTATTTGGCGCAGACACGACTTCTCCAGTGTAGAAGCAGTCGTCCAGTTTCTGAAATGCATGATCGGGTAAGGCGTTAGGCGGCCAGTACGGACAGTTTTTACTAAAACGGTCGCAGCTGGGGCCGCCATCGCGCCCGGTCGTGAATCCAGTCGGTCGGTGGCGCAGACAGGGGGGTGGGGGCGGAGACGAGGGAGAAACGCGCCCTGCCCTTCCGGCCGTCCCGCGGCCGAATCGGTCACTTCGACGAATCCGCCGCCGAGCATCGCCACCGCCAGCGGGAGCAGTGGCAACGAAGGACGGACATTCTCTCCGCCGTGTCGTTAGGGGGGCCTGGCGATGGCCTCCTCCACTCGCCCACCCCCGCGAGTCGGGACGCCGGTAAGCCGCCGAATCGCCCGACGTGCGCGGCTCTGCCACCGACATTTCGCCTCGGTCAATTGGCCTGCCGGTGGCGAGTCGGGTGGAAGGAAATGTCAGCGGTGGAGGAGAGTGAGGAGGTGGCACAAAAATCCTCCACTTTATTTCGACGCCCGCGTGAACGGCGGATGATGGACCACTGCAGTAGGCCTTAAAATGTGCGAGTTTGGGCTGCACGAGAGGCAGATCATAAAAACAATGAGGAACGCGGCCTGACAGACTGGCAGGCGATCGGGCGGGCGGGCGGGCGGGCGGAAAGGCAAGCAGGCGGACGGGGAGGCGAGCGAGCGGGCGGACGGGCAGGCAGGCGGGCAGGGGCGTAAGTCCATTTATCACGCAGAATCTGCCAGCCAGAGTGGACGGGCGGTGGTGCTGCAGCTTCAAAAACTCCGTTGGTGAAGAGGAGGACAAAGAGCGAGGCGGAGGGCAACGGCGTGTGCGTGGTACAAGGAGTTTCCCCGCCACTCGACGGTTCCCGGCCCGACTGCTGACGAGATCGCGAGGCGCTGCCATTCCTCGACTTCAATGCCCTAACCCTTCGCGAGTGGCAGCGAACAGCGCAGAGGCGGACGAGTTTGGGCACGGGAAACTGCAAAAAGCGTCTCGCTTGCGACGAAAAAGGCGATCCTCCGGCTCGTTCGCAGAAAACTGAAGGACGAGGCTGCTCCCGTCGATGAATGCCATTGCGCCTCAGACGCTGAATTGGGCAGACGGTGGGAAATTCCCCTCCAAAAGAGCACAAACAGCTGAAATGGGCGGCGGTGAACTATTCGGTCGTCCGCACAACTTTAGTGGCTACCGCGGCAACAGCAAATGCCAAGAAGATGGGAGTAACCGCGACGCTGTCGAGCGCCACATCGAGGAGCGTAGCAGAAGACGTGGAGGAAGGCTTCCACACGTCAATCCTGTCGAAGAAAGGGTTTTTACTTGAAGGTGCTGAGTGGAGGTGGAGTCCAATTGGCATTTTGAAGTCGGCGGTCACGAAAAGTCCCCCCCCCGGCGGCGGTGCATTGGCACAGGAGCAAACCACGGCCATTCTTGGCGGCGACTTCACGATTGAATCGGAAATGAGGTGGAAGGTGGGGCGATAAAAGCCGCTGGAAGAGGACGGGGAGGAGGCAACCTCCGCCACACAAGATTACACTTTTGCTCATCGAAATGACCTGCTACCGAAAGACCGGACTTTGACAAAGTCGCACGCACGCGCGGCATGAAACGGCGCCTTCCCCGGCCGCCCGCCTCTCCGCCTTCACCGGAACAACGCACTCCGCCAGGAACCTTGGGACAAAGCGGCAGGAGAAGGGGATTCTGGACAGGCGCAAAAAGCGGATCCCCCTCCAGGGACGGAGCTGGAGGTATCGGTGGAGGAGGAAGGGAGCCTTTTTTTGCAGCCGTCCCTCCCGCAGATGCGCTTCCCAAAGGCCAAGGCGGAGAGACGCGAAGGAGGACGAGATGTTCTGCTGTTGGTTGCATGGCGTGAACTTTTGCCTCTCAGTTGAGAGACCCTCGGAAGCTGATGCTGCCGCGGCTTCATCAGCCCGTCATTTACGTGGAGTTTCTGAGCCCCGCCCTCCACCACGAACCCCGGGGTGAGGGAGGTCGACGCCCGTCGGGGTTTCCGAGCAGGCGGATGACAAAACTCCTCGGATGGAGGCGAGAGAGACTGCGGGGGAGGACGGGGGGGGGAACGATGGAGAAGTGGACGCGTCTCAGGCCATGGGAAGACATCATCTCGTCTCCAAGAGAGGACAGGTAGGGGAGGGAGGGTGAAAACAATCACCACAAAAGCGATCGTGGGGAAAAAAAGTTGAAAAAGGAGCCGCCTCACCGTAGACTCGACCTCGGAGACCACGCCGTTCCTGTTGCGATGGAAGAGGGTGGAATACTCGCCGTCGCCGGTGAAGACACTGGAGAAGGGAAAAAAGGCAATGAGGTTCGGTGGAGAATCTAAACTACCCTCGGGCGCGGAACTCCTCCAAAAGGAGGCTGCCTCGGCTTCGACAGCGATTTCCACCTCCAATTCCTCACGACTACTCAATGAATGTCGCCGTCTAACGAACATGTCTTCTTCGGAAAGCACCCAGACGATCGTGTCAGGGTCGAGGAGGTCTCTCGAGTCCTCCTCGGGCGGACGGCGGTTTCCTACATCGATGCAGGTGCCGAGAGCCCTCAAAGTGCATCGGCATAGTCAACTCGCAATGCCAGACGAAGGACGCTCCTCGCCGGTCCGACAACTCCGTCGACGTGGACTTAAAACTCGCCGGACCACAAGGCGATAAAACCGTTGATGGCGACTGAGGCGGTTAAGAGTGTCACACCCTCTGCGGTCGACAAAAAAACGAGTTCTGGTCACATCTGGGCTGGGCGAAGACCTCCACCTCGAGGCGCACGGACCGGTGCCGAGGGGAGCGTGGCCCGACGCATGGCCGACCACCACTCGTGCGCCCGGCCAAGCCGCTCGTGAATCGCGCCGAGGGGAGACGCCTCGGGCCGCCTCTCGCCTCTCCCGGTGGGGCGTGGAGAGCGCACAACTGCCTCCTCCGGCCACGTGAATCGCCTCCGCCGGCCTGACTCGTGTCTCGCCACTGACTCAGGGGTGACTCGTCGCCTCAGCTATGCAAAATTAAACGTGGGGCGGATGAAACGACCGCGAGAGGGTGGCGAATGTCCCGATACCACAAAATATTCGCAGGCAAATGGGGATGCAGAGGAGGAGGGAGGGTGGGCGAGGGAAGAAAGCGAACGCCAGCAATAAACCGCCCCCGCCCCATCCTTCTTTTAGGTGAGTCGGCTCGTTTAGGCGCGAGGAGAGAATACTTTTGTGGCAGTTAGTGGCGGCCGGGCGTGAGGCCTCTCGACGGCCGGTGGTCGCAGGCTCGCAAGTCCCTCGCATCTCTTTCGCCTCGTCCAACTGCGTTCAGCGCTGACGGAAGAAGTGGAGAGAGGTGCGGAGGAAAGGAACGCCTCCTTGTTCTACTGCTTCGACGACTTTCTCACCGAGGCCATCCAGTGACGAAGGCATCTCAACGAGGAGGTCCTCCTGAGAGGCGAGGCAAGTAGCTAACGCCCCTCAACGCACCACGTCTTCATTCCTCCTACTGTCCGGCGGCTGTTTGATCGACAAAGCGCTCCGAGTGGTCGCATTACGACACTCATGTCTCTCTCGTCCACATGCACACACAAATGACAAAACAGGGAGAAGCGATGAGGCGAGGCGCCCTCGGATGGACGAGTTGAGGGAGAGTTGCCCGTGAGTGATGCGGTAAAGTGACGAGAGTTTGTGAGGCGAACTCGTCCGAACGCAGGAGATCCTCGCCCGAGGAGGCGGAAGACACTCGAGAATCTCCCTCGCTGACGCCTCCGAGTTCCCATCCAAACCTCAGAATGCAATGTGGCCGCGTTCTATACGAAGCCAATGGACATCGGGGAGCACGGCAACGCATGCCGTCGGCCGGTGCGGTGAGAAGGTGGGGAGGAAGGACGCGCAGCCGCTGTTCGTCCACGGGCTAACAGGCCACCCAGTGACGACGGTACCCAGAGAGGAGGTCCTCCTTGAAGGAGAGGAAACTAGACAACACCCCCCCCCAACGCTCCACAACTCAGTTCCTCCCTTTTCACGGCTGCTTGATCTCCAGGGACGCTCCGAGTAGTCCGTACGACGGACTCCACACACACACACACACACACTCACACACAGCCAAATGACAAAACGGCGAGGAACGATGAGACCTGGGCTGACGTTTAGGCGAGAAATCTTCGGCAATCGGCCTGCTTCGTGCTTCTCCCCCGCCCCCCCCCATCAATCTCCTTTTTTCCTGTTTCCGTTTTTGTTACTTCGTGCGTGCGTGGCGGGGGCAGAGGAGGAAACCCGCTTGACCCGCCGTCCACCTGTGACCGATGATTAATCAAACGTCCGAGGCAGCGAGGAGTCGTCGAAAAAGACACGCCTTTTTGATCCCGGACCAAGATTAATGAGGCCTGCTAATCACTGTGCCCCCCAACCCTCCTTCCCGGACCACCTCCCTTGTCTTTTGCCGAGGCCTCGTGGCAGGGCAGCGAGCGGAGGCCGACGGCGAGCCGAGGCGCCCGGGCTCAAGTGGGTCGAGGAGCGGGCGGGGCGGCACTTGGAAGAGCGGTGAAGGTGAACCCGCGGGAGGCATGCAAGGACGTTACCTCGACTTTCTCACTTTGATTTGGATCGGTTTGGCCGAGTCCAGCAGACTGAGGTGAAAGTGCGCCTGGCTGAAGTAGGACTAAAAGGGCAGAACAAACCAACGAGTGAGTTTCTCGTGGCCCGGTCAGCGGGCAAGTTGTCGGGTGGACGGGAAAAGCGGAGAAAAGGAGTCTCGGGGCATCGTGTGGCCACGGCAACCATCAACCCAAAGTGGCCGGCCACGTGTACATTGCGTTAAAGCTGTCCAATGAAGTGGGTGAGTGGAGAAAGGGGTGGAGGGAAGAGGGAAAAAGAGATCCGAGCGCTTGAAACAGCACCAAGGGAGCTACCGAAGGAAAAGAAAAGCAAAATAAAGCCTCTGAAAGGCGGCCACTTGAATGACTCCGCCCTGCGCCCATTCGTTCACCGCCGCCGTCGTCCTTTGGCCGCCCGCTTACTTCTGTCCGGAGGCAGGCAAAGGCTGGAGGCGTCCGACTGACGAGGGTTTGGGAGAAGAAGAACGCTTCCGGACGCAGGAGACCCTCACCGCGAGGCGGCGGGAGGCACTCAAGGGCTTCCTCGAGGTCCCTCGCTGACGCCTCGGGTTCCCGCCCAAACCGCCTCGCGAAGTCAACCTCGGAGACTGCTCCATTGCCTCGAGCACTCGCCCTCTCCGGAAATGCTGACACTACGAGGGGGTGGGGGCGGAGGGGCGGGAGACGAGCAAACGCTCCCTGAGTCGTCGGCCGGTCAACAAGGCCAGTTCTTTCGGGCGGGCGGGAGGCACCGGAGCCAAATTTCCCGGGTCCGAGGCGCGATGAAAAGGCGGAAAAGTCGCGGGAGCGTCGGCGGAGACGCCAGAAGGCGCTCCGGTGTGCCGGGATCAGCGTCCACGTGACAGGCATACGTGTAAAGTCGTGCGTTAAGCGCGCGTTTGACAACTGTTCTCTGTCTTCATTCTCACTTCTCATGAAATCGCGTGGCGCCCGGGGGGGGGAGTGAGGGCGCGGGGCGGGGGGGCAGAAATGTCGGCAGGAGTTCCGGTGAGGAGGAAACCGCAGGACGCGTCGTTTGCCGAGGCTCCACTGACTCGATGCGACTTCTTAGCGTCCAAAGGCGCGGAGATTTTGTCGCCTGCTGGTTTTGTCCGCTCGGGCGCGTCCAACACCCCCGGGGGGGGGGGGATCCCGAAGGCCGTGCTGCGTCTGCAAAGCCAGGAAGTCCGCCCCACCCAACTTCTAACACCGGGAAAGCTGCTCGACGCCGATTCCTCATCCACCGGACAGGACTGGAGCACGGGCCGAGCTGGCGGACGTCTGCGATTTTCCGGCCACCAACGCTCACGAGGCGGTTCAGTGGGTGACATTTTGAGGTATCCGCTTACGTCCACGTCAAATATCAGGTCGGGTGCAGTAGACTCGCTAAACTTCCCTGTTCTTTTATTTTGTTTTGTTTTTTAATTTCCAGTAATCATAATCAAGAAGAGGTTCATCCCCTCACTTTTCGTGCCAACCGGCCAATCGGCTTGTCCGAGGAGTTTTTTTTGGTCAAACTCATCCTCCCCCAATCAAAGGCCAGTCTTGCCGACGGCCCAGTAAGAATTTTCCCCTCAAATTCTGCCCGGACACTTTTTTGAGGTCTCCTCAAGCGCCCACGCGTTGGTAATAAATCAACTCTGTCCGAGTGGGTGCGTTTTGGAGGTAAAGGACAATTCGAGGCCCAAAAAGGCGCCGCCCCCGCCTGCCGAAACACTGTCCGATTAGCCCACCATCTGGCCGAGAGACCGACCGGACGGAGGACGAAGAGAAAGCAACCACGCGATGCGGAATCGAACGCATTCTCGCTCGTCCACGGGGCGGGCGGGGGACGGTGCGCGAGAGGCTGGGATAAAAAGAAAGCTCGTTTGTTTCTTTGTTCTCCACCACACGTCCAACCAACGACCCGAGGCTCGGCCGAGTGAAGAAGAAATTGAGGCGTCCTTCCCTTTTTCACGCGTGTGAAAGTGACGGATTGCGAGCGTTCACCGCCCTGGACAGCCTTTTTTCCCCCCCACAGCATCGTGTTGGCCGCGGGAGAGCGGGTGGCTGTTTCGGTTCGCTTCAGCTCCGCCCCACGCCTGGCCAGAACCTTCGTCAGGCCAAAGTTGTGCCTCGACTAGACTTGGCAACTGGAATGACTTGCCCTCCGCCTTCTTTGTGGTCAGTCGGGTGGCCGAAGTTACGAGTGGACACGTGAAACGCCGCTCGCTACGCTTTTGGCCGAAAGTGATGCGGTTAGGTGACGAGGGTTCGGGAGAAGAAATCATCCGAACGCAGGAGACCGTCACTCTGGAGAGGCGGGAGTCACAATCAAGACTTCCTCGCTGACGCCTCCGGGTTTCCCGCCCAAGCCTACACACGCCGTCGGCCGGTGGGATGAGAAGGCGGCCTTCGGACAAGGAAGAAGAAGAAGCGCGAGGGCAGCTGTTCGCCCACGGGTTAACAGGCCGCCCAGTGACGACGGCACCCCAGCGAGGAGGTCCTCCTTGACGGCGAGGAGATTAGCCAACCTCCCATTCCTCCTGGCCGGCGGCTATTTGATCGACAAGGCGCCTCGAGTGGTTCGCATGGAGACGCTCCACTGTCTCGTCCACACACACGCACACGCACACGCACGCACAAATGACAAAACGGAGAGGAGCGATGAGGCGAGGAGCCCTCGGGTGGTCGGAATTGAGACGGGACACGTGAAACGCTCCCCATTAGTGAGAAGAACTCGTCCGAACGCAGGAGACCCTCACTCCGGAGTGGCGAGAGGCGCTCAAGGCTGCCTGGCGGCCCAACACAGACGCCTCAGGGTTCCCGTCCAAACCTCAAA
The DNA here is from genome assembly GCA_017562135.1 of Dipylidium caninum. Classification (NCBI taxonomy): domain Eukaryota; kingdom Metazoa; phylum Platyhelminthes; class Cestoda; order Cyclophyllidea; family Dipylidiidae; genus Dipylidium; species Dipylidium caninum. The sequence goes on from QEYB01000526.1 coordinate 224,520, forward strand.
ATGGAGTCTGGCCAATGGACACCGGGGAGCACGGCAACGCATGCCCTCGGCCGGTGGGGTGAGAAGGCGGCCATGGGGGCAAAGGGGAAGCGCGAGGGCCGCGGGGCGTTGGACGGGGCTGCGCCCGCGCCGTCCGTCCACGGGCAAACAGGCGCTCGCAACGCAATCCCAAGCCGCTTTGGCGCGCGTCTTCTTCATTTTAAAGCAAGAAAAACCATTCCTCTCCGCATATGCGCAAAAAGAAATTGCCTCCTCTGTGCATTCCTCATCGGGCCGACTTTTCCTCCGACTGCGCGGCCAAGACAGCCCTTCGGTCGCCCCATTTGGCCGGCGATAACACGACGACTCCAGAATTGGGCGCAGTCAACGCCGCCCCTCTCGTCTCCGCCTCGTCCCCGTAAAAAGGTCCACCTTAAGTTGAATTTCCGGGAGAAAATTTGGCAGTTCTGGGGAAGGAATGCGCGGAAACACGTTCACTGGCGACGCGAAGGCAAGTGTTTATGCGCAACGGGACTAATGAGTTGCCGTTCTTCCCGTTAACTTCGCAATTCCCTGCTGGATGTCGTCCTGGGCCCAGCGTCCGCGGACACTCGAGCCTTTTCCCCGTCCCACCAGCGCCAGTGCGACTTCTTTAACTCACACACACAAAAAGGGGGTGTTTTCGCCCAGTCAAGCGTCTTCGGCCGCCTCGTGACCACAAAAAAGGGGCTGGATCCATCCTCTGAGAAAAGCTGGGGTTTCACGGTGTGGAGGTGGCAAGAGGCAGTTCCTCGGCGCGAGCGCAAGAAGAAGAAGAAGAGGATGCGCACCTCCTTCACTTTGGCCTTCTGCGCTGGCCGAGGTTGCCTCAAAAAGCGCGCCGCGGTGTCACTGACATACGGAAAAAAAAAACACGCACACACACGTTCATCTGGCGGCAGTGTGGACGAACTCCGGGGGGGGAGAGAGAAAGTGCGCGATGCGGCCGAGGGGAGGGCGGTGGGGGGGGGGGTGGCCAACTCACCCACTTATTCGCCGTGGACGTGTCGAACTTGAAGCGTCCCTTGCGCACTTGTTGCGGCCTCGTCACGCCGAAGGGAGTTGGCAGGGACTGGAGGAACTGACTCGACGCCCGTAATTGCGGGAGAAGGCCGGCCACTGCGAGGAGAGACATGGAGGGAAAGTTAAATCTGGACGGCGACACTCCGAACCGCCGCAAATGCCCTGCGTTGGGCGTGGAATCGCGCCCGCGGGAAGAGAACCGCCTCGCTCCCCGCGGAAAGCGGCCGCCTCTTCGTCTCGACAAGGCAAGAGAGGAAGCGGTGGCAGACTACCACCCCCGGACAGAGTCTATTCCACTCTTCGTCCACCGTTCGCGTCCGAAAGTTAAGTCTTACCCGTGAAACATCGCCGTCCACGCCCTAAGGCGAAGGCGACCCCCCAAATGCTGTTTACGCGACCGAAGCCAAGAGGGAGGCAATTGGCAGTGGTGCAGTGCCTAAATAAACTCCTCGCAAGAAAAAAAAAATAGGCATTTGGGAAGAAGAGAAAATAGGAAATCGCCCGACCTCGCTCTCCCTCACAATGGCCGGAATTTTATTGGCTTTCCCAATCTGTGCAATTGACCTTTACGGCTTTCTGGACGTGTGTGTGCGCTTGCAATAAAAAGGAGGATGGTGACTAATTCGTCTTTCGGCTTTCACCTCTTGTGCACACACAAATTTGTAGAATCCGACGACACCTCCTGTCCGAGGCCCCTGGGACTGAACTTGGAGGACTCAAGCCTCCATCCACGCTGTTGAGGAGGCTGCGGTGCAGTGCGGTGCCACCATCACCACCAGCGCCGTTGACCCTCGACCCCAACGCGACACGGAAGCTCGGAGTGGGAAGTGACATTAACCGGACGGTCGGTTGACCGCGAGGGGAATGTTGTGAATGGCAGTGACCTCCAGCACTGCCCCCTCCCCCCACTCCCTCCGCCGTGGAAGAGCGACTATGAGGCCGAATCCGGCCCGTGGTTGGCTCGTGGAAGGTCATTGGCCCCTCGGTCAGCCACTCAGAGGGCGGCGGGATGTGACGAGCACTCAGGGCGTAGTTACCGGCTGGCGCGCTGATTGGATGAGGGTAACGACGAGGTCACTCGTAGACGACGCTAATTTTATGCATCCTTCTTCCAGTTAAGGCGGTATAAACGGAACCTGACCAAGGCTTAACCAAGTAGAAGGTAAGAAAGGGATGAGGGAGGAAGAGAGTGGGTGGGGGCGGGAAGGTGGGTGAATCATCAAAATGATAACATCAGGGATGTTTAAATGGTACAGGGCAAGGCCTCCCCCACCCCCACCCCCAAGCAAGTACAACAAAGCCTCCAAACTCCAGACTCAGCATTAGCCTCTCCCACCAACCTCCAGTCCACAGCAGGAGGGAAGGGAAGGGGCAGAACAGCGTCATTGTAATTGGTTAATTTGCTCAAAAAACTAAAAAAAAAGAGTGACAGGTAGTCAACAAAGCCTGGACCTTGACACCACGTCAGGAACTTCGACGGAGGTAGGGGGGGAGCAGGCGAGGAAAAGAGGAGTGAGCCAAAAAACAGAAGTTGATCTCTTCGGTGGCCTCTTTGACCTCACGTGGATTTGACAAGAGCTCCCTTTTCTCCCCATCTTTGAAAAAAATTACTGATTAACATAAACGCTCGCTGCGATTCTTCCCATGATTATACCTCGCACTTATCGATCAAGCTTGCCCTAGAAGCCTAATCGATCGCCAAAACAAGTAATCGATTTCCGCCATAATATGAAAAGAAAATCGATCGGAAACCAACTCTGAAAGGGGTGTCGATTATTGATAGGGCGGGGGGGGGAGAGGGTGGAGAAATTGGGTCAGAAATGTGGCTCACAATCGTCATTGATTTATTGCGAGTATGAAAGGGCGTTTTGAGGGTGGGCCTCAGGACCACCCTTCACGAAAAATGGTCCGAATCGCTCATTGGTCAATGAATTAGGTGTCCCCTTTAAGCAAAGTATAACAAAGAAAAAATAAAAAGCGAGTTTCGGGGATTAGTTACGATGGTGGATATCAAGGGTCGAGAGTAGAAAAAAAAACCACAGCGGTGACCAGTGAGAAAGGCAAGAGGGGAAGGGAGAAGAGGAAGGAGAAAGTGTGATACACGCACTACAAAAGCCGCCATCTTTGTCAGACGCAGATGGGTGCGTGCAAGCACACGTACAAGTCGGCAGACGTATGCACAGGGATTTTGTGCACGCGGCCAGCCCGCCTGCCTTTGATGTGTCCACTTGATGGCCGATTTACCGGACGCGCCTGCACACACACACACACACAAACACACGCAGGCAGGCATGCAGGCAGACACACATACCTACACGTTCAAACTAGCCAGTCCATCCATTTAAAGTAGCCTCTTCAGTCGAAAGAGGAAGGAGAAGGGTTGACTTAGTCATATCAGACCATCAGCACCGTCTAGGATGAACTTCACACTGAAAAATAGATGGTGCGCTAATTGCGCAACAATCGATAGCTTGGAATGGGAATGTGGACGAGCGGGCAAAAGTATGCTCTTCTACGATGTCCGGAGGCGTACATATCACGAAAAGATTAGTCATACTTGATATTGCAGACATTGATGTGATTGGTTAGATCACGAACAATGGGGACATTTTGAAAAGATAGGGAAATTAATTAAATAATACCAACTGTTTAATAGGCAACCGATTAGATAGAATCTGAGATCCGCAAAAAAATAAAGATAGCCAACTAACCGGAGGAACAATTGGTAAAACAATCCGGAAATGAATAACAATCACATCCGAAGCGAAAAGGCAGAAGGCGGTTGTGAACGAAGTTTTTGGTGAAGAATTTGTAAAACCTCCAGAAGTATCTTGACCGACAACGGGCAGATAAAAAAGGCTCCCACAAGAAAGTATTACCACAAGAAAAATTGCGGTAATCCTCATTTTCTAAGAAAAGAAGCGACTCATGGTTAAAGACGGCAGATCACATTAATTCAAATGCAACCTAAAAGATAAGACATTTAACGTACTCACCTGGCTTAGCTTTGTGCGATATGCAAAGAAACTGCGCGAGTTTCACTTCCTGGGCTAACATCTTCCTAAAAATTCGGCAACATAAAAATCTCAACCAAACGTCATAAATCTCCTTTGAAATATTTAAAGCATATCTAATCAAACACACCTTCTATATAAGGCAAAAAAAGTGCATGATTACACGATTACCATCCAAGTACTAAGGTAAAATTAAACTATTGACATCTAAAGACGCACAAGGCCGCTCACAAATAGGCTTTTCAGTTTTTAAAAAAACGGGCTGACTACTTACAAATTATGCGATAGATTATCAGGCCGTGAAACGGCGAATTCCCCCAGTAAAGAATACTGCCGAGACCACAATAAATACACAAAAAACAACGCCCTCAAAAGTCGCCAAGGTCGCTAGAGCGGTAGAAACTATGCAGTCAAAACAAACGCGCCCCAAATTAGAGATTGATAAAAAAGCGCTTGAATTTTAAATTGTTAGAAATGTAAGTCTAATAAAATAAGAGGCCACTCCACCAGTCAGTACTGAACAACTTAAGCATCCCCCCCCCCAAGGAAGGACTCAAGGAAAATGTGGCCAAGCGCTTTACTCAAGAAAACACAACTGCTCAAGCGACAGCTTTTAGTCTATTTACACCGAGCCTTCTACTAATTCACCCTCTTATTCCACGTCTGACTTTGCTAATACTTCCTCTCGCTCAGATTCACTACTACGACTTTCACAATCCTGTAATACGATAACCAATCCTTCGTCGAACATATCGGAAGCAACCCTCATCTAAAAGGAAGCATTATTCCAAACAACCCGCTTACTTGATCATTAATCTTGCCTCCGGACAGTTTGCTGATTCTTATACCGTCAGGATATATATCGATCAGATTTCGAACTATTGGAAGAAGCTAGAAGAGAGTTACAGGAATGAGGTTCTCTTGTCGTAAACTCACCCTTAGAGGCATCCTCAAATATTTCGGCTCATTTGCATCCCTGATGTCACGGCTACTAGAGAAACTATGGTAGATATAAAAGTGGCTACAATCCTCCTCCATGACGAGACTCAGAGCCGAGCGACGGGCCAGACGAATGCTTGACCCTGTTTCAAGTTTTTGATCGAAGTTAATGAAGCCTTCATAATGCGGAGCGGAAAGAACTTCGGTTTCTAATACCACAGCTTCTTCGTCGTCGTCGTTCTCATCGTAACTCGCGATATTGGGGTCTTCCCAAGTCGGTCCGAAATGAGACACATGCCCTATTTCCTCGGCTGAAGGGAAAATATCAAGTACAAAGCGCTTTTATACTGCATTACATGAAGCCTTCACATTTTATCTATTATCGAATCCAGATAATCAGCCATCCACCTTTTCCCATTTATGCCCGGTCCATTGCCTCATTCCTCAACTATTCTCCTTATCCTATCGCCCTACCTACTGCCACTTCGTCTTAAGTCTATGTTAACCCATTCTGGCACCCAAGCGCTCACTGCTCCTGACTTCGTGCATTGCGCTTCTCCTACCACCCATTTCATCAAGTTTCTCTCATGTCTTGCGAATTAAAGTATTGAAAATGAGTATTAAAAGGTATAAAAATGGTCGTCACTGGAGGAGAGAAACCCAAATTGCCAGAAATAGTTAAAACCAGTCCCTCCCCAACTCACTGCAGTGTAATTTCATATCCGCTGATTTGCGAATAAAGTCCTTCACCAACTCATTGGCTGCCCGTTTAACCACCGTTTCTTCGTCATCCGTACACTGCTTCTCTTTACCTCTCAGCCATTGACGGAGAACCGACTCAACCTTGCCATACGCATTGAGGTCCTACACAAAGTCAAAAAACAATTCCCCCAACTCACCAAGTATAGATTATGCATGCAAATCGCCTCAGCGCTGTCCGGAGGAATGAGAAGCTCCCGGAAGAGCGTGTTCCCCGTGCCTGGCTCCGCCTTCAGACCGAAGTTCTAGGGGAGAAGAGGACATAGACGACTAAGTGGAAGCGTACATCGAGTAGTCGCCTTCCGTGTTCTTCCAACAGATGTGGGGCGCAGTTAACAATGGTCATGGCGATGGCATGGGAGGCCGCAGGCCTCCGCAACTGCACGCGATGTCGGAATCCGTAGGGGCAGTAGAGGGTATCGCCGCAGGTAAGGCAGAACCCTTCGCGACTCGATCTATCTCGTTGCTTTCCACAGGCGTCTTCATCGTTGGGGGGTGAGCAGGTGACTTCGAGGCAGCCCTCCAAAAGGAGAATAAAGATTTCGCCGGGCATGGGCATAAAAAGGCGATGAAAAAATCGACGAGGGTCCAGAGAAGAGTTCATTAACAAAAGTGATGACAGAATAAAGGGGTCCGCGGAGCATTTCCTGTATACACCCGACATAAAAGCCGAGTTTGGCCGAAAAGCGCTCAGGTAGGAGGATGCGTAGAGTGCAACCGAGCTAAAAAAATGGACGAAACGGGGTTTAAGGAGTAGGTATAGGAGAATTCTTTGTGCCAGCGCACCTCTTCTACTCGGACAGCCGAAATGAGAAGAGCTGCCTCCCTCAAACAGATAAACGCAGGTGCGTGCAAATGCCTTTGAATATGAGTTGCACCATCGTGCAAACACGGAAAGGAACACAACAGGTTGCTACAAGCACATTTGAATATCAAAATGTTCGGCCAACATCGAGGTGACGAAGTAAGTAAGAGCCAATTCCTCAAATACACGAATATACGGAGACGAATAGTAAGAGAGTTTAACGTCTTAATTGAGGAGACGGAAAGAGCAGAGATCAAAGACTTCCCTGGTTAACGAAAACCGAAATGGAGCCTATAAAAAAAATATGGGCAGTTGCCCGCCTAATAAGGGGAGGGAAAAAAAATATTTGGCAAAATAACAGCCAATCCACCTTCTCTAGAAAGGCGATATTACACCAAATAAGGAGGTGTAAAGAAAATACGCGAAAGAAGTATGCATCTTGAGCAATCTGGGCAAATTCTCAACGTTTTGTCATCTACTCGTTGGATGTGTAAATCGACCACCAGGTGTTTTGAAATAGCCGTCGATTTTATGCATAAATAAAATAATAAAGTCGGTGTTTAGATGGTAAACCTTCTAAGTGAGTACCTGCAGAAACAATAAATAATAATCTCATCTGTTACATGTATTATTCATACCACGAATCGGTGGGAAACAGAAAATTGAAGATTGGACGATAAAGGCGAGCGTTACATTCAGCCCAGTTTTGTACAAATACTTCACATTGATGCAAGAGACAAATCGAAAATCGGTGTGCTGTTGGAAAAAATGCCCACAGAAATTAGGGAACGTAAAAAATTAAAGCAGTGATCACGAGTAATGCGTAAATCAACTCGTAATCATTCCTCAAACGTGTACGTCGGTCAGAGCTGAGTTAATCCATGACGATGCGAGTGGAAATCAGATTCGATCAAGGGAAGAAAAAAAAAGTTAACGTCATTACAAAACGGGTAGACTTACTCCGAACTGATCCCAAACAGCGGAACGATAGGCGCGCCCGGCAGGGGGAGAATCGAAAGCTTCGGGCGGCGAGATAACTTCTACATCTTTCCCAAAGAAGAGCCGGTGCGCAGCCAATAAATCGTTAATTTTGTGAATAGGACAAATGCAATTGAAGTTTTGTCTAAGATCTCCGCATGCTGAAAAACAGCGGTCTCAGACCGCAGTGGTTCCTAAGGATAGAAGAATAAAAGGCACCTACTTCAGGAATGTTTCTTCTGAATGTTCGCCCAGAAGAGTAGTTACCAAACTATCTCCGACGACGACTGGATTAACTGCATACTCATCCGAAATTGATGGCTCCACAAGGAAGTGCACACGAGGATAAATTTCCGTCAGAACAGGTGGACCTCTATCTTCGACATCGTCACGTCTACTCACGAGGTTTAATGGTAGTTGTTGCGTCTCTGTTTCAGTATGAGAAGTAGCCTTGGGACGCTTGGGTGGGCGGACGGTGGCGGAGGATTGACTTTCAGACGGGCTGTCGGATTTAGCAGACTCATTTCCACTCATTTTTTTAGTCTTCCTTTTTCTCTTTCTGGTAACAGTTGGTGGTTGCACAAATGGACTGTTTATTTTTCTGATCGCCGTATCTATTAGTTTAACGATGTCATTGTAAACAGCCTCTATTTGGGGGGTCTGAAAAGAAAAAAAACCGCTCTCATGTTAGACAATCGCTGCTTCAAAAAATCCAGTGAATATATCTGCGGCGATAGCGAACCTTTTTTGCACGCTTTCAATTTGTAGAATTCCGATGCAGACAACATGTGTGAGGCGAACGGGTTTAAATAGGGCCCGTGAGTAACGATCAAGTTAAAGGCCAATTACGCGGGTATGTGCGATAATCCCCATATCTGTTATGCAGCAAAAGACCTGTTTTCATATTTATATCCGTTGTAAGTTATAGATTTGTATATGCCCAATAACGAATTTGCGCAGTCAGTATATACGTTTTAGCACGCAGTGGAACAGGTTTTAATTTGCACCTATTGCTCTACATTTAGGTAAATGCGTTGTATACATAAACAAATATTTCAAGACGTGTAGTACAACAACTTGTGTGTGACAGCCTTGGTATCTTTCTTAAAACCTTTGGAAACGTAATAGCTTTCCGAATTATTCTCAGGGGTCGTCATTAATCGAAAAATATCATTACATTTGTGTTTGGAGACATTAAATATATCTATCATGTCATATGAAACCTTACTCTAATATCCTAATTTAATTCTGTCATTACTTTCGTAGTTTCATTACCGATTTTCCCTATTTCCACTCTCTCTACACGGCTTTAATCTTCAAAATTTCGTTTGCAGCATTTCATATTCTCAAACCCATTGACTTAAAAATATGGCTTATAATACCTCTTTCTGTCGTCTAGACCCTGTTTCCTCCCCTCTTATCTGCAAAGCATCCACGTGCTCTTTCACCGAGGACCCACTTCGGCAATGTGGTTCCGTGGATATCTTTAGAGTATTTAAATCTTTTCTAAATTTCACCTCGTTTAGTCGACCATTCGTCCTCAGGGCCTTTGTAAATCTTCTGTTCCTCAGACAAAACTTCTTTCACCTGCTACAGTGTGCGCCATCCGTAGCACTTAGTATGGATGTTCTTTCAGGTTACCTTGGAGTTACTAGGATGCACCGACGCACTCTCAGTTTCGAGGAATTGGAGTTCCTCAATTCCACCCTTAATTGAGCCCTTGAAGACAGTCTTAAGAAGGATCGGCAACTTGACGGTTACAAAGGTTACAATCTCCCCAAATTCCCCCTATTTGCGACTACTTTTCACTGTGTGAATGGTGCAAAAGGGTTTCTTCGTTTCCACTGAAGTGGCCTCAGCTTGACCCAATATTCCTCCAGGGAGACCGTCAAATTAACCATTTTCATTCCTGTGAAATCAAAACAAGGACACCAAGCCAGGATAAGATCCCCAAGGCCGCGACCTCTTTGCCAAATGACACCTCTTCCGAAATTGCGCTACACTTCCCCCATCAGCGCGATTGCTCCCTCGGGCTGTGGACGTCAGCCCTGTGGGGTTGCAGCTTCTCCACCCAATGGACTCGAGGCATAAAATGGCGGATATGCAAGGACCGAAGGCAGCCCAGTTTTTTGTATTCATCACACGTGTGCTTCGCTACCACTTTGGAGAGCCGTCCAATTCCACTTTGGAGCTCGATCTAGACGGAAGTCTCTGCCGAGGCTTCTTCCCGCCAAACAGCAGGGCAACATTCAATCGGTGGAGATGAGCGACTGGGTCATAGGAGCCATCCCGATGTCCGGGGGGGTAAAATCCGGCGGTCGGAAGGGTCCGATTCTCGTTGAGGCGAAGGTTAACTCGAGGTTGAAGCCCTATTTTGCACGTAATGATGAAGGCGGAATGATGCCTCCTCACCGGCTTTTCAGCGTGGAGGACGCGAGCGAAGGAGTCGGCGGCGCTGGTCGACGAGGGGCGCTGCGCGCGCAGGAGACGATTGTGTCTCTCGCGGTGGCTGCCTCACACGGCGAGGGAAAAACGGGAGTCTGCAGTCACCTACCCGTGTCCCATCGTGCGACGCACTCGCCTCGAGCCGTCGGCTCCCATTTGTCCGATTTTTGCGCCTTCTTTGCCGTAGCTGCTGGGTCCCGCGTGCCTTCATGTCCTTCTTATCTCCTCGCTTTCATCTCAACCGCCTTCACTGTCACCCTCGCTTGAATGGATCCTCGAGCCCGCGTGGACGAAATCGAGAGGCAGGAATCTTCACTCCTCACCACTTTCTCCCTTTCGAAAATATACGTCGCCCCCCCCCCCCACCCCACCCCGAAAGACGCCCCAGATCCGCGCGTTTCCGCCATCAAGCGTCGACATTGACTAAGTAAGCAGAAACTCTTAACTCTCGTCTAGACGAAAAGGGGGAGAATGGTCAGAGGAAACGAGGCTGCGTTCCGAATCGTCGGGAGATGCGCAACCTTCGCCACCCGGGCTCGATGGACGGTCGCGTAGGCCAAAAGTCGCCGGATTCGAGTCTGACGATGGAATTAATTCGCCTAAGCCCCCCTCCCCTCCCCCCTCCTAACCGCCCGAAAATCCGCCCCTCACTTCCTCCACATTGCCTTTTAGTATTTGCTTCACTTAAATTTGTTTTTATCCTTACCCATTTCGTCTACCGTAAGCGATGATGATGATGATGATGATAATCTTTTAAATGCGCCAAGATAATATGCATTTTAAGGCAAAGCGAATGGTCCCTCGCCGTTTGGCGTGTCCTTATTCTCCTTCTTCTGCAAAACGTCCCTGTCAATGCCTCGAGGCGACAAAATGGCAAAACTCTCTTCCCCTTCACGAGAGGATGGTGGAAACTGAGTCGGCAAACTGGTGGAGGACTTCGTGCCAACTCCATGTCAATCGGAACACATTTCTCTGTGCGTGGAGGTTGGAGCGGGCCTCGGGGCCACCGTTACCGCCCGCGACCGCGGCCGCTGTGTGTTTCACCGGCGAGGGGCTGCGATGCGCCCCGAAGAGGCCTCCGTCGCGCACCCGAGTTGACGCGTCAGAAGTCACCAGACTGCGTCCCATCAGCAAACAGGCAAATTGGAGGCGTTTGCGCCTTTGGCGAAGACCGTGAAGTGATTCGTTTGGTCCGCGCAACAATCAACCAATAAAGTAAGCTAAAAGGCTGGTGTGAAACCGGCTGCGAATAACACGATCAGACAATGCGATCCGTCTATTTCCTGACACACTAATCTCCTAGTCGATTTTCCATCTGTTTTTAAGTCTAAAAGCTTATCATTTACCAATTCGGCGGCCATTATTAATCCTGTAAATTGGTGGACAGGAGTGGAAACAATCAACCCACCGAATGGTGTGAAGCTGGCTACGAGTAACACAGGCAACCAGAACGATCGGTTTATTCAAAAATTTGACAACTGGGTAGCTATTCTAAGTCTGGGAGCCTGTCATTTACCACCTCGCCCTCGATTTGACCTCAATTCTCATTCCTTTCATTGACTAAACACGTCATACCGAGTGTTAGCGACTGCCGCTCGTTCGTTTTTATTCCAAAGCGTGAAACGAGTTAAAATCGCCTGCCACTACATCATCATCACCATCATCTCTTTCATATCATCCACAGGAGTCGGGAACTAAAAGCAGCCACGGGCTGAAGGTTACCAGCCCGTAAAAATTCAAGAAAAGTGGCATTTTGTCCAGCTCCCCCCCCCCGCCCCCCCCCCACCTTTCACGTCCGGTTAGCGTTTCAAAAATAGCCAACGCGTCCCGCGCTACAAACAACCGCGGCCATTGGGTAAACAGTCAGTCGGATGGTGAAAATCCCCACGAAATGGTCATTTTTGTGGCAAATGGTCGAGTTCTTGACCAATTCACGTTCAGTTGGATTAAAAAGATGCAACCACTACTTAGTGTGGTCGAAGCGTCTACCAGTTGCATCCGACGAAGTTGTTTACTCCCCTCCCCGAGTCCGTTTTTTCCCTCCCGCGGCGCCTTGGGACAATTCGTGCTGCTAAGACTCTCCCAGTATATTCGACGGGGATGTGAGGACAAACACAGGAATGCTGTTGGCGTTTGAGGAATGCGAACACTGTTAGTATCACAGACGAGACTTGGTGTTTGTGTTTCGTGTGCGTCAATCAGTCGGTTAGGCGGGTTTTTGGGGAGTTGGAGGAGAGAGACGCGGACACTGACGAACATACACGAGGGAAGGGAGGGCGGGAGAGGGCGATAAATGTGCGCATGGAAGTCTAGTTACACGCAAAGTCGACTGGCATTGTTGGCGTTGATGTGGCTGGAAAAAAACTTCACCGTCTCTACTCTCGCCCTTACACTCGGCATGCGCAGCGAACGAGCGGTTGGCAAAGTTGACTCTAAAAAGGGGGAGAAGTTAGGTGGAGGAGGGGCACACGACGGAATGAAAAGACGATCAAGAAAACTCCGTGAGGCGTTTTTCGCCCTCTCCGAGGCAGCCGAAGCGACGCTGAATTGGCAGGACAGTGACAGTTGCCAACGTTTTGGCAAAAAGTCCTCCTGTGGGAGTAGAATTGCCACTTTCTACCGATTTATTTGACTTTCGTCTCTTAACTGGCCTCCATGCACCGCGGAGGCGGACAACCGACCTCGTCTCCACTTGAAGCCACCTAAAATCGTCCGAATTGACGGAAGGACTGGTTGGTAGCCACAGTGGAGAGTTTTCTTGATCCTCGAGGCGCGAGGTCCATGGCCTCGGGAATTTGAGGTGGGGACGGCGACGAAAGACCTTGCAGGGTGTCCACGAACCCAGCGAGTCGGTCAATGGAGGCCGCCTGAGGCTAATTAATGCCGCAGTGAGCACAGCCTGGGACATTTCGGACAAATCGTCCCCCACCGGCGCGGAGGAGGATTAACTGACCTCGCCACACGCCACGAGGAGGAAGAGACCCGGGCTAGGGACAGGACGAGGGCTGCCAAAGAGGCAGAGGTGAAGGTTTTAACCAGTGGGCGGACGTTGTGTCGAAGAAGGTGCGACTCTGGGCACGCAAAACTCTCCTGGCAGTCTGCCAGTCCTTCCACTTCCATGGAACTCATTCAGCAGTGCGATATATTCGAGGTGAACGGATTGGCTCTTTTTTTCCTCTTCGCCGCGCTCGAGCTCTCAACAGGGGCCCGCTTTCCACCATTTGAGAGCACAGAAGCTTTCTAACATTTACAGAAGTGGCACATCCATTGGAGAGGAGTGGAATCACGAGGAGACTCTCCCTCGCCTCGCGGAGGACCGAGGAGAGAGCCGGAGGCGAGGAGCAGTTGTGGAAGACAATGGACTTGCCTTAAACTACCCGCGGAGTGACGAGAGAAGGCGTGGAGACGAGGCGAAAGGGGCAGGAGGAGGGAGAGAGAGAGAGAGAGAGGAGAAGCGTACCTTTTTAACAGGCACACGTTTTGTTAGAAGAAGATTTGGTATTTTCCAGATGGATGCCTCCGTTGGAGTTTTTGGAGGCCTTGAAGACGCGTGTCTTGGTGACCGACTCCTCGATCCGTTTCATCACCAGGTCCAGAAGCATGTCAATCGCCGCGGAGACGTTCTTCCCACTCAACGCGCTGGTCTCGATGTAGGGGACCCTGCAAAGGGAGGAGGCTACGTGGGAGGCTTCAAAGCACTAAGAAGCTCCTCCGACGTCGGGGCCACCACCAGCCGGCCAGGTGACCGACAAATCTGTTTCATGGAATCGGAGGAGGAGGAGGAAGAGGAGGAAGGACTGTTGCCTCTCTGACAGTCGTTAATTCGAGTTAATGGAATGGGAGGAGAAGAGGACGATGAGGCGGAGTCGGTGAAGAAGGACGAGGAGTAGAAGGAGAATGAAGGAAAGGAGGAGGAGGGCGACGACGACGACGACGGCAAGGCTTAGAAGGAGGAGGAATTAGCCCTTCTCGATGAGATTACAGACTCGCTGTGGAATGGGAAGAGAAGTGGAAGGAGGAGGAAGAGGAAGTGGAAGTGGACAAGAAGTAGAAGGAGAGGAGGAAAAGGAGGAGAAAAAGGGCGGCTACGACGACGACGACGAGAAGGAGGAGACAGGTAGAGGACGAGGAAGGCAAGGAGGCGGAGGAGGAAGGACTACTGCCTCTCCGAAAAGCGTTAATTTTACTTGAAGGAATGGAAGGAGGCGAAGACGATGAAGATGGAGGAGGACGAGTAGAAGGACGAAGAGGCGATGAGTAGAAAAAGAATGGGAACGAGGCAAAGGATAAAAAGGAAGAAGAAAATGACGACGAAGGGGAGGAGGAGGAGGACGAAAAGGCGAGAGGAAGACGAGGATGCGAAGAAGAAGGGCGGTGAGGAGGAATTATGCCTTCTCGGGCTCAGCCAACCCTTGAAATGAGAAAAAAGACGAGGCATGTTTGTTCCGGAGACGCTAATGCCAACGGCCGCAGTCCACGAGTCCAAACTCCTCGAAGTCAACGCCCCACCCATCTGCGACGCATGTCAGAGTGTCGCAAACCGACGAATACATCGTCTTCAAAAGGTTTCCGACGGACTATTAGCGGGCGCCGCGTCTGGGCGGCGAAAAGGACTGTCCAGACGTGCGGACAACTGAAATTCGCACCAAGATCGACAGGATGGACGTTGAAACCGCCGCCGGATTGGCGGTGGGGTCGATCGAGGCGGACGACGATGCCACGAAGCGTCGACATGGTGCCTCGGTGCCGAAGGGGCAAACAGAGGGGAAAGGGGAAGGAGGAGAGAACTCGCCCTGTTGGACAATAGCACCTCAACAGGCCTCCACTGCGTGAGCTAAACCTTCCGACAGCCTTCTCGAGGGCGGAAATTCCCCTGACAGGGGAAAAGACCACCAAAGGGGAGGAGACGATGGCGCTAATTTGGTAAGCAGCGCACTTCCAGCGGTGGCGAGGCAGAGGAGGAGGAGGAGGAGGAGAAGGCGACAGACAGCAGGGTAGGTGCACTTGTTCGTCCACTCTCCTCCGTCCCCCCCCCCCCCCCATTAAGTGCCAATTTTCCCTCTTTTTCTCTCGCTTTCGCTCTCTCTCTCTCTCTCTCTCTCTCAACGCGCATCATCCCGATGGAATTTGGAGAGGAACAACAAAGTTCGTCAGAAGAGCTCACAGGCATGCTGGTACCCCTGCGCGCTCTAATTGGCCCTCAAAGTGAACTCAAAGTGCTTATGCACACTTTTCACAGGCTCTCACATCACCACCGCCACCACGGGACCTCAAATCTTCCGCAAATGACACAATTACAGGCCTCGCAAATGTGGCAATTCGAGGTTTTCTTCGACCCCGACCTCAGCGGGGGTTAAAGCGCCGTCTTCGAATGGTCCGTGGCTCAAGTGAAGGGATTCGCCACAAAATTCCCCTTTTCTTGGTCTGGGCCGCCTCCCCCCCAGCCCCCTCACAAAAGTTCCGCCTCCACTCCCGCCACGCAGGGCGAATGGCTCAAACGCCCACCACCGCAGGCGTGCGGAGGAGCGGACAGACGTGGGAGAGCAGAGGCACTAGGCCAGAAGCACACCCGAGAGGGCGAGAGATGCGAAGCCGACGAAAAATTCGTGAATTTTGCTCGACCGACTGGCGAGCAGCCAATGGCCGAGACGGGCGGCGAGTGGACCACCAATGAGGAGGCGGCTGGGGATCAATGGGTGGACGTTTTAAGGGGAATTGGGCAAAAAGTCCGCCTCAAAGGGGCCTGTGTCGCCTCGACTGACGTCTCTACGGCAAACAGATGCTCAATTCAGTCTCCAAGCCCGAATTTCCTCGGATTCTGTCGTCCCGGGGAAGGGAACGAAGGACCGAAGGCGGCTTCTCCTCCCTTCAATGGAATTGTGAGAGGGCGGCTTTTGAGGATGGTGTTAGTAAATACTTGAAGAAGGCCTTCAACTCAAGTAACGAAAAGAATTCGCTGTCAGTAGACATTAGGAGGAGTAAACACACCGAGGTGTGTTTGAATTGCGCACTTGACGAGTTGGCGGGGCGGTCTAACTGCGTTTCCTACGAAAAAAAGCATCGTTAGAGGGAATGGAAGAGAGAAAAAGGAGCGAGAAAGAGGGAATGAGAGAGCGAGAGACGCCGTGGTGGCGGGAAGGGGACAAGAAGACTGCTTCCCCCGGACTACGGACGACTCAGAGAGTCCGAGAGTGACGACATGTGGAAGCGTGGGAGGATGGAAATGATGTTTCCCTTGGAGGAACTGCCTGCCAAACAATCATCTGTGACGCCTTCAGGTCCGCCGGAAAGGGCGTTGACGGGGAGTGACTCGTCGGAGATGGGGAATCCACCCGGCGGACGAAGTCAAAAGCACCTCCGACGATAAAACCGGCAGATGAGATGAGGACAGTGGAAGTGGAAGTGGAGGGGGTGGAGAAGAAGGAATGAAATTTTCGGGAGTACGAGGGAGGAAAGGACGTCAGGCTTGTCAACTTACTGCAACTCCTGCGCCAACCTTTGGGCATCCGAGGTGGAGATGACACGCTCCTCCGTCTTATCCGCCTTATTCCCCACCAGAATGACATCGGGCCGCTCGCAGTAGGCGTGTTGACAGAGTAAATTCATCCACTCCCGACAGGAGAGGAGGCTCTTCTCGTTGGTCAGATCGAAGACTAGGAGGAAGCCCATCGAGTCGCGCAAAAAGACAGTACAGAGACTGCGAAATCTGGGGAAAGAGGCGAGAGGAGATGATAGTGTTTAAGCCCATTAACACGCCAAGTCTTGCCGGAGGAGGAAATTGCTTCATTTGGAAGGGGAAGTGAAAAACTCGTCATTTTCCTGACATGATTAGTCTGCCTTCCTTCTCCTCCTCCTCTTCTTCTACAACCGCAGTCGAGGAATGCGGCAGGTGCGACTGTAGCGCCCTGTCGAGTTGAGCCAAGTGCCAACAGCGAGAAAGAGAAAGAAACACAATAACTCGACGAGTTATTTCTCAAGTATGCCTCCTTGTGTGTCTTACTCACACCTACACTTTCTGCCGCCTTTCTGCTGCTCGAGTCACCAAGACGGAAGCAAATTGACTGTCAGTACACTTAGAGAGCGAGTGAAGGAGGAGGGCGGTTGGGGGGAGAGAAGAGAAGCCATTGAAAGGCAATAAGGCTAAAAAGGCATTCGAGGTGTGATAAGGCAATGTCGGCAACTAGTGGGGTGTTTAAGGGATTTTTGGGGCACAAGAAGTGCTCCCAATTCGGTGAAGATTACCAAAAAAGACAAGTTGTTTGAATCAGGAGAAAGAGATGATGAGAAATAAAAATTGGGCTGTGTGAAATTGCATCGCCAAAATGCTGACATTTTAGGCCATTTAAGAAGCGCAAATTAGCTTTGAATAAAGACGACTCGGTGAAAGGTGGACCAAGGCGAAGACACACTAAATTAATTGCCTCAATTAAAGGTCGGGGAAGAGAAAATGAGGAGATGGGGCAAATGAAGCCAACTCTTCTCGCCCCACAGGAGGTTGCAGCTGCGCTGAGAAAGCCAAGAAAGGTGTGGAGAAAAGAGGTGGGCAGCTTCGCTCACTTCGTCTGATGCCAACTCCGGTGAAGTTAAATTATGCGGCATGGGAAAAACAAAATGACACTCAACAAAAGACTTTCTTCTGTTTAGGTCAGGCGATACAAAATGAGCTTTGTCTTCCCACATTAGTTTTTTTAATTTCTATCGCCAAGCGTTCAATTTACGCCTAAGTGCGACAGAACGTAAATTCAAGTAGATAATTAAAGAGTCGCACATCACATTAAAAATATGGAGGTGCCATAAAAGTTGTGTGTGTGAATAAAGAGGCAAAGGGGGAGGGCGGAAGATGATCAGAGCATATCAAATTGAGGATTTTAACTAAAAGAAAAAACCCTCGCACATTTCTCAGGCAGCAGACAATAACAGTATGGTTAGTTAATTTTATAAAGTGGAGAAATCGTCAGGGGAGCTGGAGGTTGCAGTAATAAGAGCACTGAAAAATAAAGTCCAATATCAACACGTAATCGAGGTCATTAAGTACCAAAACATATCATAATAAAGATAAAAACAGCCCAAATTCGAGTGTATAACTGAGACAGGCCAGGAAATTTGAACCACGGAATTATACTTTCACATAATTAACAAATTTGCATACTCGAACGCCTCAGTGCATAATGAGGACGGAATCCATGAGAATAGTTATATCAAAGAAAATAATAAGGTTTGTTTTAACAACGTCGAAAATCACACAAACGGAGGAAAGATTAATTCGGCATATACAAGATCCTTGTGAAGAAAAGTTTATTAATAGAACAATGATGTAGTGACAGAAGTGAGACAATCGCTGCGTGTAAAAGAAGTAATAAATTTTGACTTCGAGAAAACGTATAAAACTCACCTTTCTTGGCCAGCAGTATCCCAAAGCTGCAGATAAAGCCGCTGTTTCTGACCCAACAGTCCATTAGAGTCTTGTTTATTTTCGCGGATGATGCGCTTCTGACGGAAATCCACACCGACGGTGGCGTTCATGTCGACGTTGAATACACCATCAGTGTATTGATACAGCAGACTTGTTTTGCCAACGTTGCTGTCTCCTAATATAAAAAATTAACAATAATTAAACAATCCGTTAAAAAATGGATCGCACGAAGAGCTCATAGCCGGTTAAATTAAAGGGTAAAGGAAACTAGGAGAAATGAGGGAAGGAAAAAGAAGAAAATTACTAGACGTAGAAAAGATTTGCCATGATGATTGTTGTTGGATCAAAGAGAATTTGATTGCAATGTTCAGGGTGCAATTAAAATACTGACCTAGCGCTAACAATTTGATGAGGTAATCATAGTCTTCGTCACTATGTCCTTTGTCAGCGAACATGTCTGGGGAAAAATTTTGAAAAAGGACAAAAATGGGGAGACTCTAAATTGGTGCTCAGATAGATTAAAACATCGGAGAAAAAGCGAAGGACGTTAGCTGATGGCCACCAGAGAATGAGAATTGAAGAAAAAATATTTTCTTGTGATAAATTATTGGATGTTAGCATGATACTCACCTTAAAAAGCGTAGCAGACACAATCATCGAGATCGTACAACATTTGACACACACTTGCGTTACGTTTACATATTTCAAATGGTTAGGTAACGTTTAACCGCACAAATATTATCTTTTTGGCAGCCATCACGTTTTATTCGCGAATCAGCCAAGCTCTCGCGGCTTTGAAACATATGCCGCCAAAGCGAAAATGTTTTGAACATTTTAGTGGACTACACAATTCTTTTCTATGCGTAAAGCGTTCTTTTATTTAAATTGTAAAACAGTTTTCTTTAAGATCTTATTTCTGTACGCAAAGATTTCGTGGCATGAAAAAAGTAGATTTAGGATTATGAATTGTGTGACTCCCACTTTCCGTGCCAACTATCTCCTCCCGTTTCCACTTAGCCCTTCTGCTTCGTACTACTCCTTTGTAGTGGGAATATTTACTTTTACCCAGGCATGTTTCTTACGTGGATGTTATTTCATAATTTTAGTGCGACTTTAATAGAACAGTAAGTCCTTATTTATTCTTATCTGCGGAGTTTACGCCGGTCAATTTATCACAACTTTTGGAATTTCAGCTTCTCATAGCACTGGCTTCACTAGTTTATTAAGATAATTTCGCCCGCACGACTCACATTGTCGGTCGAGTCCAACGTCCGACACTTTAGTGTTTCTCTCAATAAAAAAATTTTTCGAGGTTTGCATGCAACCATTGAATTACACCAATCTTCTCTTTGCCCTAAATTAGACGAAATACGTGATAATGTCAAGGTTAATTTGCGACTTCATCTCACACGTGAGCCTGATGCTCGGGATGTCGGGGTGCGTTCCGCCTGCCTTCGGAGCGTGTTTTGTGCTTGCTTTTTTATTCTTTTTCTCCCCTAAATTCCCCTTCTTGTGTTATTACATGCCCACTTAGGCTACAAGTCCAGAATTTCTGATAACTGTCAACGGTTTCACCGTAAATTTTTTTATTCAGTCAAAGTTTTAGAATTTCTGTAAACCCCTACTTTCTCTAATTCTTACAGCATCCTTCAGTTTTTATGGTTCACGTTTATCGTCTCCGTTCTGGTTCTATGTTGTAAGGCTCAATACGATGATGAGTTCATGGAATTTTATGACCCTGATGAAGGTAAACCTGTGTACTTATCGTTTTAAATAAACTTTCCAAACATTAGTTGAAGCGGAAGGCCTCATTCATCGAGAACCTTTGGGGAAAGAATCTTTTACTGACGCTTACCAGATACCAGATAGTATACAAGAGGATTTGAGTCGTGAGGTTAATTATACTTTCCTTTCCTTTCTGAATCATACCTGTGTATGTTGGCCGTAAACTTTTCGCCTTTTCCTGAAGCACCTAACCGACCATGAATTCGTACCTGAAGACGAGGAATTTGAAGGAAAGGTTGAACCAGAAGCCGTTGACGAACCATCCTTAAAGAAACCACAGTTGAAGATAGCCAAGGTACGTTATTTTGTGTTTTAGAAGCAGCATAGCCTAGGACATTACCTCAAGTGTTTATTCCATATTCCTTTGTTGTACCATCTCTTTTGATGGCTTTCTGTCGGACTGGATATTTTGCGTAATTGATTTCGTATTCCTCCTTCCCATTCCGCCCTTCTAATCTGATCTATAGACGTTTCATACGTGCCCCCTAAATTGCTATTTAACTTTTGCGTGAATCCGTCTCGTTAAGTTTTAAAACCCCTTCGTTGATGATTCTTTTCCGTGATAATACTGTGCTGCTTGTTAACTGCTTCGACATTCTTATGCGCTTACTGACCACAGAGCAGTATTTCCTGTTGAAACTTGTCTCGTTGCACACATGAGAGCTCTTTCCTAAATTATTGTTGCAGCTGGATTCCTCCAAGCCATTGTTGATTTTAATGTGGCTTCGGTTATCTCTGGGGAAAAGTTGAGCCAGTGTTCGCGTACTGCTTCCTGATGGAAACAATGAATGTATTATTTATTTATCTATTTTTTAACTTTTCCCGATTTCCATATCAATGTAAGTAAGTGACTGATGCAGTTGGCTCAACACTGCTTCTTTAGCAATAAATTATTGTGAAATTTGTACGTATCTCCCCAATTTCCCATGATAGAGTGCTGGGCGTGTGTCCTTGGCGCCTCTTTATCGCATTTGCCGACTTTTAAAATAAAAATTATGTCATGGTTGGAGAACTTCTGTCCGCGGCTGCTGAGGCGTGTTATTTTTCTATCCCATTTTTCATTTTTCTGTTTACTTTTTCTGGCCAATTTCATAATTCCACTGCGTTGCAGTTCGTCTTGGATAAAATATTGCCGCAGCTATCAACACTCACCGAAGTTCGTCTATTTCGAACTGATGCGGCTCATTTTTTCCTCGCGTCTTCTGTTTCCATGTGGGTTCCCTGAAATGTCTGTCGGCGCCAAATAGCGGCGCTGCCCTCGACACTCCACCAGTCGTTGAGGCCTCCTTGCCGCGAATCCGAGGTCTCAAAACTGTAATCCACTTCATTTACATAAACACAAGTAATCTAAATCACATGAGTGAGGTGTGACGCCTTTTCCTATGTGGTGCTTGAAATTCCTCTTTACTATCTTCGGCTGTGGTCTTTTTTCAAGTTGGATTTGCATGTCGCCAAACTCAGCTCCTCGACTTCCCTCGCTTTTGTCGTTTTGTTTGCTCTCAAGCCCCATCTTCTTTCGTACGCACCACTTATAGATGACAATCGGTTGCTGCGATTGACCTGACTCGCTCTCCTCCCGAAAAATCCCCTGCCTGACACATCTAATTTGACTACAGGCGATTTCACTACGCCTATTTTGATTTCAGCAGTAATGCTTTTTATCCATACACTTGGGAGCTGAAAGAAAGTCTTGTGTAGGCGAATTTTTTTTCAAATCTCCCGCTAGCCTGATCCCAGAAGTCCGCTGCCGTCTTGGCGCATCTTTGAAAGGATTGCAAATTTATGCCAAGACTCATCTCCTCTCGTGGTTACAGGCGAGGCTCGGGCGTTTTACGCGTCGCTTGTTGCCCCATTGGCCACTCGTTCGACCCCGTAAGGTCAAGATTTGGCATCATTGAAAGGTACAAGGCAGTGGAGGATGTTGAAAGGCTCTGCATCTTGAAGACGCACTTGATTCCCACTTGCGAGTAAATCCCGCCAGCTTTGCTGGTGTAAATAGGTGATTTGGCATGGAAACACCACTGACCTTGACCCTCCCCCCTTCCCTTTGGCATCCTGCGTGCTGCCTATTTTCTTCTGGCCGACTGCTTTTTCGTCCTGTCACTCTAACTCCTCTCCAATTCAAACACCGCTTCTTTCAATTGCCATTCTGACTTTTTCACACATTTCTCCACCCTCGGCAGTCCTGCGTGAGTCTTGTTTTCGGCGTGGCCTGTGAAGACTAACGTGATTTGTGTGTTTGGGAGTGACACTTCCACGGTATTCCACCTCTCCCCCCCCAAAGTCAGGCGATACTGCGAATTGCTCAACAGTCCCGCCCTACCGACTTGTGCACATTTGACGTGTTCCATCCCTTTTCCCGGCAGTGGTATGCCGCGTCTCCAGGCTCTGATGCCCTTGCCTGCACCTCCCAAATCCCCTCTAATGAAACCGTCGCAATTATACCAAATAAACGCATGTTACTACTTAGTTCCAAGTCCAGCGCTATCATTAGCACTGTGATTAGGCGACCGGCCGTGGTCATGCGATTTTCCGTGCAATTTCCTGCTGTAACCCGTGGCTAATTGTCAAAAATCTCCCTGTGGAGAGGCGAGAGCTCGTCCGTCCCCAGTGCTGATGGCGTTTCGGGGTTATTTCCGGGTCCAGGGATGCCCTAAAACCAGCCTCAGGCAGTTTATTTTCGTCGTCTCTCCCTCCCCTCAAGGTGCCGCCCACCTTCCTCTCGTGGGATCACTACGTTCTTGAAATGCTCTTCCTCGCTTTCATCCTCCTCTACCTTATCAACTACCTTCACGGCAAATCGGTGAATGCACGTGTCGCAGAGGCCTGGTTCGCCGCGCATCAGGACCTCCTGACCGCCAACTTCGCCCTCGTGGGCGATGATCCCCTCGCAATTTCGGTAGACAACGAGGCAAAGGAGGACCAGGGGGAGGGGAAGTCTTCGTCAACTCGTCACCTTCTCCGCGTCTCCGACAGCCTCTACACCCTCTGGTGTTCTGGACGTGTCGGTTGCATTGGAATGCTGGTGGAATTGCGTCTGTTGAAGCGTCAGGACCTCCCCTCCCTCCTCCTCCACTGGCTCCATCGTCCCGCCTCGAGCGTCAACGCCACAGCCATTGCCTCCGACGATCGGGTGGTGGTGAAGCTGGTCCTCGACGACGGGGAGATGGACAATTGGGTAATGGCGATGGGTCTGAAGAGGTCAATCAACGCTTTGGCGAAGGAACACTTTGACTTGGCGACCTTCCCCGTCGACAGGCGGGGACAGAGGTTCACCGGAGTGCCCGAGGGCATGATTGTCCTCAGCGAGATCGCCGAGGCGACCGCGGCCATCCTCAATCCCACCGTAAGGCGTGCGAGACCACAAATTCTTCCTTTCCTCGAGGCCTTCTGTTTTACTCCTGTTTTGTTTTTTTGTTTTTCTCTCTCTCTCTTCACAGGCTATTAAAGTGATAAATGACCACCAGAATGCGATCGAGTACATCTACATCTCGGACCAGTACTCGGGCCCAAAGGCCTCCACGGAGTGAGTGAACATTTCGGTTGTTTTGGTGGCACGAGGCCTCCCGGCCGCTGATTCCCCCTTAGTGTTTCCCCTCGCGAGGCGAACACCGAAATGCCCGACTGACTGTTTTTCCTCTTGCCGTTTAGAGATCTCAAGCCGCCCAAAGTGGAGGAGGTTCAAAAAGTCCTCATTTTTTCCTTTCTCTGTAAGAAAAACAGTAGATTGCACCAAATCCTCCTCCCCTCCCCCTCCCCCCCTTTTCGTCTCCCTCCTCACCTTTCGTGTTGTGCTGATTAATTGCAGTGGACGAAAAGGACGTGGAAGGTCTTAGGCCCCTCTTCAATTTCATCTTCTACTTGGTCGAAAAGACTCGCAAATTACGGCTTGGAAAGGAGGTTAGTTTGGTCTCCTCGTCCTGTCTTTTGCCTAAATTCCCACAAGTGGTCAAAATTTTGGGGACTTTGTTGTTGTTATCAGGCAAAAGCGAAGTCGGACCGAGCCCGAGCCAAGGTCAGTGAGACCCGCCTCAAGTCGGTTCAGGCGGCGCGTCAGGAGGCGGCGCAGAACCGTCGTGACGAGCAACGGCGGGCTGTGAAGGAGCGCATATTGACGGAAGAGGATCCGGAGAAGGCTCGACGCCTTGAGGTGAGCGCTCCTCGTCGACCAAATGCACTTGATTCTCAAGCCGCTTAAATAACGTTCAGTAGTATGTGCAAACCGGTTTTTTTATCTCAATTTTCGGCTTACTTGATGTGTTTTTCTCCTTGACGTAGGAAAAGGAGCAGAAACGCGAGAATAGGAAGCGCCAACAGCGAATCAAGATGGTGAAGATGAAGGGGATGTGATTAGATCGTGAGACTTAGACCCTCTCTTGGCCTCGAGGCGATTCGCTCTCCCCCCCCCCTCCCGGCTGCCCCCCCCTTAGTCCTGTCCTTCTTCCCCCACGCTGTGTACAAAGGACTTGGCGAAGTAAATGCCCGTAGGTGTTTGTGTTGGTGAAACCACTTGATTAAAAACTCGGTCGTTGTGAGAAGCGGATTTGGATGAGTGGCTCAAACCACTCCGCGGTGCCCCGGAGCCGCGGCACTTGACGAGTCGACCCGATCGCCGCGCGAGTCGTTCACCGCCTCCCCTCAATGCGCTGGGCGCGTGTCGAGTCCGTCTGACACGAGGGAGGGGCAGGCGAAACGATGCTTTTACCCTCAGAGGTTCCCCGCCCTTTCCCCTCTCCCACCAACGCAGTTGGAAGCGTCGCTTAGTACTCGGGTCCGCCTCCCCGCCCGTTTCTCTTCTCGTCCACTTCCCCTTTTTTGCGACAATCGCTCATCGCCGGCTTTCTAGCCATTCCCTCCGCTCTCCGCCGTGCATCGACCTCGAGTCTCGGCTTCCGCGGGTCTTTTTGTCTCCGTTTATCACTTCATCGTAGCTTAAATCCGTACTTTCGGGCGTCCACTTCTCCCCGCACCCGCCAGTTTTCACTCCGCCTTTCGCGTGGACTCCTTCGACCGTGGTGGCGACTGCCGGTCTTCAAGTATCTTGACCTTTACACCGCAGATCCTCCACCTCGTCGCCGCCATTCACCGCTTCCGTCCTCGTCCGCCTGTTGGGAGTGGTGAGTGCGCCAAGTCCGCTTTGTCCCCTCTTCGCGCACAGCATCTGTCGCCTGAGCCGTTTCCCTCCCCCTGTCAACCATCCCCCCCCCCCCCTCCAGCCAACGTTGTCGCAATGGCCGCGTCACTCGGCCACTCGTGCGGACGATTACGGAGCAGGACGACGCCCGATGAGGGGGGAATCAGCCCTCCGATTCGCTCGCGTGTGTGTGTACCGACGGAGGCGGTGTCCGATGCTGGCGTGTTTGTCCGCTGACTAAGACCCGCCGTTTGACGTCGCTCGCAGGCAGTCCGGCCGCAGCTGTGAAGGCGGCTTCAACTGGCGGGTCGGTGGAGCCTCCCCAGTCGGTGAAAAGTCCGTATAACCTCCGCAAAATTGCCTTTCTCGGGGGAATAGGCTTGGCATTTGGGGTTTTGACCTCGGGACTGGGGGATTTGGAGTTGCGGGAGGATGCATTTTGAATCCGCCGAGGATTGAAGGCTCGAGCCCGCTTTTTCCCAGCTGACACGGGTAAGTAAACGCCTCAAATCGGCCTTTCCCCCCCCCCCCCGTGGACACTGTTGACAGGTGTCACGTGAATGACAACGCGGGTGGCTGCATCTCCCCGCCACCGTTTGCCGGAATGGATGCGTTCCTCCCGACAAAATTAGTCCAACTCTTGTCTCCTGCGTGAGGGCCGCGTGGTCATCCTCGTCTGGGCCGGTTTGGACGTTCAAAAGCCGTCCGAACGACATTTAGACCCTCGCGATTGAAGGTAAAAGTATGCTCGGCTTGAGTGTCATTCGCTGTCGTCATGCTGCCGCCTGCGAGAGTCCGGAGACGACGGCGTTGGCCTCTCAGGCCTCATCGCGGACGTGGAGAGACGCGTTGGCCTCCCGAGGGGCGACGACGAGGTCCCCGGTCTGTCTGCCCGTCGAACCAGTCGCACGGTCCGTTCGCCACGAGGACTTCTGAGAGTGTCGACGACGAGAAGACGCTTTCATGTCTGGCCGAGTTTGTCCGCCGCCTTGCAGTCCGACAGACAGCGGACTCGCCTCTCCGCCACCTTCCATGGCCTCGGACAGGCTGGAACAGACTCGACGACGCGACAATTGCGTTCCATGTCCATGCGTCTGTCCGCCAATTGACTCGGCTTTGCTCAACCTTCATGTGGCTGCGTTTGCGTGACCTTGAGACTTTATCGACCGCGACGTCAAATCAAACGTGGGCCGAAGACGACAGTTCTGATGGCGGCTGCTGCCTACGTCGCCTGCCTCGTCCTCCTCCTCGTCTACATCGTCCTGCTGGCCGTGGTCCAACGGCTTGGCCTCAACGCCCGGGTCTGGTGTCTTTTCTGGTCCCTCACCGAGGCCCTCACCGTGTCCAAGATCTGTCTGTGCGTCTGTCAGTCCTTTGACCGTCATTATTAGCGCTTTGATTAACTTTTTGTTTTGATTTTCCCCAGTGGGAGATGGGAGGGCGGTGGAGGTGGCCCCGAACCCCTGAAACGCGATGTGGACGGACAGGATGGAGACTCTGCACTTCCTCCCTACCTAACGGTGACTTCGTCGGGGGCGAATGCCTTCGGTGGGTCGCCTTAATGAAGGCGAGGATTGCATTCCGTGTTGGAACTCCGATTTTCTCCAGCCTTGAGGACACATTTTACACTTTTAATTAATATTAAAAAAATGCACACGTACACAGACACACGAAATAAAAGGATTTTTGAAAAAAATGGGAAGCTCTTGAAGTTCACAGTAGAAACGGGAAGGGGGAGACGGGAGGAGATGTCCGCGAGGCGGAGGTCGTCTCGAGACGCGTGGGACGTCGAGGTGAATGTCCGGAGGCGTGTGCGGACGCGTGGAACTCGTTGGTCGTCGCTCGAGACGCCTCAACGGTGAAATCATTCACTGCCGGGGCGGCACTCGTCTCGGGGAAGTGGACGACTCGATGACGGGCATGAGGAGACATGGAAAAAGGGCGCGCGGGTTGTCGTAAATCAGCGGCTCTCAACGCGGGAAAGGGGCTACTTCGACCCCCTCCCCTTTCTACCCAATCAGCGTTGATTATCTACGCCAATTTAAAATTCTGAGTCCCCAAAAGGGAGGAGGCAATATCTTCGAACTGCAGAAATATCCTAAGTGTTTGAATCAGATTTTGGAAGGGAAACTGCGGTCTCAGAAATGCTAATAGCAGCATTAGCTGGCGTTTGTATAGTGCGAGGGTCCCGCCGCATTCTCATTGGTTGTCTCAAGGTCGACAATTTTTGATTCGCTGAAATCTGTCTTTTTACGATTCCAGAATTCTGGTGGATTGGATTCTGCATCGGTCCTTATGCTTAGGCGTAGAAAGTTTCCACCACTCGGAAAGGGATGGGGAGATCCTAATTGGGAATTGCTTTTATCCCTCGTATTTAGGATGCTCTGAAACGTGGCCTCTGCTTGCCCACTAATTCCCAGCTCTAGTTAACGCGAAAAGACGAAAGAAAAAATATAAAAAAACGATGAAGAGACCTCAAAGGCTGCAGCCCGAATAGTACTTCCATTCGGCCGCCACTCGTCATGGGGAATGACAGTGTTGATGAAATGTATTTTTGAGCGTTGGATTAAAACAACAATTCACCAGGTTTCCTCCCAGTCACGCAAAGACGCTGCTTTCTTTGTTAGATTAACTTCAATCTTTACACCTGCACTGCAGGTCACCACGCTGTAGTCGTTGTCAACCTCACCGCCTCTCAGTGAGGGCTTTAGCTTCAGGCCGGTGGCAGTGTAGAACTAAAATGATGTGAGTACGCGGGTTGCAGAATTGGTGTCACACCACCGTTGTTGAAGGGCACCGAGGTGTCAGGAGTAACCCCCTGCCTGCCTTTTAAAGGGCGATAGCCATCCATCGCAGACTGTGCCATAACATAGCACAGCTTAGTGCTCGAAGATGTTGCACCGTTTTGGCGCGAGGAGTGGAAATGAAAGACAAGGGAAGGTGGAACGTGCGACTGATAGGCAAGTTAACACCGTCGTCTCGCATACCAGCAACACCACAATGAAGAGGACGGCATAAAGAGCGCGGATAGGGACGTTGGAGGACGAAGCGCAAGTGTCCGCCGAGTGAACGATCCAAAACAGCGATTCGACGCAAAGGAATGCGAAAAGATTGCGCTTCCAACTAAAAGGAATTGTCGAAGTCCGAAGGCATCGAGCAGCCTTCACACAGTCGGAACCAAGTCGACCAGGAAGCCGCCAGATCAGAGCCTACACGGCACCGCGGCTGTCTCCGTGAGCTTTCGCATGACTCGGTTGACAGCGACGAGGAAAACAGGACACCTCGGTCCCATCGCACGGAGGAGCTGCCTGAAAGTCGAGTCCGCGTGGCCGAGGACGAGTGAGGCCTTTCTGGCACCTTGTGGGTGGAAAAGAAGTTGAGCTCCGCGGAAGGAGCAGTGAAAAGGGCGAGTGCCCAAGTGCAGAACGACACTCCACGGGAGACCGTTCCACCCAAGCCCGCTGGACAGGGGACTGTTGTGAGGATCGTGGTGACTGAGCCGTGGTTTGGTGGCAATTCCAGCCCCATGAGCAGGTTGCGCGCGCCACCAATGCCACGGCGACGGACTCGTCCCTCCGCTCCCAAGTGCACCGCCGCGGCACGAGCTCCCGTCGCGTGAACACACACCACGCAGACGTGGATCTCGCCTGGTGGCCGGCGACCCGATCGGCTGACTGGCGCAGGCCACAGCTCCGAGAGTCGAGGCGCGAGAGCACAGGGACGACGGGAGCTGCGGTCAGAGGGACGCGCCAAAATGGCACAGAGGCGCAGTCGCAGTGGGTGTTACTCCACCATCGTCCACTCGCCTTCTCCGCACCTTCCATCACTCGAGCGTCTGTGCCACGTCTCTCTCGGCACCAACTGAGTGCCAGGAAGGAGACACACTCACGACGGAGGCTGCGACGCCTTCGCCGTGCTCCTCCTCCTCCTCCTCCTCCTCCTCCCCTTTCATGAGTGCCAACCCCTTCGGAGGCGACTGCCACGTGTGCAACATGAGGTCGTCTGTTGTGTAGCACCGAGGGCACAATGCAACAGCCCGATGGGGACTGTGTCTTCACTGTCTCCCGCATCTTTCGCATCGTCGTCTCTTGTACACCGATGCGTCCTGACGACATATGGCACTCGCGAGGGAACCTTCGTCGCCGCCTTAAGGGCCATTACGGCGATGACTAAAGATTTTGTTTGTAATTACCTGTAGTTGGGCCTACTGTTACGTGTAATGGAAGACTCGATTATGCTTGTTTATCTATCAACTTGGGTCCTTATATTAAGTCGGATCTAAAAATAAATCGGTTTATGGATCTGATATATTCGGATTGAGGAAGCTTTTTAAATTGCTCGGCCCATTGTTGCTGTATTATCTTCACATGTATTGCTCGCTAATGTGATAGTAAACGCAACAAAAGTTGCTGCTGACTCTATAAGCAATTACATTAAGTGCAAACACAAGCTCCACGCCTTTTGGCAATTGATTCGTATTTCATTACATAGTAATTTTTTGCACGTCATTTTCTTCTTTTACTGCACCATTTAAAATGGTTTAACAACCTTAAGCACTAAAAACGCCTGCTTAGTTATTCGATTGGTCTGAGTGGTTTCTGGTGCCGCCTTTACGGCGTGTCGCGCTTGCGTGTCCAGATACGAGGCCCCAGCTGGTTCCACGCCCCTAGATTTCACAAGCTTTAGTGTCTTTATGTGCATTTGCGTCATTTTAAGTTATTTCTTATATGTTATATACGAAATATATGTACAAACCTATCTTTTAAGAAATGGGCGATATTTACTAAGTTGTGGTTTTTGATTTTTAGACTCGTCATGCAGGACGTAAATCCCCTATTTGACCAGGTCAAATTAACTTATAACCGCATGCTCTCCAACGGAGATCCTCGAGTATCGGATTGGGCTATGATGGCAAGTCCTATGCCGACTTTTGGGATTGTTGGTGTCTATCTGCTAGCAATTTGGTTCGGAAAGAAAGTGATGGCCCAACGTCCGTCCGGCTTCGAGATCCGTAATATTATGGTTTTTTACAACACCTGCATGGTACTACTTTCCCTCTGGCTGGTGTATGAATTCAGCGTGGCCGGATGGATTTTTGGCAGTTATACTCTGGGCTGTCAACCCGTAGACCCGTCTATGCACCCTCAGGCCTTGAGAATGGCTCGAGCGTGTTGGGTTTTCTACATCAGCAAACTAATTGAGCTTGCTGACACCATTTTCTTCGTCCTTCGCCGTAAATTCCAACTTATCACTTTCCTTCACGTATTCCATCATGCGGTTATGGCAGCTTCTTGGTGGTTTGGCGTAAAATTTGTTCCTGGTATGTAGTTATTATGAAGTGTTTAATTGTTCGCAATAGAAGTAAGACAACATGTTCGTGTTTTTAGGTGGTTTTAGCACGTTTCACGCCCTCATCAACAGCTTTATTCATGTGTGGATGTACACTTATTATGCTCTTGCTGCTGCCGGCCCGCAATTTCATCCATATCTGTGGTGGAAAAAGTGAGCTTCACATATATTTTTTTCGAATTTAAGTAATTGAGCTAAAGTGAAAGAGCCTGGTAGTATTTTATCCTCGTTACATAAAAATGAATTGTCAACTGTGGAAACTTTTTCTCATGGCTCTTTGGAAATCTTCCTCCTAATATATTTATATTCTAACTTTATTCCTCTCCTGACGATGTGTATGTACGTATATTAAATGTGCTTAGTCTTTGTCATTCTTCCTGACATCTCCTCCGAAAATCCTAATGAGAACTCGGTGTTTTGTCTAGACGTTACATTCCATTCAGTTTTTACGAAGGATGATTTTATTATGGATTATCGCCGTAATTTCTTATTATACTTGTACAATTTATTGTCTTGAATGCGGTATTAGAATGGCGAATTTAACTACTATCGTCTATGGGCTGATGGATTTGTTGCACTTGAAGTGAGAATTTCTTTTTCTGTTGATGACTTGGTTTCATTCAAGGGGACGACAAATCTTGTCCTCCCTCTCCTTTTCTTTGTTTCTAATCGCCATCTTTTGTGTTAACTAATATGGTGGGTTATTGGCCAAAAATGCCCTTTCTCTGTCTGAGAAGGTGAAATAATGAAATATTTTTTCTACAATTGCTTTTCTTCCTCAATTTTTTGAATAATCTCTTTTTTTCAACCTACTGTGAACATCCTTTACCTCTACTATTCGAGTTTAATTATTAAACTAACTTTTCTCTTGTCTGGCATAAATCGCCACTCGGAGTAGCGCTTTCATTGCACTTGTGGCGTCTTTTAAAGGTCTAGACAAGTGTCCGCCCTTCCGATGACGCCAACGTTTATTTTGTGATGTGGACACGCGTCCTTTCTCCCGGACTCCGATTTACCCTCTATTTTACTCTATTAACTTTTTAACCTTCTAACTCGTTGAAAAATTGTTGAATTCTTTGTATTTAATGTGTCTCTGCTCTCTAGACGATGATGGAGGCACGCAATTGGATAATTTAAGTGCTCAGTCGAGAGTTATTTGGGTAATTGTGTCAATGTTCGCTTTGGATGTATCGAGGTACTGAAAAAGTATGAAAGCTCACTTAACTTAGTTGCGTTTAAGAGAGCAAACGTTTTAGGCTCACTTTAAATAATTTGTTATTTGCTATCAGTTTCCTCAAGCGATTGAGTGGTTAGTGAATGCTTCACTAGGAGCGTCTTTTGGATTTGTTGGTTTCTCGACGAGCGAATGAATTCTCTCCGACTACAGGTTGGGCGATTGTCTAGATGTGAAAGGTCGTTGTCTAGTCAGTGCTATCGCCGGATCCACCGTGGTATTCACTCTTCGTTCACCATGTCTAGCGACATAATAAATGGCCTTTGGTGGATATCGACGACTAATTCCATAACTGGCAGTCTTGCCAATCTCCTTGCTTGCGGACTAAACACTTGCTTTCAACTGCCTTTCTACCAGTGTGTGTGTGTATGTGTTTTTACTTGCTTGAATTTTCAACCGATTATTGTTTTGCTGTGAAGAAATTGGGTGTTTAATCGGCGACCTTTGAATCGGTTGTTGTAAATAAGGTTAAAGCAAGAGGTGTCACACGATTTGCGTGTCACAAAGTGTTCTATTTGCCTCACACTGCTTTCACTCTCCACTCAGGTATATGACAACATCACAGATCCTCCAATTCATCATCGTGATTGCACACACCACTCAACTCTTCTTCTTCAAGGACTGCGACTACCCCATCATATTTGGCTGGTGGATCCTCCTCTACGCCTTCATCTTCCTCATTCTCTTCTCCCACTTCTACTACCAGGTGAGTGCCACTTTTTACCTCATTCGCCCTGAACAGTGGCAAATGGCCGCGCCAGTGTAAGTCTCGGAGACTCCGTTGCGTGACTCGGTTTTTTTGTGTGCTAAATGTCAACGGCGGGGGAGGGGGGCAATTAATCTGCCTTCCCGGGGGAGGCGAGACGGGACTAGATTAAGGCATTGTGGCGAGGGTGTAGATTCTCGCTCTTTCCCGCATTTCGGTCAAATGGACCCTCAAGAATGTTATCATTTTAGCGGTATTGGCGGCAAAGTGCCTTTTGTCCCATGTCTCATCGCAGAATTACACACTCTCATTGGCCGAGATCGCGTTGTAGGCTGGTCTAGCAGTCAGAAGCATGTGTTGACCGTTGAGATTTCCCATCACATCGTGGTACTGTCACCTCTTGTCTACGCTCCTGCTGTCGTCTACCTGTTTGGCATCTATTGAATGACAAGGGGTACTCGGATGTTCTTATTTCTCACATTTACACAAATTGCGTATGAGAGTACTGGAGAACTTGCTCACGCCACTTACACCTTTCTCCGCTGGGTACGAGGGGCGCGGAGATGATGGAGTCTCACGCCGAGCAGAAGACGACATTCCCTTAAATTCTATTTCAGCGTCATTAAAATAAATGCTGACATTTATTTGCTTTCGAGCACATCTTAATTTTACACTGACAAGCCTTGTCTCGGGTGACACAGAGAGACGCCTCTCTCTCTCTCTGTGTGTGTCCTGTTTAAAGACTGCTTTTTCACCAGACTTCACTTCTCACCTCGGGTAGTTGGCCTTTTCCTTCCAAGGTGTCAAACGATAGTGAATGTGCTGAGGCACATTCACTACTCCAAGATTTGCCGATTGCCGGCATTCCAGTGTCCGTCGTGGGAGCGGGAGGCCTCATCATCCTCTGTCCCCGTTCACGGCTCCCACTGTGTCGGTGGAAATGCTCGTCAACGCCATTTAAACTCGACGTAGCAAGCAGTACTTTCCTCTACTCGTAGTCACTCGGCGGGGGTTACATTTCACGAACTCATGGCTGTTTTCTTGCATGTTCTCCTCGTGACCGCCACCCCAACAGCGAGGCTTATCGCCATGGATAGCATGTGCGCCACGTCGTGTTTCCAATTATTATCAAAATGACGAGTTGATGAGAACGCCGATGTGATCGTCTGTAGGTGGCCGACATTTGTACTCTCAGCGACGTGTGCGAAGTAGATCGCACTTCCGACGCCGACGCTTGCCACGTCCACTTGATTAGGGATTTCGTGGGGGAGTTCGCCTGTATCCGGGCTATGGAACGCTTGTCTCACTCCAAAAGATGCGCCTGTTGCCATTCCTCCTCCCCTTCGAAGAAGCCGACATCGCGCCATGAACGTCTGGATGCAGGCGTCTCGGTTTGAGTGATCAAACTGTCCAACGTCTGCTTTTCAACCACGCTGGAGAGAGGATCACCTGCCTTGAAAGAATTAACCACCCGATCGCTGACTCGTCTTCGTTTGCCTCATTTCCAGGCCTACATAAAAAAGTCGCGCAAGGCGGTGGTCTCAGCTAAACCGAGCTCTGGCGGAAAAGCCGACGCTAACGACGGGGAAGAGGCTGAGGACAGCGCCAAGAAGACAAAGTGATTGTTTTACCTGTGCGTGTGTGTGTGTGCGGGGATGCCTGACTGCTCTTCTCCCTCCTCCTCCTCCAGTGAAGCCCTAATGGTGGAGATAAAGTGCTTACTGATGAATGCTGCCCTTTTTTCTCCTCCAGCGTAAACTGCTGAGCCTCCTCTCCCGCGGGTGAGAGCGATTTACCCTCGGCGGAAATCATATGGGATGAGTTTTATTAATTGGTCTCGTCGCTTGCTTGTCCCCAAAGTCGAGCCAACCAAGGGTAATTTCCTTATTATGCTGTGTGGAGCGCAAATCCGTTCCAGAGTGTAAAATGCGTTGTGTGCAATGCCGTTAATCTGAAATTGTTGCTTTGGGGAGAGCGTTTTTAGGCACCACAGAACCATCCTCCTCCTCCTCCTTCCATCCATAGGAGGAGGAGGAGGATATCACACGTCACACCCGGGGCCGGCTGTTTTGCCCACCCTTGTCGACCGACTCGACGCTGTGAAGTAGCGCACACATCTCGTCACACAGGGTGAGACATACAGTCGCGCCTCCCTCCGTCCGATGGCCATCACCTCCGCGTGGCGAGGGCTTCGTCAAGCGGGCCATTTAGTCCCCCACTGCCCTCTCCCCTTCCGCTACCTGTCAGTCCGCGGGGCCCACCGCCGCATCTATTGACGCAAGACGTTTTGTGGCTTTTTTCTGCAAAATACATGTACCCACGTATGTGAACAAGTGGCGGGTGTGAAGTGGGAGAAGGTGGTGAGGCGCCGACCAATCACACTTTTCCGCCTGCCTTTTTGCCTGCTTTATCCCTTGGCGTGGGTTGATCTGCCGGGAGCCAGTCAATTGCTCTTATGCATGCCAAAACGTCAACTCCACTTTATTTGTGCCTTGCGTTTGTGATCGCGCCCCTTCGTGGTTCACTTTATTGCGCTGTCAAAGGGGACCGTGTGAGTTGTGGAGGCCACTTTTCCGCCGCAAGTGCCTGCTTGCCGTGTGGGCGTCATTTCGTTTCTCGACTGAAGGGCAAGTGGGGACGCAAGTGCACTGACACTACAGAAGAAGGCGCATACGCAAGTTCCCACCCAACGATGGAGAAGTGGCAGGCTTGTCGAGACTATTCAATCAGTTAAGTAGAAACTTTCGCTCCTGCAGGTGTTAAGGTGCGTATGAAAGCGAGGACAATTACAAGGACGTGGATATGAGGAGAAACATTCTCATTCCGCTGGTCCGTGAAAAGTTAACCGCGGCGACGGGATCATGTGAGTCTTGGGACGACCTAACCGGACCATCCTTCCGTCGTCAGGACTGCTTGATGGCCGTTGAGGCGGTGACGAGGGTTACCTCGCCAACGCCAATATTTCATCAGGACGCATTGGTGTACAAGAGACGACGATGCGAAAGATGCGGGAGACAGTGAAAACACAGTCCCCATCGGGCTGTTGCATTGCCCTCGGTGCTACACAACAGACGACCTCATGTTGCACACGTGGCAGTCGCCTCCGAAGGGGTTGGCACCCACGAAAGGGGAGGAGGAGCACGGCGAAGGCGTCACAGCCTCCGTCGTGAGGGCGTCTCCTTTCCAGTCGGTCAGTTGGTGCCGAGAGAGACGTGGCACAGACGCTCGAGTGATGGAAGGTGCGGAGAAGGCGAGTGGACGATGGTCGAGTAACACCCACTGCGACTGCGCCTCTGTGCCATTTTGGCGCGTCCCTCTGACCGCAGCTCCCGTCGTCCCTGTGCTCTCGCGCCTCGACTCTCGGAGCTGTGGCCTGCGCCAGTCAGCCGATCGGGTCGCCGGCCACCAGGCGAGATCCACGTCTGCGTGGTGTGTGTTCACGCGACGGGAGCTCGTGCCGCGGCGGTGCACTTGGGAGCGGAGGGAGGAGTCCGTCGCCACGGGCATTGGTGGCGCGCGCAACCTGCTCATGGGGCTGGAATTCCCGCCAAACCACAGCTCAGTCACCACGATCCTCACAACAGTCCCCTGTCCAGCGGGCTTGGGTGGAACGGTCTCCCGTGGAGTGTCGTTCTGCACTTGGGCACTCGCCCTTTTCACTGCTCCTTCCGCGGAGCTCAACTTCTTTTCCACCCACAAGGTGCCAGAAAGGCCTCACTCGTCCTCGGCCACGCGGACTCGACTTTCAGGCAGCTCCTCCGTGCGATGGGACCGAGGTGTCCTGTTTTCCTCGTCGCTGTCAACCGAGTCACGCGAAAGCTCACGCAGACAGCCGCGGTGCCGTGTAGGCTCTGATCTGGCGGCTTCCTGGTCGATGCCTTCGGACCCCGGCAGGCCTTTGTACCAAAAGCTCAAGTTGTTTTGTTTATTTGAACGCCTCGTCCTCTACCGACGGCGTCACCGACGTCTTCACGCCTAAGAGGACGTCCAAGAACGTCTTGACTTCCCCTTTTAACGTGATTAGACGGTGCTTGACTGCATTTGGGAGACCATCATCGTCACAGAACCGAAATTATACACCGACATTCGTTGCTCTTACCGATGTGTAGACTGGCCGAATAGCTAGGCACGTTGAGTGGTGACTCCCTGACCTCCAACAGACCACGAGTCAGTTAAAATCATGTCGTGGAAGACACACCGGCCGAGAGGTCCCTCGCCACGTGTCGTGGATGGGTAGGGACTGCGACGTCAGGCGTCACTTCATGTAAAATAAGTCTTCCACAAGCGGGTAGATGAAGCTCAAACTTAGTGGTTGCATTTATTGATGTTAACGAAAGCAAGCAGCCACCTTCGAGGATCTCAGGGACACGGGGAAGGCTGATTAGACGGAAACAGTCTGTACAGACCGCGGTGGGCTTTAGCCTCGATGAGGTAACTTCCTAGCAGAAGTTGTGACAATCGCGTCATTGGATATGCAAATTGAAGCAGGCACGGGAAGCGTCTAATTTGTGCTCTTCACCTGACCGACATTTGATACTTTCTCTTCTAACTTTGTAACAAAACAGATCGGGTAACCCTGGCGTATCACGCTCAGATGTCATGACTCCAATTAAACAATGTCCCCACAACGCCACGGTTGACATGACACGATGCATTTGAACCTCGTGTCATCCGTGGTGGACCGGAGATTTGCCCCACGGTGGCTGCTTGGAACAGTCGGGGCTGCCACCTCAACAGGGGAAAACTCGCCCCGGCCGGAGACTATGGGGATTGAGGGATTGATGGCTCCTGCTTGATTTGGTGGTTGGTGGAGCGATTTGTCTGGTTAATTCCGATAACGAACGAGACTCCGACCTGCTAATTAGTGTGTTTGTCCACTGCTCCCGCGTGGGCGGTGTTGGACGAGGCTGCTGCCGTGGGCGAGATACCTCCTACTCTTCCTCCTCCGTCGTTCTCCTTTCTTGTACGCCCGTCCTAATGAGTTGCTGGCTGGATGGGCGGTGGATGTGGGGTTGATGCTCGCGGCGGTCGGCCGGTCGAGCTTTGGCCTCCGAGCGCAGCGCGAATGCCTCCTTCTGAGAGGGACAAGCAGGAGAATTCGCATGAAATGGAGCAAAGACAGGTCTGTAATGCCCTCAGATGTCCGGGGCGAGCAAAGAAGACCTCCTGGCCTGGGAGGGCTGGGCAAACTGGTCGATCCCCGTGAAAACAAGGGGATCGGGACTTGGGACTGTCCTCCCCACCCGGGAGCGAGGAATTCCTAGTCGGTGCGAGCGATAAGCTCGCGTTGATCGCGTCCCTGCCCGTCGGCACTACCGATTTTGAATGGCTTGGTACGATCCTTCGGTTGGCGCCATTGTGATGGTCGCCGAGAGGGCGTCGTCCGGCAGGCGCTGAGACGACGACCGAACTTGTTCATTTAGAGGAGAAAGTAAGAGTCGTAATGAGGTTTCCAGAGGTGAAACTGCGGATCATTACGCGTTCTTCCTGAAGCACTCACTAGTCGGGAGAAAGAGCCACTCTCTTCTCTCACCTCTCCACTCGTAAGAACACGAGGCGCCTTCCCTTCCCACTCCATTGGGTAGTCAGTTTTTCGTCTTACTTCAAAGAAGCGGGTTGTTTTGAAGGCGGAATTTAATGCTATAAATATGTTATGGGAGTATCACAGAAGAGGGATGTTGTTTTTCTTTGACTATTTATTATACATCCAAGTTCTGTTCGCGAGCGATGACGCTGTCGTTGAATTTGATCACATAGGTGGTTCCCTTGTGCCAGGTTATTCCGACCTTACAAGGCTATATTGGGGAAAAAAGAGAGAAAATTTGCTCCAATAAAAGCATAAAATGTCAGTATTAGCTTAGTAGAAAAAATGTCAAACAAAATAGGTCAAATAGCGTGTCATTAGATCATAACGACAAGTAGATAATTTAAGGGATAAAAGGTTAAAACAACCCTATTAAAGGAGCACATGGACGAATATCGAGGAGGGGAAATAAAAGCAACGAAAGAGGCAGACTTGTGCGCATGAAAGAGATAATAGAGTTCTGCTCAGAAAGAATGAGGCGAGAAATAAGCAGAAAGGAAGTGGAAGTGTGGAGAGGAGATATGTATTGAAGGAGAATGGGTGAAAAAATCAAGTGCAAGGTTAGAGGGCGAGAGGAGTGGGAGGAGGAGTATTCGAGGAGTCAGACTGCCGACAAGGGCGATTAACACCTCATCTGGGGAAAGAACAGGCGGAACTGAAGAACTCACAAAGCCGGCACAAGTCAGAGCCGATTCAATTATTCCGCAGTTGAAAGCAGCCAGATTTAATGGCACTGGAAAAAAAGTCCCAGAAAATATGGTAAAGTTAATTATTTGACGTTTATCGGAGAGGCTAGGTGATAAATAAGAGGAATCCTAAGTTCAAGTAACAAATAAACGAGGAATCCGTTACATAAGTAAAGGAGTCAGGCTTACCGGCTTTCCTCTCTGATTCCGATGGTTCATATGTAAAACGGGTACATCTGTTGACCAAAGGTTCTCGTTCGATCATATAATCTGGAAATAGTAATTCTGTAAAAGAAAGGTGGTGTACAGGTGCGTTCGTCTAATCCATCACGCTCCAAATCGTCGGCTTCTTTTCCAAAAACGGAGCGCCAAAATGTGTTTTTCAGGAAAATAAGAAAGCTTAACAGACGTATTTCGCGTTTTTGAAGGCGTTCACGAACAAATATGATGTCTAACATCTGCCTTCCAATCGACGTCCCGAATGCGGCAAGTCTTGAAGACGAATTAGACAAGATTGTTTAGGTTAAGGTACAACGAAATTAATGGCAATGCTGAAGACCAACCGTGTTTGTGCATCGTCAACATTTTTGGAAGCGCGCATCGAATATTTAACAATCTCCGAAAAAAGGTACATAAATGTTGCCCGGTGCACCTAAGCGGAGCAGTTAGCAAGCAAAAATTATGGTAACAATTACATCGGATTTAACCCTAGACAGATTTTTCTCGAGTATTTGCTGGGAGTATTTGGGGTTACGTGAACTTGAGGTCATTGTTACACACCGAAATGTGTCAGCCGCGCACGTGGAAACAGAAATGAAAGTGGGAAATGACTATGGAGGCCGTTTTACTACTGGAAAGCATTTTGATTCTTGAAGGGGTCCGTAGAAACGTGGTTTCTATCTAGTGGAATTGCATTCGTTAGTGCAACTATGATATATGAGATTTTTTCTTACGAAAACGTTTCCTCATGTTATCCATTGAATCATTCTTGTTGTGGCATTTGACTGTATTACGTTTTGGGAGTGAGTTTGCCTACAACAAAAA
Organism: Dipylidium caninum; assembly: GCA_017562135.1. Lineage (NCBI taxonomy): Eukaryota > Metazoa > Platyhelminthes > Cestoda > Cyclophyllidea > Dipylidiidae > Dipylidium > Dipylidium caninum. Next base: position 264,436 of record QEYB01000526.1, read on the forward strand.
TGTTCATATGTTATGTAATTGTTCCAATGCCTTACCACCAAAAAATAAAATATCTGTACTATCTATAATTAAGTTCTTAATTTGTTCGTTATTTTTTGCCAGCGTGGAATAACAATTTATTTATGAAAAAATTGCGTTCATCTGTTTGCGACATTTCGCTGCAGACCTAGGTATCGTCCGCGCCCAACGCAGATCAACCAATACACTTCACGGACAAGAGCTGGCCCGTCCGGGTCGTTTATTCGATGCTCCCCAACGGAAGCAAGAAAACAAATTACTTTGTGAGTTGGCGAGTGACTATTTAACTCACTTTTGCGTCGCACCTTCAGCTCTCACACTGGTTTGCTCTAATTTTAACGGCGTTGCCACCAAATTATTCATTTAGTCCTATCTTTAGTGCACCACACTGTTGTTAGAAATATAATATTGTTCTTCAGATGCCCTTAGCTTATTCATTTTTTTGTTATTTTGCAGAAAACTCTACGGTTACAGTCATGTACTGCTTTCCCTTATTTCCATTCATTTTTTATCCCCGTTTTATTATTCATGACACTTTTCTTGTCCTTCATTTCAATTACGTGGGAATTCCCTCATCCTGATTTTATCGGTCCGCAGTTTATTTCAATGTTTCGCGATTTTTACAGACCAAAATCCCTACCCAATTCCCTTCTGGCACAATTCCCTGACAACCATTATTTCTTTTTAATTTGGCTTGTTACCCGGCATAAATAAGTTTAACCTCGCTAATTTCTATTTCACAACGATTTATTCCATTCATTAAAGCGCTTTTAATGTTTCCTTTTCTCCATTTGCTCCAATTATGCCAATTTTTTTTCTCTCCATACATATGCAATTTTTCCCTCTTTACAAAGGACCGGAATGGGTTTGATGTCCTGCAAAAGGACTTCAAGGCTTCATGTCAGTTCACCCGAGTTCTAATCGGTGTTCTTCAAGAAAGGTTTGCTTACATTGCCCATTGCTACATTTTTCTACTAAAATTCATCTATCGATTTCTTTTCTCAAATACCCACTTTTTCGCCGAAGTAGATACTCAAATTAATGAAAGTATTCACAATTTTGAATTTGATTGGGCCTATGTTTGGTAGAAATTCTCCCCTGGCGCATCTATCATTTAGCCGATGATTAACACAAAGGCCCACATCACCTTAGTAATTGCTCCGTGTGCTCCACCATCCCCCTCGTCTGTCACGCAGCGAGTCTGTTCCCCCTCCTCCGCTGTCATAGTATCTGAATCTGCACAACATACACAAATGAACGCACACGGACGTTTGTGTGTGCCCCTATGCGAGTTGAAACAAAAAAAAGGGAAACAAAAGATAATAATTTTTCAACATAACCTCGGCTATTTTTTATTCATGTGAAGGGCCCAATTGGAGAATGACTTTGCCAAAGGACTCTCGAAGTTGCATTCTCGTCTTTCCAAAGCCGTTGGCGGTTTGTCCGGGTGGGTTCGACTTACTCCCAACATTTATAATCAGTATATCGCAGTTGATCTGACAAAACCAAGCTTGCCTTTTTTTCTTTCGTCCTTAAAGTATGCCTTTATTTTCGGACTTTGTATCGATAGTTCTCTTCTTCTGCTGTCTTTTTTCTATGCCCTGATAAGTGCTATCTAGGGGGAATGATTCTCCGTTCGGATCTCTTATAAATTGAGCTCCTTTCCAATCCAAGCTCTTAGATCCTTGCTGGCAATTCTTCTTCCCGCGAATACGGTGAAGTAGATTGATAAGCCGATGTCATTTTAGTCTTCTTTTTGTCCCAGTTAAATGTACTGCTTCTTATTTCACTCTCGGGCTTTCTTCACATGATTTTCTATGTTTCTTATTCAATAGAGTTCATTTAATATCTTCGACTCGTTCAAAACTTCGGTGGTGGGCACTTGTTATTACCATCTCTTTCAATTCCTACTTGGGCGACTTTTTTTTCTGGTGGCAAAATAAAACAACTTGTCGTAGCATCCCGCTAATTGTGATAAAAATAGATAATGGCTGAAAAGATATGAAAATAAAACTAACTTTATGGAAGGCACTGCGCTGGTCTTCACAATTTCCATGTAAATTTGCTTTTAAATACACCAGACTGACCGTTTTGTCCACTCGGGAGTGAAAAAAAACCCCGCGAATAGGAATATTATTAATTCGTGAATTTTAAAGGACGCTTTTGGCCTGTTTGTCGATGTGACAAGCCCCAACTGTTTAGAAATGTCTGTCCCCGTACTCCTTTATTCCCCCTTCCCCCCCCCCCCCCCCCCCAAAAAAAAAATAAATAAATAACAGATAGCAAAATTCAGGCTTGCTTTGCGTCAACTTTTGCGCCCACCAAAGTAGTGTTTTGACACATCTCGATCGTCTTAACCTACGTATTTGACTTGTGCACAGACATCGTAAGTGGACTTGCCTTGTTTGGCCTCGAGGTTACTGTTTCACTTCCACCACCACCACCGTCCCTCTGACTCGTCAATTAGGAGTCTTCCTCATCCCCTCTGACCTTTATTTCTCCACTTGGCACACAATAGTCTTCTCCGCCCCTCGGCGAAGTCAAAAACTGCTGTAGGGCAAAACTACGAGGCGTAATCTATTCGTTAGTGCTGTAAATGGTGTTCCTGGTCGGGTGATTGGGCTTCTTTTGCCCACTTATTCCGATTACCACGAAGACTCTGTGGCTAATATTGATCACATTTCGGCGGAAAAGTGAAGCATTCCTGGTGGGTTTATCTACACCTGTGTGTTCTACAAGCATGCTTTGAGCGTTTAAAAGAGTTTTTTTGAAACTGCTGATATCCCATCACAGATGCAATCTACTTATAAGGGTTTGAGTAGTATATTCTCTGGAACAGAACTTATTGCAACCAGCGTACGTGACAGGAAGTAATCACAGGTACTCCAGTTTCTCTGTCATTATTAAGCCCAATTAGTGCATATCACACGACCTTTGCCCACTTTCATAAAGTTAGCTGATTAATCAGAAGGTAGGTGGTTGTCAATGAAAACTCCGAGACATAATTTATTGGACCGTGCTACAAATGGCTTCGTACTTTTGCCGTCTCCAGGGGAGATGGTGAAGGTGAAGGCAAGAGGTGTTGCTGCTCAGGTGATTGGACTTCTTTTGCCCACTTATTCCGATTTCCACGAAGACTCTGTGGCTAATAAGAATCACATTTCGGAGGAAAGGTGAAGCATCACGGGTGGGTATAGCTCTCTCTGCGTATTTGTGCCCGTAGGTCGTAAAAACCTACTTTTTAGCGTTTAAATAGGTTCCAATTTCACATCAGAGGTGCGGTCTACTTATAAGGGTTTGAGTAGCATTTTCTCCCGAATACAATCTATTGCAACCAGCGTAAGTTGTTCTTCCCTTCGTAAGCCCAATTAGTGCCTATCACACGACCTTTTGCTCACTTAACTGCAATTACGCAGAGAGGATGCCTCATAAAAGTGGGTGATTAGTCAAAAGGCAGGCGACTGTCAAGGAAAAAATCCACCGGCCTGACATTTCGTTTTAATTTAGCTCTGTGGCAAATGGATGGATTAAAACTATAGAAATTTTGGAGACAGAGGCCAAGGCACATCAACAAGTTGCCGAGAGGATCTCCTCCCAACTGCTTCCACCGCCAAAGGCCTTCACTACTGTCGATCGGGACCTGAAACCCGTGAGTCACGACCGACTGTTCCCCCTCCATCCGGCCCATCATGTTAGATCTTCCTGGTGTTGACCTAACTGACTGGAGTGTTTGTTTACTAGTACTAGCGCCTCACACCAGGGATTGGCAGTAATTCGTTCTTATTGACATTGAAGACGCCTTCAGTCACTTAAAGCAATCACTTCAAAAATTTTTGTGTTTTTTTCTTTCGTACATTCTCTCTTAATAAGAGCTCACCAGTAGAGTTTAGTCAAGACGGTAGGCTTTCGTTTTTGGCCAGAGGCGAGGTAAACCACTCCCTTTGCATTACATTTGCCATCCTAACGGTTTGCATAGCCTCATTAAGTCAGCATTTTAAATGGCACTCGTTTTCAAAGCAGATCAAGTCGAAGCATCACGTGTCCATGGAAACGTCAGGTAATTCTAATATCGGGATCGTTTTTCCGCCCCCATTCCCCCTGTCCCGCCGCCCGCCTCCGCTCTTGTCCATCTCATCTTTCTGTTTCTATTCATCCACGCATTTATCCATTCCTTTGTCTGTCTCCTCATTCCTCACTAACGTTTATTTCTCATCCCTTTATCCGTTCCTTCGCCCTCTCCCTTTCTCTCTCTTAGTTGATTAGAGCCTTTTTCAATCTCTTTCCATTCCAATGCAGATTTCTTCTGAGGTTGACGCAGCCAGCTCACGTCTCCAGGCGACTCGACGGGAGGAATGGAAGTCCCACAAGAAAGCCTTCACGGCCTACCTTCTGACCTGCCAAAATCTGTCAACGAACAATAATAATAGCAGTAATCTGGACGGTGGTGGCATTGACTCTGTCAGTCGTACTTCCACCCTACTGCTGAGAAAGCGAAATCCTCAGGTTTTCTCCAGTTCTATGGCCCCTCCCCCCTCCTCCACCAATTCTCCCTTCAGGACGGCGATGCGGAGCGCCTCCCTGCGGCGGGTAGCAACGCTCTCCACCACCCATCCTTCCATGGAAATAGCGTCAGGCTCGGAGACCCATTCCGCATTGCCTGCGAAGGTGGGTTTGCTCCCTTTCGGTCTCTACTTACCTTAAAACCCCCTTTGTCCACCTGAAAATCGTTGTTCTCGAATGAGGTTGGGAATGTTGGATAGGCGCTGCAGTATCCTCAGACGTCTAGGCGGGAGCGATATTTCTCGAGTCGAATTACTGGTGAACTGCTAAATGGGTCAACAAAAGTGGGGTGTCAACGATTGAATAGACGCGTGAACAAGTAACTTAGTGGGTAGAATTCCCTCAAATAGGTTGGAGTGCAGCAGAAGTGCTAACATATGTCTGATAGTGCAAAAATTCCTTGATCCCCCCAAATACTTACAGTCGGTACGCGAGGGGGTGGGTGCAACTTGTCTCCCCCTCGTTGGCTCGCTTTGCACGAATTCCTAGTGTCGACACTTTCTACTTTCGCTTGCTCCAGGCCGCTCGTTCCGTGTGGCGAGCAGTCTACGATCTCTACCGGTCCAGTCTGGCCAGCGAGGAGGCTCGCATTGAATGGCACTCCATGCTCTATCAGGTAAATTTATCCTACTCAAATGATATCAGTACGACTTTTTGCAGGCCTGTTTAAGGAGTTGTAGTACTGTTCTGTTGTCTAGTTTACGGGTGAAATCTAGTGAGTAGACGCTGATATTAGTTCATAAGACGCCTTTTGTGAGGGGATTGTTAATTTTTTTCCAGTGACAGATATTAATATCGCAAAATTGGCAGTAAGAGATGAGAACAAGTGTGATGTTTGCTGCTATTCTCCTCCTGATTTCCTTCCCTCCCACGTAGAATACCTTTAAACTCTTCGATCTCGAGCGCCTTCGGTTAAATACAATGGAGGAGACTCTGAACTTTTACCGTTCAACAATCATAGAATCTGTAGACTCAATTGGAAAAACTTTCCAAGCCACCAAGGTGAGTACTTTTCTCGACCACCCCCAGTTGTTGCCAATAATTAGAATTATAAACAAATACCAGTACGTGTAGCCGAAGAATTGGCGTGATGGCAAGTTTGTAATGACGTTAGGTGGTTAGGCTGAGGAAAACTTACCAGCAATCTTGAAACACCCACATTTCTTCCGTCCCGAAATATTGTCTGACAAAGTAGCATCCACCGAATTTGGAGCTGGAAATCATTAAATCGCGTAGTCAAGACTTTCGCTTACCTACTCATATTCACCATCGTTTCTTTTTTCTTCTCCTCCTCCCTAATAGGACGTGTCGGCAAAAGCTAGTGCCGAGGAGGACTTTCTCTCCTTCCACGCAAAAGTTGTCCCCCATGCCAACACGTCAGCGTCACACCAGACAAGCCAATCCGCGCTGACGAACTCTCGCCTAACCGGTTGTAGAGGACCGCATCGAGTTGCAAGGACGCCACCGCTGGCGGTGGTGGGAAGCACCCAACAAAATCTACTCTGTCTTCCCGGCGAGGAGGACAGTCTTTACGCGCCTTCGGCGGCAATTCAGCGACAAAGTATTCGACAGGCCCTGCAAAAGCGATTTCTCGTTTTCCCTCAAGACAAATCCGAGGGTGCGTAGACCAAGTATTTAGTCAATGTCTCTTGAAGTGTACAGCTTTGTCATGGCACAGGGTTAAGTGGAGTGTCTCCAAGTCCCACGAGGACTCTTGAAGGTGCTGATGCCTTCGGTTCTGTCCTCGGTGGCACAACTGTGCATTGCCACGAGACACGCCGGCCGCTCTCGCTGCCTTCTCACCTGGAGCGGTCCACGGCGCCAGGACGGGCTATTTATTAAGGCCGGTGAAGGGACGCAGCGACGCTTCCCCCCGCGTGTAAAACTCGACTTTTCCTTTGTCACCGTGGCTGTTTGCAAATTTGGAAGTGTAGATTCAACGCCAGTAGTTAATCTTGCCTCCTTATGAGGATTCCTCTCCTTTTTCTTTATGCCTGGAACAATAACCGGCGGTTACAAGCCATGTTATCTGAGGCCTAGGCTTTTTCTTCATCTTTTTTTTCGTTCTCGCTTTTAGCTATTAGCAGTGAAGAGCTGGCAGATTCTGTAAGAAAGTCAGAAAAGGCGGCTTTTGCACGTCAACTTTTGACAGCCACTCTGGACATTCTCTCGCGGGAGTGTCAGAAGGAGGAGAGGACGAAGCAAGGTTGGCTACTCTGATTCCTTCACCCCCAGCCCCTCACACCCCGTCCTCCGCCCCCGTCAATTTGCCCACCATCTCCTCCCATTTTGATGCCCTGCCCCGTGGGCTTTATTGTCGGCGGCTTCAATGCTTAAAATCACCTTTCTATTAAACACTTTTTTGGGCCATTCGCATTGTTCACCCCTTTAACTTACTTCTCTCCTTTCCACCGCTTCACTTAGGATTTTAGCCGGCATATAATGCCAAATAGACGGTTTGTGTCTCTTAGTCCTCGTGCAGTCTGCTCTTGGCTCTTCTCCTAAGTTTTGACCTGCTGACGAGTCTTTTGGGAGACTTTTGTCTCTGATTTGGGCAAAATCTGCCTTTAGTTTGGGTGTTTCTTGCTGCTTTATTCGTTTATTTTTTGTTTCAACCCCTAAAGCCATTCATCATGCCTCATAACTACTTGGATTTGAATTGGAGGGCCTGTGTTGGCTCCTTGTTTGAGTTAGCTTTGCTAGTTACGTGAATTTATGCGCTCTGCTCCACTCACAAAGTTGTCCTCTTCTCGTCGTGCCTCGTTTAGCAGTAGCTTCCTCTTCTCCCATTTGCCATGCGAAAGTGTTACTTCTGTTCTCTTCCCACTTGACCGCCTAGTTAGGTTTTAGTGCTTTGTAGATTCTTCAACTTCCCTCTTTGGCAATTTAGATTTTGCACATTTTGGGAATCCTCGCATTTTCTTTTTTGGCTGACGAACGCATTATTTGATGTTGTAAAAGACAGTTATATCAACTATCGGGCCTGGAATTTGTTTCGTTCACATGTTGCACCACCAATTACGTCCGCAGTATGATTTCCTCTTGATTTGACATTTTCATTGCTGCTTTCGGACATCCAATCAACGATTATAGCTGTTACTGTTGTGCTACTCATATGGTTATGAGTAGTGCGGTGGCCACTTTTCAGCGAGCTCGTGGCAGTCACGCGATTACATGCCACTAGAGCACTTGTAGATCATCGGGAGAACATTAGTTAGATCTGATCTCGCGTGAATAAACCATTTCGTCAAGCCGTGGAACTCACTTCCAACCGAGCCGCAATACTACTTATTATCTGAGATGTGGGCCGGTGCCGTGCTACTTATGACCGTTTCAGTAGTAATTTTCTCTCCATCCTTTAGGTCTGACCAATTTAGTACAAGTGTATTCAACCAGACCCATTTTTACCGACGATGCGACTCTGATCGAGGCGCGTCGTCGCCTCTTCTTCTCCCGCTGTCGCCTCGCCCACCTCCTCGCCTGTCGGGCTCGCCTTGCTTGCCTCTTCCACCTCCTCTCGCCCAACTCGCCCCCGAGCACCCTCCAAACGCGTCTCTCCGAAGTCGGCTTCTCCACGGACTCCCTTCCCGCCTTTTGTCGCCGTGTTGACGTCGCCACACCCCCCACGCCTCCGTCTGTTCTCCTCGAGTGGCCTCCGGTCAGCTCTGAAGTCACCAACTTGGAGGACATCCCAATTACAGAGCTGGAGGTGGCCAACCCCCTGTTGGCCAGCGATATGGCGAGATTTAGTTGGATGGCGCACACAGAAAGTCTGTTCAGCACCTTGGGCTCCACTGGCCGAGCCTCCTCCCTCGATGATGAGGACGGAATAGACGAGGATGTGGAAGAGGAGGCGATGGAGGTGGAGGTGGCTGGAGTCAAGAAACCGCCTCCTGTAATAACCAATGGCAGTGTGCTGAGAGCCGAGTCCGGACAGAAGAAGGCACCTGTGAAACCCGCCGTACGCTCCGATAACCGCGTTTTTTTATTTGAAATATCAATTTTCCTTATCCGTTGCTATCGACCTTAGGTGTCTCCTTACCATCGTCATCATCTTCCTTCCCTCCTCAGCCCGAGCGACCTCCAGTTCGGTCAGGTGGCAGTGCGGCTCGTAAAAATTTGCCGTCAACTTCATCCACACCTTCCGCAAAATCCCCGACTGCAACTTCGTCTCGACAGACTGCGTTGCCCGCGAGGCCGCATTCACCACCGAAACTTCGTTCTTCATCCAAAGCTGCCGCACAGCCCGTCAAACCACCACCGCCGGCGACGACGACGGCGACGGCGGTTACGAAGCCAACGAAAGTCCCCGCCGCCAGACGACCTGTTGGCAGTGCGTCCCGACAGCCGGAACGCAAGCCGCCGTCCACGAAAGACGCTCCCAGCCTGTCAAAGTCCAAACTTGTGAACAGTAGATCAAAATCCCTCTCAAAAGCATCGACAATCACTGTAGGTTGACGCGCCTTGACCGTGGAGTTGTCTGTTCTGCTCGACAAGCAACTAATGGTGTGCTTTTTTGGCTGTAGACTGCCGCATTTTCACCGGTGCTCGACGAGACGGACGCATTTATGGACGAGGAGGAGGAGGAGGAGGGCGAGGAGAAGAGACCTCCCCTGAGTGAGGCTGCGAAGTGGCAGTCAGCGGTGCAGACGAGGCGGCGGCTCACCCTGGAACACGTGAATGAGTGTGGCGATCTTCTGGCAGTTAAGGCGAAAGATGAGGCGGCACCGGAGGCGGAGGAGGCGGAGAAGACGGAGGTGGACTCGAAGGAGGGGAATACGCCGGAGAGGCGGAAGAATGTGGTGAGCTGTTCCCCTCTGGCCAAATTAATCGGGAAAACGGGGGTTTTCGCCTCCGTGTCTTAGTTGTTCCTAAAAAATTGCCCCAAACCCCTTTTGGCCGGACCCCCTGCCCTCCACAGCCACTCGGTCTGTGTCCACCCTTGTAATTTGGCCGAATTTTCCCTCCAAACTTCCCCTCATTTTCAGCCTCGGCGGCCCCATTCGCGGGGGCCTCGTCCTCCCGCTTCCCCCACCCAAAGGTGGCTCTTATCCCATGGGGAAGTGATTTTGTTCTTGTCCTTCCATGCAATTAATTTTACCACCTCCGCTCTCGTTCTCTCCCCCTCTCTCCCCCTCTGAGGCCCGTTTGTTTACCGAGTTTGATTGGTGATTCACCGGACGACGATGGCAAGTCAGGCCTGTCCGCGTCACGGGGGAAAGACGGGCAAGACGGGAGGCGGTGGCGGTGGCGGGGGCGGGCGGGGGCAGCTTCTTTAAATGCCCAAATTTTTCATTTCTCCCCTTCCTCCTCCCCCGCGGCAGTATCCGCTCCCCATGCGTGTCGCCTTCGCACTTTCGGCACTCTTAAAGGATAATTCTCGAGTGGCTCAACTCGCTCTTATGGACTGCGGTTGAAAGGGGCGATTCTTTGTTGATTTTAAAAATTGTTTTCGACTGGCTTACTGGCGAGAGGGAATGCGGAATTTCAGATTTTTAGGTGGAAATGCCAAATTTTTAAGGGGCAATATGATGAAAAGTCTTTTGTTTTTTATACCTTCGAGAGGTTGATTCGACGCTCTGGACGAGGCGATGACGATGAATCGCCTCTCCGACGCAAACTTCCTTCTACTTTGTTTGTTTATTTATTTGTTTGTTTGTCCCTTCAACGCCTGACGTGCCGCTTTTCTCTCGCCCTCCTCACCCCCCGCCGCCGTGCAGACCGCCTTGTTCTCCCGACTGGGAATCCGCGGTGGCAAACAGCAGAAGTCCGCCCAACGGCCGGAAATTGTCACTCCGTGGCGTGTTGAGCCGACGCCGACGGACAGTCTGGCGACTCCGACTAGTCCGCCGGCCGCGTCGGGCGCGGGCGCGGGCGCGGGCCCCGTGTCCGCTGTCGCCGCCTCACCGCCGAGGAGCAGGGAGGCGCCGGATCCCCTCCAGATGTGGCCGTCTCTCGCGAGTCTGCACTGCATTGGCTGGGCCAAGGTCATCTCGGACTACGCGCCGCAGAAGGCCGGGGAGTTGGCCCTCCTCGAAGGTGATTGGCTCGTCGTCTCCCCCCTTCCCTGTGACCTTGAACGTGTTTATTGGGGTCTGCGGAGCACAGGCTCTTTTCGCACTCTGGTCAAGTGAGGTCCCTTCTCCTCCTCCCCCTCACAAATCGCCTCCCTGTGGCCCAGTCCGGGGGAGGCGAGGAATGTTGACCGCGTCTTCGGAGGGTGACTGCGTCCTCCTCCGCCTCGACCAGAAAGTGTGTGCCTGTGGGTGTATTCGCGGGGGAAAGAGGGAGATTGCTCCCGCACGCCAGTGTGCAGCACTCTGCCTCCCCTCGGTCTGCTCATCTCCACTCATCCCCGCAACACTCAACTCCATTAGGAACGGGGACGAGTGGCGTCTCGTGATTAATTTCCTCGCGTCGCCCGCCGCCACCACGCCTCCCCTCTCTCTATGTCTCGCTCTCGCCCCGAGCCAGGCGAGGCTATCCCGTGGGGGGAAATATCGCGGGAGTCGGTCACCGTGGGAGCCGACGGCGGCCGGAGGCGGCGACGGGCACAACCGGGATGGTGGACTGAAAGCCAGACGAAGACGATGTGTCATTCTCTCCCCCAAACCGCAATTAGCGCTGAATGACATTCCATCGGTAGTGCAGGTAATCAGAACCGCCTCCCCCCACCCGACGAACAGCCACACCGCACACACGAGCGCGCGGCCACGGGCAATGGGCGTCGAGTGCCCGTCTCTGGCCTGGTGACTCATCTTTCCACCAACCCCGCCCTCCTCGGGGTGTTTCAGGAGGGTCGAGTTGACCTTTGTTGTCGGTGGCGGTTGGCGCGAGCGCTGATGGCAGCACAGTCGTGGCGGTGGTAATGGCACTTTGGCGGTTGGCGGTGGCATTTACGGGGCCGCTTTTAGCCTTAGTCAGCCGGCCGCCTCGCCCCGCCCCGCCCCTCCGCACCGCACCGCGCCGCGCCGTGGCCAGTCGACGCGGCCCCCGCAGGCCGGTGCCTCCGAGGCGTGGCGGCCTGCACGCAGACAGCCGACTGACCCGATGATTGATCAGCTGTCTGGACTGCTGACAGGCCCCGCTTTTGTCCCTCCAATCCGCCCGACACGCCGGTGGGCGCGTCTGTCGCGGCAGCGCGTCAAAACCGCCCGATCCGCCGGGCAGTGGGCGATGGTGGCCGCTCGCGAGCCCCTCGCCTGTGCCATCGGTGGGGCACTGCGGCCTCCCCCCTCCCTGACCCGCGCGCCATTTGCGCGCGGAGTCCGTTCATGAGTCTCGCCGGGCCTCGGAAAGTTCTGAGTGCATTCAACGGAGTCATTCAACCCGCCGACACCCTCAAGTCTTTGGAGAGGCGTTAAACTAATGCGATTCTTCCTCGACTGCGACGGAGGAGGAAGCTGGGCTGTCGCGGCCTCCTCCCGCGTCTTGGGGGAGTGGAAGGCCGTCGGTCGCGCAGTCGGCTTCATTCCTCCGCCCTCCGCGGGCACTAGAACTCCTCCGAGGGGCATTCTAAGAGCCTTCCGCCCTGTTGGGTGGCAGGTCGATGGCATTTCACTTTTGCCTCTTAGTCATCGCACGCCCTTCACGGCCCACCGCGTCCTGCCCCGCCTCGTCCCGGTTTCCAGGGCCTTCCCCACCTCCCCTTCGTCCCCCCTCGTCTCCTCCTCCTCCTCCTCCTCCTCCGGGCGTTGGAGGAGAGCGGTGGATTTGGCGTTAATGGAACCGGCTTGACTACTGGCACTTTGTAGCTCCGCGCTTTTGAACCGCTGCTGGATTTCGTCGTCCGCCTCTACGTGGACCCAGGAACTCAACTCGACCATGTCCAAACTTTTCGTGAAGCTAATGCTTGTTTTTTTTTTGCGGGGCTTTGTGCGTCTCCCAGAAAGTCTTCGGCATCGTTCGACCGGCGGAACCCGATCCATTTTTTTCGTATTCTCCGCGAACTGGTTAATGCACGCATCTCGTGGCCTTCCCCGACGTCCGATTTTAAATTGTCCGGCTCTGCTTCGCTCTCTCTCTCTCTCTGTCTCTGTCTCTTTCTCCCCTCCCCCCCCCCCCCCCCCCCCGATGCTGGCCAAATCGGCCGAAGAGAACTCCTCGCCGCCCTCGAGTGCCTTCTATTTCGCACCACTGGAAACTGCTTTGTGTAGACTTTTGAAATTTCTCCTCCCAAGGTCGCACGTCTTCGTGGAAATGGGGGCTGTCGCCTGCTCCACGGTGTTCCCGGCCAGTTCTTGGCTCCCGCTGATCACTCCGCCAGGCCCTTTTCCCCCCTCCCCCCCGTTCCTGTGTTCTCCCACTTCCTCCGCTGTTGAGTTGGATATTCCCGATGGAGTCTCTTTCATCGTACCAAACTACTCGGACGAGTCGGCGACCCCGTCGAGGCGGTGCGGAGGGAGGAGGGCCGGTTGGAGAGGGTAAATGGGGGCGTGTGACGAGACGCCGAGGGGCGTCGGTCGGCCAATCGCGACTTTCCTCACACGGCAAGTGGGGGCCCCGGGGGGTGGGCTCGAATGCGACTCCCCTGCTTGGGGGGGGGGGTTTCGTGAGAGCTGAGGCCACGGACAGCGGCGTGAGCGTCCGCCCAGAAAAAGTGCGCCGACCGGCAGTCGAGCGCTGCCAGAACCCCGGGGGGGAGGGGGTAGGCGGGCGTGGGGGAGACTGCTGGAAGGAGTATAGACAGGGCAGCGACACGTCCACCCACTGTGACCTGGCCCCCTTTTTCCTCCCTCCCCCCCTCCAGGTGAAATCGTCAGCATTTTGCAGAAGACCACGTCGGCCTGGTGGATCGGCGAGGCCGGCGGCAAGAGCGGGCGTTTCCCGGTAACCTACGTTGAAGAGTTCTAACATCTACCACCCCCCGCCCTGCCCCGCCCCCACCCCCTTTGTTTTTCCCCAAATTCAGCTCCTCCTCCACCTTCGTTCATATCTTTTGCGCTTCTCAATTGCCTGTGGCTTGCTTCGTCGCCTTCACCTCAGCCAATGCGTGTCTGCTTTCTTGTTTACTCGCGTTCTCTTTGCCCTCCGCCCCCCCCCCACCTCCTTCCCCTTCCCCCTTTCTCCTTGTTACTCCATCTCTCCACCTGCAGATGCTTTTGTCATTTCAATTTTCTTTTTTTGAAGTAAATTCCTACGCGTTTTGTGTCTGTCGGCTTGGCCAGGCCACCGCACACCGCTCGGTCGGTCGGGCGGGTGGATGGGTGCCCGATTATAAGGGGCGATGTGGGAAAACTCGGTGCCTCGCCGTCGACTGGGACGAGGGAAGAAGATGACGATGATGATTGGCTCACAAGTGTAGGCGACTCCTCTGCACGTCCACTGGGAAATGAGTGGTGAAGACTTCGAGCCTCCCCTGGGCAACCGTCTCGGCCTCGCCCGCCGCTTCACACGGAGTTGCAGTTCATCCCGACTTGTCTCCGGCGGTGGGAGAGCTGCTCTGTTGATGATATTCCACCGATGCCATCCGTCTGGGTGCAGGCCGACGCGCCAACAAGCGTTGAACGATGGGCGAGACTTTCGCGGTTCAATGAACCGCGATTTAGAGATGCCTCGGCAAAGAAACCAAGCATCCGCGGCGACAGCAGCCCCGCCAGGTGGAGGCCACCGCGAGGCCCCGTTCGTGTCACGACAGTCCTCAGGGAGTCTGGCCAATTCATCGCGCGTCCAGCATCCACGTCCGTCGGAAGAGCACGAGCAACATAAATGGTTTCAATGGCATCAAGTGAAATTTATTTTGTTCCAATTTATGTCCATTTGCATTTTATTGTGATCCCCTTTTACGGTCCTAATTTCTTGGACAAGAAGGGAGTGGGGGGAGGCGGGGGGCGGCGAGTGACGGAGACGAAATAGAGGGGGGGGGAGAGAAGGGGCACGAAGCGAGGAATGGGGAGGCGAGGGGAAGAGGAGTGGGAGAGAGCACGAAGAGCAGAGTGTCTTGGCCTAGAAGGCGGGAGGCGGGAGGCGGGAGGGAGGAGGGGGAAGGGATGGGGCAAGGTAAGCCAGGTGATGCAACGCAAGCACACGAGGAGACATCCAAGAAGCACAAAAAAGGAAAGAAACCAAACTAACAAAACCAAAGTCACGAAAAACTTCTCGAACCGAAGGCAAGAGTGGAGGAGGCGGAGGCGGAGATTCAACAACTCAAAAGGAGTCGGAGGGAGCGAGGCGAGGCGAGGGGGCAGCGGGGAGGCGATGGGGGGAGGGGAGCGGAGCGGATTGCGTAGAAATGTGGCGATCGACGAAATGCGGTGATAGGCGATGGAGGTGGAGATGGTGTGGCGGGACAGAGAGAAACAGACAGACAGACAGAGACAGAGGAATTGGCCGCCGCGACCTCAGACGGGCAGTTGAGTGCCCGGACAGGTGACTTCGGTCCCGTTGTCGGAGAAGTGGATGTCGCAGAGGGTGGCCGAGGAATGAATGCTTACT
Source organism: Dipylidium caninum (assembly GCA_017562135.1). Classification (NCBI taxonomy): domain Eukaryota; kingdom Metazoa; phylum Platyhelminthes; class Cestoda; order Cyclophyllidea; family Dipylidiidae; genus Dipylidium; species Dipylidium caninum. Next base: position 279,448 of record QEYB01000526.1, read on the forward strand.
CCGGCGGCCTGCAGACGCTCCTCGCCTGTGGCGCCACTGCCATCGCCACCGCTGCTTCGGCGCAGCCAACGCACCCACTCGAGGGGCTCGTCGGTGGGCACCACGTTGATGCCCGCCACGCCGCGTCCGCCGCTCATGTTCGCCACCGCTTCGCGCTCTGTCAGGGGCAGAAGTGATTATTTCCGAGGTCACAACTCCCACCGAGGCGACCCGGGGCCTGCAGTGCGAGGGGGGAGGGGGGGGGGGAAGGGGATTCCTACCGTCGACGGAAATGGATTCCCCAACTCATCATGCCTAAGGCCCTTCAGGGTGGCGGAAACCGCGAAGGCGGCGTCTAAGGTCACTTCGAGAGCTGTCGGGGGAAGTAATGGAATACCCGGAAGGGGGGGGGGAAGGAATTGAACGGGGGCAAACTCCCACCCTACCGCCAAGTGAACTTCCCTCAGCTGGTGAGCGAGCCATAGATCGGGTTGCCTGACATACATAGACCGAGTTGTTTTTCCTTTCTTTTCTTAAATTCCACCTTCTCCGCTCCCCTGCAACACCACGCCTCGTGCTCCAACGACGGCCTGACTCGACAACGGCCCTGACTGACGCGGGTGCCGTCGCCTCCGACTGCACCGACGGCCACGTGGGGTGGGCATTTTCCGCCCAAACATCACCACAACGCAGTCTGGACAGGCCAATCTTGACGAAGCTGCCTCGCTCTCTCTCTCGCTCTTCACGGCTTCAGCCCCCTCTACGACACGTACCTTCTCGTCTGCTCGCGACGCCTTCTTGTCTCTTCGGAAATACTCCAACAAAATAAGGCTGAACACGTGTCCGACTGGTTCTTTCCCTCTTAACTCGGGGCAAAAACAAAATTAAAGAACTTTTTTTCCTGAATAAAGGACAGAAGTCCACGGCACTGTGAACACGTTAACTAAACAAAAGGAGGCGCAAAATCCGCAATCACTCGACAGTCAATTCCAAGACTTTTGCCGTAACACAGACAGGTTGGAAGTAAGACTAGTGAGGGCATTTAGGAAAAGTGAACCAGCTGCTTTGACCGATTGGAATCTTCTCCCCCCCCCTCCGCCCCCCTCGCCCGAGGTTTTCGGTCTTGACCAGACGCTGTGTCAAGGTGGCGTTCAAGACGTCGCCAACTCCGATAGCTGAGGGGCTTCACAAGCGATAAATCACTCCGAGAGTGGAATTTGAGCAGTTGGGATCACATCCGGTCATGGAAAGGTCACGTCCGCCTCCCCGCCCCGCCCCGCCCCGCTCCGCGTCCCTCCTGCTGCCGCCTAGCAGGCGCCTAGTCGACGTATGTGATGGGACAAGGGAATGGCTTCTGAGGTGACTAGAGGATGCCTTCCCAATTCTCCTCACGGGAGACTAGGGAAAGGGTTGAGCAGGTCTGAGTTGCGCCCCCTTCCCCCCCCCTCCCATTGACGGGATTCTTCTCGCCCTTGGGGAGGATGAATCGACACCGTCTGACGGCCTCCTCGTAGCCAGCCCGCCCGCCCGCCCCCCTCCCCAGTTGGGGATTAAAAAAGAGGAGTTTAACAACACTGCCAGGTCAGACTCACCTTCCGGTGTCCACTTGGAGACGCCGGCGATGAGCGCCTCACCCGCAATGGGGTGCAAACACTCGCCCGAGAGCACGTATATCCTGGCGCGAACTTGGGTGAAGAACTGCGTCGCCATGGCAAAAGGCACGCGGATGATATAGCCGGGGACCCAGACGACGTCCAGGTGGAGTGCTGGACCCGGCGGGAGGGTGTCGGGTACCTTGGAGGCGGTCTGCGGCGTGGAAGACTTCGAGCCTGGACGGAATAAAGTGTGCAAATGAGGGCATGTTAATCCACCTCGACGGCGGCCAATGAGAACACCGCTCGTTACTGCCGCCACCCCCAACTCCTCCTCCTCCCCCCCCCAAATTACCCCCCGCCTCCCCACTTACGTACCCGACGATGTAGTGAGACCGAATTTGGGCCTCGAGGAATGAGCTAGAAGACGGTAGGGAGGGGAGAGAGAGAGAGAGAGAGAGAGAAAGAAAGAAACGGTCAAAAGTGCGAGGAAGTGGGGCCCATTACAATTTATTCTACAATCAACCGTTACCCAAAGTCGTTCTGGTCGGCGCCACCGGAGCCGGCATGTTTTGCGGATGTCCCCATTGGGCGAGCGGATCAAATGGCGTCGCGGCGCTTTCAGCGTCGCCGGACTTCTCCGCCCCTGCTGTCCCGTTGGTGAATTCACCGGAGTCCAGATCATCCAGGCCGTTGGTTCCGCGTTGATGGGGCGAAATTGGCGATTTGGCTGCAGTTGCAGGAAAATGCGACGCGTTAGGTCAAAGTGGAAGACGGTGGGGAGGGGAGGAGACGGGAGGAGGAGGAAGAGGAGGCACTCGTACCGCGTGGGATATCCAAGTCGCCCGTCTCCCCGGCGGGGGCGAGAGGAGACTTCTGATGGAGCGGGAGCATCGTCTCCTGCTCCTCCTCGACACCCTGAGACGGCGGACGTTGGCTGTAGAGCAGTGGATGCTGGCTGGAGAAGCCGGAGGGTGCTGCCGAGTTGGGCGATGTGGCGATATGCGTGGAGGAGACGATGTCAGAAACAAAACCGGCTGGAATGGGGACAGCTCCGGTGTGAATTACGGAATCGTTGGACACCTCGGAACTGGGACTGTGGATGCTGAGAGGCGGAGAGGAGGAGAGTGAGGCGGGAAGAGAGAGAAAAACGCGAGAAAAAAAGAAATTAAGGTAAACGGCGATGCATCCGTTGCATCACCGAGCTGTGTGTGAAATGCGATTCGTTCAACGGCACCATCGTCGTCCAGTAGGTGACAATTAAATGCTGTCGTGCCATCTGCCCGCCCACACAACCATCCGCCGGTCAAACAAACCACCTCAACCACACAAGCGACCTTTTTGCCCTCCTTTCGCCACTCAACGCGGAGTGGAAAACTCCATCCACCCAACAGACGGTCGTTAAAGGACAGAAGACCCGCTCGGTCTTCTTGTCCACCGCACCAGACCCTGGGTGGACAGGGTGGTACGGGGGGAGTGAGGGGAGACACTCACTTCTCCTCCATGGCTCGACCGGCCCCCGGGTCCGTGATGAAGCCGATCTGGGGGGCCTCGTGAGTGGTCGAGTCGGCGGGGTGCGAGGCATACTCCGGCTGCGATTGGTACATGAGATCACAGTGGATGGGCGGCATGTCCTCCGTGGTGCCCTCAGTCGAGTCGACGTGGTCCGAGACCTCGGGAATAACTTTTGCGCCTCCAACATTAACTTCATGAACTGGAAATTCGTCATCATCGTCATCAACACCACCAGTTGTTGTTGTTGTTGGCGCTGGGTGTGAATGAAATCGGGAAAGGAATTGAGGCATCTCGGTGGCGCGTGGATAGCCGATGTCAGGCGACTCGTCCGGATAAACTGGAGAGGATGAAAGTTTCGGGTCAACAGCAGCGTCAGATGGAGGTGCACCGTCATCGGCATGGGCTGGAAGCTTCGGAATTTGAGCTGCCATCGGCAACGTCGAAGGTGCCACTTCTCCCTCATCGTCAATGTCGGAGTGCGTGGCGGCTTCCCCACGAGCTGCGGACAGTGACTCCTTCGGGGCGAAAGACCCGAGGCCATCGGGATGAGATGTGGGTGGGGAAAGGTTTACACCGTTTTCCGGTTCCATTGGCGACTCCGCCAGTTCCGACTTTTCTTGATGACCAACGTGAAGATGAACATCGAGGCCCATTTCGTCGTGCGACCTCGGCGACTCGGCCACAAAACCTCTCTGCTCCTCGGCATTCAACGTGGGCATCGCGAAGTCCATGCCGGCAGGCGATTGGGAAATTTCGTGTTCTACTGGCGACTCCGCAAATTCTGACTCTTCGTGCTTACTGGCGTGGAGATGAACGTCGAGGCCAATTCCACCGTGCGACATCGGCGACTCCGCCGGAGGTCCCTGCTGCTTTTCTACAAATTCCATGTCGGCAGGCAATTTGGGTATTCCAGGCTCCACAGGCGACTCCGCCAACCTCGAATCTACGTGGTAACCAGCATCGGGATGCGCGGAGAATCCCACTTCACCGGGCGATACAGGCGACTCCGCCGCGAAACCTCTCTGCTCTTCGGCATTCAATGCAGGCATCGCAAAGCCCATGCCTGCAGGTGATTGGGAAATTTCGTGTTCTACTGGCGACTTCGAAAATTCCGACTCTTCGTGTTCACCAGCCTGAGGATGAGCCTCGAGGTCCATTTCGTCGTGCGACCTCGGTGACTCCCCCACGAAACCTCCCTCGCGCTCCGCACTCAGCGTGGGCATCGCGAAGTCCATGCCGGCAGGCGATTGAGAAATTTCGTGTTCTACTGGCGACTCCGCCAACCTCGCCTCTGCCCTTTCATGCTGACCCCCGTCGGGATGCGCGGCGAAGTCCACCACTTCATTGTGCGACACCGGCGACTCCGCCACAAAACCTCCCTCGCGCTCCGCACTCAGCGTGGGCATCGCGAAGCTCATGTCGCCCGGTGCTTTGGATATCTCGTGTTCCGACTCTTCGTGTTTTTCAGCACCAGAAGGAACATCGAGACCCACTTCACCATGCGACATCGGCGACTCTGCCAACCGCGGGTGCGCGGAGAAGCCCACTTCACCAGGCGATACAGGCGACTCTGCCACAAAACCTCTCTGCTCTTCGGCATTCAACGTAGGCATCGCGAAGTCCATGCCGGCAGCCGACTTGGATATTCCAGGCTCCACGGGCGACTCTGCCAACTCGGGCTCTTCGCGTTCACCAACGTGAGAATGAGCCTCGAGGCCCATTTTGTCGTGCGACCTCGGTGACTCCGCAGCGAAACCTTCCTGCTGTTCGGCACTCAACGCAGGCATTGCGAAGTCCATGCCGGCAGGCGATTTGGAAATTTCATGTTCCACCGGCAACGCCGCCAACCCCATCTCTTCGTGCTGATCAGCGTCAGAATGGGCGCCGAAGCCCATTTCACCAGGCTCAGTTACGAATCCTTTCTGCTGTTCTGCAGACAGTGTGGGTATCGCGAAGTTCATGTCGGCCGGCGATCTGGATATTCCGTGTTCCACTGGCGATTCCACCGACCTCGTCTCTTCGTGCTCCTCAGCGTGCAGATGAACGTCGAGGCCCATTTCGTCGTGCGACCTCGGCGACTCCGCCACAAAACCTCTCTGCTCCTCGGCATTCAACGTGGGCATCGCGAAGTCCATGCCGGCAGGCGATTGAGAAATTTCGTGTTCTACTGGCGACTCCGCAAATTCTGACTCTTCGTGCTTACTGGCGTGGAGATGAACGTCGAGGCCAATTCCACCGTGCGACATCGGCGACTCCGCCGCGAAACCTCTCTGCTCTTCGGCATTCAATGCAGGCATCGCAAAGCCCATGCCTGCAGGTGATTGGGAAATTTCGTGTTCTACTGGCGACTTCGAAAATTCCGACTCTTCGTGTTCACCAGCCTGAGGATGAGCCTCGAGGTCCATTTCGTCGTGCGACCTCGGTGACTCCCCCACGAAACCTCCCTCGCGCTCCGCACTCAGCGTGGGCATCGCGAAGTCCATGCCGGCAGCCAACTTGGAAATTCCAAGCTCCACAGGCGGCTCCGCCAACCTCGAATCTACGTGGTGAACAGCGTCGGGATGCGCGGAGAAGCCCACTTCACCAGGCGATACAGGCGATTGTGTCGCAAAACCTTCCTGCTGTTCCGCACTCAACGCAGGCATCGCGAAACTCATGTCGGCCGGTGCTTTGAATATTCCGTGTTCCATTGGCGGCTCTTGGTGCTGTTCAGCTGATGTCCCCGACACCTCGATTTCGTCGTTAATGTCCGGCGAAATCGCGTCCACATCAGACCCGTAGAAGCCTACGCCCTCTTCCGCATGCTCATTACGGTGTTGCGCTGCGGGAAATTCCATACCAATCGGGGATTTCCGAGCTTCCTGCTCCAATTCCTCGTAGTGCGTGGGGATCTGCGGGGTCTTTTCGTGGGCTTCTTCTTCCTCTTGACCGTTACCACTTTCACCAAAGTGCATGCCGACCGGAGATGCCGCGAGTCCCGGTTCCTTGGGAGCTCCAGTGCCGTCTGGTGATAAAGCTAATGGTGCGCCGGCTGAAACCTTCGACAAATCAAAGGCACCATGAGGCTCAACTGCATGATGCTCTCCAAGGTCTGTGCTGACAGGGGATGCCAATAGTTCTCCCCCCATCGGAGATTTGGCCTCCACTTTCGGAGTTTGCGAGTCCTCAATTCCTTCATGATCCTCAGAAGCGGTATGCTCTTCAAGCCAAGTATCGGCCGGGGGCGTTGAGATCTCGGCAGCAGCCGGCGATTTCGACACTGCCTGGTCCGCATTGAATCCCGGAAGGTCGGGCGACAGTGCAAACTCCATGCCACCTTGAGTTTCTGGAACCTCCGGATGCCACGCAGTCGCGGGCATTGCATGGGAAACTGTGGAATCATCTGGAACCCCTGCATACCCGTATTCACCACGTTGATCATCATTGGGTAGTACTGGTGATTTTGACAATTCTTCCTCCAATTTCGAACTGGCTAATTCAACCGGACTCACTCGGGGCTCAGCACCACCAGCGGGATGCATCGGCACCTCAAAGTCTGGTTTTGAGGGTGATTTCGATTCTGCAATTCCGAAGTCGTGATCTTCATCAGCATCAGGTTTTGTGAGATCCAAACCTCTCAAAGTTGTTGAAACCTCCCCAACCACCTCCTTGTGTTCACCATTAACCGGGGATTTGGCTACTTCCAAATCGTCTGGTGTCTTGCCACCCTCCCCAACTCCACTTTCCTCGGCGTGCAAACTGTCGGGATAGGAAATCTCTTCCTCCGTCTCATGGCCCAGTTGTGGCTGTTTTCCAGCCTCAGCAAGGCTATCCGTCGTCGGGGTCTTCAACACTTCTTCTGGCAGTTCATCCAACTCCTCCATCACCGTTTTCTCGCCCAACTTCCGTCTGGGTGGCAAATTTGATGGCCTCCCCGCGGGGGCATATTTAATCTCATGCCCTGGTTTCGCTGCAGTGGCTTTGGCAACCTTAGCGGCATGTTCCGTCAACTTAGCCTCGGTTTTAGAGATGGGAGTTGGACCTTTTTCCGTGGTGGGCTTCTTAGTCACTTGTGTCGTCTTCCTAACTGTCGTTGTAGCCGGTCTAGCTGTCGCCGAAGGGGTCAGCCGAGGCCGTGGTGTAGTCGCAGCGGTGGCTGGACGAGTGGCAGAAGGCGCGGAGCGGGGAGTAGCTGGGGTTATTTTGGTTTTTGGTGTGGTAGAAGGCACAGTTTTTGGAAGTGCAGCAGACTTCGGCGCAGAGGCTCGCGAGGGAATTGTTCGGGTAGGAGTGGATTTTGAGGCTAGAGGTTTTGTCGCTGTTGGTGTTGGTGTGACGTGTTTTATGGCTCCGCTGTCAAGTAAAAGGAGAATAGAATCAATGCCAGGGAATCGAGATAAAATTATCCGTGGCTATCCGATCAACATCGCCTCCTTCTTCGCAAGGCAATCACTCAGACATGTTATAGAGCACCGGCGCATTTATCCTACAGCCTATCATTCATGAAGGAAACTGTCGTTCGTCTAGAAACCTTCTTCCAGCTGATAACGCATGCACCGGGTGACTTGAATTTCATATCACTGTATGCTTTTTTTTAAATGAAACTCCCTCCCCTCCCCCGGCGCTCTAAATAGTTTTATTCTGAAATTTTGAGGAGCACGATGTCAAAGAAAATCCTGACCAAAAAGTTGACCAACTCCGTCCAAATACTTTACCAACTCACTTGACATGTGTTTTCGGCAGCGGAGTGCTGTTTACCGTCTTAGTAGTCACGCCTAATTGTCTCGTCACCGTCGACGGTAACGTCGTCTTCTTCGTTAAACTTGTAGCTGCAACCGCAGTTGTCTCCCCCAGGGTAATCTCCGGCACCTTTCTAAGTGCCCTCACCAATCCTGCCAACAAGCTGACGGGTGATGTCGATACCGTCCCTGCTTCAGATGGCTGAACAACCGGAAGAAAGATGGTCAAGGTCGAGGGTTTCTTCGTCTTCACACTGCCGGCAGCCGGATGCCAGACGAGCAGAACGCCCACACTGGGACCCAAGCAGTGGAGGACGAGCTCGCCCACACCGATTTTGTAAAAGAGCCGCGTCTTATCGGGCAGGGAAGGTAACTGACGGAGGCGGTGAGGGTCTGCGGCGGCAGTTGCGGTTGTCGGAGGCGTAAGAAGGAGGGGCGATTCACCTCCCGGTTCGGTAAGCGGTGGAGTGAAAAGGCATCCCAGCCAAGTGGCGCAGTAAGAAGCGGATGTGGCATGCAGAAGGTGTTTACTGAGGAAGCGGTAGCTTTGGATGCTTGCAGCAGACCAATCAGGGAAGACAGCGGCGTCCAGGCTGAAAGAGGAGGAAGAAGGAGGTTGGTTTTTTTGCTCCGTAAGTTTGCAATTTTCATGACCATTCTCGAACAGGAGGCATTTTAGAAAAATCTCTTTTGACAAACCCCTATCTATGGGTACTAACATCCATAAATTTACCTTATCCACAAAATTTGCTCCTCGAATTAGATGAACTGAAAGGATTTTAACTTACCGATCCAGACTACGCACGAGCGGCCACCACTGAGGTGGTTTATTGTCAGTGAAGGCCGATCCCAGGAGAACATTTACGCCCTGCACAACGATGAGTCCACAGGCTTGGGTTTGCACCCCTCCTGGACCGCTTGGCAACAGATAGAGAGCCGGTGGAGCTTCTTTGAAGGACCTCTGTTGTAGGATGAACTCCTTTTCCCCCTCAGCCAGCAGTTTTGACTGGTGCTCCCAGTGGAGACGTGCCAGGTCAGCGCTCAAAGAATGCAGCGCCTCATAGGCTAGTGGAAGAAAATAGTGAATAAAAATGAAGTAAAAAGTGTGAATAAATCGAGGGAAAAGTTGGATGTGGACTAAATTGAGATTCACTAGGCATTCCCCGAAATATCCATTAGACTGAGGCCAGTTGACGTGAGAAATTTCCAATTAGACGAACAATAAGTAGACTAGGAGGCCAAGTACTTCATTTGTCACACACTCCTGCTGATAGGGTGGCGGTTGGCGGTGGGAAAAATGCCAACAATGCATTCTCATCTGCCTCTTCTTTACTTCGCTCGCCCCCTCGCCTCCTCCGCCCAGGTTGGAAAATTACACTCACCTTATGAGTCAAAGCGCCTAGCCTAGGTGACTCGTCCGTCATTCCATTCCACCCACGCAGACTGAGAAAACAAAGAATTACTTTTTGAAGCACAAAAAAAAATCGCGACAGAGTGCTTTGTCTTCTGACACGAGGACGCAGTGTCAGTGGTCGGAGGGAAACCACTGCCACGGCAGTCTGTATCGGCCGTCTTCTTAGTGATAGAGACGAAAAGTTGCGAGAAAAAAGGGACTTTAAAATTATCATCGTAATGTAAAACTTGACCAATCGCTTAAAGTGGGCCAAATTCCAAAAACTGGCAGACGATTTACACCAATGAGTTTTGCGCCAACGCATTTATAGTCTTCGCCTGTCTCCAAAAATTGAAATTGAAGGCGAAAGTGATGACTGCATGAAGAGTAAACATGTGACCTGAGAAACACACACACGCACACGATCATATATGCTGTGACTTTTTTTTTGTTCACAAACTATAGTCGTTGGGTCTCTGTAGAATTCGGTGAATCAGTTACACTAACGCCTTATACTCACGTACGTGACAAGTTTTACACATAACCACAAAAATGTCAAAATAGCATCAGATAAATTAATGGTAAAAGTTTTTTTTTGTTTCACCCATGCGGTTTTGTTACCCGCCTAAAAGGCAACGAAGAGTATACGGCATTTACTTTTGCCACTAGTTAGCTGTAGAAAGGCATTTGAATGCATTCGAGGCACGCAAAAGTAAACACAGTCGTCTTCTAGCTACACACATAAAAAACAGTTCCGAACGCAGTAATTATACCAAGGAAAATAGGTGAAGGCTTTACAGTAGTAATAAATACGGAAACATCTCTTGGCCTAACAACATCGCTTTACTTTGGAAAAAATCATCGACGACCAATGAAGTTGGCCTATGTCGCATTTTTAAATAGATTAAATGCAAATGAATTACTTTGTCTAGTGATTAACTAAGGTCAAAGCCTTCGCGACATCAAAAGGATACGTTTTGGCAGAGAAGTGGACAACTCACATGTGGCGCTTGATGGTGAGGAAGCAAGTTTGCCATTAGCTCTCCACGAGGCTGTCGTCCGAAGGCGCACGGGCAGGCGGCGGGACTTGGAGAGCATCACAAGGTGGATGGAGTCCCCTGGTGTCGCTGCTATCGGCCAGCGAGTTTTGGCACCGGCACTCGGCGTGCAGACCACAATGTGGATGGGCTCCGTTCCGCTGGGGGCAGATGTCAACTTCTGAATTTCCGGTTGCCAGGCCTGAAGTGAGAAAGCCAAGGCTCAGTACCTCCAGATATAAGATTTGTCATGCTCAAGGACATCGCCCGGAAGCTACTAAGTGTTTGCTTAAAGCCTCGACGTATGAGACCAGGTATTTACGACGAATGCATTACTTTCAGACTTTACTATTCCAATTACCTCTGATAATATCGTTAATTGTGCAATGGGTTCTGTTCACTAATTGAACATCTCTCTCGTTGCTAGACGCAGTGGCGCGCCTGGGTAAACACGACTTGAGACAAACAAGTGGCCAAAAGTCGGAGGTATTCAAGGAACAGAGGGGGAAGAGGAGGAGGAAGAGTAAGAGGCGAGGGGTTCTAAGGCCGATTACGGTGTGGACTGGTTGCCTTGACAGCAGTCTTCGCCAAATGGGGTCTCAATTAAACGTCTCCACCGCCTTCTCCCCTCCCGCCTCCCCGCACAGCTGCCAATGTCAGCCAACACTCCTGAGCGTTGGCTAGGGTGAATTCAGTCAGAATTGCATCTCCGAACGCCCCCAATAACCTATTGGCCTTGCACCCGATTCAGCCATTCAGGCAATAAATGACACCAACAAATAGGCTGATTACCAGTGACCCAGACACCGCACGAGGTCATGCACCTGGTGTTTTACAATAAGCCTGAGAGAAATGAGGCGGGTGAAATCACTTCAGTCCAGCATTCGTGAATCAAATCAATGAGACTGTGCGTACACGATGTGGATATGGAGTGTGGGGAGTCTCTTTAAGTGGCCATTTTGATTGGTTGGCGAGGACGCGAGAGTTTCCACATTCTCGAATGACAAGGCAGTAAATGAAATGGCCGGAAGGGCATCGAAGAAAGTGAGTCATATCACTTTGCCTGCCTGTCAGCAACCGGGCAACTAGTTGGCCAGTTAACCCGAGTGTGTGTGTGTGTGTGTGTGTGCAGCATTCCAGTCAGCCTGGATGTCGGCCTGACGACGTCTATCCACTTATGCTTGGTCGAGGAAAGAACAAAGAATTCGCTGACACTAAGTCAACCTGGCCCCTTTGCCACACCAATGTAAAAGGGACAATAGGTTGAGGTGATAACAACTGGTAATGAGAGCGGAAAGGGAATAAAAAAACTGCATTGAGTCGTGGAAGTTAGACCTATTTAACTTAGGAGTAGAGAACTTTTTTATTTACTTAATGAAGACTAATCTGTATGCCAAACCAGTGGCGGAGGGGCGCGAGGAGAGAGCAAGAGACGAAGAGGCAGCAGTCGCTATTACACATGATGAAATAAGATGTTTAAACATGAGATTCAGAGCTCCAAGCTACTGACCTGAGGGCAAACGCTTTCTAGTGGTCTATTAGGTCTCCTACCAGATCAAAAGGCGGCATCCCTTTGGCTAAAAATCGTGAGTGGGCGAACCACCCTACTTGTGAAAATAAAGTTGGAAGCATCTAATATTTTTCCTATGCGACATAATGATAGACTGTCTGACAGATGAATCCACGATTTCTCTTACGGCAGCAGCATTGGAATCCAGCCACATTTGAAGCTGTTCGCCAGAGAACGTCGAATCTGCGAGAAGCCATTCGCCTGTGGTGTGGAGGACCTCACCAGCGTAGACAACGACGACAACAGCAACGCCAGAACCGACGGCGTCAACAGCTTCAGCGATGGTCTCGTCGAAGGCGGTCTGAAAATGGCGAAGTTCCGGTTGGAAGAGAACTCGCAGAGGAGCGCCCGAACAGAGAGTCTGGACGAGAGCTGTGCCGTCTGGGAAAAAAAAGGCGAGAATACAGTGCATTGTGGAAGAAAGAATGTTCGAAAAAAAAGAGGAGACTTTTGAATGGCCTGGAAAATTTACGTCTAATTGCCATTGTGGGGAGATTAATTACGTGAGTCATTGTCTACCATCTACGGAAAGAGAGGAGTTACTTAAAAAGGTTGTGCAAAAGGCAGGAGGTGAGAGGCCTAAGAAACTTCTCGGAGGATGTCGCCCCACTTTGGAAGACGAAAATACGACACCAGAAGACTTTCAACAACCAGCATGGCATCCAATATAAAGGATTTCTGACTCGTGTGAATAGAGAAAACTTCACCTGGGGCAGATGGCAACCCAGTGCACCTGAATGAGAGGTTGAGCCAATGACTAGGCTATTTAATGATCTTGAATCTCAGAATGCCACTTAAATTAACTTCTATTCGTGTCAATGGGACGTACGGATAGTCAAATAATGTAAACAGGAGGAAAATACAAAGGAGTCATCAAATACCGTGATTTCTTTAATGTCAAACTACATTGGACATAAACGATGTTTACCATTTCTTATAAACTAAACATACTTCGGTCATGTAAATCGCCGTGGGGCGGAAAGTGATCTCCTATCCACTGTTTTCAAGGTCACAACCAAGAGGATCGATATGCCAACTTGCATCGCCCCCATTCTCCCATAATCCCCACTCCAAAATCCGCGTCTTTTGTTGGTCAACTACCCAGAGTTGGCTAAAATCCAAACCTCATTAACCACCTCCTCCATCCGCCTTCCAGTCCTTTCTCTCTTATCCTACCAAATAGTTAGGCTTGGAGTGTAGAGAGAGAGAGGCGAGACCAACAGCGCATAGTTTGACAATCAAATGACCTTGAAAATCAAATAACCATGCGACCAATAGGGAGCTTGCCCAATTGGCAAACAACCTTATTCGTGTAAGACTCGTATGTTTGCACGCAGAAGGGTAAGCTAAGACTACAATAGCTACCCCTCCCCCCCCAAAAAAAAAATAAGGGAAATCTCTGTTGACTCTTTAGAGTTACTACGAGAGGCACAAGATTATAAGGAAAAAAATTCATGGGGAGGTGAGGCTTCTTAAACGAGTAAGTCGAATTTATGGGTGGAGGGGAGGAGAGAGGGATGAAAAAGTAAGAGGCAGAATGCTGATTGGTGTGAACTGACAGAAGGTGTCGATCATTACCTGCCAGGCAAGCCAATCCCCGTTGACCATTTCGACGCCTTATCTCCCTCCAAATTTCTGTCAAACCTACATTTAGTGGTGCTGTCTATCGCCACAATGACAAAGGCAATGCCAAAATGTACACCTCTCGTTGATAGACATTTGAGCTCCAAACAAAAGCAGACAGTGAAAGCGGCCTCCAACCCCTTTTGCTGCCTAACTGCCGTAGTGAAAGCCAAGGCGCTCGCATTTTTTCATTATCAAGGCAAATTCCATTTAGTGAAGAAGTGCAGGGGAAGTTTTCCAACGAATACACATGATAGTTTTCGCGCAAATTCCATTCGTGGGCAGTCAAGTGCTTCATAGCACACGCCTTGACGAGCCCCAAGTGACTTGGATAATGGAAGTCCCATCAGTTGCCTTGCTAATAACATATAAAGACCTAACGCAAATGTGTAATTATTGCTATTAGTGATGCTAATTCTTCCAACAGTAAATAGTCAATCTGCCGCTTATAAGGAGGAATGCATATTAAAATTAACTTTTATCACTTCCATTAAAAGTCGACTAACTGCCAATCTCAATTCGTGTAACACCACTAAACTACGACAAGGGTACTTCGATAAAAAAAAGTGAATTAAAAGTTGGAGTAACCCTCATTTGAGAGTTGGGTAAAAAGGAAAAAAACATAAATCAAACTCTAGGTCCTCCAGTCTGCTCACGCGAAGAACAGAGCCCTGACACCTACCCCATATTTTTCCCCTAAGCACTGACCTGCCTAACCGGAGGGGAGGAGGAGAAAGCGAAACTTTCACACTTGCAAGCTCCAAATGTGATGCCCAATGCTGGGCGAGGTTTTCACTATCATTCACACAGATAAGCGGGCTGAAAGGGTGGAGATTTGTTTATTCCACACCATCGATATATCATGCAACGCCCCGTAAGCCAACCATACAGTCGTCGTTCAGTCAGAGAGTTGCGTGTGTTTTGTAATACCTCTGCATAGTAAACGAAAGGGTACGAAGCGACGTATGAATCATCACATCATCGTGTTTTTGTTTCGGCTACGACTAAATTCGAACACCACGGTTGTGTTCTGCCCCGGGAACCGTTATTTTAAGAGAATGAGGGCAGCAGTAGATTGCAGGGCCTGCCAAAAGGAAAGTGCGGTCGAGGGGTGGGAGAGACCTTCAAAGACCCCTCCCGCGAATCGAAACCAACCGCTACGCGGGGTGGGAAAAAAACAGTGCTTTCAAACAACGTAGTTCAATGCTTCGTGGCCGAGGGAGGGAGGGAAGGTTATAGACAACCGTTTTACCCATTTGGGGCAAAAAATTAGCATTAAAAACCTCCCCAATTTGAGTTTGCTGTGATTGGGTAAAAAAAGCTGCAGCAGAACATCTACTACTTCTGCATCGAAGAGGCTTTAATGAGAGCAGTGTGGGAAAATATGAGCCGTTTGAAGAGGTTATGTGCAACGTTTAAAAAGATATGAAAAATTTTGTGATATCCAACTGAAATAGAACATGTGCTCAACAGGTGAAGAGTGAGAGACTTCAAGTAAGTTCTCACCGAGCCGCTAGTAGTGCGTGACATCGACCTCAGAGGTACCATAATCAAAAGCAGTTATTAACTAACCAGTGGAAGGTGCGTTCACACTAAAAAAAGCTGAAATGTGGATATAAAAGCCGACAAAAATGTCTCGTGTGGACCTGCTAAAAGGTGAAATAAAGCAACGGCCAAACCATGACAACAAAAAGCTAACGGGTTTATAGGGGGGATGGGGGGAGATGATAAGACCCATACTGCCTCATCCAGCGTTTCATCTCTCTTCTCCTCTTCCCATCTCTCCCCAGCCTGGAGCACCAGATGATGAATCACACACTCCAGCAATAAAGCACAGATGAACAAAGCCCTCTTTGTGTGTCATTCGCAGTGACAGTGATGGCGGCCATAAAACTAATAAGAGTGGTGGCAGGAACAGTTACGCATCCCTTCCCTCTGATTGGCTGAGACGTGGACTTCGGTGTTGTGAGAATTGCAGAGGCAGGAACGTTGGCAGCAGCACTGGTAACGCATGCTATTACGCGGTAAATCATACTTGGAGGGAGAGATAGAGGCAAAACACACACACACACAGAGAGAGAGAAAGATTGTAGGTAGGCGGGCAGGCGAGAACACGTAACACGCACACGAGTGAATCAGCGACATTAGAGTATTTCACACAAAGACCAACAAGTGCAGAAAGGAGGTAGAGAGAACGCGCGACCTTCCACCAGGTAGGATGAGCAAAAAGACACTTGAGGAAGGAACAATGACCGGTATCCACTGCCATTGTCAGTGCATACACCACACACACAGTGAGAATCGGTTGGGCAGACCTAAATCGTGTGTGAATCATTGTTTAGCACGATTCCATATCCGAGGGGAGAAGGCGGGGATGCTGGCAAGGAGGAAGATGTGGAATGATTCACCTCGCCTACCTGCTCACCAGAGCTGAAGAAGAAGATAGATGGATGGATAGATTCATACCTTATTATTCATCCTCCATTTTACTCCATTTCTTTTCTCGCGCCTTTCATGCGTGAATGCAAATTAAGGCGGACGCTGATTCTCCCATCAGGCCTTTCTCATCCCACTTTCCCACCTATTCTCTTCGCAAAATAGACTTAAACATTGGAAAAGCACTATCTCGTGAACATTCGCGAATCGACTTGGCTCCGCAAACGAAAAGGTTTAGAGAATTAATTAACTCCATATTTAACTCCAAACTATTCTCAGGAGTGATGTGGATTTCACACGCTGTAGGATAGGAACCCTGCAAACCTTGACAGAGGGGTAGTGTGTGCCTCTTAATAGACAAAAGTGATGAATTTACTGGTAAGATGTAATTGTTACACGTCACGAACAATGGCCCTTGATTTAACGATGCTAACTGCAAGACCAACCAATTACGCATTAAAATCCCAGAAAATAGGTCTCCAAGGGAAATCAGACAGGAAGCCAATCACTTGAAGGAGAAAGGAAATGGAGATAGTACTGTTTGATCTCAAACCAACATTTCGACTAGGTGAAGCGAAAAGTAATAAATATACTTTCGGGTTTCCGACCTCGATGGAAACTTGGTCACAGATAAACCACGACTCGAATTGCGGGGACAAATTTAGCGGAAAAATATAAACGGGGTAGGAAAAGATGCTCATATGTTCCGGGAACTAGATGATCGTTGGTCGGAGGCAAACTTACTAAACAATGTAAAAAAAACCGGAATGTAGAGAAAGGAATGTGTATGTTCTAAACCATCGGTGGAGAAAGATGGAGTTGGGATAATAGAATCACAGAGATTTGAATATCCAACTAGAAGTCTCCTAGTATTCTTTGCTTACACTTTTCCCATCCCATTAATTATCCACTATGAGGGTTTAAGTGGGACTGCTGAATGGGGATTCAGGAACATTCCCAACAGCAAGTATGCTAAAGGAATGAGCACAAAAATAAATTGCAAAGAAGTGTAAGCTTAACCAACACTGGTGTAACCTAAGGCGGTAGTGAAATCAATATTATTTCGCCAGAACGCCCGCTAAATCAGAGATGAAAGGTAAGGAATATAACTCAAGGGTCTGAAAAGGGTGGATCTCCATAAAAATGGAAGAAGCAGCCGACTCGAAGGTCATATTAACAAATTAACGCTGATGTAAAACTACACAAAGTAGGTGTTTATGTTTAAGCGATCAGCACAAATGACGGAAATGGATCAGAATGAAGTTAACTTAAAAATTTAACGGTAGCTGAATTTAAATGATGTACGGGAAACGAAATCTTGAAGTAATCATAGTAACCAAAAATAATGCACAAAAGGGCAGAAGTGGTCTCTTAACAAACAATCCCGAAAAAACCTCATTAATATATGTGGACGGTAAAAAAATCTATACATCAGACTAATAAAATTCACAGAAGGAATTTAAGAACAGGCACACATCGGCGGTTCGCCTATATAACTCGTGTTAAAAAAAAATAATGGAATACAAATGAGTGTGAAATCCCAACACTAACTTCAATGCTGAGTCGTGTGGCAAGTGACTGTAAAAAATTGACTTTAAAATAAAGAAAACAAGATGGGAACAGTTTGACTAACGACCTGAAGTGGTAAAGAAAGCGGGTAATTCTTGTTGCGAGTATTTCAAATACTCCGGTTTCGAAAATAAGGGCAATCAAATCTAACATCAATTTTCGGTAAAACAAAGGCCCATAAATGACAATAAACCATACGTAACGAAAAACACAGAAGTACCGTAATATCAAAAATTACTTCTAATGATTTTAGTAAATGCTATATGAAGGAGAAACACCGAGATAAAAAAAACCCAAAGGGGACTTCAGTAAAATTTGGAGTAGTAAACTAAGAGAACATCCTAATAACTTTCTCCGTAACGTCGCACGTCACGAGATTCCAAAAATGAAGGAGTGGGGAAAACTGACTTAAGTGTCATCGGTGAAAAGGCCAATAATTATAGTAGTTCTATGACAATTCAATGTAACCACACACGCAAAAAAAATGAGAGTAAGTATATCTTACACTTTTCTGTTTCAGTTAGGGAAGAAGGCGGAGCAGACGTGGCGACTACAGCGTCCACATCAGAGGCATGACTTCCGAGAGCCGTAACAAGACCTTAATATGCAAGAACGCAGTTGAAAAGAGTACCTATATCGCTTTGATGTATAAAAGAGGGTTAAATATAAACACAAAAGGCAAAAAGTGATAACGAATTTAAGAACGGCACGAAGAACAACACGAGGAGAAAACTCATTGGGAAAAAGTAAATTAATCAAAACTGACAGTACTAACCATCGTAAAATAACTTTTGGAACTTATCGGATTTGTTTTCAGTTCCAGTAGACCCAAACACAGCCAAAACAGAAACAAAAGTCATGGCGAGACGCGCGACTACAGCGGACTTCTGACAGCTTAAATTGACGGGGTACAGATTCTGCGCGAATAAGTACCTTTAGATGATTAAAACACTGCGTGTCAAAACCATTACGTTTAGTTTATGCCAGCATATCTAAAAGTTTTCATATTTTTTGTGTTTTGTGACAGCAAAACAGCTCACTCGTGTTGTTGCAGAGCACAACTATTACTTGTCTACATGTAATAATTATCTATGCATTTTCCCTTCCCACAATGCTTATTACTAGTACGCTGCAATTTAATGGATTCAAATACCTGGCGTCATTTAAGTCTACACCACAGAATCTGCATTCGGTGTATTACGCGGACCGTAACCCACGCCGTCACCGTCAACACCTCATCCACTTCATGTTGCCGAAGCACCGTCGCACACACTTGAGTGCTTTGGAGAAAGTATGCACTTCCATTTCCTCCGCGGACCTGCTGCTCCAGAAACAACCCTACAAGTACTACATTCCACATCCAGCAACGGGTTAATAACATTTATCACGATCCCGCATCGATAGAGGCAAGGGGTATTCCTTTTCTTCATGTCCTGTCTCATTTGTGGCCGAGAAAATCCGTCATCAAGTGGTTGTACCTCCCCAAGCGGCTGACATCAGAGTGGAGGAGTATGACACTGCTACGGTAGATGCTAAATTCGACTCACTAAATTTCACTCTCAGTAGTCGACAGAACTCCTATTTTTGGTTACGATCGCAGAGAATAGGAAAAGTTCCGAAAAAGAAGAAGCGATTTTAACAGGTCTATTCCCGATATCGACACCTCCTGTCAAAAGAGAGACATTCCACTTGTCATACCGCTTTATAAAATTAGTTGGTAGTTCAAATGGCGTATTTCACACATAACAGGGCATTTTTGGAAAAAAAAAGCAATCAATTACGCCTGTTTCCATCGCTAATCGAGGAACACAATTCCATCAATGAGTGTCAAACTGTCGGAAAGCCTGTTACACACAAAAAAATTTTATTCTGGTTTTCCTCCTCGCCCGACGAGAGGCGAGGAGGAGAGAGAGTAATTAGGCAAAAGAAAAGAAACCACACGGTCCAAAGTCACCACAAGTGGGCAGAACAATGGAGGGAGGGGTGACAGGGAGGAGAGGGGCGGGGGCGGGGGCGGGGGCAGCATGTACAGATCCACTGTCTTCCTCCACCTTTTACACGGTGGCCTTCAATCGTGTGTACAAGGCCTGATGGATGAAAGCGTACTGTTTGGCCAATTGCACGGAGTAGGCGCGCTGCTGACGGATTCGTGCCACCACGCCGGGCACGTCCACGTAGCCCTCCGCCTCGGCTTGGGCCAGGCAAAAGTCAATCGCCGTGAAGGTGCCTAGTGGACGGGCGCGGGCAGGCGGGGATGAAAAAGCCTTAGCGATTATCTCACCGCGATATAATTTAAACTTCTCCACGTGCAGGCATTTTTGGTGCGGTCGTCTCGGGGCCCTCAAATTTGGCCGCGAGGCTTTGTGACCACCTTCGGGCGAACTCTAAACGTCGCCAAGTGGTCGTCAAAGGTGAATGCACCGAAAGACCCAAAGTAGGTGGCTAATCATCGCAGGATGCCGGTAAGAACAATGATGACTTCCGCAGCCACGTGGGCAGTTGGCAAACACTCCAGCTCCCCCACCATACACACTCACCTCAGCGCCTGCCATGTGCACAATTGTGAAACGGAGAAGTCGAAAAACAGGGCTCCCGCAGTCCAAACACAAAAACGCCGCCTCAGAGGGCGGTAAACGAACTGCTGAGAGGGGAACAGGTCGCCATGGCGACGCCCTCTTGAAATCCAGTTTCTGATGATAACGTTTCAGTAACATTATTATTATTTAAGGCATAAACTCTCACGCAATTGTCTGGTTGAGCTTTAGGGGTAAAACAGGCGTACTGAGAGACATCTGAGAGGGGAGGAGAGGATATTTCACCCTCGGGCGGAGGGTGAGTGAACCCACCAGTTCGTCCGATTCCAGCCGAGCAGTGGACGATGAGAGGAGGGGCGGACACAGAGGGGGAGGCGAAGGAGGAAGATGCGGATTGGCGGAGGCGTTCATTGATGACATCGAGAAATGTTAGAAAACCGAGAGGTTCCTCGGGCACGTCGAAATCTGGCCAACCGAGGAAGAGGTAATGCTCGATCTGACGTGTCTCCCCCACGGGTGTAGCGGTTTTCACTGCCTCCGACGCGAAGGTTTTACCCTGTGTGCGGAAATCAACAAATCCCCCACTGAGATATCGTAACTATTTGCACAGGGCGACTTCAAGGAGGCCTATGCCCATCCGTGGAACGGGACGAGCTCTTCCCCCGGGTTATGAACATCCCACTTAACTTTCAGACAACAAAACTGGCAAAACCTTGGTGCAGAAGGAAAATAGACCAATAATGGTTTTAGGGTGTTTATGTCTTGGTGACGTGCGACCTCACAGAAACGAGAAAGACTTGTCACTCGCCGCCCTCACATCCAGCCTGGGTTAGCAGTCCGCATGGGTAGGCGCAGAGAGGTGGCATTCGCGAAAGTCACCCCATGCCTAACGCATAAGAGCGGCGCGGGGGGTGGGGTCGGAGGAGGGGGGGAGGATAAGAGTCAAAGTCATCTGAGATAAAAAAGACAGTGTCATCTACCCCAAAGTAGTCGACCTATAAAAGTTGGCGGTTAAACTGCAGCACTGTGAATCCTCTTAAACGAGCAAATAGAGGCCGGAGTGGAAGACAGAGGCAAAGCCCGGTGGGGGGAGGGAGACAGACAAGGGACGATTGCCCACATTCACTTGTGATTTGGACAATTGCAGACGCGAGAGTTGGTAGAGTCCATTCGCCTTCACCGTTTGCTGCACGTTGGTCACGGAGAAGGGTGGAAAGGTGAGGGTCGCCTTGGAGGTGGAAGAGCTGCGTTCGTGGTCTGTCTCCAGGGGGGGCCAGTACTGACCGCACTTCACTCGCCCATTCTCCACAATTCTAAAAAAAAAATTAATAAGGTGATTTATGAGAGATTGTCGGCATTCAGGTAAAGCATTGCTTCCCCGTGGATGATGACGAGGTGAGGCTACAAGACGGTGGGTAAACTCCCCTAAAACATGCCTCGTTCCTTCCCATGCGTCACAGATGGGGTCAGAAGTGGCACAGCGGGTTGGGAGGCCTTAAATCCTCCCCAACCCGAGATCTCTTTCCCCGTGCCCAGGGTGGCAACAACAAGAGGTGACTAGTCCAGCCACGTCCCTAACCACAGAAAAAGTCGTTTGTTTCTTTTTTTTTCTTTGTGGCAAAGACAAGTTAGCAGTTGGACAGTGTTTTGGACGAGGGACTAATTGACCACTCATGTAGCCCGTACGCAGCGTCCCCTATTCCCCGACCAGTGAGACACGTTGAGGTAAATGAGGGCAGCACGAGGAGAGAAAGTGGGATTTACTTGGTGAGCATAATGATGATAGAGGCACCGGTGGTCCAGACCATCTGCCAAAAGTCCGTCGCTGTGCGGTCGAGGGGACCTGAGGTAAAGGGAAAAGTCAAAGAAGCAACAATGGCGGCGCCATGATCCAAGACAAATCGTCACTTAAATTGCCATCTACACTAAAAAGGCGTAGTTGCAAGGATCTTCGTCTGATTTCCAAGCTTGCAACCCCGATTTTAGAAATTTTATCAGAAAATCAGTCCGAGCCATTACGTTCACTGTATATAATTGAGTGTCTCCCACTTTCCTAATGTTTTCCAGAATTTTTTTGCCTCGAGCACTGACCACTGTCTTTGTCGTTTCGACAACCACTCACAAAAATTGTGAGAGAACGGCTGAGAAATTATCACCTATGGCAAATACTACTTATTATTCAATTTCAGCGACAATCCAGGATAGCAGATAAGGATGTCAGCGTCCAATTCAAACTGCAGAGGAATTTCAATTCTTTTGTTTCAATATCCCACCACACAACTGCAAAATGATTGCAGGACTAGGCGACGAGTCAAATCGCCAAACAGCGGAAAAGGGAGTCAAGTATACACGGAAGGGGAAACGATAGAGCCATATTAGGTCACGTGAGATAATCACACATCAACTGGCCGACATTCGCCCTTCCGTCAACGCAACAACGGATACGCCCCGGAAAAAAAACGGTTACAGTAACCGCGGTTAAACGAGGTCATGGTGATTTTGAGCATGCACTTAGGAGGACGTACACCGCGCGGCCAAATGGGTAGATTCGATGGATGACAAGTAAATAAACACACAAAGGCAAAATCGTTACACTATACTCGGTAACCAAGGTCGCTGTAAAGTAACAATTTTTTCTAAAATTATCCGTTTTCATAGGTGCCGTGAATAGATCCTGACAGCAAAGCGAATCCGAGTAGCAAAAGCAGGAGAGGCAGCTAACCCCGTCCAAAATGACTCCACTAAAGCATATTTATTTCTTCGATTAACAAAATTACTGTCTGATATCCGTTGAATGAAGCCTTGAGAGTAATAGGTGTCAAGACGAACCGAAAGCATTCAATCAACCGAGTTCAGACTCGCCTGTGCGCTAATGCAACTAACTACACGGTGATGCCTATTGCATTCCCACATCTCCCTGCTCAATGAATACACGACTCTAGCAACTAGAAAGGCCAGGAGAGAGGACTTGTGGGGCCAATGTAAGAGTCCAGAATGGAGGATAAGCTGATTCCCTCATAAGCCCACAAATGGGAGATTTGACAGTCTTTCAGTATGACAGGAAAAAAGTGACTGACCACCGAGGTGGGGAGGAAAAATATCACTGTTAAGATGGAGGAGGAAGTACTTCATGCATCCGCCCACATGTTCATCCGCGCTCGAGTTGGCTAGTCACCTTTTCATTCGCCTCTTTACGACAAACCTCGACGCGGATGGAAGGGAACAGGTTAAAAGTGGTCAACTGTATGGATAAGTTGTAAAAGTGAATCAGGTTCAGACTCCTAGACCACAATAAAGGCTTTTCTCTGTTCAATTTGCCTTAGACAGCCCAAGAACATCTCGCCTACTTAAATGAGGGGGGTTTGTTCACGGAGAAGTTGCTTTTCATTAGATCTCGTAATATTGACAGCTTTCAATCAACGCTTTCGCGAGGATCCATGCCACTTCAACCAAGGCAAGTTAACAGGTCAATCTCCTCCATAGAGCAATGAAACTGAGTAAGCAAGTGTACGGAGAAATCACTTGGGAACCAGTGGTTGTGTTAACCAGACCAATGGCCTTATTTACGAGAATTTACCAGGGGACTCCTGCCTCCAACGATTCCCGTCCTAATCATTTGTGAGATAGTCTAACAGGCAAGGAGGGTGCTTGCCTACTCTCTAAAATCCTAATTGAAGCACCAGCAAGTAATCTGAGGGTACAAGCCTCTCTGCGTAGAGAGGGCAACGAAGACACGGGGCAGACCGTTTAGAAAATAATGGCGCGCGGTGCATGTTAAACACAGAGAGGTCAGTCAAGAGTGGAAAAGGAAAAGAGACTTCGTGAAGACAATCCTCATCGTCGAGACTACTCACCTTGGGTAAGAATATATGCCTTTCTGCGCTGGTATCCATCCACAAAGTTGGCATGGATGTAAGCATCGTTGGGCAACAACACCGCCGAATGATCCAAACATGGGACGTCCACGTACCGATTTTTCGGCAAGTTGACAAGACTGGAAAAGCGAGTAGAACTGCCACCGCAACCGCCATCACCTTGTCGAAATGTTGTCTCAAATTCGCGCTCAAAGACGGTAGGGAATTTACGGGGAAATTCGGCAAGGAATTGAGCCACGGAGATGCGAGTAGGCGAGTTTCGGGGCGGTATGTCGTCTTGCTCACTGTTGACATTGTTAGTTGAGACGTTGGTGATAGAGCCAACCTCATCATCGTCGGAAAAAGAGAGGCTCTTGCTACTTTTCATTGAAGCATCGGGTCTGAGAAGGCGGTTGTAAGTCCAACTTTTTAGTTCTGGTAATAAAACAAGAAAGT
The DNA here is from genome assembly GCA_017562135.1 of Dipylidium caninum. Taxonomy (NCBI): domain Eukaryota; kingdom Metazoa; phylum Platyhelminthes; class Cestoda; order Cyclophyllidea; family Dipylidiidae; genus Dipylidium; species Dipylidium caninum. The sequence goes on from QEYB01000526.1 coordinate 303,724, forward strand.
TTAAAAAAGAGAAACCTTTCATTGACCACCTAGTTGAACAATTTTGCAAATTAGGCTTTTACGGGGCAAGGTTTAATTGCGAACACAGAAAGTTGGACTCTCTTACACGGCGCACTGAGGTGCCTTTTGCCAAAGGAAAGGGAAATATTGTCAGAAGAGACAATTGGTTGGTAATTCATCAGACAAAGACAATGAGAATAAGGGCATTTACGATCAACACGGGACCGGTAAGACGGCAAAGTAGACGCCCGGTTCTCCTGTGTCCACCAAGAACACTACGAATCGTTACATTCTTCAAATTAAAACCCTAAAAGATATCACTAATAACGTAAAATTGATTCCATCTCACACATGAGCGTCAAGTAATGACTTCATTGTATCCCATGGTTGTTTAAAACGTGTCAGGAATTACCGCGTTTTGAGGAGGTTACGCAATTCCCCCGATAGGCAGCACCATTGCCATTGCTGAGTCGTTGATGCGAAAAGTGGTGCAGTTGGCTTTGCTGATAGGCGACACGACGCCTGGCCCCCGTGGTGCTGACAGGGGGCGGCAAGGTGGCCGAGGAGGGGGAGAAGGGAGGGAAGACGGCCTTCATGGGGTTAAAGTAATCCTCATTGGGCAACACGGCACCAAGACGATTAAGGCAGATTCGCAGCCAGTCGATGTGGCGATGAGGTAGAGTGCCGCCAAGACTCTGTGGAATGCTCGCCAGTGGGAGAAAATTCACCAATTGGCGCCGTTCGATAGCAAAGATCTGACCAGAGGTGGTGCATAAGTAAACGCTCAACCCTAACGATGAGAAGTCTTAGTTTGCTCAAAGTAAAGAAAAGGAATCGAGGTCCTTTCCACACCTCGGAATACATCAGATATCCAACAAGGCTTTACGAAATTAATCGTCTACTTTTTATTTGAAAAAAAAAGACTTTACGGAATTAGGAAATCCCCAGAATTGTGGTTAAAAAAGTATGTGATAGATGCGTAACCGAAGGAGCAAATCACCAATGGGAGCCGACAACTTTACACTCAGATTGGAGGTAAAAAAAAAAACATTAATTCACCCCAAAAATGCATTTCATGTCAACGGTGCCTTGCTTAACCACACCTACGCTCACGAGGAAACTCTACTCGAGGAAAAAATGCTTAACCTCATGTGACACCTACCGCAAATCTCCTTGCGAGTTGGGTATCACTAAATCATAACAACGTCCACCATACAAATATATACGCTGACAAAGTTTGACAATGGAATAGGAAAGAATGTGTTGTTAAGAGATTTTATATCATGACACTCACATAAAATTACTAGATATCGGTTTGGGAGGTGTTAGTGAGTTCCAGGGGGCTTTCTTGACATTACTATTTAGCCATGAATCAGAAATTAATAAGACTGACGAATATCTATCGCCAATATGCCTTCAGACATGCGATGAAATTTCATCAAAAACGAGCTTATGACTGAAAGAAAGCGAGTCACTTCAATAAAGCATGTTTACGGGTTAGAAACTCACCCTTTCACGGATCTTATCCCTGACAAAAAAGCGAGAGAGGTGGTAGGGCGGACGAAACCAGAAGGGAGCAGCGACAATGAGTATGTTCCGAACACGAGCTGGGTAACTACCCTGGTAAGGGAAGATCGAAACATCCTAAAACACCGCGTTCTGGTGAAGAGGGAGGAAATATCCACAGTGGATGGGGGGAGCTACTCGAATGGATACCAAGGAGACAACTATAGAACTCTAAGGTTTAAAGTAAGTGGCACCAGGTCTAACAAAACCTTTCCAACGGTAGTAGTAACTAAGGGAGTAGTTAAGTACATACTCTCCCATATGCTCAAAAGAGACTCCTTTTCACATCTTCTATCTTCCTTCCCTGCCTCTTGTACATCCACTTGTGGGGAATAAGTATGGCGTGAGAAATGTCATATTTGGGCCCACACACTCCCAAAAAGTGGAAGGAGAAAAGGTGCTGGTATAACTCGAGCACCTAGAAGGCGCACGAAACAGGTGAGACAATTTCAACTAGTTGGCTTCTGCCACCCTCTCTGGCACTCAAGTGATTGCCAAGGGTCAACGTGTGCCTCGAAAACTCATCCAACAGCATTACAGTTGTTAATATCGTCGCCTTGGTATTTATGCTTTTGACGGAAATAGGGATGGAGAGGGAGGGCGTATGAAAAGGCATGTGAAGAGGCAGGTGATCACTTCAATGTGGCCGACTTCGAATAGACAGCCTTTTTGCCATTATGACAGGGCCTGAGAATAGCTGCTATGTGCCTGGGATTAGGACGCAAGTAATGGCAATAAGGTACTGTATGGGCGCTCAGAGAGGGGCACAAATCATCCCTTCTCAGAAAAATCATACTATTTGGTGAAGGAGTTAGGGGAAACAGGGAAGAAATCGGTTACAGATAAAAAAATTCTACATAAATGATGCAATGGGTCCCAGCCCTGTTCACAGACAGTAGGGAACATGTGTTGGTGAAAATTGATGTAAGGAAAAAAGAGACAAAAGAGGTAGCACAAAGTAGGGAATCAAGGACTAAAGGAAAGAAGTTGGTTGCTCTTGAGTATCAAGGTAAAAGTTCGCTCACTATCCGACAATAATCGGTTACACATCAAATCGCCCTCCCGTAATCTCAAATGAAATCGCCGGGTTTTCCGTTTACAATCAGAAGAAGAGGGATAGCATATGCAACGGTAAATGTGGCCTTTTCCACGTACCCACACTTGGGCCAGAACAATGTATGCGTGCGGAAAGACGTGTGCGAATGAAAAGAATTTATTGCCAACTGAATACGTAGAAATTACATCTGTGGATAGGTCTAAGGCAGTGAGCTAGACGTCGAAAACAAGGTGATTTCAGGAGTCGCTCCACTTTCGTCTAACTCCACTTCACCACTGAGACGGTCACTCAGATGAATATTCTACCACTGCACGAGCTCTGAGGCATTCAATTAAGATCATGAAAAACATTTAATGGGATAAAAGTGCACAGATAAGGACTTTTGTTGGCTAAATAAATCCAAAAGATGACGGCTTATTCTTCCTTTCAAGATACCCGAGGCGCAGTTTCATGAGTCCCTAATTGATCTGAACACTTTGGCTTTAAGTCATTTATCAGATATTAGCGGATAAATTTAGAAACCATTTAGTGTTTCTTTAGAAAAAAGGAACAATTTTAACTGAGATTTACACAAGACATATTCAATTAGGCGACCAAGGTCTCGGACACCAGCAAACCCTTCTATTTGAGAGCAATGAGAAAACACTCAGTTGCGATAAATTACGGCGTCGTGTAACCCAACGCAGCCTTACCTGACCTAGTGAGATGTGCTGTTACCCATTTGACCTTAAATGGTGAATGTGGGTGCTGCAATCTGATTGGTTGGCCAGACATTGCTGCAGTCGGGACAGACGTTATCAGTGGATTCTGGTAACTTAGCCAATTGAAGTCCGCTTAAACAGGCCAGAAGTGAAAGGTGGTGAAATAAATGAGGAATCAGTATGCTAGAGTTTAAAATTCAATTAACATACATTTATCATTGACTTTGAACAACTGTGATGTATGTCGTGTATCAAATTATTGGGGAATTTTCACTGTATCACAAGCAAACTAATTAAAAGGGAAATCCCGTGGATGCTTTGTACGACAAGCATTTGATTGGACGAAAGTTATCGATTTTCCCTCGGTCCACAAATTGATCAATAAAACTAGCCTCAAAAGCGGACAGAGATGGTTAATTAGGCTCCTTCAAGCCACCCACCACTGCCTTGGCCACCCCCCTCCCCTCCCCTCCCCTCCAATACGAGGAAGGAGCACTTCGCGGGCGCTGATTTAGGCGGTGTTGAGGTCTACCATTGAGGTTAGCAACAAAATTCCCCACCTTTTCCCCTTTAAAATGTCAAAAATCACTGCCACAATACACGTAGAGGCAAGTACTCCCCCCGCGCCAACATTTATTTCCTAATCGTGGGAGATCTGAAATAAGTCCTCCAAAAGTTCATAAAGATGGCAGATAGGAGAGAGAGCCTTCCGGAATTTGCCTTCTGAAGACATAGGGTGGAGGAGAGAACTTTAAACAATCAAAACCACCATTCCAATAAACATTTCCGTTTTAAAATGTAGCACAGATTTATTTATCTCTTCTTCTTTTTCCCTCGTCTCATGCAGAAATGGAGCTCGTCCAGGCTATTCCAATCTGAAAGGTCATAAATTGTGCCAAAGGAGGCACCAATGGCATCAAATGAGGTCTTGTTTGTGTACTACACCTTTAATGCCAACAGACTAGAAACACCACCTTCGAGTTTGACCAAGAGAAAAAGTAACTTTTCACTTGTCTGGCAAATGAGAGAAGCCGTTGAGTTGACTATCCGTCTCCTCCTCCACCCAGTCCATACATTTCAACAACTCTATCCTTAAATCATTGTAGGGCAGTCTCGTTACAAAAGCAACTGCCGCCATAAAAATATTTGACCAGGCTAATACGAATGATGATAACTTCATAGAACCCGCCTCACTAGCTTTGCCTCCTCGTGAAACCGGTAAGTTGGGATAAAACTTTGATGGAACACGTTACAACACTTCCTGCATGGACAGCGGGAAATATTTTTGACCTTGAGGTAGGGATGGAAACAGGCAGAGGGCGTTTCGACCCACGACGTCGCGGAAAGTGAGGGGAGAAGGGATCACAGCCAAGAGCAGGGGAGCGAATGTCCAGACGAAAAGCGAATTGTCATTAGTTTAATAAAGTGAATAGTGCAACACTTGAGGCATTCGTTAACTAATGCCATTTTAGCCAGTGTTCACGATTAGATTTGGCCAAAACGATGATAATACGTGGGTTGCTTTGCCTTCGAGGCCAAAAGGTGGAAAGGCTTTAAGGTCGTACACCTCCAAGGCTGGTCTGGACGAAAGTGAGAGGAATTTTGAGTCATGTAGAACGCAATAGCTGGAGGTGGACAGGCAGAGGAGGGGCGGGGGATAAGGAGTGGGAGTAACCGCTTAGAGCATGCACACTCACGGTGAGGAGGTTGAGGAGTTTCATGGTGAGGTCGGCAGCAAAGTTGGAGTACTTGGCGTCAGTCATGTCGTATATCACTGTCACACCTTGTTCCTGGGTCTGTTCACTGTGGACAAGGAGGAGAATGAATATGGAACATTAGCTACTGCCGTGCCACACTCGCTACAATTGAAACTCCACGAGGAGGTGAGCAAAAACACTTTCTTGCGTAGGGACGGGAATAAGCATTAATGGTAGTGAGGCAGATCTCAAGTTTTTCACTTGGGCAAAAGATGAAGGGCACGAAGGTGTGGAGAGGTGATCTACATATGGGCAGAGAGAAGACGAGGAGGACTGAAAGTCTACTTCCGCCTCAAAGCGTTCAGCCCTCCAAGCTGGAGGCCAGACGGATAGGCTGACAAATTGAGCTGTCACATGGTACACTGACGTCACGAGGACAACGAATGCCTCCTGAATGCAAATTTGTGCCACATAAGGTTGAATCTCTCAAATCTGACACTGTCCCGCTCATCTTTTGCGCCATCATTGTGGATACACAGAAAGAACATGCAAAAGTTAGGAGGAGGTGTTAAGGGTAACCTAAGAGTAAACTTTGTGGGTAGAGGAAAGGCTCAACAAATTCGTCACTTTATTAATTGCCCAAAAGCTCGTAAATATCAGACTCTTATACTTTAGTCTCCAAGGTTGTTGACTACCCGTTTTAAAGGGGTGAGGCAAAAATTAAAGCACAAGATATTTGAGTGCACAAACAATCTTACAACTGGTAATTAAGTGGCACTTAGCCCTTAAGAGTTGACAAGTGAGATGTACAGGCAAAGAAGGAGAGAGAGAGAGAGAGAGGAACCCAGGGGGGAGGGAGAGGGCGGGCAAACCATAGAAAGCGCTGAAAGGTAAGACAGAGAAGGACTTCAGGACGACATGTATACACACATCTCCCGAGTTTTGGGTTGAGAGATGGTAACATCTTGGCGGCAGCCAAAGTACGAATGGAGAAACAAGTTTTTAAATGTTTATCTTTTCTCCGACCTCAAGAATGTACATTTAGCATTAAAGGGTAGACGGCTTCCAATGACCTAAGCTACGGGGAGAATTTCAAAAACTCTGAATGTCAAACAGTACGAAGTGTAATTATGATTAAGAGAAGAGATGATGGTCGGCAGATAGGTCAATCAAAAGGAATGAAAAGAGAGGAGACAAATACACAGAAAAAGTATCAAAATGATAAAGTAGATTAAATAGAAACAGAAATGGTAATACACAGAGAAAAAGGTAGAGACTCACTCAAGTAGCGCCCCATCCAGCTGGTAGATAATGCCTTTCAATACGTCCCGATCAGTACAATTGGGAGGCCAATGTCGCCGAACTGTGAATAGCATCACTGTTGGATCCAAGTTTGAGGAATGAGGCTAAAAATAATCACACTGATTGAAGAAGAAGGGGTTGAGTCTCACGGTTGGCCTTCCCAGTTCAAGAGGATGCTTCACGAGGCACTTGGCTCGACTTATCAAATGTAAATTAAGAGTAGAATTAAAGACTGTATTAAATTAGCAAACTTCTACTCGGATTAATCGGGGGGGGAGGGGGGATTGGGGAGAAGGGGTTTAACCGATGAATCCATCCACTGCGTCGGTAGGCAAGGAAAATCCAGGATGTCTGATTTGCTTTTATCTAAACGACCAACTGCCACGAGAGCAACAGTCGCACAAATTTACTTCACTCCACAGGTGAGAGAACAGCAAGCGAGATATCTTTTTCGTGTAATAATCTGACAATTTTTAAAATTTTGAGTCGCTCCAAACTCCACCCTCCTGCCCGTGGCTAGCCAACTAACTACAGCAAAATAAATCACAGACAAACACACACACACACGAAGTCAAGCCCCAGATGATTCATCCAACTTAACACCAATTCGATCACTCTTGTCTCTCCTGCCGCTATCAGCCCCGGTCCATTGTACACTGTGGGTTATCACAAGGATGTCTTTAAAATCCTACTGCGTTGAAAGCTCATCGAAGTGAACCAGTAGGGAATAATACGACCCAAGATTATAAATAATGAGGTGTTTCGAAATGCGTTAGGCAGGTCACATGTTATTTTAAACATGTTATTCTAGGCATGTTGAGCGCGGTTAACCTAACCGGAAGGGGGTAGTGTAAGAATAGCATACAATAGGCATAGTTGAGAAGAAAAAATGATGGAATTGAACTGATTTTATCACTCAGAGAAAAAGATTCTGTAACAGAACCTTACCAGAAACCCAAAGAACGAATAAATGCATCACAAGAGCAGATTTCTCACCTACCAGTCTACCCAAGTCAGAATGTTTCAAGTAACAAATAGAGAAGCAAAAATAGCAAAAAAAAGATAAAATTAGTGTTTTCCAGAATTCCTAAATTGACTCCTTCACCAAATCGGCTTCAGCGACGTAAATTCGAGCATACATCCTAATCATACAAGGGAATATAAGAAAAAATAAGATCTTTTGATTTATGGACCAAGCAGGGAACACACCAAAACTGTGAATTTTTCCGATAGAAGCTCGCGCCGAACACCTTCCTCCATTGGATCAATAACCTCCAGTTGGTTACTATAACGCATATGCTAGAATGCAGTGCAAAGTTAAACAAATATCCGCAGGGAAAGCAAAACAAAAAAAGGAAACTTACCTTATAGGACTTGTATAGATCGAGAGCCCTGAAAACGTCGAATTTCCGCGCCCTAAGGAAAATTTTGGCTATTTTAACAGCTTCAGGTGGCTCTAACATGGCACCATATGGAGTAGTGCGGGCGAGATTAACAAACTCTTGGATCCTCTGTAAGGGAAAAGTAATCACTGAGACGGATGCCAAGGAAATATGCTAGGTAGCGTTTGCCTAAGTCAGCGCAAATGATCAGTAAGACAGTCTAGTTCGTATAATCGTGACCGATGATAATTTCTTACTTCATTCTGAAGGTCATCGCACTCCATTTACCCCGTTCTTTAGGAAATAATGCTTGCAAAAGCCAAAGCAGACTCAGGAAACCGACTCCAAGGTAAGGAGCGCCACCGACCCACTCCAACAACGAAAAAGCACAGCTCGAGCGTTGTGTCCGACACTAAACCGTAGGAGATTTGGCTACTTATTAACCAGAGAAGCACCCTCTTCAACAACTAAACGGACACGAAGTACCACTGCCAGCGAATTTCAATAACATAAATCGAGGTAACAAACTAAAACAAATCCCTAATGACCTTAAAAATGTCTTAAGTCGCTAGACAATCGATTAAATGTTTTCAAATTTTTAAATAATAAAAATATAGCATACGAAATTGCATCTTTTATTGGTTAACTGGGGAAGAGTTTGAACACTATTTCAATCTGGTAGTCAATGAAACCTTCCGCAATTTGAATATCTGGCCTCTGCTCCTAAAGGTCTCGAGTTAAGAATTATTACATGCGAAATCCAAGTACCAACTTTGTCTATAATTGTTTGCAAAACTGCTGGACCCCTAACAATGTTTAGTGCGAAACATAGTAATAAAGGCGTTAGAATTTTTGGATTACAACTAAGCGTAAGAAGGTGTGAATAATTAAACCGCACAATACCTAATAAGTAGCTAATTGATAATTACACCGCCACCTGTTTTACTTATTAATAATCTGTACGCCAGTCTTTAACGGGAGTTGGATGGAAAATTATCATTTAGGATACATGGTGGTTCTTTTATACAAACCCTGCCTTCCTGACGTCTGAAATCAAGAATGTACATATTGTGTTTTAGGAATATGAGCCTTTTTTTACGGTAAAACTTAACTGTGCAACATATGGAGGAGGACGATCACTCAGGCAATAGAAATTACATTATTTCATTTGTTCTTCCGCATATTCCACATTATGCCATCTTACGAGTGCCCTAATACCCCATCTTCGCCGCAATGACTTAGGTAATGTTTTGAATGGTCTTTGTCGGCGAGAACCGAACTCGCAAAATGTTTCTTTCATATTTTCGTCCCTCCCTTAGTGTCCATATATGATCTCTGTATATCTTTTTAAGTGAGTTGAATTATATATGATATGCACCATCGGAAGCGTGAAGACTCGCTAATGTAAACTACAAAAAGGAATTTTCTGTTGCTACAGGGAAATTGGAATGCTTCTTAGTTTGCCGTTTCGCAGCGAGACAAATCACTGCTTCCCTCGCGACACCACAAGTCAGAGTGGCCGATTTTGAGCCCAGTTTAATGTCGAACTATGCAGGCATGTGTATCCCATCATGTCGATGTCTACGCTACATTTTATCAACATACTTCCTAACTTGTTGTCGAGTAATTAGCCACTTCCGTGCACCGAGAGGCAACTGTTTTCATCACCAGTAAATGGCTCATCTTAGGCAATAATGAAATCGTGGAGGAAATTCCCACATTACATTTCACCTCGTCGAGTTTGATGTGAACCGCCCCCCCCCCTCCCCCGGCCGTAAAGCTCGTCTCTCCGCGCCATTTCCGAACTACACCTCATTCCCTTCCACCTCGAACTCCCTGGCAATTTATTAGCGAAGCGTGGTCAACTCGTGAGCGGCACAACCCTCCGCCAGCAACTTTGCAGTTGGTTGCCTCGGCTCTCGTTGTCATGGCGACCATTGTACACACCCACATCGCTAAGTCGGTTTCAACCCCAACACCAAATAGTATTGTATGGAGAAGGCCTCAGTTAACGGAGTAAATAACTTCGGTAAGTGCGTACTCATCAGTTTCGCCCAGTTATTAACGTCTCCTGATTATTTTAAGCTCCATTAATAATAATTATTTTCTCTGATGCTACTGCCGAATGATTGTGTCGGACACACACACACACACTTGTGGGCGAGATTTTCCCCGTTGTTGTGAGCTTGTCATCTCGCTTATCAGTTACCAACTTTGCCGCCATTTAATGACAGGCAACCACGTTGTGGAATGCCTTGTTGCCAAGTCGTGGGGAGAGTAAGGAAGTTGGAATCATCTGTGAGGATGGTGAGATGCTCTACAATAGCTAAATGGTGTACTGTCTAATCGAGGTTGACGGGTCCACAAAAATAAGCGAGCCACTTTTAAAGAAATGGCAATTCGCAATCATTCTGCAGTGTTTGTATGCGTCTTTCGGGCGAAATAAGCCACAGCCGTGGTGAAAGGGAACATGAGTTCGGCTTGGTTGTGAAGGTGGAGAAAGATGGTCGAGAGGCGGCCGCATCGCCACCCAACACCGTTCGGCGAGAGACGTGACGAAGTTGGCGAAGCCTCTCGCTGCGATCTCCTGCCGGCAGGCTTCGACCATCCGAATGTCATTCGCAGTTCACGCAATAAATGTTCGAAAGGAAGTTCACCTCCAATGCTGCCGTTTCCTGTCGAAATGGAAAAGGGGTTTGCTCGTGACTCCAAGAAAGGTCGATAGATCCACAAACCGTAAGGGTAGGAGGATTAAGAAAAAAAAGGTTTGAATTCAAACAAAATATTGCCATCTTCAGGGGAGAGGTCAATTTGCGTCAGTCATCGTGGAGAAAATTCCTCCTGTGGCCTTATAAATTTCGTCTGTCTCTTTAGTGGTATGTCTTAATGGAAGCCGACGCCGACTCAACCCAAAAAAGTCATGGTCGTTTCAATGAGTGCTTTCGAAATGTCCTCTCCTTCCTCATCTTCAGTGGATTCCTAAACATCATCGGACTCACGACGGCCATCATCATTACCATTAATTCGTTCCGCTACAAGGTCGAGACGTATGTTCATGAGCGACTCTTAAGATGTCATTTGGCCTCATAAAATATATTTTTAGCTACGTCTCGCCAGTCCCCACCTCCAAACCTCCCTCTCAACCCTAAATACTCCTCGTCTTTTGGATTTGAAGACACTTTTCACGTGTTTTCACTCATTAATATCAGTTATGTCGCCTAAATTAAATGCAATGAGGTAATGCATCTCCGCATAGCCATGGTAGAGAGATCTTACGCTTTTTGGCTCATTATGCAGAACTTGTTAGTGCACCCACTACTTTCGACCCCCCCTCTCAAGACTGGTGTTATTTCAGCAACTGCAAAAAAAGGCCAAAGGGTGAATAAAAACAGTCAAAACTAGCAACTAAAATATTTTTACACTTATTCCAAATGCTTTTAAAATTGCAGGCAAATTACCGTGGCAAGTTTCCTGATCATTTTGTGCACGGTCTTGGCTGCAACTGCGACCTACTTTATTTATGTGCAATCGAGACGCATACAAAAAATCTACGAAGCCCAACTCATTAGTCTAGTTCAATTGGAAACCAACAATTGCATTCGCAGGGGAGCATCCGTAAGTGACTTTGCTGCTTCTTAAACTGCATCACCACGGCCTTGGGCGCAACATTACGTGGGCAACCGCAACGTCAATTTCAGTGGGTTCCAAGAGTTGATTGGTGACTACAAAGCGCCAATCAAAGTCCGCCTTCGAGGCTGCGAGCTCATTGGTTAAAGTGGGATTCCGAGCATTAGAATCTGCAACCACAAAAGTGGGCATAGTTTTTCCAGCAGCCTAATGGGATTAAATAATCCAGAGGAATTTATGGTTTCGGATTAGGGAAGAGGGAATTTGACGAAGTGTTAGCACTTGTTTCGGTTTGGCAAAGTGCCTGAGTACAACGCGTTTTTAACTTTTTTTCATTCCAAGTTGCGCTAATTGAATTGCTCCAGAAGTTAGAGATAAGTAATCACTCCTGTGTGTCCCAATGTGTGTAGTGAAAGAAGCCGGAGAAAGTGAATAAATACACGTAGTAACGAAGGCGTTATCCTTGTCTCCGTAGCATTCCCTTCATCGAAGATGGGGAATCTAGGATATCACACGATTTTCTTTGTTAGATTTTCGGCAGGATTCATATCTCCTTATGTCTTTCCTTAGTCGCAAACAATCGTTTTTCTGGATTCCGCAATGCTCGCGACATCAACATCCCAAGTCGTCAGTCCGCCCTCCTACGCGTCAGTCGTTGCCTCCACGGAACAGGCGCCGAACGATTGACCAAACAGAAGACCGGAAGAAAGAAGCCAAAGAGAGAGAAAATAAATACCTTTGCACTCGCACACACACACGTATGAGGCTCGAGTAACCCGGGTGTCTTGGCTTACGTCTGCGTATAAGCTGGGCTCCGAAGTAGGCTACAGGGGAGCGAGAGTTGTGCAGTGTGAGTGACGACTTCGAGGAAGTTGACGGACCAGACGCCTGATCACGTGGCAGTTCCGCCTCCCCGGGGGTCTCCTCACCGACTCACGTTACTCGCAGCTCGCGTGCGTCACAAAAAAGGCAAAAAAAGGCAGTTTGGGGACCAAAGTTCCTTAGAGATTGCAAGACGAGGATATAAGTTTGTTCGGGGCAGGTTATAAAGATCCACTTCGTGAAAGGCTGCCAGGACTAGAAGAAGAAGGGGAGAGGGAAGCGGAAGGGGACGCTCTATGCCCTTCCCCCTCAATGCGCCAACAATTTGTGTCGTTTATTCAACGCGAATGGCAGGCGCCGAAAGGATGTTGGGGCGTCGGCATCGCACAAGGAAGGGGCCACGCTCGAGGGGAAGGGAAAATGAGCGCCAGCAGAACAGAATGGCGAGATGAGAGTAGCGGAGAGGTGGGGAGCAGCCCATATTGAATTAATTCCCCCAGAGGGGTGACAGGAGATGTGGGGGTACCACAGAAGCCAGGCGAGGTGATTGAGTGGCTTCGGTAATAAAATCGCGATCATGTGAAAGGCGTAGGCGCCTTCTTTCATCAGGGAAATAATTAAGAGCGCTTGCACCAAAGTAAACAGGAGAGTCGATAGCCCGCCGGCACTTCCGCGCGCGCTACCACCTCGTGGAGAAGGAGATAGACAGCGGAGAGGGGAGCCAAAAGTCGGGCAACTCGGACGAACGCACCCCCACTGCCATGATGCGCGCTGTCACGGTGCATCCGGAGACCCTGCGAGTTATGTACTTCGCCTAGTGATCGGTCCTCTCTTCACCGTCACCGTCACCGTCACCGTCACCGTCACCGCCATCATCACCAACACCGCCGGCATCCTCACCGTCATCTCTGTGTTTGCTTGTTTGTTTGTGAGAGATTGGGCGCGACATCCATCCAATCTGATCCAATTAGTAAGGTAGAGGCGTGAGTGCCCCGGAGCATTTGTAGAAACCGAGCGCAGCGAGCAGCAAAAACCGCGGAGACAAATTCCGAGGCATATTGTCACTCCCACCTCTCTTCCCTCGCCGTCTTGCCTCCCCCGCCCCCACCCCCACTCCCTGCCTCGATCTCTCATTCTCTCTCTGCAGTCCCCATCTCTCTCTCTCTCTCTGTCTGTGTGTGTGTGTGTGTGTGTCACCTCCCATTGCCCACTTATTGTGTATTCCGCCCGGCATTCGGCGTCGTCTTTGTGCGCATCGCCACGAGCATCGTTTGCCCCCACCGATCGGTCAATCAGTCTCTCTTCTCTCCACTCTCATCGTGGACGCTGTCTTTAGTTTCTCCCGTGTCGCCATCACGTCTCCATCTCTCTGTGCAATCATGATGATATCAACAACAACAACAACTGTCTTTTTATACACCACTTGCTACCCACCGCCTCGTGTTCTTCCCTTTCGTTGGGTAGTGGTGCTGTTCACCGGTGGCGGCGCGGGTGGTGTTCGGGCCCGAGGGCGGTGGTTTTCCGCGTGGCCTTGTTTGGTGGAACACGTCGGCGGCCACCACCACCGACGGCGACGGCAACGACGTCGACGAGGACGACGCGGTTCGGTGAGTTACAGCGTGCTGCAGACAGCAGCGACTTGCGATGGACGCCGTTTCGCGTGAATCCGGAGGCGTGGCACTCGGTGGGCACACCAGAGGCGGCAACTGCGGTGAGGTCGACGACTGACGGTCATGCGCTGCCAATTCGTGTCTTGGTGAGTTCCGGTCATGCGAGCACAGAAAATAAGTGTTCTGGTTAATTAAGTCTGTCACAACATTGACATATATACATCATGAAACACACCCTACGCAGATTAGCATTAAGATATGTTGAAATTTTAATTTAAACACTTTAAAAAGCCCTAAACGTTTTTCGTGAGAGTTATGTTGAAGTCCTTTGTCCAAACTATTTGTTTAAAGCCACGCAAGGTCGCACTCGTTGTGATGCAGCCATTTAATGGCCCACAAGAGCTTTTTGTGTGCTAATCGTGAAGCGAAACATGTAGCAAAAAGCAGCAAAGAAAATCAGGCCGAGGTTTGTCCTCCGCCCTACTTAGAGCAGCCGCCACTGTTGCATGAAGCTGTTATTGTCTGTGGATATAATGAAAACTCTTCAGCATTCACTTTCTGACACGAGAAGGCGAAAGTATCCAAGCTGGAAGCGACAGAATGGCGACATACCAGTTAGAAGACGAGCAACTGGAGTAATTGTGCGTTGGTCCACCGTAAAATGCGATTTTTTGCTTTAGTTAAGCAAATAATCGGTCTTTTGTGTAAGACTCTTGGTGTTTTGGCACCTTCCAAGCTTCCTTCGCCTTGGTTTCAAGGCGCATTCCTATGTGCGCGCTTGAAAGCGTCACAGTGTCCTGAGGTTTATTTTGTTCACGCCGGTCAAAAACTTCTCCCACATCAGTTCGCCTTAAAAACAGACGATTTTCTAATGCTTGTTATCTGGTGAAAAATGCACGACAACGATAATTGCAGAAAGGATATTCTAACAAAACTCATGGTACGTATGGAAATCCCACCGATTTGGGCCAAAAATGTCCCAATAGATTCTGCAGTTGTTGCCGAGACTATCACGTGGACTGATCAGCTCGCATACACAACTTTACATTCTGTTTGACTTCATTCCACGTCGCGTAATGCCTCTAAGGCCAGTCACCGAGACACGCGGTGTTCAGCATCAGTCCGACGTGTCACACCCGACAGATCTCGATGAGGCGGCGTCAAGAACACCAGGATTTAGGTGTCAAGCGGCATGTACACGTTGCGGTACACTCTCGATTAAAAATGCGAGAATGTAGTCATTGCGTCAAGTGAAATCTTACATTTTAACATAAAACACGCATTCTTTTAGGCATTTAAACACTGAAAGTTGGCAGCGGGAGATTTACTCAAGTTGGGGTGAGATAAAACTGGTAAAGGCAATGGTGATTGAGAGAAAATGGTGGGTAGAAGGGCGGTAATTCGTGGTCCCCCGCTGCCACCTTTGCCGCCGCCTGCCTGGCGGGACAGTTGGCGGTCGGCGGTCGGCGGTCGCCAGTCGGCGGTGTGGAATGTGCACCGAGTCATCGGCCAAACTGTGGCGTGACGTGGACCGAAGACCCAGACTGTGCGCCCACCGTCACCCTACCAGGACACACTCAATCTGGAGGGCCGCCTACACCGCCCCTGCTCCAACGCCAGCCTGGCCACGGGGCGTTTACACACCGTCATCACCTTCAAGACGCCCGTCAATGTCACGGCCACTTCCACGACGCCTTGAACCCACTTGTGCACAGTCGCGGAGTGGGGATTATGTAGAAAAGACCTTGTTTGGAATGGCTGTCAGTGACAAGTGAGCAATCGTGCAATTTCATTGACGAGATTGACTTTTCTGTTGACAGTTGGGAATAAATCAAGGTTAGACGGAAGCAGGTTGATATCACGCCGTCACCTAATGTGTTTGCCCTTGTGTCCTCCTTTCTCTTTTTTCATACAATGACGCGATCTGTCAGTCAAATCGTCACATGGCACACATTGCACATTCGGGTTGCGCAGAGGGCATGATTTCGTGCACTGAAAAGACATATGACGACGTAATTATTTGCGAGCGGAGCAATTCGCAGTTAGCTGTTTATGTACCCATTCAGTTCGCTTCCTCTCGGCATCGGCACAGTGGAGTGGCGACGCCTTCTAGACGAAGTGCGGGTTGGAATAGCGGATTTTGTCCAACGGAGGCGTGTGACGCAGCCTCTCCGCTTCAAGTTGCGCTAGTGGCGAGAGGCAAGGCGCATTTGAAGTTCAGCCACTGCTCATGTCGAAACACTGACCGTTGGGTGAAGTTGAAAGGGTCATACGGCACGATGGAGACGTTTTTGAGGCGTTGGGTTGTTCCAACTATTCTACCGCTTCCAACGGCCGTAGGAGGTGATGGCCCCACAAAACGCCTCGTCGCCATGGCCGAGCCACGCACCGGCCTTTGAGACGCTCCTGTCCCGCCTCGTCCCGCGAGGCCGAGACTCGGCGGCGCCGGAGCATGCGTCGCGTCGCGTCGCAGAGGCCGGGGCATCATCACCATCATCATCATTAGCAGCAGCAACAACAGCAGCAGCATCAACAGCGGTTGAACCAACCCTCTCGTTGCTTACCTGCAGTCGAGACGAAGCGGCCAATCAGCGTGGGGTCGGGCGCCGATTGGCTGCCCGCGGCGGCTGTGGTGGTGGCGCGCTGTTTATAAGCTCTTTCGGAACAGGCGCATCTACTCGTGCCTCCGATCGCCGGCTATTTGGTGAGTGGCCTGCAGGCCTCTGCTTCCCCCCTCCACCCTCTACCACACGCGTCCCAGTCCCTGCCCCCCTCCTCACCCCCGTCCCCGTCCCCGTCCCCGTTTCCGCCACCAGCCGAGAGCCTCAGCTCTGCTCCCAGTCAAAGCGGTGTCACGCTGGAGAAGACGTAGGCCTGACTGGGAGCCCACTGCCCACTCCCACTCTTATCTAGGTTCGCGACTTAACGTAGGGCACTCTTTCGTGTCGTGTTAACTCAGGCGGTGCGTGGTGGACTGCGTCGGAGTCCGTCGAGTGTGGAGTGAGTTGACGGTGTGTAAACGCCCTGTGGCCAGGCCTCAGTTGGAGCAGGGGCGGTGTAGGCGGCCCTCCAGATTGAGTGTCCTGGTAGGGTGACGGTGGGCGCACAGTCTGGGTCTTCGGTCCACGTCACGCCACAGTTTGGCCGATGACTCGGTGCACATTTCACACCGCCGACCGCCGACCGCCGACCGCCAACTGTCCCGCCAGGCAGACGGCGGCAAAGGTGGCAGCGGGGGACCACGAATTACCGCCCTTCTACCCACCATTTTCTCTCAATCACCATTGCCTTTACCAGTTTTATCTCACCCCAACTTGAGTAAATCTCCCGCTGCCAACTTTCAGTGTGTAAATGCCTAAAAGAATGCGTGTTTTATGTTAAAATGTAAGATTTCACTCGACGCCGTGACTACGTACTCGCATATGTAATCTAGGGTGTAGCGCCACTGCCCCAGTCCGCCTCGTGTGCTTCCGCGTGTGCCTCCGTGGGCGCGTGCGGGCACAGGAGTTGCACACGGCGCCATCGTTGCAGCAGTGGGAAGACGCCTTGGCCCTCTGTGCAATCGGTGGCCAGACAAGCTCGCGGCTCACGATGCTGTGGCCGCGGCAGAGGGGACGCGGAGGTGGAGGGTGGGAGAGGCCGACGGCCGGACTGGGCCCGCGTCGTCCGCAGCCATGCGCCCCGGCGTCGTCGGCCTCGCCGCGCCCGTCAGCCCGCCTCCCTCTCCACCGCCGCGAGGACCGCCTGGCCATGGAGACTCTCAACCCGCCTCGTCACGTTATTTATAATAAGTCGTAGATCGGTAGATTTTCCCTCCCACACGCCACTAAGAGACGAACATTCTAATAACCAGTTCAGTCACACGGACGCCATTTTGGCGGATTCACTGGCGGATGGCACGCCGAGGTCACGCAGTCAGAGCGTCGCGCCGCTGACGTGTGAGTTCTTTCGTTGCAGGAAAAATGGAGGAAGCAGAGGCGCCCTACGGGAACTTCTTCCGCGCCTTGAAATTGGGCACTGTGCTCGAGTTGAAGGACGAAAAGTGGGTCTACACCGAGGAGCCGCACGTGGAGCGGAGAAGGGTAGGTCAAGTGGCTATCAAGCCGGTCCACTTCACTGAATCTTTGCTGGTCTAACTCTCCGGTGGCCACGATTCTTGCCCACTTTGTCCACGCGGAGTCGACATGCTCCTCGTGGACGTTCCACGAGGCTGTCGAGCCAATCGACCAACAATCCGCATCGGGCGAAACGACCGTTGTGCGTCTGCCCCATGTGGTCTGCGGACGTCGCGACTGCTGCCTTCCACCCGCTTTTTCGTTTTGGCGTCTCCGCCCCCCCCGCCCCCACCCTTCCACGTAGCTTCTTTCACGTCCTCCGTGACCTGTCGGTTTTGCCACCTAACGCCACCCTCCTCGCCCTCTTCCTCCTGCCCCCCTCCCCCTCCCCCTCCCCCCCCCCCATTCTCCATCCGGGCTCCTTTCACATGGAGGAGACGTCCAAGTAGTCGTCGTGGCCCGCATCTCTTCAGCCCGCCTTTCTGGCCCCCCTGGCCCCCCTGCCTCAATCAGCGGCCTTGTCGCTGGCCAGGCGGTTGGGACTGGTTGAAACCATGCGCCAGTCTCGTGTGCTTTCACCGCTTCACGCTCCGTGGGCATTCGGCGGTGTCCCCGTCTCCGTCCACGTCTCGACGATGCTTCACTTTCGTGCTCGTTAGGGTGTTTGGGAGGCTGTCTGGGTGGCGTGGAAACACTTCCCAGGCCTTCCCATGTGCCTGACAGGAGAGACATGCGAGCGACACGACGCCTTGGTCTCTGGCGCCGGTTTGCCCGCGTCGGGAGGGAGCGTCGGGATGGAGAACTTGCAGCCGTGGCCCTCACTGGCCACCCCGACGTCTGCGTTGACGCCCGAGGACCGCCGGGGCATGCGTCTCGGTCATCGGGTGGTGGGAGTGGCGCCAGCGGATGCGTTGGAGAGCGAGGAGGCGTCGGGCCGTTGTCCTGGCTGTGGCCTCATCCTCCGCGTATGCGTCTGTGCTTTTATGTGTTTGTCAAAGGAGTTTTCTGCGCCCCTCCGCCGACTCTCACCCCGACCACCGCCCGGTTATTCCCGCAGCATCGGCCAAAGACCCTCTGCCATTGAGGAGAAGCTTCGGCGCCATGCCGGGGAAAGGCGGATGTGTGCAGGCGTGGATTACTGTCAAATAAAGAACGAGATATGGAAACCCGGATGACGATGGCGACTCGATGGAGAGGCAAATGGGCTCCGTCGCAGACTGCACAACCATCCAGGGGTAAGTCGGGGACTGGAAAAGTGTGGACGCGGCATGGAAGGCTCTCGATGACGTCTGCAACCGATGAAGAAATGAGCGGGGAGCGCGTTGAGGCAGAAGGGCGAGTGAACGCCGATTGGATGGAGGAGGGTGAGACGCAACGTCCCCGAATGAACGAGGAGAGGCGTGAAAGAACCTGCGCGGAGGGTGGCAATTTCGTAGAGAAGTCGCTGACTCCAACGCCATCCGACAAGTCGCCTCGGGGAAAGGCGGAGACGCAGACACGTGGCCTTCGGTTCAGTGAGGGGCGCAACTGGCCACAGAGAGGTTAAGACGCCCGAGCGAAGATGTCTCGGCCGAGTGCGTGTGGATGGGTGGCCGGCGGGGCGGAGACGATGGCAAAGACGGTGGAAGTCACTCGACGGCGTCTGCAATCATCGGACGAACACGAGGGACGCGTGCCGGAGAGGAACAAGGCAGGACGAGTCGAAGCCTCCTCGAGTGTCCACGTACCCGAGCGCGCGAAGTCTCGAAAGCGCTCTTTGGCCGAAGACATCCTCTGCGCCCGACGGTACATCGCAACAGAGGACAGAAAAGGCGCCATGGACAAAAGAGAGGCGTCCTCCAGTCTTCAACATGCGTGCTGTTGGCAGGGAAGCGGGTGAGGAGATGTGGGGAACGCACGCTCCACCGTTTGGACGTCCGCCGTGGCGAGACGCACTAATTTGGCCATAAGCGGGCAACCGAGTGCCCAACCGGCCGTGGGGTGACGTCTTCACCGCCGCCAAGTCGGTCGACGATGCGGACACGCTGCCAACCGGTGGTGGAGGCGCCTGCGTATCCGAGGACTGTAATCAACCGACTTCTCAGTCGCTTCCTATGGCTGAACCAAGAGATGTCTGGTCTTTCAACAAAATCTGTCGACTCAGGCAGAAAGCCGCATCACTTCCACGGCCACCAGGCGCCGCGAGCGCTGCCCGGACTGGCCAAAGCAATCTCTCCACTCGACCATGAGTCCATCTCAATCGCCCTCCGTGTGTCGGTGGCGTTTCTAGCTCCTTCATCGTCCGCTTGTTGGTTTGCCTTCAGGAGATCCTCAAAAAACACCCCGAAATCAAGAGTCTCATGGGTCCTGACCCCCGAATCGCCGCTGTCGTGCTCGCCGAGGTGACAGTTCAGTTCCTCGTCGCCTACGCCATCTCCGTCTACAAACCGGGGTGGTTGGTGTGGACTCTCCTCGCCTACTTCGTCAGTGGCACCCTTAACCACTCCCTCGGCGTCGCTATTCACGAGATCGGCCACAATTTGGCTTTCGGCCACCGTCACGGACCGGCCAATCGCATCCTCTCCCTCGTCTCCAACCTTCCCATGGTCATCCCCGTGGCCATCAGCTACAAGAAGTACCACCACGACCACCACAGGTGAGTCGGCGGGCGGGGAGAAAGCCTTCGGGCAGTTGGCAGTCGGTGGCCGATGTGACAGCTTGAATGTGCCCGCAGGTGGACGGGACACGAAGACCTCGACGTGGATGTGCCAATGCGAATCGAGTGCCGCCTCTTCAACAGTCCGCCACTGCGGTTCGTGTGGATCCTCCTCAACCCGCTCTTCTACGCGGTGCGGCCCTTCTTCAAGTCGCCCAGACCGCTGACCGCCTGGGAGGTGATAAACCTCGTGGTGCAGAGCTCATTCAACGTTCTCGCGTGGCACTGGCTCGGCAACCTCGGCTTCGCCTACCTCCTCATGGGCACCATCTTCGGCTTCGGACCGCACCCCATGGCCGGCCACCTCATCAGCGAGCACTACCTGTTCGCGGACAACCTGGCCACTCACTCGTACTACGGTCCGTTAAATATCCCGCTTCTCAACGTGGGACACCACGTGGAGCACCACGACTTCCCCTACATCCCCTTCACGCGGCTGCACAAGCTGAAGGAGCTGGCCCCCGAGTACTACAAAACCACCTCCCCTACCACTCCTCTCTCTGCAAGGTCAGTGTCGTCGGTTGAGCCTCGAAAAAGTAGACTGAATTTTCGGTTTCTGGCCTCCCGCCCCACCGGCTGGTGGAGGGGTTCTCTTGAAGACATTTTGCTCTGATAACTCGGAGAGTTCATTTGGTCTCTACTTATTTCAGGTAATGTGGGACTTTGTATTCATGCCGGGCCTCGGTCCATCGGCTCACGGGATCACAGCAACCCTGAAGAGTCGTCCCGAGGTGTACGAGAAGATGCCCCACTTCGAGCTGACCTCGGCCTTGACCTTCCCCGAGGAGACGAAGAAGACCGAGTGAGGCGTCGAGCCGTTTGCTCCGCCGCCACCCTCCGTCCAGCAGTCGTCTCTCCGTGGCCACAAACGCCTTCATCATTTGTTATAAGAAGCCTTTTTTTTGGAAATAAAGCATTAACGGCACAGTCTTCTGTCCCAAAACTTGCGTCTCCTTAGGGGACCCACATGACGTCTCATAAAACTCACGTCAACACGTTGTTTGTGATGCAGAGGAGTGGGAATAAGTGTCATTACCGCCACCCACTCTTATTACGAAACAGTTGCCGTCTTGCCGAGCAGTTTTGGTTCAACTTTGTGTAGCTTGACAGTAAAATCCTGGTGATATTGACGCTGCCTCATCGAGATCTTGTGTCTAAGACACGTTGGACCGGTTGCCACATGTCCTGATGACATTACATGACACGGAACGAGGTCAAACAGAATGTAATCTCATGTCTGCGAGCAAATCAGACCACGTGATGGCCTCGGCAACAAAAACGAATTTTTATGAACCAGAACAGCTGGTAAATGATATTTCACCCGAATCAATGGCGTTTCCATGCGCACAATATGACCCGACATGGGTTGTGTAGGGAAATTTTCTGTTATTATCGTCAGCATGCATTTTTCGATA
Organism: Dipylidium caninum; assembly: GCA_017562135.1. NCBI lineage: Eukaryota > Metazoa > Platyhelminthes > Cestoda > Cyclophyllidea > Dipylidiidae > Dipylidium > Dipylidium caninum. The sequence goes on from QEYB01000526.1 coordinate 325,653, forward strand.
GAAAATAAACATCAGGCAGTCACTGTGTTCACGGTGCTTAGGTATGATCAAATGCCTATTGGTTTGCCACAAATTCAGATCAGGACCTTATAAATATTTTAGCTACACACATAGAAATGCGCGAAAAATCGAGGCAAATGAAGTTAGTTACGGCAGGGTCAACCGCAATTATTCTAGTAATAATAGAAAATTATGAAATAGTGCACTCCCCTTGCCTCGTCAAGGGTGATTCGTCATACTACAGGCCCTGACCAAGCTAGTTTCTTTATACCTGTCCGGAAGAAAATCACGAAGCGTTTTCGGCGTGTCGACAAATGATAACCACTCCAGTTAACGGTGCTAACTGTATTAAATCACACAGAGGATGGAATTAGGGGTAGTTTTGTGGCGTTGCTTTGCAAAATGCGCTGCGCTTCACATTTCGTACCGAACACAAGCTAACGGGGTTATTAAATGAGTGTGTGATGAGGCGTTTGACCTTGGGCAGTTTTAAACACCTAGGGTAGGTCTAATATTTCGACAATTGTGTTAAAATAAAGCTTACAAGCTCGATTAGCGTGTAATTATTAATTGAAATACGAAATGCCAGCTAGTTACACAAGAATTTGCATTTTGGCGTGTAATTTTCGAAATTTGTTGGGATATAAAATGAAAGGAACATTTTTCATACCAACATAGGTATAGCGAAAAGGCAAATGGTAGGCACCAAATTTACGAATGATGCGTGGTGCCTATTTCTAAGTGTTAATGGCTATCGTGTGAGTCCGCGGCAACGGAGATCTCCCTACACAAAAATTACGATTTTTTTAAAAAGTGACCATGTCAAGATTGAGGAAACTGGCAAGAACGATATTAGAAAAAGGCAAGGCTGGATATGGTAAGAAATGTATTTGTCACTTACAACGTAGAAAATGAAAAAAACAAATATATAAGGAGGCCAGCAGAGGAACTAATAGGGCCATTAACTTTCCCCGTTCCAGCTGAAAGGCAAATGGAAACGTATGAGAATGGAGGAAAGGCAAGCATTTACAATGGCTTAATCACACAGTCGGAGTCCTTATTCATCGCCGCTTCTACCACCGGGGAGGACTTAACAACGGCGAGTGGGTCGAGAGAAGCAGATCGGGGCACAGGATAAGAAATAGAAGCAGAGAAGGTCAGAAATAGGCGAAAGAGCAGTGGAGCGTAGGTAAGGCGAAGAGGGGAGGGGAGGGGAGAGGAGGAAAAGGCGGAGGTAGAGGGGGAGGGAGCAACTGAGAGCTGACACGTGGGTGACAAACACCGCGAATGGGCGACAATAAGGGATCCTTACCCCGGTCCGTAGTTGCACACCAGATACGGCGCCTCGAAATTGTCGAAACGGCAGTTAGTGACGGCGCAGCCAACGTGTGTGGTATCGGCCCACACGAGCTGGAAAAGACAGGAACATGGCGCATTGAGTCGAGGAGAACGGGGAGGTTCGAGGGGCAAGAGGCGCGGAGTGGGGAGAAGTGGAGAAGGAGAAGGCGCTGTGCTCCCTCCTCAGCTCACTTCCGTCTCGCATTCCTCACCACTACCACGGCCACCTCCTCGCGGTGCCCGTCCGTGGCAGTATCCCAGCACGCGCTGCTCAAGCTCACCTGAGTGTAGTGACCGCATACTTTGCTGCATGTGTTACTTGCGTAGTTGTAGTCCTTGTGTTCCTTGAAAAACGCTTCGACAATCCTGGGGAAGAGGAAGAGACGTTAGGAGGGAAACGGAAACCAGCATTACCCGCGTCGCCGACGTGGAAGGCGCCGGTGTCAGTGGGGGGGGGCCGGAGATGGGGGGTCGCGGGTTGATGGGTCAGTGAGAATGCGATTGGGGAAGGTGAGTGACGGTGTTGAGGCAGACTGTTGTTGCTGCTCAGTGCACACTCGATGGTCACACGGAGGCGGTGAGTCGCAAAGTCGTCTGGACAGGTTGGAAGACGCACGCGAGGTGGCGGGAGACCACGAGGACGACGCGGCGGAGGAGAATGGGAGAGGACGGGGACGGGGACGGGGACGGGGACGGAAACGGAAACGGAAACGGGGACGGGGACGGGGACGCGGACGGGGAGGAAGCGGGAGTGATTGACGAGACGAGGAGAGGCGAGGACAGAATAAGTGGGTGCGCGGTGAGGTGCGATGGGGAAGTGGAGAAGTCGGTTGGAAACTCTGCGCAGAATATACCCTTTTATCCCGGCGGTGTTGTAGCCGACATTCTGCCCAGCTGTCGGGAATCTCGCGGTCTTCCGTGTTTCTAATGAGTTGTGTCCGAAGATGCACGCATCCGCAAGCCGCTTGGCCGTCGCCGCCAGACCCTCGTCCCATTTCTAAAAGGACACAAATTTGCCTGACACTGTGAGGCTGTGAAATGCGATGACGCCGCGGCGAAGGCCGAGGAGGACGAGAAAAAAAAGGGAAGGGGAGGAGCAGGAGGAGGAGTAGGAGTAGGAGTAGGAGGAGGAGGCGGAGGCGGAGGCGGAGGCGGAGGCGGAGGTGGAGTAGAAGAATGTAATGAAGCAGGAGGAGGAGGAGCCGCTCATCGAACGCCCACGGCGATTGCTGCCTCCAACTGCGCCATTTCGACGTCTGCAGTCCCGCGTGCTCCGGTGGAGGCTCCGTCTCCAGCAGCCGGCGTCTTCCAGTCACGATTGTCTTGAGGGTCGAGGCAAGGGAGAAGGCCAAAAGAGACTGGAAGGTGCTCGCAGAGGCCCCTACGCCGCCAGCTCAACCACCGCAATATTCTGCGTGCCGACGTTCCACCTCGCCGCGGAATCACGCGTCGGTGCGAGTCGGCGGAGCGGTTGTAACACGCACGACAGCGGCACGGCAACGGGCTGAAGTGCAGCCCCTCCGTGGAGGCCAACGGGAGGCGAGGGAAGGCGAGGGGAGGCGAGCCGGAGTCCGCCGCGTTGCCTATAAAAGACGCGGAGTTGGTGGCATCCGAGGAAGTGAGAGAAAAGCAGAGAAGACTGTCACTCCGCCATCGACAATGCGCTGGTGCATCTGCCTCCTCGTCGGCCTCCTTCTCGTCGTCAGCGTCCTCCACGCGGAGAACATGCACCGATTCAACCAACCGTCTCGGAGGTTCCGAACCACGACACGGTGCCGCGATTACATCAGGCCCAAGGAAAAACCCAAAAGGACGGAGCCGCGGGAGCCGAGTTTTGTCCCGTCACTGAGGCCAGTGACGCTGAAGGACATGGTCATTTATTTGAAAGTTGGAAAGCCGACGGGAAAGCCGGTTAATCGGGAGGAGGTGAAGAAGGTGGTGTTGAAGGCGCACAACGACTTCCGCAGACAAGTGGCGCAGGGCAGGGTGCCACGACAGCCGGCGAGCAACAAAATCCGCGACCTGGTGAGTTCTTTTCCCGGCATTCAAACACCGCCCACCGCCCACCGCCCACCACCACGTCACGAAGACTCTGCTGCTTCTTGCTACTCCCAACTGCAGGCGAAGACGCCTGACAATTGCCTAATGGTCTCCGCCCCCTCCACCGCCACCGCCACCGCAGTCGTCCCCTCCTCCGTCTCTTTCACATGCTCCTCCTCCTCCTGCTTCATGACATTCTTCTACTCCACCTTCGCCTCCGCCTCCTCCTCCTACTCCTCCTCCTGCTCCTCCCCTTCCCTTTTTTTTCTCGTCCTCCTCGGCCTTCGCCGCGGCGTCATCGCATTTCACAGCCTCACAGTGTCAGGCAAATTTGTGTCCTTTTAGAAATGGGACGAGGGTCTGGCGGCGACGGCCAAGCGGCTTGCGGATGCGTGCATCTTCGGACACAACTCATTAGAAACACGGAAGACCGCGAGATTCCCGACAGCTGGGCAGAATGTCGGCTACAACACCGCCGGGATAAAAGGGTATATTCTGCGCAGAGTTTCCAACCGACTTCTCCACTTCCCCATCGCACCTCACCGCGCACCCACTTATTCTGTCCTCGCCTCTCCTCGTCTCGTCAATCACTCCCGCTTCCTCCCCGTCCGCGTCCCCGTCCCCGTCCCCGTTTCCGTTTCCGTTTCCGTCCCCGTCCCCGTCCCCGTCCCCGTCCTCTCCCATTCTCCTCCGCCGCGTCGTCCTCGTGGTCTCCCGCCACCTCGCGTGCGTCTTCCACCCTGTCCAGACGACTTTGCGACTCACCGCGTCTGTGTGTCCATCGAGTGTGCACTGAACAGCAACAACAGTCTGCCTCAACGCCGTCACTCACCTTCCCCAATCGCATTCTCACTGACCCATCAACCCGCGACCCCCCATCTCCGGCCCCCCCCCACTGACACCGGCGCCTTCCACGTCGGCGACGCGGGTAATGCTGGTTTCCGTTTCCCTCCTAACGTCTCTTCCTCTTCCCCAGGATTGTCGAAGCGTTTTTCAAGGAACACAAGGACTACAACTACGCAAGTAACACATGCAGCAAAGTATGCGGTCACTACACTCAGGTGAGCTTGAGCAGCGCGTGCTGGGATACTGCCACGGACGGGCACCGCGAGGAGGTGGCCGTGGTAGTGGTGAGGAATGCGAGACGGAAGTGAGCTGAGGAGGGAGCACAGCGCCTTCTCCTTCTCCACTTCTCCCCACTCCGCGCCTCTTGCCCCTCGAACCTCCCCGTTCTCCTCGACTCAATGCGCCATGTTCCTGTCTTTTCCAGCTCGTGTGGGCCGATACCACACACGTTGGCTGCGCCGTCACTAACTGCCGTTTCGACAATTTCGAGGCGCCGTATCTGGTGTGCAACTACGGACCGGGGTAAGGATCCCTTATTGTCGCCCATTCGCGGTGTTTGTCACCCTCGTGTCAGCTCTCAGTTGCTCCCTCCCCCTCTACCTCCGCCTTTCCCTCCTCTCCTCTCCTCTCCTCTCCTCTCCTCTCCCCTCCCCTCTTCGCCTTACCTCCGCATTACCTCCGCGCCTCTGCTTTTTTGCTCTTTTCTGACCTCCTCTACTTCTCTTTGGCCTCCTGCCTCCTGGATTCGCTTCCCTCGACCCACCCACCGTTGTTAAGTCCTCTCCTCCACTCTTATTCTTTTCCATTTGACCCTTTTAGTGGGAACGTGAATGGTAAAAAGCCCTACTAGAACTTCGGCTGCCCTGATGACAACATTGTGAATTATCATCGATGGTGTGGGTGCTTCTGCGTCTGAACTAACAAATAAATTTTCCTTCGTAGCCAGTCGTGACTTGTGTTTAAATTCCTCCTTCTCCTGCTCATTTATGTAGACGCGGAGTATTTCTGTAGCAGTTTCATGTCGGTGGTGTGATAACTTTGCCTTCACGTACGTCTACGATAGTCAGTAAGGGACAAGAATATGACTGAAACATAATCGCTTTTTGAGTGCCCCCACAATGGGTCTATTCCGAAAGATTGAGTGCGTTCGGTAGAGACGACAAGTGATCCTGGCAACCGGTACTTCTTACCTCCCCTTATCGATGTGCATGCCCTACAGCTCGATAGGATTGTTGACGGCATCGCTTCCACGCCGACCTCGAGGCTCTGCGTGAGGTAGGGGGAAATGAAAATATGGAGGGGTATACACAAAGACCAACGGCCCAGACGCGAGTGAGGAAAAACGTAGACACGTGAAATTCGATTGTTCATGGTACGATGCGGTGGGTCATAAAAATGACATTGAAGGATCTAGATTAGGAAAATAGATATGGTTAAAGCAAAATGTGGTGTCGATTCTGTGGTGGATATGGAAGGCTGCCTGCCAAAGCTGGGGAGTTGCATTGCATTAGGCAATGGGAAACACAATTCTCGTCCCGCCACTTGCTCCGTACTACTTATTCTGATATCCCGTGCATATATGAGCCTCATCGAAATGTGGTTGTGGAAATAAGTGTTCTGGTTAATTAAGTCTGTCACAACATTGACATATATACATCATGAAACACACCCTACGCAGATGAGCATTAAGATATGTTGAAATTTTAATTTAAACACTTTAAAAAGCCCTATACGTTTTTCGTGAGAGTTATGTTGAAGTCCTTTGTCCAAACTATTTGTTTAAAGCCACGCAAGGTCGCACTCGTTGTGATGCAGCCATTTAATGGCCCACAAGAGCTTTTTGTGTGCTAATCGTGAAGCGAAACATGTAGCAAAAAGCAGCAAAGAAAATCAGGCCGTGGTTTGTCCTCCGCCTTACTTAGAGCAGCCGCCACTGTTGCATGAAGCTGTTATTGTCTGTGGATATAATGAAAACTCTTCAGCATTCACTTTCTGACACGAGAAGGCGAAAGTATCCAAGCTGGAAGCGACAGAATGGCGACATACCAGTTAGAAGACGAGAGAGGCGGATCTTCTTTGATTTTCTATGAGCAACTGGAGTAATTGTGCGTTGGTCCACCGTAAAATGCGATTTTTTGCTTTAGTTAAGCAAATAATCGGTCTTTTGTGTAAGACTCTTGGTGTTTTGGCACCTTCCAAGCTTCCTTTGCCTTGGTTTCAAGGCGCATTCCTATGTGCGCGCTTGAAATCGTCACAGTGTCCTGAGGTTTATTTTGTTCACGCCGGTCAAAAACTTCTCTCACATCAGTTCGCCTTAAAAACAGACAATTTTCTAATGCTTGTTATCTGGTGAAAAATGCACGACAACGATGATTGCAGAAAGGATATTCTAACAAAACTCATGGTACGTATGGAAATCCCACCGATTTGGGCCAAAAATATCCCAATAGATTCTGCAGTTGTTGCCGAGACTATCACGTGGACTGATCAGCTCGCATACACAACTTTACATTCTGTTTGACTTCATTCCACGTCGCGTAATGCCTCTAAGGCCAGTCACCGAGACACGCGGTGTTCAGCATCAGTCCGACGTGTCACACCCAGCAGATCTCGATGAGGCGGCGTCAACAACACCAGGATTTAGGTGTCAAGCGGCATGTACACGTTGCGGTACACTCTCGATTAAAAATGCGAGAATGTAGTCATTGCGTCAAGTGAAATGTTACTTTGTAATGCCAAACGCACATTCTTTTAGGCATTTACACACTGAAAGTTGGCAGCGGGAGATTTACTCAAGTTGGGGTGAGATAAAACTGGTAAAGGCAATGGTGATTGAGAGAAAATGGTGGGTAGAAGGGCGGTAATTCGTGGTCCCCCGCTGCCACCTTTGCCGCCGCCTGCCTGGCGGGACAGTTGGCGGTCGGCGGTCGGCGGTGTGGAATGTGCACCGAGTCATCGGCCAAACTGTGGCGTGACGTGGACCGAAGACCCAGACTGTGCGCCCACCGTCACCCTACCAGGACACTCAATCTGGAGGGCCGCCTACACCGCCCCTGCTCCAACGCCAGCCTGGCCACGGGGCGTTTACACACCGTCATCACCTTCAAGACGCCCGTCAATGTCACGGCCACTTCCACTCCATCGCCTGAGCTCATTCGCCTCTCCGTCGAATCGCCTCCACTATTCATCTTCATAGCCTCGTTTTTCACTCGCCTGTAGCCCATGCCCGCCGTCCCGCAAGGTTCCTTTGAACGACAAGCAGTCCGTGGCGGCGGAGCGGAGGAGCACGGGAGACTGAGGCTGTGGTCGAGTGACGTCAACGTTACAAGGTTGTCCACTCAGATCCGTCGACAGACCTCTTCCACTCTCCTCTCCTCCTGTCCGGTCGTCGCAGGCCTCCTCCACTTTTCACCACCTCTGCTCTCCTCCCTCTCCTCTGTCTTTGCCTTCCCCCTTCCCTTCCCTTTCCCCTTCACTGTTCTTCCATCTTAACTACTCTCCTCTCCTTCCAACAGCTTTAGATCTCGCCTCAACTCCTCCTTCGACCTCCTCCAATCGCCTCAACCCTCCTCCGCTCCTCTGAGACCGTTTCTGCCTGCTCCTGCCTGCGTCGTGCTTTCATGCTCCGTTGGCCGCTTCGCCGTTTGTCCCCGTCCCCCTCAGCGTGCACTTCTTGTAGGCTTCACTCAACCGCCAAGTACACCGACGCACTACGGTGGAGGAAGAGTACATCCTCCGCTGAGGTGGGGCGGGTGGGGGCAGGGCGGATTACGCGCCAGAGGAGAGAGTCTCTGCAGGGCGGTTTCGATACAACGGCGAATGCGTCTTCTTGCAGTCCTGTCGTGTGCGCCAAGGCGCCGGAAAATTTGTTCTTAGTGAGGATGAAGAGGAGAGGCGGTGGCGGTGGCTCTCGTGTTTGCAAAGGCGCACACGAAGTGGGCGTGGACGAAAAGCGTCGAGTGCATTTACTTTGGTTTGACAGATTCACCGTCGATGAAAGTGTCGCCACTGACTGGACGAAGTCGCACTGTTCGTCGACGCGACACTGTCTCGCAGACGAGGCGACCACACGTTGGCCCGGTGCTCCTGCTTGCGTCGAGGCGGTAAATGCCACCAAATCGACGTCTTCTCCATCATCGCCAATTCGGTCCTCGTCTGCTTCGTCCGAAGACTCCGTCTGCAGCAGAGGCGTCGGCATCGCTTTCACCTCCAAATGCAATGGCACCGCCACCGCCACCGCCACATTCTGCGTGCCGACGTTCCACCTCGCCGCGGAATCACGCGTCGGTGCGAGTCGGCGGAGCGGTTGTAACACGCACGACAGCGGCACGGCAACGGGCTGAAGTGCAGCCCCTCCGTGGAGGCCAACGGGAGGCGAGGGAAGGCGAGGGGAGGCGAGCCGGAGTCCGCCGCGTTGCCTATAAAAGACGCGGAGTTGGTGGCATCCGAGGAAGTGAGAGAAAAGCAGAGAAGACTGTCACTCCGCCATCGACAATGCGCTGGTGCATCTGCCTCCTCGTCGGCCTCCTTCTCGTTGTGAGCAGCCTGAACGCCCAGTTCCTTCAGGGCTTTGGCCAACCGTCATGGAGCTACGTAAATACGTATGAATCACTCTGTTGTCCGTGTCCATCGGGACAAGGTTACGTGCAAAAGCCTTGGGACCAAGTCTTTATGCAACCACAACCACAGCCACAACCGCAACAACTACCACAATTCTTCCCACAACCCTGGTCGCCCTCGCTGAACCCCTTCGGAAACCCCAAACCGACTGGTGGCGGCTCACCGGCGCCGACGAATCGGGAGGAGGTGAAGAAGGTGGTGTTGAAGGCGCACAACGACTTCCGCAGACAAGTGGCGCAGGGCAGGGTGCCACGACAGCCGGCGAGCAACAAAATCCGCGACCTGGTGGGTTCTCCTCCCGCACTTTCCGTATCGCCGGGCGGCGCCGTTCGATGCGCCCTCGTCGCCTAGTGAGGCGAGCGAGCAGCGGAGCGGCCGCCGTGCTCTCCCCACCTGCCCATCAGACCGCTAAACCCCCCCCCCCCACTCGCCGCATCTTCTCCTTTTCCTTCACCTCCGCCTCGTCATCATCATCAGCTTCCGCACCATCATTCACCAGCACAGCCTCCGCCACTTCTCGCGTAGGGCTGCTTGGCAGCTTCTCGTGAGCTCTACGGAGCCACGGCATTGGCGAAACTCGTGAGAGAATAACACTGCAGTTCTTTTAGTAATCATGAGGTCCACGAAGACGGCGATTATTATTATTACTGTTATTAGTATGTACTAACATTGATGTTTACTTTGAGATGGTGTGTGTGCGCCGCCTTTCAGCAATGGGACGATGGTCTGGAGGCCACCGCCAGAAGGCTCGCGGAATCCTGCCACTTTGATCATGACTCACAAGCACAACGAAGAACACAGAAATTCCCCGTAGTTGGACAGAATATCGGCTACGCCAGCGAGGGGATAAACAAGTAATTTTGCACTGATTGTGACACTCGTGCTCCCACTTGCACCAGCGCACATCGACGCACCCCCTCGCCTCACTACTCGCGATTCTCCCCTCGCCTCCTTCTCCTCCTCCTCCTCCTCCTCCTCCTTCTGCTCTCCCTCCGCCGTCTCTGCGTCCTCTGGGGCACCCGAACGCCTCTGCGAATCCCCATATCCGTCTGTCGTGTGAACGCACCGCCTCCTCTTCACAGCCATTTGCTCCTTAACACCGAATCCTCCTCCAGCCTGCACCAGATGCCCACTACAATCTCACACCACGCCATTAACCTTCCCTCCGCCTCACTGCCCCATCGCCGCACCCACATTTACGTCAACACAACCGCCACTGCCACTGACGCTTTCCACCCCGTGGGCGCCGGTTACGCTGATTCCCTCTAGCCTCCTATCGTCTCTTCCTCTTCACCAGGGTCATCGATTTGTGGTTCGGTGAACACAAGGACTACGACTACGGAAGTAATCAATGCCTTGGAATATGCGGTCACTACACGCAGGTGAGCATGAGTTGCCCGCACTGCGGTGCTGCCAGCCCCGGTCACCGTGAGGAGGTACACACGACAGTGGTGAGGAATGCGAGGGCGAAGTGAGCTCAGGGGGCAGCACACTTGCGGAAAAGCAGGTCAAACCTCCTTCACTTTCCTTCGTCTTTTGCCCCTCGCGCCTCGCCCCTCGGCCCTCTCCGCCCTCCACGTCTCAATGCACCATGTTTCTCTCTTTCCCAGATGGTTTGGGGCGATACCACGCACGTTGGCTGCGCCGTAGCTAAATGCCGTTTCGGAAGCTCCGAGGCTCCCTATTTGGTGTGCAACTACGGACCAAGGTGAGAAAAGTTGTTGTCGCCCATCTCACTGATAGACACTCGCCGCTGCTCTGATCTACTCCATACTCGACTTCACTCGCCTTCTGCAGCGCTTTTGCGCCTTCCTGCCCTCTTCCGGCCTCCTCTACCTAAATCTGTCCTCCTCTCCACTCGCTCCGTTTGCCTCGACTCACCTGTAGTCGTTAAGTCCTAACCGGTAGAAGAAACAGCACCGAGAATGAACAAATACTTGTGTGCTTGAGCCAGCACACACGTCTACCTCTTCTCCATATTTTCACATTTCCACTTCCCTTTTAGTGGGAACTACATCGGCCAAAGACCCTACTAGGTCTTCGTTTGTCACCTGGCAACGTTGTTTAATATCGTCGCTAAAGTAGGTGTTTCTGAGTCGTAACTGACTAATAAATCTTCCTTCGCAGCCAGTCGCGCCTTCTATTCGAATTCCTCCTTCTCCTCTATTCTGACATGGGCTTTGTTTTTTCGCTTTCTGATGTTGGAGAGAAAAATCTGCTCCCATGGACACATTTGATAACCACTAAGGGTCGGGAAGAGGCACGGATCATCAACCACTTTTATTTAAGTTAATAGCAACTTCCGGCTTTGAGTATTTGCGCGCAATCTTTGCTGGCTATGTCATGCTACATCATGAACATTATATCTGTGGCTTTTTCGCCGGGGGGATGATGGCATAAACAGACGTTTACAATCTTAAATTAGTCAGAAACGTAGAACACAGACCTTTTATCATTAATATTATCATTATGTAAATTTAAAAAATTGTCACAACTTGATAGCCTCAGTGCACGCGGCCTAAGGCAAATTTGGAAATTGTTTAAAGCGACTCAAGGTCGTTGCTATCGTAATGACGTAGATATCCAAACGCCATATATCGCTCATCGCAGCGAGCGCTACCACGTGGAGTCGTCAACAGTCGCTCCTGTACTTTTTGTTCCAAGTGATGGAATTTATTTTGACTAGTCTCGTCTAACGACACAGCCCTCGTAATGGGATAGAAATGGAACTTCCACAGATCTACGATGAGACACAAGGACGGGTGCAAATGCGCAGACGCCACTTCTGCAGGTTTTTTTAGTGCAGAATAGGGAATGCGAGGCTACGTGTGGCTTAAAGCACTCTGAGGACGAATCACTTAAAGCAGAGTATAACCAACCAGGCTCCGATCATGCCAATTTCATGACGAACGCATGACTAGTCGTAACGAGAAAAACAATCGCGTAAATGCAGTCGTGTGTATCGTCGAGAATCAGGTAAAACGATAAGCGCCATATTTAGTTCTGCGGCTGTTCGGCATCACCTCCGATTAGGGAATACCCCTCACGTAAGTTTTGAATTAACTAGGTTCAAAGTAACAAGGTATCACATGGTTCAGCAGTCGACAAGCACCAGACCACGACGACGCGGCTTCCGTGCCGCCAAGTTATCAGAGCCATGCGCCATGAAAACGGCGAGATACTCTTCGGGAGCGGAACTCCTCCTCCTCTTCTTCACCTGCAGCAAGAAGTTGCACCGAAACTGCTCGACTACAAGACGACAGATGGGTCGTTAGAAGAGAGGAAGGAGGCAGGACTACTTATTCCTACACTTCTCCCAAACAAGCAACGTGTAGACGTGGATATCGTGAGACTTCATGTGGCCAAAATTCACAGTTACTCTCCCTCACGGATGAAAAGTTCGCACTAATCACGAAAGGCTGCCTCGTTTGCCTGAGAAGCAGCGGTATCCAGGGGCTTCACATCCGCACATGCAGAGCCCGCCGCGAACACCGACGGTGATCAGAAGTCGGGTTGTCAGTGTCAACGACATCGCCGAGTTTGCTCAGTTGGGAGAGGAGGACCGACTCTCGAACGAAAGCAGGTCCATTAGGATACGCTCGCCTCAGTCATTGTGACATCCCGGAGGCGGTTGCCATGGCCCACACAGGGGACCGCAGCCTTATGGTGGAAAGCGGTGCTATTAATGCTTTATCTCTAAATGAATTAGTTTTTATAACAAATGATGAAGGCGTTTGTGGCCACGGAGAGACGACTGCTGGACGGAGGGTGGCGGCGGAGCAAACGGCTCGACGCCTCACTCGGTCTTCTTCGTCTCCTCGGGGAAGGTCAAGGCCGAGGTCAGCTCGAAGTGGGGCATCTTCTCGTACACCTCGGGCCGACTCTCCGGGGTTGCTGTGATCCCCCGAGCAGATGGACCGAGGCCCGGCATGAATACAAAGTCCCACATTACCTGAAATAAGTAGAGACCAAATGAACTCTCCGAGTTATCAGAGCAAAATGTCTTCAATGAGAACTCCTCCACCACGGACGCCTGTGAAGATATAAACAGTGTGCAATACATCTTGGTGGTGAAGAAGAACGACTTAATGAATTAATTGAAAGGAGGAGAATGCGGTTTGGCTGTATGAAGGCAAAATGTCCGCGTGGGTGACCACAAACGACGTCGACAGTAAAATGCATTTCGGAAGACTGCACCTCGCAACGCCATCTCGTCTCCCGGCATCGGAGGACTTTTCGCCGCTTCGCAACGAAATGCGCAACTGAGACGCCGCGTCAGTTGCGGTTGGGCATTGCAATTCGGTAGATAAAGTCGTAAACGCGGTGTAGGAGGTAGACGAAACGACAGACGGGTGGATGGATGGCAGGATGGCAGAAATAAAAGGATGAGCACGCGATGGGAGGGCTGAGTTTTTGTGAGAAACCAGGCGTCAACAGGCGGATTCACTGGCTCAACCGACGACACTGACCTTGCAGAGAGAGGAGTGGTAGGGGAGGTGGTCGTAGTACTCGGGCGCCAGCTCCTTCAGCTTGTGCAGCCGCGTGAAGGGGATGTAGGGGAAGTCGTGGTGCTCCACGTGATATCCCACGTTGAAGAGGGGAATATTCAACGGACCGTAGTACGAGTGAGTGGCCAGGTTGTCCGCGAACAGGTAGTGCTCGCTGATGACGTGGCCGGCCATCGGGTGCGGTCCGAAGCCGAAGATGGTGCCCATGAGGAGGTAGGCGAAGCCGAGGTTGCCGAGCCAGTGCCACACGAGGACATCAAATGAGCTCTGCACCACGAGGTTTATCACCTCCCAGGCGGTCAGCGGTCTGGGCGACTTGAAGAAGGGCCGCACCGCGTAGAAGAGCGGGTTGAGGAGGATCCACACGAACCGCAGTGGCGGACTGTTGAAGAGGTAGCACTCAATTTTCATTGGCACATCCACGTCCAGGTCCTCGTGTCCCAGCCACCTGCGGGCACATTCAAGCTGTCACATCGGCCACCGACTGCCAACTGCCCGAAGGCTTTCCCCCCGCCCGCCGACTCACCTGTGGTGGTCGTGGTGGTACTTCTTGTAGCTGATGGCCACGGGGATGACCATGGGAAGGTTGGAGACGAGGGAGAGGATGCGATTGGCCGGTCCGTGACGGTGGCCGAAAGCCAAATTGTGGCCGATCTCGTGGATGGCACTGCCGAGGGAGTGGTTAAGGGTGCCACTGACGAAGTAGGCGAGGAGAGTCCACACCAACCACCCCGGTTTGTAGACGGAGATGGCGTAGGCGACGAGGAATTGGAATATCACCTCGCCGACGACAATTACCGCGATTCGGGGGTCAGGACCCATGAGATTCTTGATTTCGGGGTGTCTTTTGAGGATCTCCTGAAGGAAAAGCATTGGCCCATGATGACCACGTATTGGCCAAGACCTTCCAGGCCTCGTCTTGCCTTCCCACCCACCTCGCAGCCCCGCTGATTTCTCCGTCGACTCTACACACTGCCGATCGCCTTCTATGCTCCGGTGTCTTCTCCCTCCCAAAACTTTTCCTCTCTCTCCCCCTCTGCCAAAATTCACTGAAATATTCCATTTGACGTCCACTCCTTCCCCTCCCCCGTCCCCCCTGGCTTTGTCGCCTTCGCTATGCTCGCAAACGTCGTCGGGCGGCGGATAACTCAGCCCCTTCTCTGAGGAATGGTCACACGTTAGCTGGCCAATCCGACTGTTGCGTCAATTTCCTAGTGGCCTCTCCACGCTCGCCTGCTTCCAATCCTATCCACTCACCAATTTCAGCGTCCATGTAAACACTCCTTCGCCATGGCAACGAAGCCAGAGGAGAATGTCCAAGACAATCACACCGCGCAGAGCGAATTTTCAATCACACCGGATGGACTGAAGTGGTTTACGTACGAGGGGGTGGCGGTGGGTTGCCCGGGCGGTGGCAATAAGCGGGCGGAGGTGCGAGGGGGTGTGGCTGGGTTTAGGCAACTCCCTTGACAAACATAAAATACACGGACGCGGAGGCTGAGACTTAGTGAAGTCCACGTTTCAAGGTTGTCACTCGGACGCGATGATGGTGGGATGTTAACAAAAAAGGGATACGATGGCTGAGAAGTGGAAAAGCGCATGTCCGCAGGTTTTGCAAAAGGGTGGGAGATGCCAGCTACACATTTCCGACTGCCCCGGCCACAGCCAAGGACAGAGGCCTCCCCGCACCTCCGCAACAGCGTCGCAGCGCGTCTCCAGTTGGTCTGCTTCGCCGCGCCGTCGACCACACGACGACCGCCTCCCGAGGAGGTGGAGAAGGAGGAGGAGGAGTAGGAGACGCAAAAACACTCGCTGGCGCCACTCCCACCACCCGATGACCGAGACGCATGCCCCGGCGGTCCTCGGGCGTCGACGCAGACGTCGGGGTGGCCAGTGAGGGCCACGGCTGCAAGTCCTCCATCCCGACGCTCCCTCCCGACGCGGGCAAACCGGCGCCAGAGACCAAGGCGTCGTGTCGCTCGCATGTCTCTCCTGTCAGGCACATGGGAAGGCCTGGAAAGTGTTCCACCGCCACCCAGACAGCCTCCCAAACACCCTAACGAGCCACGAAAGTGAAGCATCGTCGAGACGTGGACGGAGACGGGGACACCGCCGAATGCCCACGGAGCGCGAAGCGGTGAAAGCACACGAGACTGGCGCATGGTTTCAACCAGTCCCAACCGCCTGGCCAGCGACAAGGCCGCTGATTGAGGCAGGGGGGCCAGGGGGGCCAGAAAGGCGGGCTGAGAGATGCGGGCCACGACGACTACTTGGACGTCTCCTCCATGTGAAAGGAGCCCGGATGGAGAATGGGGGGAGGGGGAGGGGGAGGGGGAGGAGGAAGAGGGCGAGGAGGGTGGCGTTAGGTGGCAAAACCGACAGGTCGCGGAGGACGTGAAAGAAGCTACGTGGAAGGGCAGGGGGGGGGTGGGGGGGGGGGCGGAGACGCCAAAACGAAAAAAGCGGGTGGAAGGCAGCAGTCGCGACGTCCGCAGACCACATGGGGCAGACGCACAACGGTCGTTTCGCCCGATGCGGATTGTTGGTCGATTGGCTCGACAGCCTCGTGGAACGTCCACGAGGAGCATGTCGACTCCGCGTGGACAAAGTGGGCAAGAATCGTGGCCACCAGAGAGTTAGACCAGCAAAGATTCAGTGAAGTGGACCGGCTTGATAGCCACTTGACCTACCCTTCTCCGCTCCACGTGCGGCTCCTCGGTGTAGACCCACTTTTCGTCCTTCAACTCGAGCACAGTGCCCAATTTCAAGGCGCGGAAGAAGTTCCCACACGGCGCTAATGTTTCCATTGTCTTCCTGTAAGGCATGAGATCACATGTAAGAGGCCAGCAGCTCGGAATTTGCGACATCGGCGCCAAATTTACTCTGTGTGCTGTCGAAATGGCCCTGCTGCCCACCAGTAAACTCAATTAAAATTGCACCGTTAGTGACACAAAGACAACAAGTTTGTTTTTACAGAGGTTTCTTAAAATCTTCCGATTTTTACAAGTGGCTTCTCAACGATTCATGCATAAAACGTGTGAAAATGTTGATGGGTGCGGTTGAGAGCACGACGCGTGCCTCCAATGGCCTTAGCCTTGGCCCTGGGCCCGTCGCGGCTAGTGGAGGGGCAAGCGGGGACGATGCCGCCAGCAGACTCGGCTGGGTGTCGCCAGCGCCCAGCCCTCCACGCAGTGGCATGTGGCTGCGGGCAACGCGGGCCACGTCCACTCATCTGCCGGCCACGAGGTGGCCTCCACCGATTGCGAAGTATCCAGAACAGACTGCACAAAGGGCCAACGGGGCATCCCACCCGTGAAAGTACATTTATTGACACAATGGTGGAGTGGAAATCCTGTGGGCTCACGGTGCACACACACAGACTCTGGGGTTTGAGGGGCGTGGCGGTGGAGGCGTTGAAAGCCTCGGCTAAGGCATTACCCACAGCAGTGGCACACTCGTTACCGCATTATCAAACTGAAATGCAGTAGCAGGCAATTCACTCAAGTTGGTGTAAGATTAAACCTGCAAAGGCATTGGTATTTGAAACAAAATCGCGTGTAAATCGGCTCAATGTCTTCTCTGCCCCCTTCACTTGTGACGCCCTGCACTCGGCGAAGCCGACAGTCGTTCGTGTGGATTGTGAGCTAAGTCATTTGTCATGTTTGCACACACCGTCACCCTTACCAGGACACTCAATCTGAAGGGCCGCCTACACCGCCCCTGCTCCAACTGCGGCCTGGCCACGGGGCGTTTACACACCGTCAACTCACTCCACACTCGACGGACTCCGACGCAGTCCACCACGCACCGCCTGAGTTAACACGACACGAAAGAGTGCCCTACGTTAAGTCGCGAACCTAGATAATTACGAGTAGGAGTAGCAGGGCAGTGGGCTCCCTAGTCAGGCCTACGTCTTCTCCAGCTGACAGCCGCTTTGGACTGGGAGCAAGAGCTGAGGCTCTCGGCTGGTGGCGGAAGATGGGGGTGGTGGCGGGGACGAGAACGGGGACGGGGGGAACGGGGATGGGGACGCGCGTGGTAGAGGGTGAAGGCGGGGAAGCAGAGTCCTGCAGGCCACTCACCAAATAGCCGGCGATCGGAGGCACGAGTAGATGCGCCTCTTCCGAAAGAGCTTATAAACAGCGCGCCACCACCACAGCCGCCGCGGGCAGCCAATCGGCGCCGCGACCCCAACGCTGATTGGCCACTTCGTCTCGGCTGCAGGTAAACAACGGGAGGGTTGGATTCAGCCGCTGTTGATGCTGCTGCTGCTGCTGCTAATGATGATGATGATGATGACCCCGACCTCCGCGACCCGACGCCGGCGCTGGCGCCGCCGAGTCTCGGTCCCGCGGGACGAGGCGGGACAGGAGGCGTCTCAAAGGCCTGTGCGTGGCTCGTCCATGGCGACGAGGCGTTTCTGCGCTGCCATCACCCCACAAAACGCCTCCACCGTGCCGTATGACCCTTTCAACTTCACCCAACGGTCAGTGTTTCGACATGAGCAGTGGCTGAACTTCAAATGCGCCTTGCCTCTCGCCACTAGCGCAACTTGAAGCGGAGAGGCTGCGTCACACGCCTCCGTTGGACAAAATCGCCTAGAAGGCGTCGCCACCCCACTGTGCCGATGCCGAGAAGAATTGAACACGAACTGCTAACAGCAGATCGGTGCACTCGCAAAAATTTACGCCGTTAAGCGTGTTCAGTTCGTGATTTCATGCAGCCTGGGTAATTGCATTATGTAATGCACATCACTTGGCGAAATGACAAATCGTGACTTCTGCAGAAGCACAAAGTCAGGAACTCTAACAACACGGTTGACGCAAGCAATATCACCCCACCTCCGTTTGACCACAAGTTGTTACCAGGCAAAAAATAAACGCCATTTCAAAAACGAAAACACGTAATTTCTCACTCGTCATTAGCTGCTTTTCAGAAATAAACTCGCCCCCTCAAAAGCCCTCCCCCGCAACTGTGAAAAGTGGACTGAGTCTGTCGAGAGCGTTGAAGGGCGTCCTGAAGGAGATGCTGGTTGGAGGCGGAGTCAGTGGTTGGCGACATCGCCACCCAAAATGCTGGCGGAGTGAGTACACGCGATCTCTTCTGCGGTGCGGCGTGAGGAGTGAGGCTGGAGCACCGCAAGCGTCGGCACCGGTTGGAGCAGGCCGAGATGGCAGACGGGGTCACGGCTCCTGCAGCGCACGATGATTCACCTCCGTCAGAGGGCAGTTCAGGCTCAAGTCGGTGGTGTCGAGACACACCGGCGAGGACCCGTGACTAAGAAAATGGTGGTACCACACGGAGTAAGGCGCGTCCCGGACGTTGGAGGTGAAGCACAGCAGTGACGACGAAGGGGCAGCAGGTCATCTGCGAAGTTAAGGCCACGATGGTAACACGCCAGTCGCCGCTCTCACCCTGTGCGCGACAATGTCCAACCAAAACCTACAGTTTGTGTGGTGGTAAGGACAGAGAGTAGGTAAATGGTGTGGCTAAGCAAATACGACGCTCAACTTGGCGTGAGGGGATATAATTTTGCGGAAGACAATACTACTTACCATTGTTAGTAGCACGTTCGCGCGATTAGCAGCTGAATGCCGAGTCTACCGCCTGCCAGGCAGCGCAGAAGGCATGTCACAGCGGCTCTTCTTCCCACGGAGATGAGAGAGCACTTCAAAAGGTCGAAGCGACTTCAGCGTCAGACGGCACTCGACGTTAAGTGACCCTCCCAACCAGTTGTGGCTGCTTTAGATTGAAACCACGCCACTCAACACGTCCACGCAACGAGCCGGCCACGCGGAACCCGTCGACACCTCCTCGCGACCGCCCCCACTTCGTCCACTCTGCTCAGGCCTTCCGTTTTGCAACGGGGAATTTCATCTTGCGTCCACTGACGTGTGTGGGCGCAAGGCCGAAGCACATGCCAACTGTGCAGACGACGGCCGTAGTGCCTGCAATGACCTCACCAGGTCAAACTTTTCGACTGCCACTGACGTCTACTGAGAAAGTCGTCGCAGCTCCGCTGACGCAAGAGTTGGGCGCGTCGAGGACGAGACGGTGTGGGACTCACCTCCATCGTCCTCGCCGCTCGTCTCCGCTTCTTCTGACTCCACTCGCCTGCGCCACGTCGACCAAGCCAATGGCACCCCGCAAACTGCCGCGACGAGTCTCCCTCTATCTCTGCCGCCTCACCCCCTCCCATCCCCCGCCATCCCACCTCCTGTTCTTCTTCCTCCTCCTCCTCCTCCTCCTCCTCCACAGTGGACCGCGCAGTGGACGCGAACAACTCCCAAGTGCAGCGTGAGAGGTGGCCCAACAGAGCGGTCAGGCGAATGAAGCGACGCGGAGCGGCGAGAGGCGGTCAGCGGGATTCAGTCCACGCCGAGAAGTGCGTCGACCTCCCATCCAGTATCACTCGACGCAGAGCCTGTGCTCGCATGACCGGAACTCACCAAGACACGAATTGGCAGCGCATGACCGTCAGTCGTCGACCTCACCGCAGTTGCCGCCTCTGGTGTGCCCACCGAGTGCCACGCCTCCGGATTCACGCGAAACGGCGTCCATCGCAAGTCGCTGATCTGCAGCGCGCTGTAACTACCGCGTCGTCCTCGTCGACGGTGGTGGTGGCCGCCGACCAAAAAAAGGCCACGCGGAAAACCACCGCCCCCGGGCCCAACACCACCCGCGCCGCCACCGGTGAAGAGCACCACTACCCAACGAAAGGGAAGAACACGAGGCGGTGGGTAGCAAGTGGTGTATAAAAAGACAGTTGTTGTTGTTGTTGTTGATATCATCATGATTGCACGGAGAGATGGAGACGTGGATGGCGACACGGGAAAAACTAAAGACAGCGTCCACGATGAGAGTGGAGAGAAGAGAGACTGATTGACCGATCGGTCGATGCTCGTGGCGATGCGCAAAAAAGACGACGCCGAATGCCGGGGGAATACACAATAAGTGGGCAATGGGAGGTGACACACACACACACACACACAGACAGAGAGAAGAGAGAGATGGGGACTGCAGAGAGAGAATGAGAGATCGAGGCAGGGAGTGGGGGCGGACGGCGGGGCGGACGGCGGACGGGGGAGGCAAGACGGCGAGGGAAGAGAGGTGGGAGTGACAATATGCCTCGGAATTTGTCTCCGCGGTTTTTGCTGCTCGCTGCGCTCGGTTTCTACAAATGCTCCGGGCACTCACGCCTCTACCTTACTGATTGGATCAGATTGGATGGATGTCGCGCCCAATCTCTCACAAACAAACAAGCAAACACAGAGATGACGGTGAGGATGCCGGCGGTGTTGGTGATGATGGCGGTGACGGTGACGGTGACGGTGACGGTGAAGAGAGGACCGATCACTAGGCGAAGTACATAACTCGCAGGGTCTCCGGATGCACCGTGACAGCGCGCATCATGGCAGTGGGGGTGCGTTCGTCCGAGTTGCCCGACTTTTGGCTCCCCTCTCCGCTGTCTATCTCCTTCTCCACGAGGTGGTAGCGCGCGCGGAAGGCCACCAGGTGTGCGTAGTATGCAGGAGCGGGGATAGAAACAGAGCGGGTGCAGCGAACGTAGGTGTGACACAGCTGATAGGTCAGATTCTGGAGGTCGTCTGCCGAGAAACTAGAAGAGGGAGAGCAGTTCGATCACCTTTAGTATCAGAGATGAGACTGACCGAGGGAACGAGGAATGCGGGAAAAGGCTTTCAACGAGAGTTAACCAGTGCGTGAGCGGAAAACGAGTTGAATGAGGAGAGCACCTAACCCGATTGGACCTACGAACGCAGTAAGAATTATTGACAACAGAGACACATCACTGTCCCGCGTGATTAGAAGGCTCTAACATGAAATTTGCCAATGGAGCAAGGCCCTGAATAGTAGGTGAAAACGAAGTGGACGCAATGAAGGAAGGGAAACTGATCGTTGAAGTAGGGGCATCCAACATGTGGAAGGCGAGAGTGTATTCCCCCCCCCTTCGTTTGATATAGTTGTGGAGGAAATTCAATCCCGAATAGAAATCGGCGGAATGGTAAAATAGGGAAAAGGAAGTCAGAAGCGTACTTGTTGTCATCCCAGAGGACATGGTAGTGACTGGGTCGCGAGGTCCCCTGAATGCCCGCGTGGGAGCAGAGGTAGAAGTCGAATTCCGTAGGATGTGTAATAACGTGATCTACCGTGGTACCGGCGGGGATGTTGCCGGAACGGCCCATTTGGTCCTTTTTGTCAGCGCAGAAGAGCCGAGTGTGATGGCGCTTCTGAACCACCACAAAGGTGATACCCGGCCGGTAGTTGATCTCCAGCCTAAGGCAAGCCTCGCGAATTGCGCGCAATTCATGATTCAAAACCTACCAGAGAAGAGGAGAATATATAAATTTATGTAAATTCGATGCAGATGGATGGAAATAATTTACGAGCCTGATAGACTGGAAGGACGGATGGATGCGATTGGAAAGCGTCTCAAGAAAACAGACGATTTCGAGATAGACAATGTCCATCGTAGAACTAACCAACAGGGGATATGCCTTACAAAATATCACGCTCGAGCCTACCTTCACCTTAGACTACGCAAAACGTCGTGAAAATGGCAATTAATACGGCGTGACTAATCACTTGCAACCACCAAACAGACTGAAGGAGTGAACGGCGGATGGGGAGGGATGTTAGGCTGGAGACTTACTAAACCAAGTATAGCGCTGAATCGGTAAATTAAAACGAGTGGAGTAGCAATACATAAACGAAGTGGTTAAATTAAAAAAAAACTCACATTTGAAAACTGGCCTTCGCTAACGCCATCCCGGTAGTAGATAATCCTAGTGGGTTTGAATCGCGTCGACTGGTAGAATTGAAGCAATAAACTCCGGACCATCGGGTAGAGGTCCTGGATGATCTCTTGTCGGTGCGACTGCACTCGCACCGTGGCTGAGTATCTACTCGGGTGAGCGTCCATACTGGCCACCACGGCTGCAATACTCGGCTTCGTCTTGTCCCCGGCCGGCGGATGGGTCACATCAGCGCCGAAAAAGATGACAGGCTCGCGAAACACTGTGGGGCGCACCGCAGGCACAAGGATGGAGTTAATACCGCCCAATTTAACATTAATTTTGAGACACAGGTTGGAAAGAGTTTGAGGAGACGTCTTGTTCACATTCTTGGATTGCACACACTGGGTAGCAAGACCGAACATTATGTCGCCGACTCGCTTCACCTCGGCTAAAATGCGAATCAACAAAAACAATTTTTCGTTAGGCTCGTTGGCGCAATTGTGAATAACCTTATGGAGGACAAAAGACTGGTGAAGAGGTCAGCATCGTGATAAGGGGAAGGAAAGAAAAGGAGGGGGAGGCAGGGTAAGGTACGAATAGCACTTACCATAAACAGGCGTCTTTCCGGGGAGAACGACCACGATGAGTTGGAGACCACCGTGGTGGCCTTTGAGATAACGGAACATGGGCTCCACCTGGTCCTGTCCCGTAGCATATTTACAGAAAGAGGGTGGACTCTGAATCGGCATCCCAGCATCGTTGGAGATTTTTTGCAATTGGATGACAAATTGTCTGAGGAAGAAACGAAAAAAACTAGGTCGTATCGTACCTGGTTTTGACGCTCACACCATAAATTCGACCTTAGTCCGCCATCCACACTCCATTTACTCATGAACTCAGGCCAGAAAATAGAGAAAGAGAGTTGGGACTTTTTCCTTTCATACACACGTCCACGCATGTGAAGAATGCTCAAGGGTAGTGATATTTTCCTTCTGCTTCCTACAATATGGAAGCAGATAAAACTGCCCCCCTGTCTTTAATGTAAAATAACATGATGGACTCCTATAAAAGAGACAGTTTAGGATCACGTATACGTAGCATCAAATGTAGCCTAGGAGCCAAAAAATCGCTCCTAACTCCTCATCGCCCGATTGTACTCAACAATGAATAGTAGACAGTTTGGCGGTTGGAAGAGGATTCAAAGTGTGTAAACTGGCACACTTCGCATAAGATGGTGTCAGTGCATTAAAATAATTCTCTGTCAAAAAATGATGAGGCGATGACAGGACGCGAGAGAGATGTAGCCTATTCACCGCATAAATACAAAGGGGTTGCACCGATACGACAAGTTGTGGTTGGTGTCCTAAAAGGTCTAAGCACCGCAAACGCTGTAAGCGCTACAAAAGCGCCACAAACGACACGAAACAAGACGATGCGACGCCAGATGTGAGTCGACTACGAGGTTGGCTTACTAGAGAGGGAGGCGCTGTAAAACAAAGTCCAATAGCCTAACAGTGTTAATTAGGGAGTTCATTTCCTTACAAACATCATGAGTGGAGCGAAAATAACACGAATTAAGCGTATAGTGAAAGGCCATTTCACCCTCATCTTATGTTATTAATAGCGGAAAGAGTACACTGAGAAACGTTCTGACTGTCACATTAAATTAAGTGATAAAAGGGAATTTTCCACAAGCCCACTTTTTGAAAACAGGCGGCAACAACGAAGCCATCGAACACAGGCCCCCTAAAATTTGTCAGGACTAAGCCTTTTTGAGGCGGTGAGAAGACCTCGAGGTTACAGTTTTATGCATCAAATGAACGCAGTCTCAATCTAAAGCAACGCGATAAACGGAACCCATATTCAAAAGTGGACCGCCCGAGTAATGACTCCCATGAGGTGTAGGGCAGACATACACCTTGCACCGACTTCATGACAAAAAAGGTTGTAGCCGTCAAGGAAAAGAGGCTGAGTGAGACCAAGAAATCGTCCAGACACGGAGGGTCGCCGTTGGAACCCGACATCAATTGATGCATCCGTCAGGTGGCAAGGCGGTTGCCTTCGTCCTGGGGTTGACAAAACTTGCAGAAGCCTCAAAATCAACTGAGACCGATCAAATACGAAGGAGATAGGCCAAGGCATTAGCGACCAATCTACATTGTGTGGTAGATTGCGGAAGAAAAGGCTAATCAACAAATGTCATATACCCGCAAATCAATAAACGTCACAAGAAATGGTATGACGTCAAAGTTGAGGCTTCTCCCTAAAGCTAGTAACCAAATTTACCGTCGAAAGGATTTAAACGATCTGACGACATAATGACGAGGCGTAAACGCTACAACGGGAGGCTTCCAACCTGATCAAGAACAGAGGTAGGGATTTCTTCAAAAGGAAGTCAAGATATTCCACAACATTTGGCGAGACAAGTGCATTATTAACGACACTAAACTAAATGAAATTTTGTTTAATAGCACATCGAAGAAATGTATTCACGCGGCCACCCAAGAAGAGGAAAAAAATGCAACTGAAATTGGGAGAATTTGACTCCCCAAATTCAAGGAGGGATATTATCTGCATCTGCTGAGAGGACAACACAAAAGTGATCAGAACTGACTCAGATCACTTAAAGCTGAATCGAGAATAGCACAATTCTCCCTAACATAATAGAAAGCGATTTGTCGATAGGTGGGTAGAAAAAGGATATTCCCCAAAAATAAAAGTCCGATCGCCAGAAGGGTATTTGGAAAGTTTTTAGGACAAGACATAAAATGCAGGTTGTGAACTGAATAAAAAAAAATAAAAATTATAGAATTCTAGGCACATAAATATCAAGTAATCCAACCGATCATGAAACTGAGAGTAAAATATGGAAAAATTACTCTTAAACTATTCAAAAACGCAAAAATAAAGCAACTGCTCACTGCAACCGCCCAGACATGTAAACTCGAGAGCTCAAACAGACTGGAAATGTAACCGCGTGTAAATCAAATCTGACTCACTGAAGAGCATCCTCGCGGACAATCCTTTTGGGAGCAAAACAGGCAATCGCCCAAGTTTTGATTTCAATCCCCGAGAAGAATTGCTTCCCCCGCATATCCCAAACACCCAACTGGGGTGAGGCTTGGGCTTTCGTGCGCCCACCGTATTGGATCTTGGGGGCTGGAATAACTCTGCCCTGAATATCCACCATTCGGGGTATCACAGTGATTCCGAACATTTGCAAGTGCGGGTCAGCATTGAAATTCGCCCGGCGCACCAGATTGTTGATCTCCTTCTCTCTATCGGGTGCCGACCGAGCTGTGGCCTTTATCATAGTCGAAGTCTGCATGTCAGTGAGCTTCTTGATACAGCGCTGGCCCGCGACCATATTGCAGACTTCCAATGGGAGATAGGTATGTTTCTGCTCTTGACCCACTTGCAAACATGGTAGATTAGGGTAGCTGGAAGATAAGCAAAACAAAAATAATATAGGCCGGCGAGACATGCATCATAAGGATGAGGCCCCCGGGACAATAAACTGTAAACTACACTCATTTGCTCCTCCATCGAAAAGCACAAGCATGATTTTAGATGGATAAGGTAATCCCATGGGTTGTTCGACATAAACCCACATCTACGCTGCAACAGTGCTAGTTACCTTCTCTAACAATTAAGAGCTACAATTGCAAGAAAACTGCATTTCGACAATTTATATGCAACAAAACTAAATGAAAAGTGAGGACGGGAAGTGCAAATAATTTGTACTATTTAGATTTGGTAACAGTAAATACGGAAGCGCTAAAAATGATCCTAAGAGTTGGCGCAAGCAATGCGCCTGTAACCTCAGCCACGAGAGGTGTGAGTTGTAGTAGCATAGTTAAAGAGCCGTGATGGTAACCTACTCGAAAACTCGAAACGTCTGGTCACGGAAAAGTAAAAGGGAAATATTTAAAGAGAACTATGGAACCGAGAATAGCTATGCATGAGATGCGCCGGCACAATACTGCAGAGAAGATGAAAGCAGACTCACTTAAGAACAATGTTATAACGATCTTGGAAGTATTTAGCAACTGTGGACTCCACTGTTGCGCCGTTGTCCAATTGTAGAGGGAATGATTGTGATTGTGCAGAACGCCTAGTGACATTACATACCCGATATTTCCTTCGCATATTCCCGCAATGGGTTATCTCCACCTTAAGGCCTAGAAGATAAACAAAAAGAAGAGTGGAGTAACTAATCAACGTACCCTTAATTTCTTTGGTAAATTTCACTCGTTGGCTATCCGTTAATGGTCGACGTTGTTCGCTTTTGTCCGTGAAATCGAGGACCTCGCACATAAAGTCGATAACAGACTGGGCTTTGTAGAAAGCGGTCGCAGATACTGAAGTGCAAAATGTTTGTGCACTTTTAATTCACCTTATGAGGTCACCACCTCGTAAAAGTGTATAAAAAGGCTAACCATCAATGTTAAGCATCATCCTCCACTGCGAAGGTCGGACGCTTTGATGAAAACCAAACCATACTTCCCGACCACCTCCCAAAGGGTTGTCATAACCGCGCTCGGGGGTTTGAAAAAATGATCGTCCTACAGGGGTATAACTACATAAATAATTTAATCACGAAAATTGGAACAACTCACCTCATACTGGGCAAATGTCTCATGATGACATCAAGAGAGATAACAGCATCGACAGGAATCCTCTTAGATCTCCCACCTAACGCATCCTCGAGAGAGAAGAGAGACACCTGTGAGACATGCCGAATAGCGACTTTGAAGACACGATCCCGACCTTCTCCAGGAAGCGTGACTTCCAGTTCCATGTTTCGTTACCGATAGGGAGGGGATCACGAGTATACATGTTTCGACGACCGTCAAAAACAGGTTTCTGATTGTAGAAGTAGTTCTGGTAGTGCATGGAATTTACCATTGTTTCGATAATCTCACTAAGGACCAAGAAATGGTAAGTAAGTAGAGCAATCCCAAGTGTGTGATAGTTGATTAGAAACTAACCGGTTCACACGACGCGGACACTTTTCAGGACTTATGGTGACGTCATAGTGATGTAAAAAGCCCTGAGGTACCGTAATTTCGAAATGATTAGCTTTTAATGCGATGGCACGACCCTCTGTGCCGTGACTACTCCTTGCAGGGGGTTCGAAAATAGGGTAATGCTGAGTTGGAGGAGTGTGATGGTCACTACCGCCAGCACGGCTCCCTCCGTCCCCGCCTCCAGAAGAACCGCCGGCGCTACCACCGCCGCCTCCCCCAGTCCCACCCACGCCAGACGGGTTTCCAGAAGAGCCGTCGCCAGTTCCTCCAGGAGGAGGAGTAATTTCATTGCTACGTAAGACGAGAGTGTTTTCAGAGGTATTTGGTTCGTTAGCAAGTACAGTATTAGTCAGGGGAGACGGTGCGCCATTTCGGCCGTTGCTAGCGTCGCTCGATTCGGTAGAAACAGAATTTGTTATGGAAGGAGAAATCTCAGATGGATAAAGGATAACATCACCATTGTTCTCTGGAGAAACGGGAGGATAAGCAAAGAGTACGTTAGAAAGGGCAAATCAAAATATCTTACCATAATTTCTTGGAATGTTCTGCACTGACATCCCAAACAGGTGAGTGGGAGGATTGTACCCGCTACCAACGAAGTTGATCATCCCCTTGTACGCCTCAAACTGAGCGCGGTTCAAATGGCGATCAAGGGTCAATACAAACAACCTGCGTCTCATTTGCAACAACTCGCTAGAAAAATTACGTAACTCATTACGGTTTTAAGCCGTTCGCGAAATTTGTTCGTTTCCATTGCTTAAAATTTAAGAATTGTAGAAATTTTCGCTTGACCTCATTAACTTGAAAAATCCTACAAAAATGCTTATCCAAAAAACCGAAACCGACCCCTGGGTCATTAATTTGGATTTTGTATCTGAGGGCATTTGCTTCTCAACTCATTGTTTTCCTACTGGCAGCTTCCTACTGTCACTCCCAAATCGTTTTAATTAATCGAAGATCAATCTGCTCACACTACTTCGCGAGAGAATTGGAACGGAATATTACTTGATCATTTCACGTTTTCAGGTTGTGTAGGGGCCCTGACTCTTTTCAATGCAAATCGACCAACAGTAACGACCACAGCAAGGTGTATAATGACCATTCACCAAACATCGGCTAATCCCTTGATTTAAAAGACATTCTTTATAGTAAGCACCAACTTCATACCTGAGCTACTTCACCGTCTTTCCTAAAGAACATCGATCACTGAGTGAATCTGAAGCTTGCAATACCAGATTACCAAACTGTGATAATAAATAAACCTTAGATAATCTGCTTGTAGCTTCTTTTTAAAAACACCCTATTTAATTTCTGAACTAATGCCTCGATAGAACTCCTCTACATCGAACTTCCTCATTTTTAATTAAAGCCCATGTGGATTGAAACAATTTTCGATGTGTGCAAATCTTAGAAAGTCATGACGTCAACACTCAAATTGAGTAGGCGAGAATGAAGTGACCGACCACATATCAAATACCTATAACTTGCCAAAGCGTGAAGCAGCAAGAATTCAAATCACAAACGAAGTCAACAGCGTTTGGAACAAAGTTTCTATTTAACGTATGCACTGTCGTGAGTCATGATTGAACTTTGTTTTTACAACTTTAAATTCTCTGTTGATCTTGTCGAATGTAGTCGTATCTTGGGGGTTCCTCTGTCGGCGCGGATGGGGGAAGTTCTGGCATTCCCATTTGGAACAGAGGATCTGTGGATGGATTGTAATGGGGATTAGTTGCAGTCAGCGGTCGGGATGACGGCTGGTCCGGTGGTAATGATGACACTATTTCGCTCTGCCGCGGATAAGGAGACTAGTCAAGGCAAATTAATAAATAAAATTAAGCATGAAAAAGAATAATAGACTTGTTTTGTGTATTTACTCACATCTTTCAGTGCTTCGGCTGTTCTCGGACGATAGACAGCTGTCTCTGATCTGCTTGCCATTACACGCATGAAAATGGGCAGGTAGATGAAGAAGATGAGGGTACAGACACCGCCCAGTAAGGAGGCTAGGAGACCAATTACCCATGGTACGCACCTGTGAAAACCAATTTGCCTTCACAAGTAAGCATCTCTTTTTACGGCGATAAAGTCAAAGTCACTTGTCACTTCCTAAGCTCGGAGTCAAAATCAGGTTACTTAAAGAGCACTCTGTAGAAGCAAAAGAATGTCTCGAGGGTCATTCGTTCCATATTTCCCAGCCTTTACGACCAGAGAAACCGAACTATGTCGTGGTAAGTAATCACCCAGATGAATATGCGAATGAATGGATGCAACAATCGTTAGATGATGATTGTCTAAATGGACGCAGTTTGTAATTCAGTTTGAAGCTCCCTACGAATGCCATTTTTGGCATTTGGCAGTCAGAGAGAAACCGCTTTTTAGTCTACAAATAGGGTTACGGTACAATGACAAAAGAGTTGATTTTGGAAATAGCGGAAGAGGAGACAGACCAATCGTACATTTAGGGGAGGGCAACCAATTTCTACCACGTACGACGAGGTTCTACTGATAACGGTTATATTAGTAGCATCCATCCAACCCATTAAGATAACAGTGGAGAAGTGCGTCCTAGAATGTTAGTAGGAAAGGATTTAATCGTAGAATATTAGTGATTCTAAAATGGATATACAAGTGATGTATCGAGGTGAATATTTCACTTAAAGGTAGTTAAAAAACGACTTTTTGCGCCTAGTTCAGACAACCGAGGGCCCCACACCATTCTCAGACCTCCGCGGTAGTAGCTAAAATGGATGCACATGACTGCTGGTGATTTACACAAAGGTTTCAGCACTAACAAGTTGGCTGCTTTCTCCTCCTCCTCCTCATATGATAAATGCCATGCATCCCCGCTTGATGACGAATCCACAAAATCAACATTTTTGCTAACCCCAGAGGCAGAAAATTGAAGTTAATAGCACAGAGAATAGATGTACTCGACTGCAAAAATACACTTTGATTGGAATTTCTTTAATGTGCAAGATAAATTAATGCGTGAATCGGGCTCCAAGAAAGGTAGCATTGTTTCTGGGTCGCCGTGACTGTGACATCACTGAAACACCCAATTGAATAGACCATCAAAACAAACTCTCCTGAATTTATCATCTCCTTATTCGTGGCTAGCAGTTTATTCCATATGAGCTACCGATAGTCCAAAATCTTTAAATAATGCATAACGTGGTTTCGAATAAGGGGAGGGGGGGGGGCACACAGACGCGTCACATATATGTGACAGAAAGAGGAGTCGAGTGCACTCACCCTCGGGCGCCGCTGAAGACGACAACAAGGGGTATTCCAATGACGAGGAATACAACCGCCAGGGTGCCGAAGACAATGGTTCGAATTTTTAGGAATACTCGATACTCCGCTCGTTTCCTCCGATCCCGACTGGACAACTCCACTTCCATTCGCCCGGACTCATGCAAAGGCTTGGGATTATTTTGGTTTCGGGTGGTGGTGGTGTTGGCGTAATTGCCTGGATCCATGGCTTAGCGAGGCTTTGGCAGCATTGAATAGGCTAAACAAGATTAAGGGAAGAGGTGAAGCGTAAACATGTGCCTTATGGGGCAGAGTATACTTTCCGAAACTTGAGATTGTGCATTTTGCCGCTCAGTGACGGGAGTTAAAATACTTCACATGTGACGGAAAAAAGGGACATGATCACTTTGGACAGGCTCGACGCCACTAAGGCATGGTGCGGCGGTGGTAAGTCTACGTTCCACCAGTCATTCAGTTCTTCGACTCGGTATAATAATAAAATTGTGTGGACAGGAAAAGTGTCCGGCCCAAGCGAGTAGAGAACAAATACCTCAAATGTACGATAAACCGAAGGGGAGTCTGTATTTCTTCCAGCCTGTCTTCAATCCCTCGCCAACAGTAAACGATTTGACCTTACGTGACCTCACGACGTCCACAGCTAATATAAACAGGAGCAAGTTTTAATGTACTTAAGGATGATGGCCCAGAGGTCAACTAGCACCGACCCTCCCAACAGGCGCGCGGTGGGTGCTGGGTCAAGGTCACACAGTCACCTCGAGCGGTGTTGTAGCAATTTGCGCCGTCTGTGCTGCCCACTGGCCACAACGCCATTGAAAGTTGCAGTTATTTGGCCATAGTCATGGCACTGTTGACTGGTATCATTGTAAAAATAGTCCCAGGGTCACAATTTGCTCCTCCTAAGCATTTTGACGGCAAATGAGAGAGGGAGAGGAGGATAGAAATGACAGCAGCAACAGCGGATCTTCTAATTTTCTGACTGGTGTTTACCTAAATGGGAATTCATGCCTTGTGACCAATTAAAGTATTTAAATAGAGGCATGTTGTCAACACTTTAAAAAAAATGGCTCATAGATTTAAGCCCACGTAAATTGACGCACACTTACGGTCAAAAATGCCTACATTTTCGAATTGGAGGGCAACCCGTTGTCCAGCAACACAGAGAGATGATTTGGAAAAAGAATTTCGATGTTTTTGCATTTCTATGCACTTTTGTATGACGGGTCCATTAGTAAAGTTAGTCTTTTTTGCTATAAGTCAAAATCCCCTCCATTTTAAGGAAAGAAATTGTAACGTATTGTGAAAAACACTCAACTCGGAGGGAGAAAGTCGTGTGTAATAAGTGCGGTTCACTTAATTAAATGAGAAGGAATCAAGTAATAAATGTTGCTAGACGTGGCTGTAGTTAATCTTTTAAATGGACATTTCGAGAAAAATTATCCGTTACAATAAGCAAAGAATGTTTTTGTTTGAAACTGTCCGAGAAGAGTAAACGAGAGGCCTCACCCTCAAGCGGGAAGAGCAAGTCAACCAATTCCGGAAGATTTGAGAATGACCATAAAACGAAAGGGTGCTCAAACTCCTGAGTGAATGGCATTGAGTAACCATTTAGTTTACCTCCCCGTTTAAATTGGATTTTGCTAGTCGCCTGAACAATTACGTTTCATGTGAATGAGGAAGGAGAGGCGCTAATGACATGTTTCGCCCCCCAACCTCCAATTAGCGAAACGTAACATGGCCTTCATCCTATTTCTAATATTAGGGACGATGTTGTCTTAATATCCCTCAGCCTGAGAGGCAGAAAGCAGTACAGGCTTATGGGAGGACGGCGCTAGTGCGAACCCCACAAGACCACTCGACAAGCGGAATTTTGAAAGTCAAGAGTGTCAATCACTGGGAATTACTTTGACGCACTAGTATCGCTTCCCATCAGGGGGTAAATAGAACAGTCTCAAGGAAGGCCGCATTCAGTCGAGGATGTGGAAACAGAAGTCCAAAAGAGCCCCTCCATCCCCCCCGATCCACTCAGTCTGGACGAGGGTGGATAAAGTGGAGATCCGACCCGCATATCACTTTTATTCTATCCTCCAGGCTGATAGTTACGTTGCGTTTGTGCTGTTGCGGAGGCGGCAAGTGTTTGCAATAGAAGTTAAATGTGTTGAAGAAGAAAAGAAGTGTCTGCAAGTAGTTCTAATGGCATTCGATCTTTTTCAACCTCCTCCTTCTTAAAAATCTCGTGTTTCAATGGCATTTCGGAGATCTTTAGTGACTGGCGTTTCATCAACTTGAATTATTTGTTGGCGTTTAGCTCCCTCGTGGAGGAGTGGATGAAAATAAAGCCTGCCTCCAAATTTCCCCACATGCAAATGAAGACGCTGTTTATAGTGTCCGAAAATGTTCTCCTTTCATCCATCTCTCCTGCTCATTATTCGAGGAGATAGTCATAGATAACACATCCTAAGTGCATAAATACAATCGAGAGTTTAATCCGAAAGTCTTGTAGATTTTTGTCTAGTACAGGTTGAAATCAAAAAAAAGGAATTTTCAGCTAATTCCGTTTCGTCTACTACAAAGTGGAAGAGGGTTAAAATTAGGAATTTGAAGGACGAGCAATCGAATTGCTATTTAGGAGTGAATGTAAGTAGGAAGTCAGGGAACTCACAACTCTCACATTGGCACTGGCTACCGAGAAATGACTACTCCAATAGGACGGCAGCAGTAGCAACAGCAGGGGAAGGGGAGAAGGGAGAATATTCCTCCAGCCAATGCACTTGGCCTCAATGCAACTGGTGTGTCTGTGATAACTTGTTGTATGAAAAAGGCGGGTTTGTTGGACTAAGGCAAGCCAACGAACAAATCTCTGCGCTGATTGGTCAGACGCCAAGGTCGAGTGGTGATGGTGATGCTGGGGGGGAGGCGTGTGAGAGGGGAAGCGGGGTGGCAGAGGGGTAAGGAAGCCGCCTCCAATCAGCCATTGGTTGTGCAACTGAGTTATTTGTTAATGGCTTGCACCCCCGTCACAAATGGACATACATTATGGTGTCCGGGATGAGGCGCTAATTGAGGCCATCCAAATCAGCTGGAAATCTCTCACCTACGCTTTAAAATCATCAAGTTAGTAATTATGGCTTCAGATGGTCCGACTAGTTGCCTCCAATTTCTGCGCATGAGTGATAAGGAGGGGGAAAGTTATTTCCCTTTGTTGGCGCCTCTTAATTGAATTTTTCTCCTTATTCGGAAATATCGATCTTTTCCCAATAGCTTAGATACACACCATTTCGATTTTTTAACCAAATTATGAACGTTGCAGTACTTCTCAAATGACCTTGAGTACTACGCGATTCAAGGATGGGAGAGTGCGAATTAAGCTGTATTACGGTCTTTATTCTCTCATAAATACCTTGATTATCCTAAGGAGCGTAAACTTAACTTTATCTCGAACTAATCATCCGTCAAAGGTTTTGCTCTCCCCTTCTCCGCGGTGTCAAGCGACGTACTGTCTGATTACTCACACAAACTTTCGGTGGTTAGTGAAAGACCTTCTCGATGTTATAAAACATTAAAGGCAACGTTTGCATGATTCCGTTTATATGTGTGAGAACGTGGACGCAAAGCTGAGATGAAATTTCAATCTTCCGCAGAAGCTTTGACTAAGTTTTTGCTTTTGGATTTATTTTGACATTTTTTCTGATTCCTCACCTTCCTTGTGCGTTTGAGCTGTATCGAGTTTGCAGCCCCCCACCTTAGCGACGTATTCTCCGCCAGTTCTTTTAGATAACTTGGAAAGGCTCACTTCGAAATCAAATTCTTCCTCCTTCACCGACAATATTAACTTGCACTTCACCATACCCTATCGCCTTCCCCTTTTTTTTATTATTCAGTCTCGAGGGGGTGGCCATTGCACCGTGAGTCACGGTAACATTGATTATCGATTTCCTATGAGTGACTAATGTTCATGCAATGAATCGATAAAACGCCTCTACGTTTAGTGGGCCACAATGCGATTGATGGGGGATTTACTCATTTAATTACTTATCTCTTCACTGAATCTTGTTTTTTTTTGAATGTTTCTATTTAATGAAGTTTCTGTATGACATTTTAATATTTGCAAGGTGAATAAAATCTCGTTGAAGCAACTTTTTCGTGCTTAATCTATGAGAGGTTTTCAGAAGTTGAGGGAAGGACTCGAGGCGGAACACGTGGTCACTTCCCGCCTAAAAGCATTGCGAAATCACAAATCTCGTCGATCTTGAGCGAGTGCAATATTATTGGAGGAATGGGAGTGTTAAGTGGCCTTTAATCCTTGCAACTGAACGCTGAGCTTCATTTGGAGACTTCTTGTGGACGAGGATGGCGAGTGGTTTCAAGGACGACACCCGATAGCAAACGGGATCTTACAAAAGGCGGGCGGGCGTTAGACGCAATGTGGGTATTCGTACAGCCTCGGATTTCGGATTCGTTGCTGGTCAAAGTGATTATCTCCACTCATCTCCTTCGTCCTCCTAGACTCCCTTCTCCTCCCACGGGCAACCCATCTCTAATCACGTTGTCACAGTCACTCAAAACGAGGTATAATCGTGGCCACACACCTCCGAAATGGGCGCGTTGGACGGGAAGACGAAGAGACTAGACAACAGGGTGGAGGTGAGTGTAGTCACCTCTTCGCCGGCTAGTGTGTTTGTGTAGAAGGAGAAAGGAAAATTAGTCGGTAGAACATGGCATGGAATAGTGAATACATGGGAGGTTTTTCAAAGTCATGGCCTCAAACACGAGATTATGGACATCGGAGTAGTCTAAGTCGTAATCATCCAGTCTGTTCATGCAATAATGCGTTTCATTCTCGTCATCCAACACCAACATAGTTCAGGTTTTTGTTGGTAGTTTAGAGAACGAATGGTTAATTTACCACTTTCAATGTTGAGGGGCTTTGAGTTTGAAGATGCCCTGTTACTTCCATTATCCCTTGAACCTTTGATAGTCAATCCACACTGCGGAACGCCGCCGGCCTAGACAACTTGTCGGAGCAACGAGAAACGGATGTTATGGGAATGAAAAAGAGACAAACGGTGGATATGCCGACGGAAATTAAGGCAAGAGGATGGAGTCGCCAACAGCGGGGCTGGGACCAATCAAAAAGTCGGGAGTCGATGAGTCACCCGCTGGCGGGATTGTTGAATGGCTCGAAATCGCGGCCATATTGTTTATTCATCTACGTGCATGCATGGAGGCCTAAAGAGGTGCTTACAAAGTCCTCTAGTCTCTCTCTATTGTCTTCCGAGCATAGAGGGGTTCCTACAAGAACTGGGGCTTCTCACCTAAGCTGTTTAATGGGACCGTCGCATTCAACTCTCCCACTCGGGTGGACAGGTTCTGCAGCATCAAGTCTACGCCAAAAGGTGAAAGACGTTGTGCATATTTAACTTCGGGAATGAATGGGTGTAAACTCCTCTGCGAAGCAGATCAGAGCTTGAAGGCCCGTCGGTTAGAGCGAGCGTTGGAGGGTGATGATGTTACGTCCCCACAAAGAAATGGAGATTTAGAGAAATCTGGAAAGGTTGGAGAAAATTAATTGAGTCCAATTGAAGGCGGATGGATGGCGAGTTTAAAGACGTGGGCAAGGGAGATGACTGCCCGTGGAGGGAATTTCTCTTGACATGTTAAATTATAAACATTTGCAAGGTGACTTCAATTCCAGTGGAATCTGTCAAATGGTTGGAGGTGTCAGCTGGAAAATTGTGAAACCTGTTGACGCAAATATTCGCAAATGGCGTACTGCTTGGACCGAGCTCGAAGAGCTCTCGTGGGACCTTATGTTCCCATATCAAATGACACTTAAATCCTACTTTCGTAACATTGTGGCTCCTTCGGAGCAGATCTTCTGTCCACCAACTTCTCTCTTTTTAATGAACTGCTCCTTTTTCTGCCCCCTTCCTCTCCGCTCCCCTTCACTCTCAACCCATTTCTCCTATCAACACTGCAGCAGTGGATCTCAGTTGAAGGAAATTTTGCCTAGCAGACTTTACAGGCCACTCAAGTTGGTCTTCCACGTGGAGGTACACGAAGGCGGAGTTGAGTAGACGCATCAGTTGCCTTGCCATCGCGTTGCCACTGTCTTCCGGGGTGCAGAAAGAGAGAGAAAAAGAGAATGGTTGCCCCATGGGCAGGCAACAGCAGTGCTGAGGGACAGTTTATGGCTGAATGGAGGAAAAACGGATGCGATCACGACCACCTCCACACCACCACTGCGAGGGTGCGGGATTACTATCTCCCTCAGTCCTTCTTCGTAAAAACCCTTTGTGAGCCAATCGAGTGCGTTCGACGGGGATAGTCCTCGTCATCTGCCCCAACTACGGGCGCTACAACCTCATTAACATGACAAATGAATTGCATCCAGGTTCACCGACGTCGAAGGTGGTGGCCCAACCCTCCTGGACGCTGGAGCGGCCAATCGCGTTGAAATGCTGTCTTACACACACACAGCCTGGGAAAGGAGGAAATCTGGGGTGGAGTGGGCAGCTATGCGGCGTTCCTCATGCCTTCTCCCCATGTCCCACTCATCACCTCTCTAACAGCAGGAGGAATGCGCGAGATGCAGCGATTGCTTGCAAAGCCAAACCACCTTATTAGGCAAAAAGGCCATTTCTTGGGGGGTGTGTATGCGCAGTTGGGTGTTGAAGCCCGGGACGATAAGGGGATGAAAGAAGAGGAAGGGGAAAACGGGGAACTGGAGAAGTTAGTAGAAGAAGACATTTGGGTGAGGGTGGAGGTATGTCCGGATCAAATGAGGGCTGCATGAATGACAAAGAATTGAGTGGCTGGGTATGAACGCATACTCACTAGCGGTAGAAAGTAGCACGCACTACAAATCTGGGTGGTTTCGAGAAGAATTATCAAAGAAATGGATTGTTTGATAATGGATTTAAAATAAGACTGTGCGTCAATGGCAGCTCTGGATATTTGTTCACCCTATCACCTTCAAAATATGATTGGGGGAAAACAGTGAACGTCTGAGATAAATTCCCCAGTATGCATTTTCGACTGTGAAAGATAAAATCAGGGTATGATGCAGCCCAACCCGCGTACACGTGCAGATGCTTATCCACATATTTCTAAATTACGGTCTGACCCAGGTGGAATGCAACATGTAAAATGTCTGACAGTTAGTTTGTGCAACCACCGGAGGCTTCAAATGAAATGCGCTCGGCCGCGGGTAATAGGCGCGTCACGTGAAAAGAAAGAGGAGGAGACCGGGGCACAGCGTTACTACTTTAAGTTGACTTTAGATTATCGCAAGATCAGCCTAAAATGGATTTACAGGTAGTGTACAAATGGAGTCGGCACACTATGATGCGGCATGTGAAGATGAAGAAAAAAAGTATTGACGTGTTGGAATGAATTGGGTTACGAAAGTGGGGTTAGCTAGGAGCAGTTTATTTAATCTGTATAATCACCCGATGTTTGAACACAATAAATCAACCAACGTTGATCACACATGCATTTATTTTGATCATTCTGCATTTAGTTTCTCTACCTATGCGTTGGCTAAATTATTCAATAAAATATAATAAAGATAATTGCAAAAAATTCAGCTTCTTAAAAGGGACAAATATCTTCACGTTAGAATTTTAATTTGGTACGAACGCTACCTCACTAGCGCAGCGGAATCATAACAGCCACCAAATGATTGGCGCAATAAATTTACAACATAACCTCACTACTCAATGCGCTATTTTGGCTAACCGGCGTTTGTCACGTAATATTAGACCTCTGAAACCACAAATGTCTAGAATCACGTAGTCTTTTCACAAATCATTTGGATCACCGAAGAAAATAGATGATCACTAGGAACAAATTTATGGCTCTTTTTTGGCTTTGTAGAAAACTTTAATCCAAATGGTGAATAGGTTATGTTTACTTATCATGAGTGGATTCACCGGAAGTACTCTTGCAGCTTTACTGTGTTTATCAAATCCCTCGAACTAGCAAACTATTTTTTGACCGCCCGCCATCACCCTATCATTAAAAACGCCACCTTTCTTGGTTTCCTGGTTCGTCGATGATTTGGCCTACCTAGAGAGATATCTACCTTTTTTAAGGAGGTGAGATTTGGTTAATTTCCAACCCACTCTCCTTGTTCACCGTTCCACATTTCTTCGGTTTCTTTTGTGCTTAGGCTGCTGGCAACTCATCACTTTTTGGGCCGTAATATTGCCTTTACTTTTGCCATACTACTGCGCCGACCCCCAATCCCTGGTAAGATTCTTCTAATCACTGTTATTTTTTTCTAACGGCTTCAGAATGACATTCAATATTTTGCACCATTGTTGAACTCTAACCACGAAGTTGCCTTGGTATTTCACGTGATGCAGATTGATCTTTTTTTCAGGTATTAGAAATTGCTTTAACATCATATGACGATCTGCAGTCCGATTTGGATTTTATTTCAAATAAAACAGATGATAATGTGGCCTTCACATCATTATCTAACAATCACTTGCAATCCTCTAAGGCTGGATAAAGGGAAGGAGTGCGGCTTACCTCGGTACGTGTGTCAGTCTGTGAAAGCACATAGTGGCTATCACAGTCGTATTAGCAAGTTGAATAGATGATTTTGTTCTTACACTTTCTTGAACGCACGTGGCGCATAGTGCGATATTGCGCAAAAGCGCAATATTAGCTGATCGTAATCTTTTGGTGGTTGTATCTTTCTCATACATTTGGCCGTCTCTAGGGTTGAGGCGGGTCCTTGCCAAAGCAGTCATGTAGTTCCTTGGCGACGGAGAACCTCACCTGGCAGGGATTGAATGGAGACAACGAATTTTAGCTTCTCCAGACTACAGATCGGCAATTTCCGCAGTAACTACGACAAATACCCTGACTTAAACCGCTTGATTATAATCACTGGTGCAGCAGAATCGTAAAGTCGGTGGAGCACAACGCTACGCGGGGATGCCGTGAGGCGCACTTATTTGCATAGTGCGGGTGAGAATAAAGGCATCCTGCCTAATTCGAAACAAATGGACACTTTCTGATTGTAACTTGAGGTGAGTTGACATGTACATAGCTCTGTTTTGTGCACCACAGGGCACAGTCACATTTTCTTACACCTCATCTTTTCGCTTATTCAGAAGAAATTAGTTTTTTAGGAAGACTGCTTCTTCTGCCCACTGTACTCTTTATCCACTTTCCTCTCTCTCGGATTTTGTTTCCTATTCTAAAAGTAGTCACTGTGAGGCACATAAATTAAGTTCACTTAATTGACCACTATCTAGCGATTTAATGGTAGGAGTTACAATTACAATG
Source organism: Dipylidium caninum (assembly GCA_017562135.1). Lineage (NCBI taxonomy): Eukaryota > Metazoa > Platyhelminthes > Cestoda > Cyclophyllidea > Dipylidiidae > Dipylidium > Dipylidium caninum. Next base: position 365,367 of record QEYB01000526.1, read on the forward strand.
TCGCTTTTCGGAGGCCAAAATCTTGTCTTTCTTTGCTAGCTTATTCTTTTCTGCTAGTCGGGTGGGCGGTGATGTTACCGCGGGATTGAACGACTTTTAGTTGTGATGGAGGTACCTCAAATCTGCGTGAATCAGGCGTCTTTACTTTGTTTCAAATAAAGTTACTGGGTAATTGTAGTGGGAGTACAAAAAGTCCTTCCTTGGCGGGTGGAATAGGGGAAGTAGGGTCTCAGAAGAACCCATTTAACAAGGACACCAAAGTAAACAGCTTTGTCGTTATTAAAATGGAATCGTAACTATTCTGTGATTGTTCCCTAAGTGCAACCAAATAGCTTGGAGTACGCCAAAAGTGATGGAAATACAATTTAGGGAAGTGAACGTTTTATGTATAATTTTTAATCCTAATAATTGAGATTACGTAACGCCAATGAGGACAACTGATTGCTCATCCATTATGAATTTGACATTTTCGAAATTTTTGTTATTGGTGTTTCAAGTGGCAGACCGAATTTAATGACAAAGTGCTCAGGATGGCGATTGGCCTAATTAATCACCAATGGGTTTGCAGAGCTTATTCTTGAGACCAATGAAAATTAACGATTTTGTCTTAGAGCCAATTGGTCAAAATGCGCACCAATAGGCGAATGTTACTTCTGCTCGATTTCGCTTGTTGGATTAGACACCGAAGTTTCCGAGGTTTGGTGTTTACATCGCGTGTGTACCCAAGTCTTCAGACCGTCAGATTAAACGACAACTTGATCTACGCCATAGCTCTCTAGGGATGGGGAATTGATATCAGAAAATTGTAACTTTGCGGGGCCTCTATCGGAGCCACATCCTTTATGAATTGCCACATCTCCGCATTTCATTATGCGAAAGCCAAACACAATTTAACAAATCTATGCAACTTTTGCATCTCAGTTGTCCCTAAAATCCACAAACACGAGGGCATCGCTTACAAGACGGTTAATGGACAATTTTGCTTCCTTTTTAGCCGGGCAGTTTCTCTCAGTGTAATTGTCTAATATAAAGATAGTCAACATCCCTCGAGTGAACTAGCATGTCACATGAATTGCTCATAGAGGATATGACCCACCTTAGTTATCATTAGATCAGACTGATTAAAAGTGTCTTAACAACAGCGGCAAAACTTAACCATCACCGGGGCCAGAGTAATTTACTCTTCCTCCTTTTTGCAGATGACCCCGATGGATTTTGAAAATGATGTGGAAGCAGGATTAAGAGAGGGGAGGAGTTGTCGCGGACTCTGGGCCACAATTCTGAGGTCCTTTTCACAACTTATTCATATCATTGGTCCCTGCCTACTCTTCGTCGGCGTCCTTCTAATTCTCTTCGATTTCTGGAATAACAGAAGTGAAGGAAGAAGTTTTGTCGACAACGACAGTCAACTCCAGGCAATGTGAGTTCATATCTTAAATTCTCTTTAATGGGGCACAAACAATGACAAGAGTAGCTGATATTTAGTAGTGAGGACTTTGTTTCTCCCTCAAGATTGTTTTTATTTGGTTTCGAGAGATCCACCCAGTCAGATGCTATCAAGGGTTCATGATTGAGTGAAACGAAACCTTTTCTTCAATCGGCGTAAAAAGGTGGAGAGCTGTTTTGAGCTTTAAGGGTTAATTTAGTGAGAGCTTTTGGTCCGACATCTCTGTCACACACGTGTAGCAGAAATGAGACTTCACACTTGAGAACATTATGTTCGCTCTCCGCAGTGCTGCCAACCAAAGTTTGTCATGGAGGAGTGTGGGTGGTCTGGAATCATTTGAAACTAAAAAAGTGAATAACTCTTCCCCTCAACTAATCTCCTCTATCTCTCGCTTCGCTAGAAGCACATCCGAGCATAGACACACGCAACGAAGGGCCTTCACAGTTAAACTCTCCACCGACCCTGTGTTAGAGCCATTATGTCAATGTTGGAAAGCTTATAAAGTCATACTAGCAACTACTGTCCGCTCTGAAAGTCATCTCACTTCAATTTGTTTTCCTTCCCTCCCATTTGGAACACTTTTAACTCCGTTGCACACACGCACACTTTCGTCAAACCCATTGATAAGCTGTGAACCACTGACTAGCTCGAAACTTCGCTTTCCGAGGTGGCATCCAAGGACATTAAACCGATTGTGGTTCAAAGTCATTTCTTCGGTTTGGCCGTAGGTGCTTTGGCAAACGGTTCGTTTTGAAATGCGAGGCATTATGCAATCGTCCATTTGACGAAATACTGTCTGGGGGACTCGGTCTCACTCCCCGAGCCATAGAAACAGTCCAGTGACTAAAAATGGCTACCAGCCCCGTCTGCATTCTGTCTTAACCCTTTGCACTCGAGCGACACTGCTGCAGCGCCCGGCTCATTTGAAGCGTCAACTCGAGCCACGTTGCTACGGTCTTTTTTGACTCGATCTGCTTATTTTACTGTGGTAGAGGGAATAATTCTCTCACAAATACGAATACAAATGCATTTTTAGCCTAATCCTGGCTTATTTCAGCATAGCAATCGCTTCAAACAGTCTTGCCAGTTGAAAAGATCAGGTCAGATCAGCTCAAGTTGGGACGACTTCAATTTTTTGTCGCTTTGGATGAAGAAGTTGCATTTATTCCCGACTGAATACTCCACGAAATGCGCCAGTCCAGTGGAGAAGGCAGTGGGAAAGGAAGAGGTGTGAGACGACGAAACGTTGGAAATACAAAGTGCCTCGTCACCTCCTCCACTCCGTATAAACTAGGAAAAACAAAAAGCGGGGGGGGGATGGCGGGCGGAAAAAGCCACTCAGCCATTTGCGGTTGCTGAGACGACTTGTCGAGCAACTGAGAGGACTTCGTCGCCAACATCCGTCGCGTTCGGGTGAAATGTCCGACCAGAGGGCCAAAAATGGACTTAAACCCTTTTCTTGCTCCGACCGCAACACGCCCGGAGGCGGGCGAAGAGCGACGTACCTCTGTGCTGCGTGTCCTGAGGTACCCAGGCGCTCTTTGGACATTGTTTCATGAGATACCACACAAAGACGGATTTCAGAGTATAACATCAACCAATACTGCTGTCTTCGATATAAAGATTAATAAAATTGTGGGATTTTATCAATTTTATACATTTGTATGAATGTAAATGGTTATATGGTCTTTGTAAAACGATTCCCAAATTTGGCCGGAATCCTCTCGATTCGCTGGTTCACTCAGGCCAAAAAAGCTTCGAGTGCACAGGGTTAATCCCTTAACGATTTTCACCTTACGGATCCCTGCCCTGCTCATTTGATCCAACTCGACCATCGCTAACACGATCCGGGTGCTTTGGAAGACGATTGTGGGCTGGCGGGTCGAGTGGTCGTCCCCTACTCTGATTGGCTGAGCTTAAAACCTTTCAGGAGGCTAAGTCGACACTTGCACGCTAATCGAACGGTCAGTAACTCGTGGAAATGCGTATGTGGGAAATTGAATCGACCAGTTCAACTTCCCAGATCCTCATTACAAATCTGATAAGTTCGATCTTCTTACCTTGGCGCTCTGGTCATGCCTTTCTTGACAGCTCTTCTTGGGAAAGTTCGGAAATTACGGGGAAGAACATGAAGCCCTAAAAGCCGCCGATATTCACCCAATTAGGCATACCTCCCCAACATTCGTTTCAGCTGCGCTACACACCCATCCAGTCCATTCCCAAGCCTACACCTTGACTTTGCTCAGGTAGTACATACCGAATGGCGGCTAATCTAAAGCCAATTACCGTTTTAGAACGATCTACGACTATGGAATGCTTTCCATAATCGTGGGGGGCATCCTCCTGATTATAATGATCCTGTCCCGAGGGATTGCCAACTACTTAACTCTGCACCAGACCGCTTAATCTCCAGAAGCCAGCAGCGACACTTTCTGCCTTCTTCGCATATTTAATCTATCTTAGAAAGTAGCTCTTATCGCGGCCCGATGTGGATGCTACAGCTTCAGCACGTACTGTCGTTTTGGCAATAAAGTTGATTTGATTTATCTCGTCTATCAGGACTTCCATGTCTCCTATTTCTAGTTTAAGCGGATGGGAAGTAGCTGCTGTTGCGACATTCTCAGCAGTGGAAGCCGGTCTTCGGCATGGTAGACAACGGCGCAGCGGCTAACGCTACCTCTGAACTTGCAGAAGAGTCGTGACACGAGCCAGGTCGAATGTGACGCCTCAAAGTCCTTCTGTCCGTCGTCATGAAGATGCTTCGATTCTCATTCGCTGAAGACGTGTTATTCAAAACGATAGCACAGCCTCTCACTGCTTTGGCGAGCGCCTCGCGCATCCACCTCTTAACTCAGATCAACAGTGTCACACTCTCTCCTCCGCTGGCCCCGCCGTGCTGGGCAAAATGGGGGCTCCGAGTTGACAGAGGAGTTGAACGACTCGTGTTCACGGAACTCCTGCCAGGCACTTAACCCACGTAGAGTGCTCCCCAGATCGACAGGGAAAACTTCAATCTGAGACAGCACCCCATCTCCCCGCAGGGCCTCAAGAGAAGCAGTTGACCACTCAAATCACCCAGAGAACTCTTAAGACCAACATCACGTGTGGAAAGGGAGAGAGGTAAACGTTTCAGCGCCTCGGTTGGGCATTTGGCGAACTGGTTCGAGTGGAAGAACGCAGCATCCATCGTCGAGTACTCTGCCGAGCCGGGACGTAGTCATAGAGGTCGGGTCTAGAGGAGGGAATGTGTTGATGTCATGGCAAACGCCTCCACCGCTCAGTCACGGGGTCGGGAGAGACTTACTCCGGTTCCCAATGCAGACCGAGGAGTTTGCGCGCCGCTTCATTGAGGTAGGTGGCGGTGAAGAGGTTGAAAAGGGCGATTACGAAGAGAATGAGTCCTGCTGAGCGGTTGAAACTGCGGCAACAAAAAAGTGGTTAGACAATAAACACACCAGAGCCTCGGTGCGTGGATGAACGCGTAATGGGGTAGTTGAGTGAAGACGGGTTCCGTGTTTCAAGGCAGAGGCGCAAAAGAGCAACACGATGTCAACAGAAGGATGTATCAACGGTCTTGACTTGGAGAAGGACGACGATTCTACGCCTAGAACGACGGGGCTATGAAGAAGGCGGTGGTATTCACCACGCCATGGAGACCACACAGCTCCCCTGGGCTCCTCCTCCCTCCTCCACCCCGAGTCTGCGCCCAGATGAAATGCGTCTACTTACTCAACGATTGTCTTTGTGAATGGTGGATCCTTCGAGAAATCCAGAGCGATTTCGGAGAGAGTGGAGACGATGAGGAAGAAGGCGGCGCCGTAGAGGGCGCGCCTTGCTGCATTATCAAAAAAACTCCAGAGAGGTACCAGGGCCTTGGAGATATCTAGCCGAAATCCTAGACAATCTGCATGCGAGACCGGTGGCGTTGTCATGCGTGATAGCAAAAACCCAGTTCAGACACTCTTCAGACTGCCATTTTTTTTTATACGCCACTGACGATCTCTGCTCGGTCGGAGTTGGCATCACATGCGCTGACTGATATTCAATTTCCTCTCTCTCTTTCTCTCTACACAACCACCCACACACGCACCCTCTCTCTCCTTCAACACCTCGGAGTCGTCTGTCGGCCACTGGGACGGACCGGATGGCCGATTGCGGCAAGGTGGTGTAATTTGGAAGACGAGGAATCGGAGCGCCTCCTCTCGCCCTCCTCACACAATCGGAGGTGTACACTTTCAAGCGTTTCGGTAACTTCAATGAGGCGCCCACCGAGTGGACCAGAGCAGAAATGGAATTTTGATCCTGTTCCGAAGTAAATTGGGAGTAAACTCGAGCCCCACAGCTTCGGGGTAGCGGAGGATCGGGGGAGGGAGAAGCCATGCATTTGCAGCCTCAAGTTGTGAGTTCAGTTGGGAATAATTCAATAAAAATTTCCCGGTGTGAGTGAAAAATAAACTTATAACTTGGACGCCAGCCCCCCAAATCGCACGGTTTTCATGGCCACTGTGCGGACGCCCCAACCGGGTCGGCAGCATCGCGCCATGGATGCCCTTCACTTCATCCACTCCAACGCTACCCGCGGGGCCTCCGCGCACTATTCGCCCAGTAGGCTGAATTAGCCCGCGAAAAAGACGTCACAAATTGCGGAGACGCCGAGGAGACCTCATCAAAATGTTCACCCGCGAGTGGCACTCGCGCCAGGCAGTCAGGGGGTGAATGGAAATCGAGGAACGACTTAAAAACGCCGCGAGGAAGGCTGAAAGACAATCACCGAAAAGTCAGTGGAGGCAACAAGGATGTTCAGCGGGACTTTCACCAAGGTTCCTTGTAGAGCCTGTGCCCAACAAATTCGTACGATTCTCTTCGGCGTCAGCATGCGCCTCTGGTTCAACGTGGGCCTCAGTTTCACCGTCTGCGCTGCCTGCGCCATCGTTGACTTACCCAACACATTGCCGATGTAAGTCCATCCACCGTAAAGTGATCTGTCCTCTTTTTCAATCCCACAGACTGAAAGTGTGGATCAGATACTTCAGCATCTTCCACAGCTGCATGCTCTTCTTCACTGAACGCCTCATTCGCAGGGCCATGAACCACGTCAGCCAGGTTCTCTAGACGATCCCCGTGTTGACAATAAATTTCGTGCTTCCACTTCATTCCTCCTCCACTAAGTCTGGTGATGGGGCAAATTCGGCGGGCTGTTCTTCCCAAACTGGCCGATAACGCCTCGTCTGCGAGTGTATAATGAAAATCCTGCTCCCCTCCATGTATAATGAAAATCCTGCTCCCTTGTCTGCTTCTCCTTGTCTTTTCCCCGGAATTCCCCTTAAACTCCACAAAAGGGAGGGGAGAGGCGCCAAGCGTTTCCTTATCGAGCGAGTTGATGGAGTCACGTCGAAGTACCACGCTCTGCCCATGAGGAGTCCAAGCACAAGGCATTCGTTGGACCCAAAAAACAACTCCAAGCCTACGTCCCGACTCAAACTAGTGAAAAGATCCACTTTGTGTTGGGAAATTAGGGGAACTTGTTTAACAGGAGGTAAAGCAGCACACAAAGCCCTGGAAAACGCGTCAGTGAGAAAAGAGAAAATAAGATAGCACATCTTCTTGAGAATAAAGAGACCTCGGTCTATTTACAAATAAATGTACATACATACATGCATAGGGGAGGGGGCTTTGAGGTCGCGTCCGCCCCAAAAGCCCTCTATTCACTGTCTTCCAGCTCCCCCAATTCATCAGCCGTAACCTAAGAACGGGAAAAAACGTTGTTATTAATATTAGTGCCGGTATAAGTAGAAAGGCTAATATCGCCTGCGACGACCTTTCGGCCCTTCAGTTTCCTGACTCTCTTGTAATCCTCCAAAATAGACGCCACGTCATCATCATGATCATCATCATCGGCAGCACCCGGGTTACAATCCGTTGCCAGGGCATAAGCAGGACGTTTTACGCCGGCCAGTCGACTCGCAGCATCGGCGCCAGGGAGGTTGGCAGCTGCGAGCCTTTCTGCCTTTAGCTGTTTCTTCCGGCGTCGAGCGGCACGTTTAGCGCGTTTTTCTTTCGTCTTAGACCAAGGTGTAGACTAGGGAGAAGAGTAAATTTACTCCAATTAGAAAGGAGTGCATTTTAAAACCAACTTTGGCATTAATGCGGTGGAGTATAAAAACCCAAATTAACCTTTTTGAATTTCGGTGGCGGGTTCTCCTCCAACGCTTTGCGCTTCAACTCCCTTTGTTTGGCGATGCTTTTCTCTCTGCATAAGCAAAAAAAATAATAATAAATGGAACACTAAGGCACCCACTTGTATTTGATTTTGGTTAAGTCGACACCGGAGGGGAGGAAGCTGTCTGTGGAGATGCCCTTAAATTCTGGCATCTGCGGCAGTCGGAGCAAACCGTAGGCGTTGGCCAATGCGCCCAAATCCAATTCTGGTGTGTTACCATTGAAAAATAAGCGGTTGTAAGAAGAATGGAAAGGAGGAAGTGAATGAAAATACTTTGGTAGGTAAGATTACACATTCAGGCCTCACACACATTGCTCACAACGGCCCAAAGGTCTACTTCCCAAGTTGCCGATGGTTGCAACTGCCTTCACAAGTGGTGGACTGGAATATCGCCAAAATGGTGGGTAAAATTCTGCCCGCCTAGTCAATTCCGCATCCAATTTAACTCCGTTAAACAGAGTCCCCTGCACCAAGGCAATGGAATACCCGTTTGCCTAACACAACCAGGTACAAATTTTGCCAACCCTTTGGCAAGTGCCTCGATGGAGTTCTTAAGAAGCTCTCATTAAACCCTCCCATCGGATCAGCAAAAGTCAGTGATCAAGCGTATTGTGCCTAAAAACTGTGCATACTGTGGTTAAAGTGTTCCAGATTATGAGCTAACGAGTATCTCATGCGAGAAAACAAAGAAATCTGTCATGAGACATAGTCTACTCAAATGCATATAAGTAGGGACTCACCTCGAATTTTGAAGAGCAAATTACAATCATGTTTCCGATAAAATTGGGCAAAAGAGACAAAGGCCTTTATACTCTTCTCGTAGATTAACCTGTACGAGAGCGTCGTATTATTGAGGGCACTAACCTATCCTTCATGCAAATTCGCTGAACTTTGGCCCGAATAGACTCGGTAGTGAAATCATTCAGTGTGGAGGCGTCTACCAATTCGTCTAGATCCCGCTCGACCAAAGTGACCTGGATCGGTGAAGAAAAAGAAAAATAAGCTACAAGGATAAAAATGAAATAAACTTTGCCCAAAGTAACTGCAAAACTGCAAGTTTTACGCCTCTCTCGACGATGCGTAAATACAATTTAGAATTATTTCTCAAGCTATAGAATTTCTCCAAAAGGCAACTAGAAGGTCTGCAGGGTGAAACTGAAACATTCCCTTTCCGTCATTACTATTTTAGTGACCGTCTTCCTGGTGGACGCATCAAAGAAGGACTAGGCAGCCCTACAATTTTTCGCTATTGTCAACAAAGTGAGGGAAAATAATGTGTTTTTTCTCAAATTTATACTGCGGAAGAGTAGAATGCATAAATGGGTTAAAATGTCATTCGAATAAGGCAATTTTGAGATAAGAATGCTACTCGTCCCGCTTCGCCACCGACAAGAATACTAGAGTAAGCGGACGAGAACGTACATTTTGATTGATACGCAGAAAATCCACGTAGGCAACTTCGGAAGGCGTCAGAAAGAGTACGGCTCGACCCTCGGCCCCGCATCGGGCGGTTCTGCCACATCGATGAACAAAAAACCTGGAGTTTCGGGGGGCAAGAAGAGAGGAAAGAGGGATTAGGAGAGAAAATTTAATCACCTGTCAGTTTAACAAGTGTGCCAAGAGGGAAGCTAGTATACTCACTGCGTCGGAACTATTCACAAGTGAGCGGAATAGACATTTGAAGAGAAAACTAATTAAAATTAATATATATCCCTGGAGCCTTGACGGAGAATATTACACGGGAAGGAAAGAATGACAGAAATAAAAGACCAATCTCATCGGCTTCTCACTAGTAAAATAACCAAGAATGCAGGCCGACCTCCGACTTTACTTTATAGAGGACAGTACAGACCGCGGGACACGAATGCCGCAGTTTGAAAGAATACCGACAGATTGAAAACTTTCAGTCAAAGGAAGGGCCATAAAACGGGCATATGGAAAAACACGGTTAAATGGTAAATAGTCTGCAATAAAAAGGGATGTTCTACGCACCTGGCATTGGAGGGAGGGTCCCATTGCAGCACCCAGTCGACCCGCGGCACGTCGATCCCCCGTGCCATCACGTCGGTGCAGAGGAGGACACCCCTACAACACGCCAATGTGCTAACTCGGCTCAAATGATGATCGCGGCACACACATTCACTTCCTGGAGGGAGCAAAATGGGCCAATCCAACTTGCCAACTCACTTGTCGACAGACCTGAAGTTGCCGAATTCGGCAACCCGTTTGGAACGCATTTTGCCATGGAGGGCGTAAACCAGAGAAGACTGACTGGCAGGTAGGAGACCGTTGCGGAAGAGACGACTAAAGTAATCGACAGCGGCGCATGTAGCGAAAAAGACGACGATCTTCTCGGCAGAGGCATGACTTCGAAGAAAGGTGACGAGGGCACGAAGTTTGTCGACAGGGTTGACGACCTTTTGAGAAGCAGTGGTGTGGAGGACAACGGATTAGGGGTGCAATACAAAATTAATCACACCAACAATCTGGCCCTCCCGACAAGATGTCCGTTGATCCATCGTACACAGGACTAAACTCTACCATCAGCTCCATACCATGTAGACAAATGGATGGATAACCTCAAAGCCCTTCAATCAGTTAGACGCATCAGGACGCCCAAATTTTCAATCAAACCAACTAACTAAATATTGTTATTTTTTGACAATCTAGAACATCTGAAAGCGCTATTAAGGTTTGGACAAAGCATAAGATATATCAAATTGAGCGCAAAAAGGGTGAACAGCTAAAAACAAAACAAAGTAGACCAAAGAATTTCGGGAATCTGTGCGAAAACACGCGTCGAATACGTCTCAGGAAGTAAAAGTAATCTCGAATGAAGTCTAAACTCTTCTTACCAGAAAATAGTTCTCCAAAGTCGATGGAGTTCTCTGCTGCTGACCTACCGAAGGTATTTCCTTTTCCCGTACCACAACCCGAACTGGATTTCGCAGACCGGCCCGCAGTAAGTCATCAAGTTGGTCTGTCTGCGTGGCCGAAAACAAGCCTGTTCGACGATGTTTCGGCAACATGGGAAGTATCACGTTAAGCCTAGAGATCTAGCAGTTTTACGAATGAGAGAAACTTACTGCGGCTCAAATCCCATGTCCAATAGACGATCAGCCTCATCTAAGACCAGAATTTCCTGAATAGAAGCGGAAATGTATGAAGGGAACTGATCTTACCAGACTACGAAGTCTCCGTACGACAAAATTAAAAGTCTGATTGTTGGAAGTTTGACCGAGAAATAGAGGCGTTTTCTGGATGAGGTCAACTAAACGGCCAGGAGTAGCAACGAGGATGGTTGCACCGTTTACCTGGAGACTGTTGAGGTCGTCTAGACGTTTGCTATGAGCAGCACTGCCACTTAAAACGAAGGAGGTGAAGCGAGGGGATCTAAAACGATAGGTAACTTTATTGACACGAATAACATGTTGAGTATGAATTTTCATAAGAATTATCTATAAAATCTAAGTGAGATAAATTTCTCTAATACTTTTCGATGCTATAAATGTTCAGTAGTATGAAGACATTCACATAAAAAAGGAACTCAAGATACCCATCGTCGCGCCTGAAAAATTGTAGAAAATTCAGAAGCACGTCATGTATTTGGACTGTTAACTCGTATGTTGGCGAAAGTATCAGCGCACCGATCTGAGGAAACCAGAAAAAGGAGGTGAGGAAGTGAATAAAGACAGATGATAAAATAACTGATCTCAATACGATGCAAAAAACCAGAGTCTGAAGTATTTTCAGAATCAGTTTACGGAACCGAATGAATGAACGTCATCCCAATTATCAAATTATGAGTTTATCGGTTCGACAGGAGATACCTCATGGGTGCCCCAATCATGCTGTCGCCTTGCAAGAATCTCCAAGATAGGTAGAATAAATGCGAGGGTTTTACCCGAACCTGTGACTGCTTCGGCAGCAACATCCTTGCGACTTAGGAGGAGCGGAACAACGGTGGACTGGACGGGAAGGGGTTTGTCGAAACCCAGGTACTCAATGCCCTGAAGGGACTCGGGACTTAGATGTAAGTCACACCACGTTTTATGCGTCATTATCCTACAAACATTAGAAAAGGGGGTGAATAAGTATGCCAGGCACAGAAGATTGGTATAAGGTTACCAAATTGTAAGATATATCATGCAATCTACGATTACAGACCGTTTGAAATGTAAGACTGAACTCAATGAAGTGGTGAAGATGAATTTAAGGATCATTTAGTATGAGATGCTAAATTGAAGGGGGGAGGTAAGGGGGAGAAACACGAACACGCTTGTTTACGAAAGGCGCGGTCTTAGTGGCACCCGCTACGGCATCAACGTAGCTTCTTGCATAAGTTGAATGAATTCAAACTAAATCCTGTACATATAAAACGGCGTAAAAAAGGAAAACGAAGGAAATGATACTGTAAAGGCCTATTGGCCATTTTCAGGTGTATCAAGAAACAGACAATTAATATCATTTTATTAGGTAACAGAGGACCCTTGCCAACAAATCGTTAAGGATTCTGTGGGTATGAAAATTGATTCTTAGATACTATGCTGGAGTTTTTTTTCTGCAATTTTAGGGACTATTTGGAAGTTGTTGAATCCGGAAACCGTAGCAGCGTAAGAAGTTTTTCGTTATCTGTTTATTGATAGCAAAGATCGCGTACCTATTAATTATAAAATCACTTTGCTTAGAGTTATTGTCTTATTGTTTCATATTTGAAGCTGCCATAATAACAGTCCTGCGTGAGCATCAGAACCAAGCCGCTCAAGCGTTTTCCCAAAAACAAAAGGAAAATTAGGCAGAACTTTCTCAACATGTGCCTATTTACTTATGATTCATTAACCTATTTGTTTAGCTAATTCGCGCCCTCTCATTGATTGGCCTGTTCGGTTAAAAATGGACAGTTTATGCTACCCTGCCTTCTCTCTTATTTTATACTAGATCTATCCGGGTCTCAGTTTTCTATGGATTTTTAATTTCTCCTGCGCAACTCTGGTTGTTCTCATCGGTCGACTCCTCCATTTTCGGAGCATGCGTTTCGCTCCAACAACCTGTATTTAGTGTATGATTGTCTCGCGCACATCCGGAATATAACCACGATTTTTGTAAAATGTCAGCTAATCACCAACAAGACGGACTTCGCTCCTCTCGTGACTCGAACTCCTTGTTCGTCGGTCCCAATTTTCGTGTTGGCAAGAAGATTGGATGCGGGAATTTTGGTGAAATTCGGCTCGGTTGGTTATTTATATCACATTATTTCACCATTTTAACTTTAATCTCTTCATTTTTCTCATTTGGATTGTGCCAGCCAGCGTGTGACTCTACACATCTTGTGTGCAAGTGTACTCCTGATTCATGCCATATTTCTTATTTGGTCGTCTCCACTTCATTACACTTTATTATAACCCTTTTGTAAATTGCCAACTTTAAGACGGTTTCCTGAAAAACTTGCTGTTGTTTTATTTATTTCTTCTTCCTATTTCTTTGTTCAATTTTTAATACCCAGCATTCGGTGCCCTTTATCTCGCTTTCTTTTTTTCCCATTTTTGAATGTATGTGGTATGAAATCAGTATTTTTGGGTTATTGTTACTCTTTTAGTTAATAGCTAGAAATATCTAATGTCATAAAGGAATCTTGTGCCAGTGTATTTGGTTCACTAAATTCTAACTACTCGTTTTGCTTGTTTTGCAGTGGTTAACTTTTCTATATTTTTTAAGCTGGTTTTTGTGGTCTCAGGTGATTTACTCAGTTGTTTGTATTTTTATGAATGTTTCTGTTTGTCGCATAAATGAACGTTTGGGAGCGAATCGATGGTGCTGAGTTTTCCTTTCGTTGTCGGCCATTACTCCCAGTGACTGATAAAACGAGGCTGTAGTATCCCCTTGTGAGGCTTTCCTAATCTGATTACTTTGTCATAAATCCCACTTTTAATGTTGATCCTCTAACTGAATTACTACGATTAATTTTATTAAATCACAGGTCCAGAAGTTGGGTTAACAATAATGCATGCATGCTAAGGTAGTACTTTGCGCAATGTCACGAATGCTGAAGTCGGTATTTTATGGATATCTTTATGTTCTGGTGATTTCTTGAGTCTGGTCCAGTTTCAGTATTTCACCTTTTGTAGAGTTTGTTGTGAATGTTGTGAAATATAACCTAGTCGAAATGCTTTTTTAAGTGGATTCACACATGGTTCTCCTTGAGCCGGAAAGTGGAATGATTGCCTGAGTCTCACGCCACCAATACGTATGTTAAATGATGTAATCGAAATCCCTCATAAACCCATACACGGATGTATTCAATTATTTTAACATTCACTTCTTACTACGATCGCAAGTGTTAAGTAAATAAACGTCTTTTTTCTGTTCGCTTTGATCTACGTTGTAGGCAAAAACCTCTACACCAATGAGCATGTCGCAATTAAGCTGGAACCGATGAAGACGCGGGCACCACAATTGCATTTGGAGTACCGATTCTACCGTATGTTGCAGACAGGCAATGCTAGTGAGTATCCCCTCATTCATTTGCGTTCTTCATGACCAACGTGCATAGACGTTTTATCTTCCAACTGAAGCTGCTAGTTGTGTTTTGCCTTGGTAATTTGCAGTATGTTGCTTTAGTGTTTAAGAAATCTCTAGGCTGTTTTTAATAGACTTTAACTTTCAGTTAATTTTGTTTACTCGAGTGTGTGAAATGTGGTGTAAGCTCTTAGCTACTTTATTTGATGCGTCGAAGGCATGAAAGGCGATTAACGCTGTCCTCGGTTTATATTTTCTTGGTGCAATAAAACCGAAACCAGCATTTTCCGTCCAATTTAGTTTCGGTCTATCAACCCTCTTAGTGAAGGTCGAATCACTCTTAGGTGGTAACTCTAAATTTTCCATGATGTAGCAAAGTCCCACAATTACTGGGTGGAATTATGTTATATCTACCTCATCTATAATGCCTCTTTCCATGCTCAACAGTATTAGTGCATAAGGTCAATGAGAAAAGTGATTCGTAGAGTTAAGTACAATTGCGCACCTGTAAAATGTTCCGTTGGACTTGGGGTTCATCGTGATTTGTCTATATAATGCCACCTATGAAAAGTAAATCTTGTGACCACTTTGGGGGGTTTCACCTCTATTTTGAAACCACAGTTGGTTCCCTAAACCATTTTTTTTCTGTCGGTTGTTCTTGATCGTAAAGTATTTGCGTACTTCTGCTTTTCTGTTCATATTGGAACGGTAGAAATAGACGCTAACAGGTGGGGATTCGAAGGTTGATTTGTTTTTAACTCGCCTTTCCCCAGCAACATCTGAATCCGTGTATGTGAAGTGTGAAAGGGGAGAGGGTCGGCGGGCTGGATTTTCAATTAGATTCTAACATTGAGAAGTTCGCTGCATCGGAAGTCTTTCTCCTGACTTATGTTTCGCTACCGGCAATTGCGGAAGGATGGGTTTGACGCCTGGTTCATATCTTGCGAAACCACTCATTTACTTCTTCTAGGTCGGTACAACCAAAGATTGTCTAATGATTGATTAATTTTGGTATCCTCCTTGCCATTATCTCCAGATATTCGGTGCACATGCATACACGAATTTATGGTTGTGCGCGGACACCTCTTTGGCCGCTTTTCATTGCCACATGTCGTAATCATGACAACCTCGCCCGGAAGGGGGGTTATGTGGATCCAATTTTGTATCTGAAACACAGCATCCTTTTTTCTGTTTGAAAATGTCTGACTTCTTTTGTCTACCCTACTGTTTTTTCCTGCCACCAACACAGACGCAGTGGTGAGAAGTTTACATGGACTCGTTTTTAATTCAAATTGTCTTTATTACGATTATTCGTGGAGCACTGATCTGTTGTTCATTTGCAGTCTTTCGTTCGCCTCACCTAGCAAAGTATGTGATTCCACTGTTAGTAGAATTGTTGCTCTGGCTTGTGAAAGCGCTTATCGCCTTCACACTTGCATTCTCCTCCTTTAGCATAGTGCTGAGTTTTTACGGCAACTTTAACTGGTTTTACTTTTGTGTCAGACAATCATCGCCTTCCCCCACCCCTCTAAAGGACGGTATTTCCTGGGCTAAATGAGTTTATGTCCTTGCGCGGTCAACGGTTACCCGCCAAAATCATCACCAACTTCTTTTTAAATGTTCTCCAGCATTTCACTTGCCCTTATTGCTTTTGAGTTCATTACTCTCTTAACAGCAGTAGACATCATCGACGTGGATAATTCAACACCGCTCCAACTGATTAAACACGACGATGAGAAATGGTAGACGGCATAGGATGGAACGGGGGCAGCGGGGCGGGGGGGGGGGAATTCGTTTACGAGACTGCTGAAACACGCGTAGGAGAGGATAATCCGCCCGCTTTCCCTATCCCCGCCAACCGTCTGCATATAGTTCTTTGTTCTCCCTGGAAGATGAGTCCTAACTTTTGTCGGCTATTTTCTGCTCTCGAAATTCCTCTGTTGAAGGCTAAACCACAGACTACCATTTAATCTCCGCCTCTTTCGCCTTTCTTCCACTGACTAACAGAAAATGTAGATTTAAATTACCTGCCCCGCTTCGAGCATTATTTTATGGTACTGGTTTTTTGGCGTCGTCCTGACTGTGAAGGTATCCCCACCGGTGGAGAAAGAGGAGTGACGAGGATAGGTCGCGGAGGGTAGGCGAGGTTAATAAAATGTGGCAAAAGGTGGATTGCTGACTAAGTCTTGCCGGTGTGGAGAGCGCCACGCTCCTGTGTGACTATTTGACAGTCTTGCCAAATTTAACTTCGACATGTTACAGGCGCAAACATGCCCGTAGTCTGACAGTTTCATCATCGGCGGTGCAGGTGGTTCTCACACACCTTCCGACTGACTACCAGTTAGTCTCTTGTTTCGACGAGTGCATACACCCTACTTGTTTGTATCTCAGACGCAAAATCTGTACAGCCGTTAATTCTACCCCCTTCGTCATCCCTCAAGCCTTTTCTCTTCCAACAGGCTCCTTACAGCCGCCACCATAAATTGCGTTTTGAAACTATCCAATTACTCTGACTCCAAGACGTGTCGAACGTGCGCCCCGTTGGCATAACGACGGTATAAGTCAAGTTTTATGGTCGAGGGTAGCATCGTTTCCTTAGACAAGGTACGAAGCGACGAGAGGGGAGGGCGAAGCACTGACGAAACCCCCTCGCATCGACGACAAAAACCAGTCTGTTTCGGGGTAGGTGAAAGGTTGTGGGCCGAGACGAGAGACGTGGTGACAAATGGTCCTCACTCAAATTTGGCCTGACTTACTCATTATCATACGAGGTGAATGTGCCTTTGCCTCTCGTCCCTCCGCCTCCTTCCACTTTTTGATGACGCAGTCGGTACATCCACAGTTGGGGGTGGAATGCGAGTCATACGCTGTCAGTCATGCTGCGGATTCTCTCTGTATGACAAAGTAACAGCCTAAGCGGTTGGCTTCTCCCCTTGTCGACGAGACCACGTTATTTTGGATCTCCCGATTATCTTGGTGTGATTTTAAACCAACTTTCACTAAGGTTTCATCTAAGTTTCGGCGTTGGACCCCGCTGTCTTGAGTTATGAGAAAAGACCTGGTTAACTTTATTAGTCGTCCCTATCCTCTTAACTCCCAACCAACGGTCTGTAGATGTCCACAACATCCGATGGAAAGGAGTTGTTGTTATTTTAAATGTCTGATTGTTTGGGTTGGTAACTATGAAACGAGTGTTGAATATACCTGGGAAATAAAAAGCGCCATCTTTAACATAATTTATTATAGTCAGTCTAAAGGGTATCCACTGGCATCTGTGACTTTCTGCCGAGGATTGGACAAATCGGGTGTACCGTTTTGAGGAAGAGTCTAGATTATGGAGTCAGTGAACGATGATTGAATGTCTTTTCGTAGTGAAGGCTGGTTAATTTTGTCAGGAGTCCTCGAAGCTTCATGTGGCCGTCGTCCAGCGTTCGTGTCATGCAGCCGCTGGCTTTTCTTCTTCATGCGCTCCGTCCCGTGTACGACACCACCTTCTCTTGGCGCTGTCTCAGTTTCTCCGGGTTGTTTGTAGGAAGGAGGCGGATCGCCCCTTGAGCATTCCATGCATTTTTGTAATGAGATTTCGACTTTTGCCTGTTTCCTGCGGGTGCCTTCCTCTCTATTCACTTGCTCGAACGTCTTCGCTGCTCACACCGCAGCCACTCTGCATCTCGAGTGGCGACGTGGTGAACCAACAACGACGGAGGCGACGAGGACGTCGACTGCCTTCTGAAACAGTAGCTCGATCGTCCGCAGTTGCCTCAGTTCGCACGCCCCGCACAAATGATTTCACTTTTTTAACACTTTCTTTGTACCTGCACGTTTCAACACAGCCGTAGCCGTGTGGCTGGTTACTAATTTGGACTTGAGAGCCCACGAATCCTCCTGTGTGTGTGTGTGTGTGGATGGGATTCCCCAGTCAGCGTCTTCAGTTTAGTTCCTTCGCCTTGTCAGCGTGGGCCGGCGATTCTCCTCCTCCATGCGCGCGCCTTGAGGACACTCCACTTGACAGAGTGAAAGTTTTGCCGCCAACGCCGAGCATTCGCTTCTCCAAATGCCCCGTTGATGTCTACTATTGGAACCTGTTTTGGCCGCTTTGCGATGCAATTTTTAACTCGAACGCATAAGGTCGTCGTGGATCGCGATTTGTTTACATCTGCTTTCGGCGCTAAATAAAACATGAAAGGTGATATAAACACGGAGGAATTTCACCAAATGAGCAAAAAGATGTACTTTCAACATTTATAAATAAAAGTGGCGGGAGCACACGCAAGATCGTCTTGCTCTCAGTGGCAGCGGGAGGCGGATTTGGCAAAAACATCCGTCTCATGGTTTCCATGACAATATGATTCCAAATGCCCTTCACTGTTTTCCGTGAGGCATTCATTCGGCTGAAGGCGCAATCCCTGCACTCGTCGGGCTCTCGAGCGCCCTAAAGAAGCCATCCATGTGGGAGACAGGAGTTTGTTCTTCTCCTCGTCTACGCATGGTAGCAGTTTTCCATAACTGCGCTTCAACCAGAAGCTTCTCTTTCTTAATCCAAGGCAACGTCTGGGTGGAGGACATTTCGGGTCGAGGAATTCTTGAGTTGACATTGACTTGGGACATTTGCCTTTTCCTTGTTCCACCTTTTGATGGGTGTATTTACTTGTCAAGTCGGCAGAGACTGAGGCAATGTCACGCTGAACCATCTCCAGTGTGAGTGACAGGTTGTCAACGTGGGAGGTCGGTACTGAGTAGCAGAGGCTCTCCTTTCCTTTTCGCCTGTGTATTTCGTATCGAACGACAAAACACTTAGCCAAGGGAAGCCCGAGTCTTCATCCCTCCGTCCACATTCGCCCTGACAGGGTACATTTCAACGCCTGCATGAATTTTCGGCATTGTTGTCGTTGTAACTAGCACTTTTTTTACCATAAGATTACACAACCTACCTTGGAGTTGACAATTGGGGAAAAAAACGGACTAATCGTGGTGGCTTCAATCATGAGCCTTTAAACTGACCAAATTAACTTTAGAAGTCTTCCAGACATTTCAGTGCTTTATTAATTAACCACGTCCACTTTTGTGACCTCAGGGCGAAGCGGGTCAATTACAGGGCGGGAGGAAAGTGGCAACGGGGCACATCCCCTCGCGGCCTGCTCGCTTGCCCTCCGCCCTAGCCATGGGGCGGGAGTATATGGAACGGAGATTTTCCAGACTAGTATACCTTACAGTTTGCGATCCTGGTTGTCCGATCAAAACGCTTTTGGCGCAACAAACTGAATCTCTCTGATGATTCGTATTTTTGAGCCCCTTCGAGTCCTTGGCGCTCTCTCATTTGCCACTCCTCTCTCGTCCAAACAAGCCGCCGCAGTCGCTGTGTCTCAGCTCATCCCACGTTTAATGGTCGTCCGTGCGATGTGCATTGATTAAACTCGCCATCCCACCCAGCTGACGGGCAGGGGAGAAGGCATCCACGCCGGTTGCTTGTTGGACCATTTGCCTCTCCTCTGAATTACTGCTGAGTGACGTGGTGCGTAGGAAAAACACATGCACATGCGTACACACTCACACACACTCCGATATGTACATATGCGAAAGTTGATAAAAAGACGGGCGGAAGCCTTTGTCGTCCTTCCTCCCTCTCTCAGTGTGTGTGGGATGATGGTGCATGCGCACGTCGTTCGCTCTCTGCTATCGCGCCATCGTGATAATTACGCATTCTGCCTAGCTGTTGCCATCGCTAGTTGATTAGCTGGTGGTCCGAATGGAGGAGTGACGCAACCGCTAGATTAGCCAATTTTTGTGGGATGTGTTCATGTGGTTCCTTTGTTTGGCGCCTTGCTATTGGCTGGTGGCCATTCGATAGACCTGCGTCTTCATTGGTTGATGGCTCAGGAATTGCCTCATTCTGATTGGTCGCAAAGCCACAAAAAAAATGGGGAATATGGTAATGTAGATATAATGATGTTTAGTCAAAGATGTACTTTTACCACGATTCTGGGGGTGACTCACCAAATTTCAGCTTACATTTGGGCTTACATCCCCTTCCACTTAACTTAAAATCGGAATGTGGAAAGAAAAACGCCCGAATATAAAACTCGAGCGTCTGCTACCATCCCCTTATTTTTGCAACCCACTTTTTGAAGGTGTGGTTTTCCTTTTTTTTTCAATGTTATCTCGTTTCGTATGTTGGTGATTAATTTTAGGACTGTCAAGCACATTTCTCCGCTGTAACTATAGTTAGCTGAATGATTATGCTCGACAAATTTTCCGTACTTTTATTGGATGGCGGCGCCTACTTGATTAATTCTACACTCTGACGGAAATTTAACTACTATTCACGCACCCTCTTAGGACCTGGTTCCAGTTAACCCTCCGCCGAATAAATCGTTGAGTCAGTCATTCGAAAAGTGATTTGTTATAGAGGGAACACCAAACTTATGCCCTGTCGCCTAAGATGACGAATAGTCCCTGTTCTAACTTCTTGACTAAATAGTGGTTCTTATTCCTCCGTCATCTCTCGATTATTCATCTAACTCATTGAGTGACGCAATCGCCACCATGTGTCTCGTCCTGCCTATCTCCAATTGGCTGCCTTGCGCCTCTTTGGCTAGTGGCTCGCCCTTTTGGTACCTGGTTGGATGATGTGTCTGTATTGTGATTGGCTGCCGCCGTTCTGTTTTGCCATGTTAATGAGCAGGTAAAAATGCGACTCCCCTGGATTTCGTCCTTTTCTTTTGCACATTTGATGATAGAATTTTCGACATAATTGCCTTATTGCGGCTTTTTTTATATAATAATCTCACAAAGAACTGTTATAATATTGACTTGGCCATTGCTATCTAATCTACTTTACTCTTGTTACTCCGCCTTTGAAATATGTTAATGGTTCTACCAACTTAGTTTGCACATTGTTGCTTAGCTAACAGGTTTATAACTATCTTAAACACTGGCTGACGCCGCCGTAAGATCGTATATGCATTGATTCTCACTGTAATGATGACATCCTTTCAATTGGTAGGCTTGACTGCTTATCGCATGAAAAAGGTAGTAGCGATTCAAGGCGTTTATGAGTTCACTTGATTCTGTAGCTCTGATTTCAGATCTGTCTACTCCGTGCGGTTAAGTTACTCTCCCATTAGCCTGTTTTTCCATGCAAATCTGTTTACTTGGCTAAAATTGTGCCAAATGTGTCTGACAGTTGGACCCGTCAACTAGATTTTGAATTGCTAGCCCGAGGACTTGTTAAAAGACCTGTTCCATTCAGTCATGTTTACTGGAGAATGCATGATCCCGACAGTTCATGCACTCTGCTTATTTGTTGGCATTTGCCTTGCCGGTGCACCAGTCGATTATTATGTCTAGCCTTAGGGATCCATTGGCGACATTTCATTCAGCATATAACATTTAAATGTCCCTTTCTGTGCAACACCACGTCAAGTGCATTGCACATGAAGGCAAAGCATCATTTCTCGGTTATGTGCGTGTCTCTCGTGTGACGGTTCTCCGCTGCTTGCTGTCCTTCCACTGTGTGAATTTCGACTCGTCAATTTTGCGCAGATTTGGCTGCGTTTTTGATCATTTGTCTTGCTTTTTTTAAGTGTTGTTTCGTGCGTGGACTTAATCCCATTTGTTACAGATTTTATCCTTTGCCGTCGTAACGATTACGAATATTGGGACAACTTAACAACGAAATTGTTCGTTTGGTCCGTAGGAGTGCTAATAAAAATTATTTGTCAGCTCAAGTATTTAGGAGCTGTTACTACTGTTTTACTGCCTATGTTATGTTATAACCCTTGTCCTTGATAATAGGCAGGTTTGGAATGTTGGTTGCCTTTGCGTTTAACCGGATCTTACCGCTCGTGTCACCGAATTCTTTTAATCCATTCTCGTAAAAGTCCCGTCACTCGTTTCGCCTGTGCTGGTATTTGGAGGCTAACTCAAAGCAGCTCCTCCTTTTTGTCGGGCCGCCCTGTGTTAACTTTACCTAACATAATCGCATCAGTCACGCGATGAAGTGGATGAGGTTTCCCTGGGTTGTTTGGTAACCATTTTCAACGCTCTGACCTCTCAACACCCTGAAATATAGCATTTGACCTGACAGATTCTAATCTATTGTTTTCCATTTGTTAAGGGGTTGTTGAAACTGAGTCGCCCTTGTTTAATTTGTACTTTAAGCGCTATTATTACTTTTTTGAATCGCCGCATCTCATCGTTACATTAGTAAAATGTATCCGCGATAAAAAGACTTCAAATTCGAGGAGGCGCAATGGTCGGTTTTTGCCTCACTTCCTTCAATTCCACCTCTTTTAGTCGGCTTTCCCACAGTATACTACTTCGGTCCGGTGGGGCGACACAATGCCTTGGTGATGGAGCTACTCGGTCCCTCATTGGAAGATCTCTTCGAGATTTGTAGTCGACAATTCTCCCTCAAAACTGTCATTATGATCGCCCTCCAATTGGTGAGTTGTAATTTTTTCTTGGGCGGAGTTAAAAGAAGTGGTTTGTGGATTTGTCTTTTGTTTAACAATCTTCTCACTCTCCCACCGGCCGTAATGAGGCGGTCGTGATAATTAAGTAGTATTTACCTCTCTCTGCTATTCACCACAATCCTGGTTACACGACTTTAAGCTGCATTCGGGACGCGATGGAGAAAAACATTCGGTCATCTCCCGAATTCTCAGTCTACCTTCCAGTGAAATTCATCTGTTATGTCGCTTGTTGGCAAACTGGAAAACATAAGCCTCTTTTGCTCCTTTTTTTCTTTCCAAAATTGCACTTTCCCGTGTTCCGTTTTTTTCGCAAACTGGACACTTTCGTGATTAAGCCATGTATTTAAATACTGCGGCTTTCTTCCACTTCCACCTGCGCTTTTGCTCCTCCCCAATGGCCTTCACCTGTCCGCATTGCTTTCGACATTGCCTTCTCACCAATCTTCATCGGTTAATTTAAGGAGCTGTCAATGTGGAGATGACAAATGTTGGATACTTTGTTTTAAACCTTGTTTACCATCCGAGCTACGATCTCTCTCTGCTCCCGTCATTCGTCTTTTTTTGTCAAATTGCACAACAACTTGCAATGCTTTGGTCTGCCATATATGGAGTTGGATTAAAAGTTTTGGTGGTATCCACGTGTTTGGTGTTGTGGCGTGGAAGACGAGGTGAGTAGAAACCCACCTCCCACAAACCACCATCATTCTCGAAAGTTCCGGATATTTTGGTGCAGGATGGAGGGTTGTATAACTTGCATCTCGCTGAATTTTCTCGTGGCAGAGTTTGCTGTCCGCTATAGCCAACTCCTTCCGGCTGATGTCTGTCTTATGAGCCCCGTCGTTATCTCCTCCGAGAAGACCTTACGTCGTTATCTCCTCCGAGAAGACCTTACGCCACCGTTTTTCGTTCTCACACCTCCTTTCGTCTATTTTAAACGCCTGACTTTAACCTCCCACCCGATTAACTCGCATTACTCTTACGGCGAATTCTCGAGAACATAGTTTATTTGTTCAATCCTCAAGTTTTCCTTATTCCTTCGGCATTCTACTGCGATATATAGTGCCGCCTTCGAAGAATCAGCGGATACCTCCGTGTTTTTTGTCATCCCGAACGAAGGTGAATATTTGAAGTCGCTTTCGGTGACCAAATGGAACTCTTTAATCCTTAAACAACCCTATTTTAAGCCATTAAAACATTGGATGTGCAGACCTCCTCTCCTTAAACGCTAGTGCAATTTGCTCTTTTCACACTCTGACGTGGTTTCGGTATAGCGAAAGAACGTTTTATGGGCGCCAAACAGTACACATCCATTAGGACATACTACCGGACGCGAGGTTGAGAACTCGTCCAAACTTCAGAAATTGTGTCATCTTTTGACCGACGAGTCCTCTGCGTTGGCGGAACCGTGTAGGCCTGATGAAGGCCTCTCCCTCCTCTAATTGTTACTTGAAGTTTTGCTCGCTGTCGGTGAGGTATAACGTGGGGGTTGTAGTTGGCCTCTCTTCCACAAAGCCTCCTTATCTTTATCTTTTTTTTCTATTCTCGTTCCCATTCAGCTTCAGAGAATCGAGTATGTGCACTCGCACCACCTGATCTACCGAGATGTGAAACCGGAGAACTTTCTAATCGGTCGCCAATCCTACGACCGTCATCGCATCATCTACATGATCGACTTCGGTCTGGCCAAGGAGTACATCGACCAGGACACGGGCAAACACATCCCCTTCAAGGATCACAAAAGTCTTACCGGGACGGCGCGCTACATGAGCATTAACACACACCTCGGCAAAGGTTCGTTCCACTGTCTTTCATCGTCAATTTTGACAGTGCAAAGCTGTCTGATTTACTCAAGAAGATACTCGTCTAATTTGACCGGTTTCATTGCATTTAATTTCCTTTCAGACATCCCATCGAGTCTCTGTACTCGTGCCTGTGCTCAGTTTCATGTCAATGGTGAAAATTTTTTTTTGTTACACGTGTACCTCGGTTGTCTTTTTTCTTTTAATACAGGTGATTTTTGTTTATTCCACTGTCTTGTTCAATTTCCACAGTCGAGAGGTCATACAACGCGTGTACACTTTAGTGTCGGACTCCCCTCGTTGTTGTGGTTGTACCCGATTTACAGAATGGTTTGCTACGACGGTGGGTTTAAAGTCCTCCGCACCGACCGGACTTTCCGCCAAACCCTCGTGTCTGGCTATAAACACACCTCTGCGATTGCTTCTACTCCCATCGCTAGTGTTCATTTTGAACGGCTTCTGTTTCAATTAAGCAACAATGATTGCTTTTTTGTTTATATCGGCCTCGGGAAAGAAAGCTGTTGCTCCTCGAATACTTCCAGCATCCACTTTTCCCTAAAGGCCTCCCATTCCCGCCTCTTCCTCCACGGTCCCAGTGATCAGCGTTGTGCTTTCAAGAAAGCAGCGAATATATAGTCAGGAAGGTGGCAAGCTCCCCCTCCCCTACCCCTCCCCCCCCCCCCACCTGGGCCCTCTTTGCCCCTGCCTCGCCACAAATCCTCGCCGATTTTTCGGTGGGGCGAGAATTTGGTCAACCGAGGTGGTCCCTTGGACAGACGGTGTCTATCGTCCGTGCCTCGCAGTGAGAGAACTTTGAATTTATCCGGTCTCTACGCGGTGGGCGAGGCAGCTGTCGAGGCATTCCAAGAATCTGTCAACTTTTAGGGGTCACAAAGTCCTCTTTCTCGTCTGAAGTAACCTTCTCACCTTCCGGTAAATCCCTCCTTCCACAAATGGTATGAGGCGCCTTCACACCTAGTTGAGTGTCCTCGGTCCCCCCGACGTCAGCATTTTCACGGTGTCCATCCTCCCACTCCGCGGCAACGCCTCTTCGCTGTGTCAGAGGCGCTTTTGTCCTCGTGTTGGATTGGCGTGGCTGGAAGGTGGTGCGTTTAGTGCTGCTGTGTGCATCTATTGAGGCTTCAGTGGACTCGACGTTGTGATGGACGGCAGGGGGAGGGAGAGGCGGAGGGGGTGGCCTAATTGCGAGGTGGCACGTGTCGACTCATGATTGAACGCGTAAGTCTGCCTCGCGGCTTCGAAGTTAGACTAGATCATACGCACGTAGACGTGCTGGACGATTTCTTGTCCACTAACTGCGTGTATTCGAGATCAGCGCGTGTGTCCGTGAGGAAGGAAATGAACTCCACTTCCCTCCGACCGCAATGATGGGCAGACTTCGCTCCCCGCCCCTCTCCTCCAAATGGCTGCCATCATAAATTCATCGTGGCACCCGCTTTTTATCTGTCTTGGCAGAGCAATCGCGTCGCGATGATCTGGAGGCTTTGGGCCACATGCTCCTCTACTTCCTCCGCGGATGCCTGCCTTGGCAGGGCCTCAAGGCGGACAATCTGCGCGAGCGGTACCAGAAGATCGGCGACACGAAGTGCGCCACCCCCATTGAGGTCCTCTGTCAGGGCTATCCAGGTTCGTTCTTCACCCTCACTCCTCTGGGGGCTTCGACAAGTCGCCCCTTCTTTTTTTTCTGTCGATTACCTTGGGCGTCCTAACACTTTTTGCCCTGATATCACCCCCTTCAAACGTAAACATACCTCGTTTTTGTGCTTATCCCCTCCAACTACACTTCCCATTTGTGACTGTCAATTGTGCGCTTATTTGACAGGCACTGCGCTGACATTTTTGACGAATGTAAGGATTCTCTTTTCAGACTGTTGGTAGATTATTTCTCGCTTGCCTTTGAGGCGTTTCCATCTAAACTGAAACTGAAACCACTAATTTACGCAATTGTGAATCGCATTAACTGATGGAAAGTTGTGCGATTTGCCCCATGTGGCCTCATCGGCCCTTCCCTTGACAGCACCGAATGGTTCATTCGTTGCAGGGCGAGGATATTCCTCCTCCTCCTCCTCCTCCTCCTCCTCCTCCTCCTCCTCCTCCTTCCTCCTCCTCCTCCTCCTCCTCCTCCTCCCTCGAGTTGCCGAGGCACTTTTTTTCCTTTCCCCGAGGACACCTCTTTAGCCATCCGCCTAGTTGATCCACACTCGCCTCCCCGGCCGACTTCTTGTCCCGTTGTGGCGGTCATTTTGAACTCGAATTGAATCTTTAACTGTTTCCGACAGATTTTCCTCTCCCTCTCCTCTCTCTCGACGAGTTTTAAGCGTTTTCGAGTTACTTTTACTCTACCCGCCTCCGTGAATACTATGGCTGCATCCTAATTTGGGGCGAGGGGGGGGGGGTGGAGTCAGTCAGAACAATTTTTTTAACCCCTTCTGAGTTGTCTCGCTCCTCAGCGCCAACTACTCGATCCTCTTTGAAGATTTTCCCTTGGGTGCAATCATTCCCCCTCTGTGTCGAGTAGACTTCTGCCTCGGTCAGCCCCTCAACTCGCCTAGACGCCTGACACTCTCCGGCGAGCGTTTTCCGCCTTCTCGCCTGTCGCGCCTCCTCTCCCTCTCCGTTCGAGACCTCGGCAAGGGGGGCAGGCAAGTGAAGCAGTGGCCTGGAGGCGGGCTGACGCGAGTAGATCGTTTGAGCCAACTGTTTAACGTCTTTCTTTGACACTCTAACCTGCCATCTCATCGCCTTGACTTGCATCCGCCCTCTGTCCCGAGGAGATACGACTCTGTGGACTCGCAACGAGCCCAACTCTCCGCCGAAAAATGGGAGAAATGTTTTTATATACTTGTTTTGACTCAGACTTGTGGATTCCACATCCCACCACCTCCCATCGGCGCCTCCGAAGTGACCTTGATTTCCTCGTGAATTTGACTACACACACACACACACAGAGAGAGAGAGAGAGAGAGAGACAGGCAGCATCCGCTGGTGGGGAGGCCGGAGATGCGCTTTTCATGCGCCTCCACTCTGTCACAGAACGCCACCCCCGCACGCTTTGTGACTCAGACAATTTTAATTAGTGCCTTAACAAAGCTGAAATTTGTGTGTTCTGCTTGTGGTTGGTGTGGTCCTCGACGTCAAAGCTCCCCGCTCCATCGTCGCCTCGCTCTCTCCCCGCCCTTTCACATGACGTCCATGCGTCGGGCAAAATTGGCTGGAGGCGCCGCACTCTCAGCCTCCCTGCTCGAACCACTCCTCGTTTGTCACGGATGCTTTGGAGCCTTTTCCAGGCGCCTCTTTTTATTCTTTTGTACCTCATCCTGTTAGTCATTCAAAGCGATTCCCTCTGCAGTGTGTGTGTGTGTGTATATATATAGTTGAATCCCCCCCCCCCCACTGCCAAATACCGCCCTTTTGCCCACTCCCCTCCAAAAGAAATGGTGCTAAAGACTCCTCGGAAGGTGCATCCGACCCCAAACCGCGGAGTCGAAAGGCACGAGTGTGGTTAGGCGTTTCAAAACTCAAGGTCGTGTCTCCATTCACGCGTTCGATGTGACGGGATTGCCATGGCGCACCAAGTACATCACGTTTTGCCACCGTGGAGTGTCACACTCCCCTCAGGGGCGGTGCCTTTTACCACTCTTCAAATGCCCTCTTCTCCCAGGTGCCACGTGTTCTGCGTCACCCTTTGTCCATCCAGACGCCGCCCTCCCCCCTTCCCCCCCTCATCCTCCTCCTCCTCCTCCTCCACGAGCCTATCATTTGAAGTACACTTTGTGAGAATGCAACTCTCCCTCCCCACTTAGTTGGTGGGGATTGTAGCGAGGTCCCCGTCAACTCTCCCACCAATGCTTGGCAGGGCGTAAATTTTTAACCGGTAGGAAGACAGTGAATGAAAACAGACTTCAGTAACACCGATTAATGGATCCATTGTTAGAATGAATAACTGAGCATTCCCCTGTGTGGAAGATTTTCCACGAACCGCTCTGAGTTGGGCCTGTCTAACAGCCGCAGCCTTTTCTCGTTGTTTTACCGTTGTGCTTCGGTGTGGTCATTGGCGTAACTCCTCTTTGGTCAGGCCTCTATCCTCATCAGACTGTCGCACTCCCTTGATGTCGAGACGTTGCGATTTTCGTCGGTGTGGACAGCTTGGCATCCATCCTCCCCCCGAGTTGAGGGCACGAATCACTCGGACCATTCGCCTTCGACTTAGTTATCCGCAAACTATCTCTCCGCGCAGCCCACGAACCCTCCATCCTTCCTCCCTCCCTCCCTCCGCACTCCTGTCTTCCCTCCTTTCGCCGCCTGTTCCACCTGGGGGGATTTCGGCCACCCCAGGGGCCATTCGAGCCCACTTTTAGGCCAGTGCTTCATCCAACAGGCCGTGATTTTACAGTCGAGGCCCGTCAAAGAAAAAAAAAGTGCCCTCCTTTGTTGATGCTTGAGATTGAAAAACGTCTCGTTTGTAGCCCAGTTTTTTTTCCTTCTACTTCGTCCAAAAAAGTTGATTTGAATGATTTGGGCAAAATACACTCTTCGTCACACTTGTGGCCAATTTTAATTCCTCTCTCGTGAGGTTTGCCTTTCCAGACAGTTATTCAGCGGAGTTTCTTCTCTCGCCTTGACAGAAATGGCCACGTACTTGCGTTATGTACGCAGTTTGGACTTCTTCGAGGTGCCCAACTACGAATACCTGCGGTGGATTTTCACCGACCTCATGAAACGCCAGCGATGGGAGTGCGATTGGGAGTTTGATTGGTGCTACCGGCCCCTCCCCGGCGCCCCCAGAGTGAGTCTCGTCCACTCCCTGCAGGGCCTTTCGCCGTCCACGTGATGAGCAGACAGTCCACCTCTTAAATTATTGCTTAGGTAGAAGTTTAAAAACTAATTCCCCTTGTAGGGTAGTTCGTCGGCGCATGCGAATAACCTGGTCGCCGGGGCCAACCCTCCACCACCGCCAACACCCGCAGCAGTAGATCCCATCAGCGCAAACGCGGCCAACGCGGGTCATTCCAGTCACCCTGGTCCACACCCCCCGCCCCCTCCCAACTCCTCCGCCTTCTGGTCTCCGGCCACGGCGCCGGCGACGGGGGGCGACGCAGTGCTCACTGCTCATCGGTCCGGTGAGCAACGAAAGCTCCATACTAATGGCGATGATCAGGTGAATTGACCCACGGGTACCCCTTCCCTCCTCCCGGCACCCTCCAGTCCGGACTGGGTGGAGCAACACACCCCCCCCCTGAGCTCTGTCATGCGATGATTCGGTGTCCCACTCGAAACAGAATCTCTAAATTTGTGAAGGGCGGTGGAATTTGCTCCTTCCTGTCGATCTCGGTTGAGTGCGCGACTTGTCCCCGTGTCTGGACTAAGTGGAGTCTGGTCTGGCCAAGATCCTTAGTGTCTCTGCATTCGTCTAGTTTGTGTTTGCTTTCTCCATCGACAACGAATGGTAGTTTCATGCAGAATTTTAAGACGCGCCGCCAGGTCGTCGCGATTATGCATGCAGACTTTCCACTCGATGCTCGAATGACTGCTTAAATGTGCGTCATTGCCATAAACGCGGGCGTCGAATTGATTCACTTTGACTACGCAACCGCCGCCCCTCGTTCCCCGGAGTTCTCGGTGTCCTCGGTGCTCCCCCCCGAGTGACCACAGTCCTGGGGCCGAGAGACGTGTGTTGTCATTCCCAGCACCCAGTTACGGAGACCCAGTGGTTGTGACGCGTCAGCTCACTTGAGTATTGAGATTGTCGCCCACTGTGGTGATTGTTGATCACTTCCCATGGAATGGCTACTCACAGGGCCGTCCGTAAATTCCGCGACAGACTTTCACGCCGTTGTCGCGCTTGCCCGAGGCACCGTTGTACCAAATTACATTGGCGCTAAAAATACTACTCAGGGCGGAATTAGTAGTAATTGTTGTGTTGCCAATTCTTTGCGGTTGTAGCAGCTGTTGGGGGGTGAAACAATCCTTCCCAGCGACATGCCGCTGTCTGCAGTACCACATGGCCAATTGCCTACCTCATCCGCCCCTCCCCTTGCCGCCACCAACTACCCCCATCCTTCCGCCGTTGCTGGTGGCAACGCACAATCCACTCCAATGAACCTCGCCACCGTGGCCAACAAGTCAGCCGGCCCGCAAGCTGCGGCCGAAACCTCCTCCGAATCGCAGGCCTGTGGGTAAGTCTGTCTTAACTTGGTTTCAGCGAAAAGAGAGCTCCCAGTTGATGACACTCCTACTGTACACTGAGACTAAGCTGTTGCTTTCTGCCCCTCGACCAAAATCTTGTTTCATTCGATTGTATCGCTCAATCCATCTCTGTTGCTTGCCAGCTGCTGCTCCTGTCTGGGCCGTTCTCGAAACCGGCGCCAACGGTCGCGATTTAAATAACCCCCGTGCCTGCGGAGACGCCCCAATAGTCACATCCGCCCCCCACTCTACTATTCGTCCCCCACTCTACTATTCGTCCCCCGTCCGCCTACCCGATCTGTGTCCGCTTGTCTGTCTGCTTGTACGTGCGCGTCGACAATTTGGCGGTTGTCTTGTCTCCCCCGAGGTGTTTAGCCACTTTTCCGCCAGTCCACACAAGACCCGTGTGTTTTCTTGCACATCTTTCTATCCCCACCCCACTCCACTCCTTGCCCTGCAGTCCCTCTCTCCTGCCGACTCCGAATGCATCTAACTCGAGGGGATGAATAGACAAAAACTTGTGGCGACTATCAAGATGCGCAGAATAGACGCACTGATGATACGTGTGTATCGGTTTATCACTACGCGTTGGGTGATAATGGACGGCTTCGGGGGCTGACCGCTCTTAAATGAGGCTACTGACTCCCTCTCCGTATTTGTTTGACGGACGGGAGAACTAGTGCACCGATTAAATAACAATCTCTTGGTCGTATAACGCGGGAGTGGCCTCCTGTTTCGTCTAGCCTCCCGGCGTTCGTTGAGTTCTTTGTCGGCCCCTTTACCCATGGACGAATAACGCTTCCACATCCGAGTTGTCGCCTGCTTAACATACTCTGAACAAAAAACAACCCAATTAGTGACGACTGTCTACCCTTCCCCAGAATGAGGAAAGGCGGCCGGAGAGGTTACTCCCAGATTTTCTACAAAAGCCTAGATGTGGATCAGAGACCGAGAGATTAGTAGTACGTGAGGAAGTACGTGGGCCAATCTTTGCGGAAGTTCCGTTTTTGCAGCCAAGGATCAAAGAGGATTCGCGGCAAGCTGTCCTTGGAGGGGTCGTAGCCCGGTGCGTACTTCAGTCTGGGATCCTACAAGACAGCAGGGGAGGTAAGGACGCTAAAAGTGGGCTCCTCAACGGCAAGCTGCTCGAAGAAAAAGGGAATAGCAGATGTGGTTTCACCGCATTCTCTCGACCGATAAGAAACACCCGAATGAAACGGATGCTCAGAGGATCGCGAGTGGCCAGGAGTAGACCAACTACGATGGAGTCGTTCACGTCTCTCCGAGACCGGACACGGTACTCGGCACTGGCGGTTCGGACTCGTGCGTGTTTCGTGGTACTAAATGATGGAGGGGGGGGGGGGCAGAGAGTCGACCAAATCGTAGAGATGAGGAGTAAAACGAATGCATACCGCGTTACGGGCAGCAAGAGGGTAGGGAAGACTAAGACGACCGAACAAAAACAACCCAGTAGTATTTTAAGAAATGGCGCTCAGCAGAAAAAAATAAAACCGGTGAGAATTGCGCACGCCGTAAGTTCCATCCGTGGCTCTGCACTTAATATTTACACGTAGTGAAGAAGTAAGACGATGATAATGAAACAGTCTGGAGTGTTCGTTTACCCCGACGGAGAGGCAACTGGCGGAATACGTTTTGCGGTGACCCATTTGAGCCTACCATAATCAAGACTCACAGTTGCCAATTTGACCTGACACGGAGCAAAACGGTAACTTTAACGGTCGTCACGGCTCGAGTGACCGTGAATACCGACTATGAAAGGAAACAAAGAGGAAAGTGGAGCTGAGCAAAACAGCTGATCCAGGGAATGGGAACCGCAGTGATGAGATCATGGACTGAAAGAGAGGTTTCATAACAGGTATTTGGGAAACCTCAAGCCAAAGTACATCGAGTTTACGGGGTAAAAAAACTGCGCTGCTAGGAGCAATAGGAGTTGGGTTAAAAAAGAATAGAATAAGAGAATAGTTGTGACACCAGTTGACCCTCCCACTGTAAAAGAGCCGCAGTAAAATTTTACATGATAACGCAGGAGCATGAAAAGGATCATTAAGGCAGGAAGTGAAGTGACACTTACCCTTTTGTAAATGGCGAACTGCAGTTCTTTGGCGTCGAAGCTGTATATCCCCTCCTTTAAGTCCAGTGGGACCGGAAATTTCTTAAATGGTACAGAAAATTTCATTAGCGCCGAGGAAAACCTGCAAAGCGGAGGAGGGAAATTGACGGAGGTCGGGGTAGAACAAAAGGAAAAAACGCAAGTCCCCACCTTTGCCGATTAAAGGAAGCAGATCGTTCGTTTAACAGACCATCACGCCATTCAAGAAACTTGTAGTCGTCCCGCATCAAGTGCGCACCTTCATAGTCTAAACAAGTTAGTTTCTCCATAATCTAAATTAGGCATAAAAGGCGACTAAAAGTTGTGGAATGACAGTTGAGAGGAAAAAGGTTGACTTAAAGCAACTCACAATACGGAGATCATTCTCATTATATATGTCCGTGATTGTACGATCGATGACAAAAATCTCGGAATAACGGGACATTTTCTCCAAATACGTCTCAAGAGCTTTCTTGTACTCATAGAAGAAGTCATCATTCAAATTTTTCGCATTGATTTCCCACTCCTAAAAAGATGGGTAGATGTAATTACGATAACTTACGATCCCTCTCTCCTTTATGGCTTTCCGAATTTGATCAGTTGTGGATTTGATATAAACAATGAGATGGGGTTTCCATAAATTTATCGCTGTGTTGGCGTGAAGATAACCGAACCAGTCATGGGCTAGTCATGCATAACGGATAAATAAAAAAAAAATTACCATATTCCGATATGTATCCACAGTTAAAAAGAGCCTCAACAAATGGTGCATCGGAAAAGTGACTGCGATCAGTAACGACCCCCTTTCCGGTATTCAATAAGGTGCAAAGGCCCTTCAGATAATTCCAATAACGATTCAGATAATATTGATACTGCAAGTACAACGGTTTACCGTTCGCCTGCAAATTTTCTTCCGTCCAAAACATCTCCGTAGTGTAGTACTGAGCTTCTTTGGGTAGCATAGTATTATGCATTCGTATATCAATGGGTGGGTTGTAATTTTTCAGTGTATAAATGTCATCATCGGTTGGATCGCGGCAATAATTCATCCCAAAGTAGTCGGCTATCTTCTTCGCTAAGTGGGCCTTTCCGCAAGCAATATTTCCCTCAACGCAAAAAAGTTTGGTGTTTTCTGTGAAGCGATGTTTAGTGGAGTCAAACGTAAGCCATGGCGGATAACCGGTGGTGAGAAAGTCAAAGATGGGTGGTTTCTTGGCCTCAAAGTCGGCATTTGAAGCCAACTGCAAGCTACGAGAAGAAAGTTTCGAAGGGATTCGAGTCAGCAGAAGAGCTCTTATATGGGAGACACAAGACAACGCCATCAATTGGGAATGCATGTGCACTTCATCGGCGGGTGGACACCGCAGTGCAACCAATCGTACAACAGCAAAAAATTTATAAACATAGGAGTAAATTCCTTAACAAGTGATGAATTGTGCATTATCACAAAAAACCCAAAGAATAGAAAACAGTTTTCCTACGCTTATGTTGCAGTTTCTTAGGTGACTTGAATTTATTTTACGATGCGATGAGACATAAAATATAAAAATCACACTTTCTAAGTGTATCGGATGAAGTATTCCAAAGTCGGTAAAAGGAATATTTTGACGCATATCTGGCACAGGTTGGTTGAAACAAGTCCGCACCCCTAAACAGGGAAACTTATATGACTGATATCTATCGCCAAAAGGAAACCAGTCCACCTTTTTTTAACACATTCCTTCTATGGGAGGAGTCGAAATACTCACTCGGATGTGAAAAAGGGACTATATGGCTCACAGAATTTTTTCACACATCACAAGATCTTTATAATTTTCATTAAGGTCGGTTTAAATTTTTGCCGGTTACATATAAATGCAGTTGAAGAAATCTCCAAAGGCTTCAGGGATTCAAGGCGAACCCTGCACCCATATATCACACAAGTCCGCCTCCAGAGTTATGCGCTTTACCATTACGGATGGAAAAATGGCGACCGTTGGGCCACGGGCCCTTGCGGGTTTGAGTCTCATTAATAAATTAAGTTTCATAAACCCACTTGTGCGCGTTGAGGGCCAGTTCGTCGTCAATTTTTGGTATGGCCAATAATGATAATTTTGATGAAACTCAGTGTTTTACCTTCAGTTGGTCTATTGTTGAATTAGACGAGTACTACCTTAAGGCGTCTAAGATTGAAGCGCTACTGAAATATTAAAATATTTGTGCTTTCTTGGTCAGATTACCATCCACAATGTTCATACAATTTGTACTGAAATGTGTTGCCCCTGCTATGGGTGAAAGTACATATAATGGCTCTAAATAATAATGATTTTCCTGATATATTTTGTGATATGTCTGCAGTACTTACGCTGCGGTTTCACATTTTACAACTGTCAATTAAATATTCTATTGTAAGTCATTGCTTAATGGGATCTTCATTGCACCGAATGTACAACGAGGCGTTTAGTAATTTCACGTTTTATTTATGGAGGCGGTACTGATTCCAGCGTCAGTTTGTGCACTTATACCAATTAATATAAATAGTTCAGAAAATTTTAAATCTATCCTTTTCATGCATTTGCCCTCTATAACTTGCTTCGACCTTTTCATTTGCTAAACCGGCACGACTGTACCTCTACCCGCTTGGCGCACTCTTGAAGCGCTGCTTCGTTTGTTTCGTCTGACGGCTTGCCTTCTGCCGCTATCTCGTGGAATACGCGT
Organism: Dipylidium caninum; assembly: GCA_017562135.1. Lineage (NCBI taxonomy): Eukaryota > Metazoa > Platyhelminthes > Cestoda > Cyclophyllidea > Dipylidiidae > Dipylidium > Dipylidium caninum. Next base: position 400,837 of record QEYB01000526.1, read on the forward strand.
TTAATTTGACTGACCGTGTCTCTATATCCAAATACTGCAGTGGGGACAATGCTTAGATAGAACTTTCACGGTTTTCAAAACCTTATAAGCCATCGAGGCATATCATACCCTTTGGTTGCATTTTTCCATTTACCGCAGTTATGACGTCAAGTCATTTTTCCTAAAAGTGGTTGTTATTCAGATCTTTTAAGCTTTGCTTATCTGCATTGTACACCTTCGTGTATATTTTCATGCAGGCACTACCTTTTTACAAAACAATGCCTTATCATGTTCTGGCTAACTTTTAGGTCCAATATTCTTTTCTCAACAATCATACGCCTTGTTGCCCAAGGGTTTTCATCCTTTTTATTAGAAATTAACACATGAATATGCCGCTTGTAACTGAATTAGATTCTATAGAGTAAGTGTCTGAGGGACATTTGTCATCTCTTCACTGCCTCTTGAAAATTTTATCGCAACTGCGATCCTCTAGGATACTTTTCTAGCTGGCTTTCTTATGAATTTTTTACCAAATATTCCATATTTATATGCATATACATATATTGCTCCTCTGTATTCTTTATAGAATAAACTCACAATATTTTAATCTTTTGCTCATATACATTGCACGTTGGTTTTTGCGTACTTAGTCAGCCTCACGACTGCGAACTTATTTTTTCAAAACTATTTTTCTTTTCCTTACTTCTATTTATGGTGTCTTTGCCCTCTTTTATCCGCATTTCTTTACCTTTATATCGCATGGCCTTAATCACACCTCTCATTTCTTTTTGATTCAGTTTCCTTCATTTCATGTGTGTATACATTTATTTAAACTTTCGACTCGTCATCACTCAACCTTTGTTTACATATACATATACGCATCGTATTTTATTTGGCATTGATTTTGTCCTGGACTTCGTTATTGTTTGTCTTCAACTTGTGATCACTTGTGAGTCCTTCACTTTTCTTGCGTCTAATTTAATCCCCTTTTCTCTTGGAAAAGTGTGGTTGTGTTCACATACTTTTCCGCGTTCTCATAACTGCACCTCGAAAAAAGTGAACCTTAAATTATTTTCTTCGGGAAAAACTGTAAATTCTTGTATGTAGTTTTCCTGCCCTCGTATCGTGTGTGAATTGTTTTTCAAAAGTTACATTCTACCAAATGCGCATAAACACTCAATCTCTTTTTGGTAGAATGAATTCGCCCGAGTGGAGTGGTCGTCCCCCCTCTGGACGTCGTGGTAGCGCTAAAGGCGGAACCAATTCGGCCTCCAACGCTAGTCTTATTGACTGGGATAAGAATGTTCTCAACTACGTCTACGCCTGCATGTATCCAGAACCCGCTCCTCCCCGTTCCATCTCGAATCACTATCATCATCATCATCCCTCCAATGCTGGTGCTTCTTTTCGCAAAGCCCATCGACGTATTGTGTCGGCCACCACTTCCCATACCTTCCAGGCCAAGCCTTCACGTCTCGTCTTGTCTCGTGTAAGGGGACACTGTCGAAATGCATCGGACCCGGGAATGCACATATACTTCCCTCCCCCTCCACCGCTATTTCTCCCCTCAACCACCGCTACCGTCGTCGATGAAAGGGAACGCAATATTTCCAATGTGGACACTCCTCCTGGCCATTCGTCCCCTCTACAGCCTCCTTCACCGCCTCCATTGTCCCCTGACTATATCGACCAGACCAATCCAACTGCTCAGCAATCTTCGCTTCCGTCAGTTAAAACTGGGGGAGATGGAATCGAGGACATACGATGTCTTTTTCCCTGCCTTAAACCATGGGTTAACTCGTTGGTTCTTCTCATCTGCTTCTGCGCGATGGCCTTCTTTCAAGCCCTCGTTTCTTCAGGGTACTTAAGTAGTATAATCACGACTCTGGAGCGGCGATTTGACCTCACCAGTCGACAGGTTGGCTACATGTACTGTTGCTACGAAATTACTGGCGTCTTCTCCACCATTGGATTCTCTTTTGTCAACGCAAGGCGGCACAACAGGCCCAGGATAATCGGTCTTCTCGGCCTCCTTCTTGGGTTGGGCTTTGGTCTATTCGCTCTGCCCCACTGGCTCTCAGGTCCTTACACTCCAGGCAGGTTGGGCGTGGCGACCAAACATAGTGATGCCGTTTTGTGCTCGTTGATCGACACTGCGAGCATTGCTTCTCAACATTCCTTCATCGACCGGTCGTATTGTAATCAAACGGAGGTGACGCTGTTGCGGATTGGCAAGGAGTCGGTGATCGCCTCGGATTATACATTGGCGCTGCCGGTCTTTTGTTGCGCAATGGCGCTGGCAGGTTTTGGGTCCACCTCGCTGTTTGTTCTTGCGCCGACATTCTTTTGGGATAACCTCTCGCCAAAACAATATCCTCTCTACTCAGGTGGGTGGAGGCGGTCGCTTTAAATGATTGTTTTTAAATAATAAGGAAAGTGAATCTACGCTGGGGGGACTTGACTGTGTTCTCCATCGTTGCTCTTAGATTTTGCCTCACTCTCTCACGACTGCTTGCTTATTGCCACGCTTTTAAACCGGGAGGAGTGGTTGCTTTTACCGAATCAAGGTGACTTTACCCTATAACAACTGAATTCTTACCTCCAGTGATGTGTTTAAGACTATTTACTCTGAGGCAGTGTAAGTTCTGGGTGTGCAAATGGCCGCTTGGATGGGTAAAGCATTATATTTCCTCCTTTATCTGTTCCCTCTCATCTACCTCTCAGCAGACTTCCTTAAATGGTCGAACGACTCTTCGTCATTGAGCGATATTACCTTTAGCGAGTTTTATCTGTCGTAAAGTACATCTTAGAAGGGACTTTTTCTTTGCAGAAACCCTCCTTTATCGTTACTAATCCACTGGCTGCCATTTTGTGAGCTAGAACGTCTTTTTAGCTAGTCGGCACAGGTAAAATGTCTAATGAGAGGCGCATTACCTAATTGGACGTCCCACCGACCAGGCCGACGTCACCGCCGCCGAGCGTGGACGCAGACATGGGGGGGGGGGGGGGGGGGGGGGGGGGGGGAGAGGCGCTTCCACCGCCCCATCACTTTCATCTTGTCTAATGCGATCCGCCCCAACCGCCAACGTGGCACGTTGTTAACTTCTCCTTTGGGGGTGGGGAGTGTTGATGTTGCTCTAGAAGGGATTTTCAGCCGATTGACGGAGAGAAAAGAGACATTTAAGTCACAATTCAAAGGCGAGAGAAGATGCTTTTGCGTTGTCGCATTCAGGTGGAAATCATGCTTGAATAATGCAGGAAGGAGTAGTAATCCATCATTTTTGCGCATACTCGTTTTGTTTGTTTGCTTCCTTTTTCGAGGGGAAGGAAGCGAAGAGCGACTTCTGTCGCACGGATTTTCCTCCCTCCAGCTGCGGTTCGTTCCATCTAATTTCTTGGGCTTCATTCGTTGGGCCAACTTCTCTCCTACTGACAGTGCTGCGTCTATTTTTTCCTTGAATCCTACCGAATCCTCCCACGCCGAATACCCCTTTGTGTCCTCTTCATCCTGTCCATGTTCGGTGGGCGTCAAAGACGATTAAGCAATGGCTGGATGCATCATCAAGTGCTTTTTCTGCTTTATTTTTGGCAAAGGTGCCTTTTTTGAAGTTCATCATAACCTCCACCGCCTATTTCCATCACCATCGCGACGGTATTCGATGACCTGCCAAATACAAGCACTAATCTGCGTGTCTGTGGACGAATTGCAGTCGGCGAGGCGGGGATTTAGCGGAGTTAGTGAAAGTAAACACATCGGACTACACAAAATCCGATTCGGGTACCTTACAGCTGCGCTAGTAGCCATAAACGTGGGATGTGGGAGATGGGTTCGTGATAAAAGAGCGAATACGACGGAAGCGCGACTCTCCAGCCTTGTATTCGTCCATTTATCTCCTCGATTTGACCCTTGCGTGCGTCCTCTCCTCTGTTTTCAGGTCTTCTCTATAGCAGCGCGGGTCTGGGCCCCGCCTTCGGTTTCATGGCCGCCTCGGCCTTCCTGCAGATCTACATCGACGCCCCGACCATTCAACCGCCGTTCGTCTCCAAGTTGGATGTCTACAGTCAGTCCTGGCTCGGCGCCTGGTGGCTCGGCATGGTCATCTTCGGCGCTGTCACCTGTCTGCCCGCCCTGCCTGCCCTCACCTTCCCAAAGCGTCTTCCAGACCCTTCATATGGCAGTGGCGAGGACGAGGGCAGCGTCGAGAAGGGTGTTTCGTCCTACTCGCAGCCTCCCACCGCCAACACAACCGCCGTGAGCATTCTCATTCCTTCCATAGCTTCTCTCCTTTTCCACACACTCTTGAAACCCTTCGCTCTTACCCTACAAACCATTCAAGTACTTTTTTTGCCACCTGCATTAGAAAAATGGAGTGCTTTCGTGCAGTGCGGGAAGGGTTTTTTTAAAGATTGTTTCCATCTGTATATGCCTTGGTTGGATGACTGCATAGAAGACGTCATTTTCTTAACTAAGCGGCGGCACCAGACGAAGGATTCATCGGCACTTGAGTCTGTCCCTCGGGGCGTCGCTTCTACCCGAAGGCGTTGACTTCACAAGGTTGCGTATGCATCAAACCAGGGGAAAGGGGAGGGAGAAGACGGCCTCCTCCTCCTCTCTCCACAGTCATTATTTCGCATAAATTTACATTAAAAAAACTGCAAGGCAGCTGTTTGGGATGAGGATCGGCTGGCTGGCTGGCTGAGGCGGGGAAACGAGCGCCAATCCGTGACGGATGATGGACGGTGGTGGGCTTCCCGAAGGAATCTCTTCCCTAGTCCTCAATGCTGAGAGTGGCAACAATTCTTCTGACTCAACTCAGTTTTCGGCTTCTTCTCCGCATCAGACACCGGTTTTTTTTAGGCGGAATTCTTCCTTACGAATGCAAATTTCTTCTAATTCAGTTGACGCGTTATGTCTGTAATCGCGGGTAGCGAGAAGCCTTGAGCGACCTAAACTCCCCTAAGTCTGAGATCTGATAAAAAATGGCGTGCAATTTGCCGGACGCGCCGTCTCGTCGCTCGTCGCTGCCCCTCCACCGACGCAGAAGGCGGGGGGGCATGGTGGCGGGGGAAACGGACGAGCGAGGAGCCTCGCGGAGGCCCCAGTGGCACACGCCTCGGGCGAGTTTTTGTTGGCCGGAGCCCAAAGTTGGCGTGACCCTCTCCATCGAAGGCTTAGCTGGCAGGATAAGGGGGCAAGCGGGCTTGGGGGCGGGGCGCGGGGGGCGAAGACTCCAAAAACAGTTTGTACTACTTCCAAGTTGTACTTTCTCTCCTTCTGACACGCACACTTAAATGTCCCACTTGGACCCGAATTCTCCGCCCTTCCTGCTTACCTCTGCTCGTGAAAAAAAATAAAGAAAATGCAATTTTACTGTTTCATCGGACGCTGTGTACATTTTCCCCAGCGAAGGTGGATTTTTTTCTATATGTTTCTTATTTTTTCTATGTTTCACACGTGTCTGAGCGAGCCCTACACGGCGGTGTTATTGTTCCCCCACTCCCGACGGCCTTCCTCCTTCCCCATCCACCATGAAACTGAGGTTTTCGCGTTTCCTCAGGTCAGGCTGGCGAGAGTCTCTCTCCGAGACACGTTAACGCTGTCTTCCCTCGCTCCGACGGAGCTTGGCCGACAGACCGGTGGGGCGGGGGTGGGAAAACTGGCCGAGAGGAGGCGGTTAACGAGGCCCACTGACGGGGCGTTGGTGTTCGCCTCGCCTGACCTCCGCCGTGGCTGCAGGGAATCGGCTCTCATTGCGTCCCAACTCAGAGCCTGGCCGAGCTCCCCTTTAACATTTATTTTTGGGGTGATGGTCTGTCAGGGTCAGGACTGAGTCTACAATTACAAAAAAGTTTCAGTTTATTCTCCGACGTGGACGTCCACACCGCCGTCCTGTCCGAATGCGTGCGTCCGCCTCTCCCCTTGGACCTGGAGGAGTTGACACTGAGACAGAGCTCTCAGCCCCGGCCTGGTCGCCGGGGCAATCCCCCAGGTCCCCCGGCCTCCGTGCTCGCCCCGAGGAGGCGCTCAGGTCTGCAACCCTGACCCCGAGGGATCATGCGTGTCCGCGATTGGATGACGAGGCATTTGGCTGCCTCCAGAGAGCCCCTCAAGTCACCTTCTGACTGGCAGTTTCAGTGTTCTTCCGCAGTATTCCAGCTCATTCGAGATGACCTCCCCTAACCAAACATGGCTCAATTTGTTTGACTTTGTGTTTGAGCATCGCGACCCCAGAGAGTCCATTCGCACCTTACATTAGTTACAGTGACAGGGAACCTCACCCGAGATTGTACACAAAAGTGTCATTCGGTGTGCTTAAGGCTGCCACTTTCACCGCGTTGTGTTTACTTGCAAGTGGTACGAATGAATTCCATGTTAACGCCACGTGTGTTGTTGTTTGCTGACCCCCCGTCAGTTGCCCACGCCCGAGGAGGACGAGAAGAGTGGCCTGCCGACAGGCGATGCCATCTTGACGGCGCGTCACCCGACGACAGCCAGTGCGATTCCGTGCCGCTTCCCGGAGCCCATCCCCGAGGCCGCGGAGTCCTTCGTCCTGCAGGCTGCGGCGCCGCCGCCGCCGAGTCCCGAGGCGGAGTGCAGACTCCACCGACGACAGGCGTCGAGGGCGAGCAGACAGTCGAATGGACCGCAAACGCTGCCACCGGCCGAGGGCGCACAACGGACTCCCTCGCCGCCGTCGTCTCAGGCGCCGTCGAAGAGGCGTCGCGTGAAGCGACTCAACTCGTGCACCCGGTGGGGAGCGAATTTCGCGGGAAAGTACCTAGGTTGGCCTGCCTTTGTACTACTGACCTCTGTGGGGTCATATGAGGTCACTTTGTGGAGAAATCTAGTCGGAGGCATTCCTGTGTGCCGGTTAGACCAACTTCCTCGATGATGTCTCCGAGTTGGCGCTTTACTCCACCGTCTCCTTTTTCTTTAACGAGACTTGTAAAGCTACGTTTGCGGGGGCCTCACAACCCTTTCCTTGTTCGCTGTCTTGCGGACGAAGCCAAGAAGGGGCGGACTTTTACACTTGGTGGCTCCAAATAAAGAATGTTTGTTGAAAACTACTTCACCCCGGGTGGAGTATTCAGTCCCACGTCGTCCAGTGGAGGCGCCAGCGTCGTCCGAGATTGGCCAAGGGGATAAGGGCGAAATTCCCTTCCCCCACGGCCACCTCGGCTTTCCCCAGTCAAGGCGGTAGGAAATGCGTCTAAATCACTTTTTTTAAATCTTCTTAAAGAGGTTAAGTCATTTTACCGTTGCTGTTCCCGTGAGGGACGACATCGTCCCTTTTCGTAGACCGTAAGACGTTGAGACGAAAGAAAAATTCCCGAAAGATGCCAATTCTACTGGCATCAGGGGATGGGGGAGTTGATTTCGTCCTCCCTCATTTTTTTGCACTGTTGTTTTCCCACCGACGAAAGAAAAGGTGTCGGCACCTCTTCCAGTCCCCGCGCCCCGCCCCGCCCCAGCTCTCCCCGCATCCAATTAGTGTTTTTTTTTGTTTCCCACAGGTCGAAGCCGAGTCTTTTGGCGCGTGGTGACAAACCCCATCTGGCTGGGGGTGACAGCAACCACGGTGACGGAGAACACCATCGTGGCCGCGTACCTCACCTACGCCGCCAAGTACCTGCAGGCGCAATTCCGCACCCCCGCCCACCTCGCTAGCATTCACACGGGTAAGTGGCGCGTTGGGCCGACCGGAAGGGCCATTTCGGCGGAGCCTTCTGCCTCCCTCGGGTGGAATCTCTCCCCCCCTCCCCTTCCCCCTCCTCCTCGATGTCGGAATGGCGCCTCAGCCGAGTGAACTTCGCCTTGGTACTCGAGAGAGGGGTGACGGGTGTCTGTGCGACACGAGGAGAGCGTTTAGCTCATCCGAGCAGTTGGTCCATGCTGCTCAGAGTTGGAACTTCCTAGTCCACGCCATTTTATGGACGGACTCCCTTCAGCTTGCCAGTAATTCCGCAAAATCCCCTTTCGGTGGGTAGAAGACGTCCTGGCAGCCGGCCGACTCGGCGGCGCCGAGGCAGGCTGACCTGTGGAGCGCGTTGAGGCGTCCCGTGGACGGACCAGCAGGTCAACACCCTGTAGATTTCCCTAAACTCGCCTGTTTGAATCAATTCCGTCGTTTCTGTGTCCGTGGCACTGCGAAGCGTGGGTGTGCAGTTAGAGCAAGTGGAAGCCCTTTTTGTTTACTCGCCCGCGGACGACTCTCTGGGCTCGGTCCAGCACCACGTTTTCTCTTTGGCAAAATGCCTAATGCTCCGGAGCCTCTCTTCCCCACTCAGTCGATGGAACTTTCCCCTGATGGGACTGTCAGAAGCCGTAGCCTGGGCGTGGTGGGCCTGTCCGTGCGGTCCTCTCCACCTCCCCGCTATTGGCCAAGGCTTAAAAGGCTCACGCGTCGGTCCCCTCCGCCGACCCCACGGCCACCAGACTGGACGGCGTGTCCCACTCCCCCGTCGTCGTGGCAGCGACCACGAGGCGCTGGCGTCCGACTCGGTTGAGGGGCAAATTTCCTCCGCGGACAGGGTTGTTTTATGCCAAGGCTAAATGGTTGCGCCACCCTCCTTTCAAGGTGCCATCGTCGTTCCCAGTGCTGTTCTCGGCGTCCTGACCGGGGCCCTGCTGATGCGCCACTACCGGCCGACGATAAGCCGCACGCTGTTGGCCATCCTGGTGCCTCTCTTCGCCACACTGGCCACGCTGCTCGTCCTCATGCTCGGCCTCAACTGCTCGAACAACCTCATGGCCGGGGTGACCGCCACGTATGACGGCGAGCCGTGAGTCCCCTTCTTAACTCTGCCTTTCTGCCAATTGGCGCCCGAAAAAGAAAGAGGGAGGCAACAGTCCACTCGAGGGCGTGGGGAGGCGGGGGAGAGAAAGAGGGGAGCATCGCAGCTCGTGTGGGCGCAACACCCGTCTCGACCCGGTCTCGGGGCGCCGGTCCGCGTGTGTCCCCGGTTCTGCGGAACCCTCTCCATCTACGACGCCGAGGCTGGGAGGAAGTGGAGGCGAGGATGCGGAGGCGAGGTGGTGCCCGAAAGGCTCACGGACCTCATTTTTTGCTCATAATTTTAACTCATGCGAGGTTAAACCATCAAATGAGATGAGGTCAGCCCCCCCCCACCCCCTCCGCCCTCTTCTGACCTCATGTCAGGCTGTTTTTACATCACCTTACGTGGTGCGCACTGCTATGGTTAGCGGCTGATGGTGTAAACAGCCAGCCACACGGCGTTGACGTCCCCTCCGTGGCAGTCCGCGATGTGCAATGCCATGACCGGCGTTTTACGACCTAATCGCCATTCCCTGCCTTGGAAAGCGCCTCTCGCAGGCACTTTGGCTCGATCTGGTAGGCGACAATAAATCTAATGTCACCATGCCGCCTCCTGCGCCCCTGCGCCTCCTTTGCCGCCTCCCTCATGACGAGAAACTAGCTCGTGTCGCACAAAAGTGTGACCCACTGTTTGCACACGCGGTCACCTCGCTACTCGGAGTGCGCATTTCACGATCCTTTGCGTCGCTCCGCTGCCCCCCGCAGCGGCAGCGAAGCACTCTCGTGGATGCCCCTTTGCACTAGGCACAACTGGCGGGGGGGGGGAGGCCACCGAGGCCCTCCCACGACGCCTCTCCCTCCGCCTCCCCCTCCCCGCAGCAGGTAGAGCGCCGGTCCCGTTCCCGCTCCCTCGGCGGTGACCATTCTCGATCCGGGCGCCTTTTTATTCCTTCCCCGTTCTTACAGAGTGCGCAATCCGCTGGACGGGGGAGAGACGTTTGGGGGGGGGACGGGGGGATTCGGCTCATTATGCCGCCGCTACCTGTCAAATACTCGTCTCCACGTCCACGTCGGCTCCGTTTGAACCCCCGGCGTCTGCCCGGGCCGCCGCTTGTCCCGCCGGTTTGTGGGAACGCGGGCCCCGGCGCAGCGGTCTGGAGACGATTTTCTAGTCGTGTTTCCACCGTCAACCGCACACTCACCTCCACTGCACGTCCCCTGCTGTTCCCTAGGATGTGGCGATTCGGCGGATTCTCCTCGCAGTCCTCCTCCAGCCTCTCAGCAGCCTGCAACGCGGTGTGTCGTGTGGAAGTCGGCGGCGGACTGCTCTCCTCGTGCCCGCTCGAGTCCCACTACAGCCCTGTCTGCTGGGAGTCGGAGCGGCCTGTGGCGGGGGGAAGGACGGCCCGCGTCCAGATGTCCTTCCTCAACCCCTGTCTGGCCGGCTGTTCCGCCCACGGTCTCCTCACCCAGCCCGACGGCGAAGTTGTGGAGGCCAGTTGACTTGCCCCTTGTTTGCTCCACTTTGGGGGAGTCCTCCTCCCCCCGCACCTCTTCCGCCGCGCACCAACACTCAGCTCTCGGCCCGTCACCACGCGACCGCCAATCCCCACTTCCTACTCGGGCGTCCACGCTGTCGGGGCTTAACGCCACACACTGCTTGTCTGACACGTCGTGGAAGAGAATGTGCCGCTTTTTGTCCGGCTGGCCGAGAGGACACCTCGTCTCATGGCCTCCTTGGCGGTTCATCGTCGTCATACTTGGTGTCAGCGTGTCATGTGTGGAATGCTTTAACCTCGTCGAGGTGGACGTCTACTTCCACTTCTGGCATAGGTGCTCAACCGGCGAGGAAATTTCCCTCTGTCCTCCGCTACACAGGGCGACATTTCAGTAGTATCTGTTGTGGAGATCCAGGCTGTTTTTAGGCATTATTTGCTCTCTCTTCACTTCCAGTTGATTTTATTCCACTTTAACCTGCCGCAGTTGTCAGCGAGTGTCCCCCCCTTTTTCCCCCTTCCCTCCCCTCCAGGCCTACACGAATTGCAACTGCGTGACCAACAGCAGCCTCGTGTCGGAGGGCGTGCACAGCCTCGGCGACGGCGTTGTCGGCGGCGTGGCAAAGGCGGGCGTCTGCAGCCCCCACTGTCCCCGCTACCTGCCCTTCCTCCTCGTCACCTTCCTCACCATCTTCCTCACCTGCGTCAACCAGAACCCCAGCAATGTGGTCACTCTGAGGTAACGTTTGTCCCCCTCCCCCCTCCCTCCCTCTCTCTCTTCTCTCGTGGCGAAGAGTCCCTGAAGCCGGGGGAGGGGGCGGGGGACGGGCGAGGGAGAGGTTGTGTCCTTCGTCCACACTCTCGGAGGTTGGCGAGCTGGCGAGACTACCTCCACACGCGCTGGTTGCTCTGGCGTTGCCCTTACACCGCTCGACGTGCTGTGCGAGCCGAGATTGGGACTGTCTGCACATCCAACTCCGATTTGTGGCCTTTTCGCCCGCCTGCTACCCTGCGTGCGACTGGACTGACTCGGCGCCGGTGGCGGGCTCGTTAGTCCTTTGGGCCCCCGACTTCGGCAAAACGTCGCCTCGCCCGAGCCGTCCGCCGTGTGGCTGACTTTGGGAGCGCATTAGCGGCCGCGAGGACGCGTGGCTTTGGGGCCGTTAACTGCTTCGTCCGATGGGGCGGGGGGGGGGGACGTGGCCGAGCACTAAGCAAAATGTCGCCTTGGGACACTGCTGCGGCGTCCACTCCGACGTCATTCGACTCGGCGCTGAAGTGGTCGCACTTGTGCACCATTTTCTCGTAACTCCTTAACGCCGTGCATTGGACCCCTTTTTTGCGCACATCTGAATCTAATGGAGTCGCCCCGAAGTACCAACTTCTGCAAGATCCCCTTCTTTACAGGATGGCTACTTCTAAGTGCGTTTTTGTACTTCTACTTTTCAGTTGCGTACCTCCGGAGGACAGTACGGCGGCGCTTGGTCTCCAAGTTTTATTCGCTAGAGCTCTCGGTTTGTCTCCTCCCTTCCATTTTTTTGTTCTTTCATAAAAATTATCTAATGACCTTCGCATCATCACCTGCCGATCCGTCGGCGGATGGGCTGAGTTTTGCTACTGACATCGTAATCAGTAGGCACATTTCACGCCACCTTGATTTAACGTTCAGCGGTTACGCCAATCAAGAGGGAGTAAGGACAAAAGTGTGGAGAAATGACGACATTTTTTGTAATATCCCATTCATGGGGTCTCCCCTCTCCCTCCCCTTCACATTAGCCTTCATTCCAACTCCTATTTACTTCGGCGCTCTGATGGATCGCACCTGCCGGGTGCGTACGCTGCCGCAGCGACTGATTTGCGAGTCCCATCAGCGCCACCGCCTCCTCTTGTCGGCGAAGGGGCTGGCGCCGCTGGAAGGCGCCTGTCTGGAATACGACCTGCACGCACTGGCCCTGGTCTGGCTGGGCGGAGTGACAGTCTTCAAGTGCCTCAGCATTCTCATCGCAGTCCTCACCTGGCGTTACTCCTGGTAGGTCTGGCAGGAGTGCTTTTCTTCCGCCTCCCGCCTCTTCCCCCCCCCTCCATCGTGTCGGCTGGCGGTTTCAGCCGGGCGGGGCTTGCGACTAAGTCGCCCCGTCAAGTGGATGGGGGGAAAATCGACTGAACCCCGTTTGGTTTAGGCACTTTCCGACCCTCGTAGTCCCTTTGTCAGCTCAATCGACGAACTGGGTGGAAACCCAATTGGATGGAGTAAACATAGAACATGGCAATTAGGTGGCCGGCATGTGTGTGGGGGCGTCTACGTCACCGGTTTGACAAATGACTGTCATTTTCGGCATTTAGAACGCTAGGCAAGTAGAACTTGTGAATAAACCAGGATTCATTGGACGCCATGGCCAGGCACTCACAAGCGAGAGGGTCGTTTAGTTAGGGACGAGAAAATTGGACTTTTTCCGTCGGTATATAATGTCTTTTGTCTCCGTCCTCCTAGTCGTTTGGACGCACGCCGAGAGGAGAAGAAGGTGGTCCTCGTGGACTCGAGCGAGTCGCAGTTCTCGTGCCCCCAGGGCGGGTGACGGAGCAGTCCGAAGGGGCCGCGTCACTCCCCCCCCCCCTCTTTCCACTCAGCGACTTGCGTTTTCTGCTCTCCCCTCAAGTTCTTTCGGCAGAAGCACGACTTTGTAATTCCTCTTTACAAAATACACGGCTCTTTCCACCGACCAGCAGATGGAGGCGCGTGGATAATGTGGAGTAAACAGATCATTTTGGTTGATGAGAGAGACGTTTTCAAATCGAGACGAGTGGAGAATCCGTCAGGCATTTCAATGCTTTGATTCTAGTCTGAGAGGCGTGATAGCCGTTGCGGGGCACTGTCGGTAGCTGAAAGAGATGATTTAGCGCAAAAGTCGCAGCTGCACTCGAGGAGAGCGAGAGGATAAGAAAAAGGTGTAATTTCATTTGGTAAGTACAAAGAGCCAATATAAGTACAATCACTCGCGGATGTTCGCAATTGCAGAAAAATAGAGCGATCAGGACGAGAGGAGGAGGGGGTGGGGGTCGGGGGTGAGTGGTGTAAGTGTGGGCGTGTGTGTGTGTGTAGAAGAAATACCGGTAAAGGTGGGGTAGGAGGAAGAGGGGCGGGGGAATTTTCTCTTCAACTGAGCAAACCGGTGCGTGGTGCCGTGTCGCTTTCAAGGTCGTGGCTGGGGCGGGGCTATGGGCACGCCGCCGGGGCCCAGGGCGGGTGCGGTGGCTGTTGAGGCGGCGGCGGCAGCCCCGCCCGCGGAAGCGGCTCCGGCGATATTCGCGCCCGTGCCGGCGGCGCTCCCCGTGAGGAAGCCGGCGTGCATGCTGGAGCCCCCCGCGCCCGCCGTCAGGTAGGCCGTGGCGGCGGTCGCCTGCGGCGCGTTGGTCAGGAAGAGCGCGTGACTCTGATCCCGGAACTCGGCCCACCTCTCGCCCTCGGCGTTCAGCCTCGCGGTCACCTAGTCGGCGATGGGAGAGGGCGTACAGTCCACCAAAGCCTTCACGGGGTCGACGGGGGGAGGGGGTTGGGTGACCGGACACCACCTACCTGTGCACCGTGGACGGGGTTCTTCTGCATGGCCTTCAGCGCCTTCACAATGTAGGCGCGACACTGTCCCGGCTCGCGGACGGAGACGGGCAGACCGCGCTGCAGCGTCTGCAGCAGGAAGTCTATGAGGTCGCACTTGAGGGCCTGAAAGGCGACAAGGTCAATCACTGCTGCTCAAGCGGCGACTGGAGATGGCGCCGTTCGCCCCCCCCCCCTTTCCCCCCGCCCAGAAGAGACTCACCTGAGCAACGAGGAGATCACAGCCGGCGGTGTTGAAGATGTTGAAGAAGGTCTCGCCCATCGTGCCCAACTCCTCACCGACGCAGTGGCCCATCACGCGTTGGTAGCCCGGTATCATGTCGCGCTCGGTCATCGCGCCCACGCAGAGCTGGGGGGTGGAGAGGGAGGAAGGGGAGCGAGGTAGGTGAGGTGGGGGCAAAAGGACTTTGCAAAAAGGCCACTTGAAACGAAGTAGGGATAAAATCGGCATTTTTATTAGGCTGGAAACTGTGAGACGGGCGCTTTTGTCTAGTCCGTGTCCAGCTGCGACCGAGGGAGAGAAAGAGAGAGAGAGAGAGAGCTACGCCGCAGGAGGCCACTTTTATTTTTTCCACCTTCCACGCACGAGTTCAAGTGGAATCATGGCGCAGCTCAGCATGCTTCGAAAAACGCTAATGAGGCATTTGGAAATGGAGCCGCTAAATGTACACAGAAAGAGAGGCGAGACCCGCAAATTTGCTTTCTGACAATTTGAGTATCGTCAAGACGCCTCGAGGAAGACCACCAATCCATGTTGACAACGAGGAGGAGGAGGAGGAGGCGGAGGAGGAGGAGGAAAAGTTCGACCCAGACAAAACTATTCATGAACCAGCCATCCTAGCCAGCGTCAGCCACTCGCGATATCGTAGAAGACTTCGAATCGCTTACCGACTCTAAGCGTGGAGATGTTTGTCGAGAAGGCATTTATGACTAGCCCAATCGTTGAAAGTCGTAGAAGGGAATGGAGGTTATTTCGGATGGAAAAGTTGTGCTCCTTATTTTCGACTTATTAGTAAACACCCGTGTCAGGGCTTCCAAGGGGATAGGTCGCTGAGAGAGGGGTAAACAACAGTTTGCCTCCGGTCCTTGAATTTACGGAAAACGACAAAAAGGAGCCTTCAACCGCCCAGTGGGGGCGATCCGCTGCCCTGCCTCACCTTGCTGGCCGACATGGCGTGCACGAGGAGGGCGCAGGTCTTCGCCTCCTCCGGCTCCCGCACCTCGGGACAGAGGTCGAATACGCGGTGCGCGAACCCCTTCTTCGGGAGAACATCCAACAAACCGGGTTTGTCTGCCAGCAGTTGGAGAGCCGCCTGGCTGAGCAGCCTCAGAAGACCCGGGTCCGTGGTCGTCGACTTGTGGTCGAGCGTCTCCAAGAGGCGGGTCATCAGCGCCTCCAGAAAGGCCTCCGGCTGGCGCAGCAGCCAACGACCCGCGGCCTGAGAGACGTAGAGTTGAAGGTAGACGCCGCCCACACACACCACGTGCATGGGATCGGGAGTGGAGGACCGGGTTCCGTCGCCGTCGTTGTCTGAGGTAGTTAGATTGTGGGCACGAAGGGCGGCGGAGATGGCCTCGCCGTAGGAGACGGCATAGGCGTCGGGGAGTGACCATTTAAGTGCGCGGTTCTTCTCCTGCTGGCGGCTAAATCTGTGGAAGGGGCGGGAGAGAGAGAGGACGAGGGCAGTAAGGACACAGGGTGGGGAGTCGTGGGGGGGGGGATGGAGGGGAGGAGCCGCCCTTCCACCCAGTAATAGCCCAGTTACGTCAAGAGACAGTCATACACTCCACGGTCCGTGAAGAAAGTGGCGTGGATCGGCTTACCGGTTGCACATGTCGATGATGGCCTCGGTCAGGCGGTCCCTGCAATCCTGGTTCCATATCAGCTCGGGATTGAGGTGGTCGGCTGAAGTTGAAAAGGGAAGAAAGCAAGCGTGAACCATCACGTCAATGAGGGCACGAGCCCCTACTCATTCAAATCACATTCGCCGTTGTTTACAATTCTAAAGTGTCAGCCAATCCGCCCAATAAAAAACCGCCGACCTTGAGCCGACCAATGGCATCGGAAGGGGGTTTCGATGAAACCAATAAAATTGTCAAGAGGTAGTAAAAGCCAAGAGAGGTGGCGGGGAGGGGGGAGGAAAGAGGGAGGCTCTGAATCATGTTCTCCTCGAGGGACGGAGAAGAAAAGCCGAGAGAGCAAATTCATTTCGGAGAAGGGAATTAAAGTCGCCGAAGTGATAGGAATTCCCCCGACTCGATATTGAAGGCATTGCCATAAGGCGAGCGGAGGGAAGTGGGGCACAGTTGGCAATGACGAGCGGATCAGCCTCAGCGACAAACCGTATCGGGCGCGAAAGGTGGGTGACGCCACAAAATCACTCAGAACTGTCTCTAACGCCAGTGAGGAAAGCGGAACGGGAGTTCGTTGCCTGGGAGACCCATTAAATGCTTTTGAAATCAAAAATTGAGTAGAGAAAAAGTTCCTCACAATCGAAAGCTTGAGGCGATCGTAAGAGATCGGGGGGTGGAAGGGAGGCGGACTACAAACCAACCAATTGCATGGGAGCCGACCTTGGGAGGCCAAAAAGCTTTTAAGGGTGGCGGCGGTGACAAGAAAACTCACAATCGTAGAGGGCGATGAATTGTTCCGGCGCGTCTCGAATTGTTTCGGGAAAAATGGAGGGCAAAAACTGGCCCAACAGGGCTTGAATCCGCCGCCCCAGTTGCGTGTTGGCCAGACATCGACTCAACAAGTCGGCCGATCCGCGACGCACCTCGGGCACCTCGGAGGTGGCGATCGCCTCCAGCAGGTAGATCAGCCCGCCGGCGTAGACCAGCTCCTTCAGCAGCGCACTCAACGCGACCACGTGGGAGAAGAACTCGAGGAGGGCGAGGTGAGCTGAAAGGGCAACGACACTGGCACGTGTGGCCATGGGACTGTTTGGCCGAAATGGCCGGGGGGGGCGGGGGGACAGTGGGACACTCAGTCAACCAACCGAGGGGGAGAGCGCGGAAGAGCACGACAGCACCAACGAGCAGGTTGGACGCGTGGATGTCGTTGAGGCACTCGGGATTCTTCGCCACCGCGTTGAGCACCTCGATGGAGCGCAATTTGAGGTCGGTGTAGCCCTGGAGCTCGAGGACACCGAAGAGGATATCGAAATGGCCGACGCACTGCAGCTCGACGCCTGGAGGCCGAACGGGGAGGTGGTGAGGCGGTTAAATGGCTCTTTAGTGAAGGTGAAAGAGGAAGAAGAGGGCGTGTGGAGGGCGAAAGTACCGGGGTAGCTGCGGACGACGTTGCGCAGGGCCTCCAACGCCGACTCGAGGTGGTTGACGCGTCTGGTGGTGGCGGGAAGGCCGTCGGGAAGCTTGGGGAGGCGGGCCACCTCCGCCTTGAGGTAGTCCAGCAGGTCGATGACGAAACCCTTGGGGTTCTGTCGGGGAAGAGAGAGAGAGAGAGAGGGAGAGAGGGAGAGAGAGAGGAGTCGCTAACGCGCTCCCCTTGGCCACAATCTCATCCTGCGGCTGTCCCCTCCCGCCCCGCAAGTCGGGCAAAAAAGGCTTCCGGGGGGATGTGCCACGGTCGGGTGAAAGTAATTAGCCTCCCACCTGCCCGCCTCACTTTCCCGTCCACACGGAAGTCGCTCGTGGGCGCCGTCCGGGAGCGAGACGCTCGGTTTGGCGGGAGCCGACGAGGGCCACGAAAGGCGGCCAAGTGTGCGCCCGATGGCCCGTAACGACTGGAGCCGCTGCCCGACTATTCGTGGACAACGACGCATTCCACCAAGGCGCCTCAAACGTCTTTCCACTGAATCGGACGCATAAAGTGGGTGTTTCGGGGGCAGAGCGCCGATAACCTGGGCGGTGGAGTGGTGGACGGGTCTCCTCACAGGCAAAAGAACGCCAAATTTTGCAAGTTTTGCGCCAAAGGGTGGTTGCCCACCCCCGACGGCGTCCACAGCCGAAACACACACCGAGCCGCGTGGCGGGTGACAGGCGCGCGACTCGAGGAGGGGCGGTCGCCGGAGCGAATAGTCCACGCCGCGTCCCTTTGTTGCGAAGGTCAAAAGAACACACGCACGCACGCACAAAGGGGAGCGACTCGGGTGGACGAGGGTGCGAGGCAATCAAAGCAATGTCGCCCCTGTGGACTGTGCTCGCGGTGCTCTCTCTTCTCACACACGCCCCGGGTGAGTGTCCCAAGTGCCCTGCTGTGTGTTTCCCCTTTTACCAGACAAAACTCCTGGCACTCTCCCCCGCCCCAGCGCATTTCTCCCGCTCAGCAGAGTGGTAAATGAGGCTCAGTGCCGCTGGCGCACAGATCGGCCATTGTCGCGTGTGTCCCGGACGAAAACGGAGGGCGGATAAAACGCCCGAGGGGGGTTAAGGGGGCGGATAATCCACCGCCTCGGCAGACTAACACGCCGCCTCTTCGTGCGTAGGTGCCGCCAACGCCTGTGAAGTGGTGCAAAGACAGAAGCACTGCCTCCTCGCGGGTCGCACGTGTCAGGTGTTGAACAACAAGTGCTGTCCGGGCATGGTCTGCCTGCCCGGCTTCGACAGGGACGCCATCATAGGCACCTGCATCCGCTGCGAGATCTGCAAACAGGCGACTCGGTAGACAAGACGCTCGACTGGCCCCCTCTGTTCCCCCAGTGTGTTTCCTTTCGGCCTTGAAGCTCGGCTGCAATAAATTTGGGTGTGGGGCACCTCGGACAGCACCGGGGGCGGGGGAGGGGGACTTTCTGCTAAAATCTCGACTGGACAGGCGGGGTAGAGGGTGGCAGAGTGAGCGACTCACGTCCAGTGGGAATGTGGGCTGTTTGTTGAAGATGCGCACGAAAATTTCGCCGACTAGAAGTTCGCCCTGAAAGGTGCTGTGCTCGAAGATCCTCACCGCCTCCAGGTCGGCCACACCCTGCGCGAGAGTAGAAAAGCGCCTCTTTTAGGTCCAATTAGGACGGCTTTAGTCAATAAAAGGGGAGGGGGAGGCGATGGCGGGGGGCAGAGGTGTCAATCAACGCGTACAAGACTCAAATTAACGGAGAGGAGAGCTCGGACGAGCCGAGTGTCTCGATGAGGACGCGGCGTTGAGAGTCTTACAAGAATTGTCAAACCGGGGGGGGGGGGGGGAGAGAGGGAGACAGTGCGGGATTGGATCGAGAGAGAACCCACCGTTTTTACCAAGTGCGAGACGCTTTCGTCCAAAAATCCACTCAACTGTGCCCTACACCGATTGTTCCAGATGAAACAGGGCGTGGCGCTATTCGTGGTCAACAACTTGGCCAACTGCCTGAGTGTCCGTCCGCTGTCCGAGGTGGCGGAGAGCAGGGGAGACGCCAAAAGCACGTCCAAATTGGCCACCGGTGTGGGCGGCTTCGTCGCTCGGGCCAGATCCAACAACTTCCTCGTGATGTACGGGGTCAGGAGGCGATTCAACGTGAACTCCACACCGGCGGTGGAGGAGTGCGTCGCCGCGCCGGACGACTGGGGGGCGACGAATCCGTGCAGGAGTCGTGCCAACGCCCACAAACAGAGCAGGGCGAGTTGATTGAGTGTGAGCTGCAAGGGGAGGAGGCAGTAAGCGTAGAGACGAGGTGTTCCACCCGTGGCAGGCCAGGGCAGGGCAGGGGGAGGCACTAACTTGGACGTTGGTGGCACCGGAGGCCTCAACGCCGCTTTCCTCCAGCGTGAAGTCGTAGGCCAGGACATGGTAGAGAAGCATGAAGACCGCGCCGTTCTGTTGGAGGCTGTTGCAGAGCCAAAAGTCCTCGGCAAAGGCGGCGGCGCAGGCAGCGGCTTGGCAGCAGAGACGCGAGAGGTTCTGCAAGACAAGGAAAGCAGCTCCAAAGGGGGATGTAGTTGAGCCACCTCTGGCGTGCGAGGGAGGCAACACGGAACACGTCTTTCTCCACCTCAGGGGGAGAAGACTATCAGGCCGGACATTCCACACGCGTCCGCCATTCCAAGCCCTCCCCCCGACTCGGGCTGCCCAGAGCGTCTAACCTCACGTTTGCGGCGTGGCCGAAGTCGTGAACACAACCCAGAACTATTAACCGGAAGGAGGAAAGGGGAAAATGGAGTACCGCCCGGCTCAACCAGGCGGCACGACGTCGTTATGGTCAGCGCGGTGAAGTCCTCGGCATCATCGGGGGGAGAGAAGAGGGGGGGGTGAGGAGGGTGGAGGGGATGCACCGAAGTCGCCTTTTAGACTGACCTTGTAGTAGAGGAGACGAAGTATCTCCTTTACGATCTGCGGTATCTCGTGGATACACTCCCGGGAGGCGGGGAATTTGGTGGAGACGGTGAAGAATCCAGTCACGTGGCAGCAGACATTCGTTGCCAAGGCGTTGTTTAGGCTGTCGTCGAGGGAGAGGAGGGCGACGCATCGAGCGAATGCGTCCTGAAAGTATCGGGAGAAAGAATCAGGACATCGTTGAGGCGGCGAGTAGACGGCAAAGTGAATCAATGGTAGACTGGGTGGGTGGGGAGGAGGAATCTGAGGCTCCTGGGCCCGCGTTATGACCGATGGGGATGGGGAGACCGGAGGAAGCTCGGCGATGGCGGTGGCGGATGTATGGGAGGGGATTATTTCGAGTACCTCTAAGGGGAAGGTCATCGAAATACCACAACTCTCCCGCGTCACAGCGAGAAACTCATTCCTCTGCTCAAATGAAGCGATTCTAGCGCCGCTGAATGGTGCTGGCGATCGCGGCGAGGGAAGAGCGGTCAAGCGGAAGACTGGACGGGAGTATGGACAACGAGGCGGATAGTCTTTGCACCTCCGTCAACCGGTGCACCACTCAAAGATCGGCGGTTCACGAAACGCATCAGAAGAGGCGCTGGGAGGTGGAACGGGGGTGGGGGGGGGGAGGGGAGGAAGCTGCCAAAGGCCAACCTGAAGGGTTTGGAGACCGCCCTCACGTCTCAACTCCTCTGCGTTGAGCGCACTGGTCGCGACTGTCTCGTAGGCCAGCTCGGTGGAGGGGGAGAGGAGTTCGGTGGCGCTGTTGCCCCCATCGCCGCCGGCTTCGAGGCCCTTCCCGAAAAGCGTCTCATCCTCCACCTCCATGCGAATGGTGCGGATGAGGGCGGGGTAACCGGCGTATTTGTGGGGTGTCAGTTCTGAATGAGAGACATAAAAAAGGAGAGGGAAACGCAGGTGTCTGAAGCCGGAATTCCATTGGTCAGTGATCATCTGACCAATCACAATTGAGTGGATCAGTGGAAAGGCAAGTCGACGGCGAAAATAACCGCCTGAGAATTAAATTTCCGTGAGATGGGCGTGGACGAGAGATCGTTCAACGAAAAAGGCATCTCTGAGTGACAGGCAAATCGGAAATGGTCTACTCCTCGACTCGGTGAAAGGCGGAGGAGGTGGCCAAAAAAGCAACTGAACACAGACGGAATAACGACCTTCTCCCGAAAGCAAGTGGAGAGACACGGCAGAACGAGAAGGCAACACGAAAACCTCGACATCGTCAACGACAACAAACCTTTGCGGTATCGGGAGTAGAGGATACTCTGAGCCCGAATGAGGAGTTGAATGTGTCGACGGTTGGGTCCGTTGGTGCCGAGTCCGCGCTCACAGAGGAAGTTGTAGGCCGCCTTGACAGCCTGAAATTTTGCCTGACCATTGGGATTTTTGTCCGGATGGTACTTCATCGACAGTTGGTAGTAGGCGCGACGGATGCTCGCTTCTTGGTTCGATCTGCGAAGTGAAAAGCAAATTGCTCTCCTTTAGCGGCAACACTCAACGCCACTTCGCTCGTGCGTCCACCTGAGGCGTGTCGTTACTGCAACATTTCGTCCATTCCCCTGTCCCCGCGGTCGCCCAACTCGAGTGGCGACCCACGTGCCACATCTACGCTCTCGCTCGAGATTGAGACGAGTCACTGGACTTACTCGTTCAATTGGCTGGCGTCGAGTCCCAATTCGCGCAACGAGTCCTCGTAGGTGATCCGCGAGGGCTTCTTCTCCGTCTCAACCCGCCACAGGGCCAAGATATCGCGGAGCAGGACTATCTGAAGGCGAGAGAGTGCAGAGGGTTGAGAGGGTGCTCCTCTCTCCTTCCCCCCACCTCCCCGAGGAGGCGGGCAACTCACCGGGTCCTTGACAGGCCAGTCGGGGAAGCGGGCCGTGTCGCAGAAGTGGCGGAGGTAGTAGCGGTTGCAGAAGAGTTCGCCCTCCAGCTGCGCGTAGACGATGCGTGGAATGCCGATGTGGTGGTAGAGGGCGCGCACGTTGCTCTTCAGCCGTGGTGTGAAGTCGGCCAGATGGGCCGCGATTCGCGATATCATGAAGCGTCTGTGGGGGGCGGGAGGGGGAGAGAGAGAGAGACACCGTAACACATGCACCCCGACGAGGCGACAGTGAGCGGCCTCGCGCTAAGACAGCAGTTAAGTAGATCAAAACGCAGCTTAAAGCGGGTGGGCGCGAGGAAATGCGGAATGGGCGCCCAAAGTCCCCGTCTGGAGGTGTGAACCGGCATTCACTGGCCGAGAGCACGTCGACAAACACCATTTTTGCAAGACAAACTCGACCGGAGCGAGTATTTTGAAGACTTGGCGGGTCTGCCACGTGGTGGGCAAAGAGGGAGGATGGTGGGGGCAAAACTCACCGCATCTCCTGATTCCAAATGGCCTCGGGGGTGTCAAAGTTGCCCAAGAAGATCTCAGCGAACTTCTCCGGCGGGTGGTTCTCCAGGAAGGCGATCATTGCCTCGGGCAGAACTTTGCCCAACACCGACGACAGTCCCGTCGCGGAGGTCTGAATGAGGCAGAAAAGTGGGCTGTTCAGAGGGCGGGAGGCGGAAAGTGAAGGCAAAATAAGAGAGGAGGGGGGGTTTGAGCGAGGGTGCCACAACCTCTCGTCAACGTGGTGACGGAGGAGAGGGGAGGACGCTCTAATTGGGGACGCAGCGAGGAACACCGCCACTGCTGAAGACACCTCCAATTCATCCGCCTCTTTCCCATGCCTGTCGGCGTTAATTGGTGGAAAACGTGTTGCCTCCGAGGCAAAACAAGCGGACAATGGGGGTTGTTTTGGCGGTTGACAGCGCCTCGAAGAGAAGTCAAAGAGGAATGTTGGAGGCTTCGGAGAAGGACACTCTACAGGAAGCCTCCTAGAGCTCGTGGGGAGGCGATGCACCAAATGCGTTCAACTTATTGCGGAGACACGTTTACCTTCCCAGCCAATCTCAAAATCGTCGACTCGGAAGCCTCAAAGTGCCTCTCAACTCGGTCAACTCTGCCCACCCCGAGCACGCGGAGAGGCCAACTGGCGAGGCGATGCACCGGAATCCGGGATGAGATGTAGGCCAAATCAAATGTCTCACAGGGAGGAAGCCGCCAAGACCATCTAATCGCGCAAATCGGCCGACTACTCGAGAACAACTTTGGGTGGATCGGCATGAGGTTTTGAAGAGGAAGTGGCCGAAGGAGGGTCATGAAGAGAATGGGGGGGGGAGGCTGAGAATGAGGAGAAGGAGACGAGAAGGAGGAGGGGGGGAGGGTGGGAAGGAGAGAGCGACTCGCCTCCTCTGCTTGCAGCAAGTGTGCCGCCTTGAGGAAGCGGGCAATTGGGAGGACGTTGCTGCCGGTATACATGAGGATGAAGAAGAAGACACCCGTGAGGTAGATCCGCGGCAGACAGGGGTTCTGGTCGACCACGTGAAGGAGGAGGCCGGCAACGCGCTCCACCAGGGGCGGGTCAAAGGTGAGGAGGAGCTGGCGGGAACGGAAAAGTACACGCCCCGAGGTCAGTGCAATAAAACCGCCACCCGGCATAATCGTGCGGCCATTTGGAAGCCGCCGGTAAGGCAACCACCGGTGCCAACTCGCGTCCAGGCCGAGAGCCTCTTCGCGTGGACTGGACGCGGGTTGACCTACCTGGACAATGTGCGGCAGGTTGAAGGGACTCGAGATGGTCCTCCTCGGCCTCGGGAGGGGTCGAATTATGCCGCCCGTTGCCGCGTCCCTGGACGCACTGCTCTCGCAGAGTCTCTTCAAAACCTCCACGCAACGAATTGCCAACGCCGTGTGGTCGAGAAGTGCCCCATGGCTGAAGCCCAATTTGGCGATTAAATCGTTCTTATCGTCCGCCTCCTTCGACATCGGCGCCTCCGCCTCCCCACTGGCCTCCACGTCGTCGCAAGTGAGGAGGCGGGGCACCGACCAGCGCAGCTGAACCACCCGATTGGCCGGCATCCAGCCGAGGGTGGACGCAGACGGCGTTTTTGTGGTTCCCCCGGCACCGGTGGTGGTGGCACCGAACGGTGCGAAGTCCGTGCTCGTCGTCGAGCCGAAAATCTTCTCCTCCTCGTTCTCGTCAGTATCAACAAAGACGCCTTCAATGCGACAGCGAGGCTGACTGTCCAGGCCCTGGGCGAAGACGTAAGTGTTGCCCGCCAGACTACCGTCGGACAGCTTTTGACTCAACTAAGGTGGGAGAGAGAGAGAAGGCTGTGTTAGGAACAGGATTTGTGAGGCGTAAAAAAAACAGTTGGCCCAGAGCCGAGGCGACGCGGTGTTGGAAGATGAGGAGCCTCTAGGGCGTCCAACAACTGCGCCAATGCGCCAACCGGCTTTGGACGATGGCAGAGGCCAAGCTGGAGGAGAAGTCGCCTCCAGGAGGGACTACGACGGCTCAAACGCCTACGGCGCTTAAAGTGACAAGCTCAAATGGAAAGAATGGGAGACGGCGAGGAGAGAGAGGGGAGGAGGAGTCGGGGCACCTCGACGAAGGTGAAGGGTCCCTCGGAGGCACGCGGCTCGACGGTGCGCCAGTACCACCACTCGCGCTGCGTCGCCCCACCACCCTGCGCGGCGTCCGGAGTGTCGGAGGCGCCCTTCAGCACGTTGGTCGCCGTCGGCACCGGCGCCCGAGAGGTGTGGAGGTGCGCCAAACAGGCCAGATCTGTGACCACGCGCACCCCGTCGGCCTCGAGGAACTCGTCGGCGTTGTACTGCCAGCCGCGAAGAGAGAGAAAGAGAAAGAGGAAGAAAGATAGTTAAGCTTCCTTTTTTTGCCAAAACAGACAAACGCGGGATTGAAAGGCGTAAATCTACCTTATTAATCACTAATTTCTCCAGCAGAGTGATAAGACAGTCCCTTTCCGCGGCCGATGGGGTTCTATCCAGAAGGTGCACCAGCAGGGGAATATCGGAGACGGCGCCAATCTCCTCGTGGCAGCGTCCGTAGACAATTGCCATCGCATTCAGACAGAGGCAGCGCATCGAGAGCAGATGGTTGCCGCGTCCACCGCGACTGCGTTTATCCTGCGGAATCCTTCCACCACCGCCGCCACCGCCTCCGTTGGCACCTGCGTGAGCAAACGAAGTCATCGAGCCCACCGCAGCGGTGTACTGGAGGTAGCGTCGGAAGAGTTCACTGAAGAATTCCCGGCTAACAAAGGAGAAGGAGAAGAGGCTGAAATGCGCCGTGGAGCATCCAACAAGGCCTCCAGTCGCCGAGTTATACACTGTCGAGGGCGGTGAGTTAACAGGGTGGCCCGAAAACCCGAAGTGGCACGAGGGGAGGCCGGTAGCCCTGCTCCTCCGTCGGGCCCGAGTGGGACTCGACCACGAGCCCTGCAGCGCTGCTGTGCGAAGGGCGAGGAGAGAAGCCTCGAAAAGTCTGCCACGGGATGGCCTGCGTGTACACCTCGCCGAGTGCAGACGAGGGGACGAGGGAGACAAAGAGACCTGACGGTTTAGTAGAATGGCCAATCGAAGGCGAGAGGAGATTTGCAACACACCTGTTTTTGATCCTCGAAAGACCCATAGTCGACACCTCGGTGGTAGCATTGGCAGTCGCGGAGGCCAGACGTTTGTCCTCCTCCAGGAGGAGACGCAAAAAGTAATTTCCGACACGAGGCTCACAGGCCAGACTGTGGTAGCGAACACGGAATTCCGTGTGGTTCCACGAGACTCCGTTCACCTGGGCCAGCAGATGGGCCACTTTGCTCTCGAGAAGGCTTTTCACTGGCGAAGAAGGAGGCGGACAACCCTCGGTGTTGCCTTCGACGGGACCACCATTGGTTGCGACTGGGATGTTCTCGTCAACACTGGTGTTGTCCGTGGCCTCAAAGTTGTCTTCAACTGCCTCACCCTCCTCTACCGAGTCGCCTTGAGCGTCCTCGGCTGAGGGTGCGTCTGGATCGTCCTCATCTTCCAGCCGAGAGTGCGAGAAATACTCGCACTCACGCCGGTATTCGTTGGTCTCCTTCTCGATGGCGTCCTTCAATTCGCCTCGAGTCTGTCGGGCGGATGACAAAGAAAAAAGTCACGCAGTGGAGAAAAGAAACTTTATTCCGATTAAGAAAACGTGTCGAGACGGATGAGCCCACTTGTTGGGGAAGAGAGGCTTCAATGTCGCAAAGATCGTGGCCTTTCAGTCGGGCAGACGAAATCGCCTCAATTGGGCACGATGGTAGTTTACTTTGCTGGGCAGGGCAAAAGCAGACCTCCGCAAAGCCGATCGTAGCGCCAATCCTTCCTCCCCGTTCGACGGGCGGTTGAATCTCGATAAAATACCTCCTACAGATGGTGAATGAGCCGATTTTGACAGACACCAGGTGAGGCTTTGTTTAAAATTGTTCTTTTCCCGCCCCACTCCCACGTTAATCACACCACTTGTCGACGCTCGACACCGTCTACGGTGACAAGGAGTCGTGGAAGACATTGGCGTCCACAAAAATCGACATAAACTCAACGGTGCTGGCGCAACGGGTACCTTCTGGGCCATGTGCCCCGGCCACCGGAGCGCATAGCCCCAGCTCGGTCGGAACACCTCGCGCCCAGTGGTAAAGCACCTCATCCACCCGCGTGAAGCATCCACTAGGCGTCGAGAATTCAGTCCACACGCACGTTGGAGACGCTGGCGTTCGGAGCAAGTGTCACACGGACTGGTAGGGGCGTGGAGAGCCCAAAAGATTAAGAGGAAAAGAGAAGCGCCTGTCACTTGACGCCTCGGGGGGGGGGGGGACGAGGGAGAGAGCACGTCTCGCCGGGTGGCGAAAACGAAGAGCTTGTCTTAAATCACCTCCACCCGGGGGTGCAAATTACGAAAGTCCACGAATTGTCTCAAGCAAGGCGATAGGTGAGGAGACAATGAATGATCAAGAAGCGGGACGAGTGAGAAAAACTGCCCACTCGGACACTCGGGAGAAACAAGTTTTTGTACATTCGGTTAAATTCGGCAGAATCGAACCACCAATGAAGTAAAGTATACGGAGCAGCGGTAAAAACGCCATTTACTCCGTCACCAGGGTTTTAATCTACGCAACAACGAGTGTTATGGATGTACCCTGAGATTCCAAATCAAGTCGGGTTTGGCGTGGTCTTGGTGAAATTGGTAGTAGAAGAGGGGCCAGTTGAGGGGCGGCGGCAGTTCGGCTGGTTTGCCGTTCACTCGGGTGTCCGGAGCGCCCAGTTTAATGCGCATTCGACGCGTCAGTCGTAACGCTACGGGCTTGTCCTCAATGTTTGGCGTGGGAGGCTGAAAGAGACGGTAAATGGACGAGATGACGACGGAGGAGGAGGAGAAGGCAAAGCAGTCGTCTAATCGAACCTGGAAAATCGGGCCATTTGAGCTTCATTAGAATCCACAGTGTAAAATGGAATTAGCGGGGAGAGGAAAGGCCTCTTCGGGACTGGAGTAAGGCGAATAAAGGCGTAGGGGTTGGAGAGGGAGGGTTGTGGTCTTACGCAGGAAAGATAAATGAACAAAAAGAAACCATAGTATTAAACTACCAAGAAGTTTCCTCAAATTGACAATTTAACAAACGCTTTGCTGATGGATTAACGAGCACTGAATAGAAGGAAGAAGTAACGGACAAGGAGGTTACTCAATAGGAGCGACGCCTTGACAAGGTGTGGACCTGAGCAAAGAAAACAGAGGAATGAAAGGCAGACCGGTGGAAAGAGAAGTGGGGGTTGAGCAAGTCGGCGACTGGTTGTTAGGAAACGGAAGAAATGGTAGCATAGGTAGAGCAAGTCGGCAAAGAATTGCAAAATTTTAGGCTGCCAACCCTTCAAATTACGCGAAATGTGCGACGGGGACTTACCTTGCGTGGTTGAAGGCCAACTTTGACTCGCCAATGTTGCAAAATGCCATCTACACGCTCTTGCAAAATGTAAAGCGGTTCCGATTTCTTGCTCTGCACCCGCATCGCATGCTCCTGGAGACGGAGAGGAAGGGGGTAGTAAGGAGGGCGAAACATTCGGGGGATAATACTGAAATTCTTTCGTTGGCCAGCGATGAGAAAACGTAAGAAATATAAATGAAATAACAAAACTGTTACTTAATAAATTTAAGTAGGTATTTTTAGAGCAGCGCATGAACACGGTCGTGTGGAGAACGACAAGACGCAGTCTGGGCTCGATACCACTAAGAAAGGCGTGAATGCATGTGGATGGTCATACTTGTGCAAGCTGAAGATTGTCTCTAATGAAAAGGTGGTCCTTTTCTGCCTCTGGAGGAGGGTCGGGCGATTCCAAGTACGAGAGAAGACCATCAGGCTGAAAAAACCAAGATAGTATCAGAGTAAAGTCCACCCAATTTCCCACGACATAGAAGTGGTCATAACTCACAAAGATGCGCTTGAGCAAGTCCTGAGCCTGTAAGTTGTTTTCTGTCCACAAGGCAATCAACTGGCGACTGAGTTGCCTACCGAGTCGGAAGAGAGTAAGATAAATCAGACTACTGAATTTCAGATCAAAGGTTGGTCATTCAAACAAGGCTGATTTTCGAGTGTCCCAAAAACCCTGCCGCATTTCTGATTCTCGCGAAAACAGACAAGCTGCTCTCTATCTCGAGAGTTGAAGACAAGCAAAGTGGGGTAGGAGGGTAGAAATCGCCAAGAAACCCATTACAAAAGAATCGAAAGATCCACCTCACTGGCAAAACAGCTTTAAGTGTTCTAGCGAATATTGCCGCGACTGTCGGAAGCTCCAATGTGCTGAGAGACATTTCTAAGCGAGAACTGAGATGTGGCAAGAAGTTGGTCCACCTAACAGAAAATCCCTTGCAGACCTACGTAGCGAACGACTGCCTCTTTCTACCTCAGTGTTATCTCACCCGGACTCAACCGTTTCACATTCCCTAACACCGCCTTGGGCAGCGCTATAGCCTTCAGGAGTTTCCCGTTTATTTTAGACGTCGAGGCCAGGAGTGTGGATGTTCTGAAGAATTGTTAGTGAACACTAAAATTACAATCAAGGTGCAAAAACGGATTAACTTCCCAACTAAGACCGTTGTGGAAAATATTAATTGCTAGTTACTAAAATCATATGAGTAACACATTTTATTAAAAAATTACCCAATTGGAGGGTTGTGTAATGTTATTAAAATTAAGACGGTGGCGCAACTCCTCGAGAGGGGGGAGGGGGAAGAGAGCGAGGAGCGAGGACAAGCTCACCTGAGAACGAGGTTTCGGGGGTCGGTGGTGCTGGCGAAGCAGGCGATTGAGATGTGTTGCAGGAGAGCCCCCTCAACCAGCGCCATCTGCCGCAACTGCGCCACGAGTTCGTCCGAGGCCTCGTCGATCAGCGCACGCATTACGAGTCCTGCGCCCTTCACTATGGCCAAACTTGGGTGCTGCGCACAAGAAAAGGCCAGATAGCCGAAAGCGACCTCGAATGCACTGGCTTGGAGGGGGCCAGGGAAGAGCCCCGCCATGTCTAGTCGTGCTTCACCGACAGTCGTCTAGTGGCGCGTGGATGGGGGAGGGGGGGGGGCGGAGAGGGAGCGTCAAAAAGGACGGAAAGAATTTAAAAAAGGGGGCGAGTCGACCACTTTCATGGTGGTTAGCATGCCATACGAATCGCAGAAGCAAGTCCAATGTCGAAAAAAAAGTCGACCTGCACGAATGTGTCCTCCGTTGAGGAAGAAAGAAGGGGAAAAAGGGCAACTCTCACTTCTCTTGAAATCCCAACCACTAGACCCTTTTCCGCATAAAATGCGATGCCACATAGGTTGCATGACGACGCGACGAAAGCGAGGCGACAAAAACCCAGGAATAAGGACGGAGGAGAGTCAAGTGGCACACAGTTTCGTGGATTTTTTAAACAAACGGTGTCGTTGTAAACATCAACCAGCACATGACGCCAAAAAGTGGGCCGGAACAGAACCGATTCTCGACTCCCTAGGCCACAGACTGAGAAAAGGGAAGGGAGAGAGGGAGAGGAAAGGAGGTTCGGAGGAGGTTTGACACCGGTGTGCCAGCGAGGTGATGACGACGGCGAGAGGATGGGAAACGGAAAACAGAGCAGAGAAAGAGACGCACCGAGAAGAGACGAAAGAGAGCGCGACCACGGGAGGCGACCAAAGCCAGAAGGGCCTCGAACGACGCCCCCTCCGACGTCTCCGAGTAGGGCAGGCAAAGGGCGAAGGTGAAGAAGTCGAGGAGGCCGGAGATGACCAAGGAGCCAGTCCCCCGAAGCTGTGATGGGCGAAAGCATGGTGCACAGATGACAGCGCCATGAAGACGGCAATTTATTTCTTTACAGACGCAATTACGGCCACTAAGGCAGCCGAAAAGCACACGGAAAATATTTTCAAGTGGGCTAAAAGGCGATTCCGGGACAAAGTCGCTATGCTCGGCTCCCGCCAACCATTCCGTCCAGCCGAGGAGAAGGTTTTGGGCCATTCAGGCCGCCGACACCCAAAAGACGCCGACGCGTTAGCTTAGAAAGACAGGAAAAAAAACCGAGCTCGGGTGGACCTGTGACCGGGCGGAGGCGGCGGGGGGGGAGGTGGAAGGGGAGGAGGTGCGGACGAGCGCAGACTCACCGCGTGGAGGGTGAAGAGGTTGACCAGATTGCGCATAAACGGCACACTCGACATGATGGAGGCCTTGTTGAGTTGTTCCTGCCTCAGGTCCGGCGCCTCGTGCATGGGTTGCATCAGGGTGTTGACCGCGTCGATCACCGAATGCGTCAGCGAGTCGTCGTCCTGGGCCAGTGCGGACACCACCGCTCTGCCCAAATTCTCCCTCACTCTGGGATAAGCACAAAAAAGCTGACAGGGTGTTAAGGCACAAATTAGAAGTGGAAGGGGAGTTGAGGGGGTGCAAACGGAGAGCGAGACGAGACTCTGGGGGTCAGGGGCGGGAGGCAGGAAGCGCGTATCCACTGACCCAGCCAGTTGGGTGAAGGCCGCGAAGCCCGCCTTGGACGCGACGAGACGTCGAATCGCCTGGAATCTCGCCTCCTCCAATTGGAGCCTCATCTCCTGATCGGAGAGACTCTGACCGAGACAGTCGAGGTCGGGGAGAAGGACACGCTGGGTGTTGGGGAAGCGGGTGAGGAGAACGATGAGAGCGTCCTTGATCAGTCTTTCCTTATTCTCGGTAAAGATGCCCTGATGGGAGGCGGGGGGAAAAGCAAATGTCACAAGTGGTCCAGTCGAAGGGGAGGCAGTACACGCCAACTCACATCTTGACTGACGGCATGAACGAGGCCGCTGTAGGCGACATTGGCGTTGAATCGGTGGACAACCTCCCAGAATGGCGTCTCTTCTACAGACAGGAGAGATTTACTGTGCACGAGGACTGCAGGGCGTTGCATGGTGGAGAGGGAGAAGCCCACCTACCTGGTGGCTGACGCAAAAACCGGAGGTGCATCGACTCGACCTCCTCCGAGGACGGGACCGGGGTGGGCTGCACACGAAGATGGCGATTGGAATTGGTGGAGCGAACACAGACACATTGGTTGCCGCTGGCCCGAACTCCGTCCAGAATGGAGCAGAGGAGGGAATCCCTGTGGTGCGGAGGGTCGAAAGAGGGTGGGATTCAGACAAACAGGGCATTGATGTGATTTCCTCTACGGACAGGAAGAAGGCTACACACACGGTGGGGAGGAGTTTGTCAACTCCGACCCATTCTGACAGCCAGCCACACGCAAGAATGGTGTCTCCAACTGCCCCACCGAGGCCACAATCGTTGAAATGAACTACTTGGGGCTGGGCGGGGAAGGGGAGACGATCCACCTCGGGAGGGGACAGCAAAAACCGCAAAGCCTTAGGCGTGTGAGTGGACGAGGTGCACACTGCGGACACGACGGCCTTTCTGGCAAATGTCTGGTGGACACGCAACCGGTCCTCGTGGCGGTCAACAACCGCGACGTCAACGTTCTAAGGCGAGATTTAGAACACCCTAATTACCGATAAGGCTGCTTCCCTGTTAAGTGGCAAGTTGCTACTTTTTTTCACGTATTACAGCCGATCTCCTCTCCTTCCCACCCCTAATTCCATGCCAGCGAGGTCGTGATGGAAGGAGAATCTGGTCTGGACGCTTTCTCCTCCTAAATCCGCGGCTCCGAACAAAGCGAGACTGGAATTCTTAGATTCCGCATGCAATTTACTACTGAAATTATGGCACGTGGACTAAAGGACGAAGAAAAAGCGTTGATTTTAGAGGCTTTCAGTTCTCCGAGTGGCCCCAACGCCCGCCCTAAGGCTCCATATGCCTGACTGGGGCCAAAATAAATTTAAAATCTCATGTCACAATGCCTTCTGACGAAGGTCATCGCATAACTGGTGCCAATCAGTAAATAATGGGCAAAATTGCCTGGCAGAGGAGGATTTGGCAACCAACCTGTTGGAAGAATAGTAGGTGTGCATCTTCCCATTCGTGTACTCAATGCTCAGCGTTTGTGGCTCCCGCCGTGACCGAATTAGGGCGAATACCTAAGGGGAAACAAAGAGGAGTTGGAGGAAGTGATGACAGCAGCCGCGAAAAGTCAACCGCGTCGTGGAGGCAAAAGGATTCCTCGGGCCCCGCGAACTACTCAGCAACCTGCTTCTCCCTTTACGCCTCGAAAATTGGTACTATGAAAGTACAGACGCTCCGAGCCCACATAACGGCGCGTGAAGACTATTGGGACTCGACAAGAGTCACGCTGTTGCGTTCATAAAGTCCTCAAAGTACTCCCAACAGGCACTCAAACGAACTACTCAGTCGCACTTCGGTAGTATAAGCGTATCCATCTAAGTTACCAGTAGGGCATATTGAAGGCGAGGAAAATGACTGTTCAAGAGGAGAAGTTGTTACTTACTTGGCACAGTGGCTGAGCCGTTATCGGCCGATAGGAAAGTGGGTCTCTTTCGACAAGAAGACACTCGGTAAGACAGAGAGTTCTTGAAATTGGCAATGTACTATCCCCATGACGATAGGGTGCGACCTTTTGTACCACAAATTCTGCCGTTGATATCATATTCTCTGCTCTATTAAAAAAGGGGAATGGATGGTAAGTCTGGAACCTACGTCGCCATCGAACCCAGGCGTGTTTCACGACACCAGTCAAGGGTTAGAGGAGAGGGAGATCGGGCGACAGTGATGCCCAAATAAAGGGCGGCTGCCTCTACTGCAGCATTCATCAGAGCAGTAGGGTCGGAGCACTTGAAAAGGTGCTACATTGGAAAAAGTTAAAAGGTGGGAACTGCTTTAACGTGGACCTACGATCCTTTCGTGGCTCCCGCATATAACCGCAAAACCACCGGTGAGACCAGTAACCTATAATGAAAAACGCACGATTAACCAAAGTGCAAATGCCTGGTATAATTAGCGCTACTTAATAATTTGTGAGTAGGATGATATTACGGTGTTGGAAATGAACAGTTTACCGGGGCAAGGTAGCGAATGTCGCGGTAGGTGTAGCAGGCAACGCGTCTTCCCGTAGCCTGATCTATTTGGTCCACTGATATTGGCGTGATTTCAATGAAAACTGGCTTCTCCCTCTCCGACCAGGTGATTTTTACCGCCGAAACTTTCTGTAAACAATGAGAAGGAAGCAAATGATACAGCCTATGTTGAATTGCCAGAATTTACGAATCGACAGTTTGCAGCTTTCGAGAAACGTTAAGACGAAAATGGCTGTGATTCAGACAAAATTTATGTGGAAATTTGGGAATCCACCGGAAATGATTCCAACTCTGGGAGAATGAAACATAGCTCAGTGTGCATGCAACGCAGAGACGAAATTCGACGGACAACTGGTCAGGTCAACGCTGACCATTAAAATTAATTTACCAGGCATGGACAAGGGTTGTGAGAGGCATATCATGCCCACTTTTCCCCTTCACCCCACACTCGTCAGCAAGCGAGCCAAGTCAAGGGGAAAACGATTCCAGTTTAACTGACTAGTCAAAGTCAAAGGCCACCTCGTTGGGAGGTGCGCACACAACTACCGCAACAATGGATGAGAGGAGGCTCCAGCGATATTACCGAAACGACGAAATAATGGCGGATGTTAGATAGTGCTTATTAAAACTCAACAAACATTGAGGTGTGAATCTAGATGGCGGACGGACAGATACTCCACCCACCCTCTCCTGCCTTTTCAAAAACTGTCAAGACCGAAAAGGAGGTAATGATAATTGCAGAGTCGAGTGCAGATAAAATTTGGGACAATTTTCTTAACCCGTATGTCTTAATCCAGGGTAGAGGGCTTGACACCCATCGAAAAATGGGTGATTTCATAAATAAACCCCCAAAACCACACAAGAGATAAAAATATTACAAGCATGTTAAATGCGGAGATGCGATGGAGCGAGTAGCAGTAATTAGGGTAAAACAACATTTCTAGAGCCAGGAGCAGAGAAAATAAATGGCAAAATTAAAATAATTATTGTATAGAGAAGAAAAAGGAACTAATGGTCTCAAACTCACCAAGTTAGGTCGCGACTTTTCAGCAAACAAGCTTCGAAACCTCTACAGGAAAAGGAAAAAGGAAATAATCATCGGTATAATGTTTAACTGAACGTCACACTTCACAGTATTAAGTTTATTCGATTCAGTCAATAGTGTATAACCGGGTCGAGGCCTCTTGGCCCTGTGAGATGGAAGCAAGTGCGTCAAAAGGAGTTAGAATGAATCCAAGGGTCATATGAAACCAGTCTTCTGGATAGTATTAGTAGTGATACCTAAGGAATGAAATGGGAGGGACTTTTCACGATTTTTTTCAAAGTTCGAGGAGAGCGGTACATATTGAAGGATTGGAATACAGGAACTAGAATACGCTGAGGGAATCACATTTGTAAAGCACTTCCAACTACTGACCAGCAAATCGGTTAAAATATCCGTACGGTACTCGGACACGAAGGACATATCTTTGCGTCCACCAGGACCTCCAGCAATTAGAATGAACTTCTGCTGGTTGGTTAAATTCCCGGCCTTGGCAGCTCCATTGTCCGGACGAGCAACGAAAATTTCTTGGTAGAGCCACTAGAAAGAGAGAAGGTTCATATCTTTGATTGACCACACTACCTGGCAAGAGTTTTCAGTTAGAGTCTAAGTTTGCGAAATTTAGCAATTAAGATGAATTTAAAAAATGGAGTACTCAAAATGAGCTTGAGAAATGTTAGAAAGACTTAACCTGATTTGTTACACGAAGGTTGTCTTTTCGGTACGTGGTTACTCCCTGTGTTCCCACTGACAGAATTCTTTTGTAACTAAAAGAAAAACCGGGGCCTTTTTTTTCAGGAAAAAGGGCGAAAATTTGGTGCATGCTACCAAGAAAACTAGCAGCGTGTATAAAGGATAATGAAAGGTTAGGAGTGTTTGAAGAACCTGAATGTTGAGCTAGACCATTCGCTGACTTTGCTAGTGCTAAAAGAAGTTAGTAACGCCGGCTTTAACAAGGAATACACTGCTTTTATAAATATATGTATCGCAGACCATATATAAACGCGATTACGTGAACTTTATAAATAAAAAACAGCGGCTTAAAACACATGAACAAAAACGAACCTTCCTTTCCAAGCATTTTTTGTGACGAGATAGCTAGCCAAATTTACATTTGACTGCATTTTTGGATGGCGCTTATCACCAACCTAAAAGGCGTCAGATTCTGGTGAGACAGTGAGCTTTGGGAGTCGTATAAACTTGTATTATGGAAATACATCTGTACAGGACGTGGGGCTCGCCAAAATAGAAGAAAAATAAACTTTAGCACATTACGCCTGTGAGAAATAAATAATTAAGTAATAAAATAAAGCAATTCTAAACCACAATGCTGTAAAGAAACCTATAACCAAAAAGTTCCGTTAAAATAGGTGGAGAACATTAAAGCGGACAAGACGGCCGCCGAAAGTTGGAGCATGAAATATTAGCGTTAAGTGGCAAAAAGTTCCAATACTTCATCCGTACCATTTCTAGAGTTTACCAACGATGAAACAGACACTGTGCACAAAGGCCAAATTCCAATTGGACAAATGAGCTACTCTGACCTCAAAACCCTGAGTAATTACGTTAAATAATTTGCGTTAGATTTTGTGGATAACAACTCACTCTTGCCCGCTATCATATCCCTAACTTTTTAGTATTACGATGGCGCTCTTAATTGTATGGAAAATTAAACTTAAATTTTGAACCAATTTATCCAGAGTTCTCGTTAAAAATTATGCACAGTAAAATTACGATTTCTCTGCTATTTCCTCAGACGTGGCTGAACCTAACTAATCTTGTCTGTGCCACCGTTCTTCGTACCTACCATAGGTTTTCTAAATCGTAAAATTTTGGCTTTCTTCCAAACGGTAATTGAGGCTGAAAACGATTTATAATCCGTTTTTCCAAGTTTCACCTTCAGGGAATGTAATATATCCCTCCACTTACTCTTTTCTTGTGAATTTTAAAATCGTCAATCCATCTTTTTCATTTTTCAATCTCTAACAGCCCGAATCATAGGGCACAAGTGAACAGGTGGTTATAATATTCTTCAACTCCTTAATCAATCCTATTTCCAGCTTGATCTTTAGACGGAGAAGAAAAAAACCGCCATTTTGCATTAGGGCGTAAAACACAAAAAATGTGTGCCACTAAACAATCTCAACTAACTGGGTTTTGCTGAATTTTACTAGTGCCAAATTTCTCAATTTCTTTCTCTCTTTTCCCCTTGGCAACTTGCATTCTAAAATATTGACAAGTTCCGTCACAATATTCAACCTTATCAATTCAATACGGCGTCTGCTAGAATCAACGCAAATCCGTGGATGAATTCTCGCCTTTGTCCCTCTTTTTTTCCAAACGAGGACAACTTTAACCCCCAAAATCCCACTTTTCTTGAAGCAGTGGACTTTCGATACAAGTTACGGAGACGAAGTCACTTGTGCGGTTCCTACTAACGTCTACCCAAATTAAGGCATTACGATCGCATGAATGCCAGGTCGCTTGTCACACCGATGGTCATTCAATTGGCACCCTGAGTGTACACCCTTGTTGGGTGGAGAGGCCTGTCACCGTCAATGCTTACGTCACTTTTACCTCCAATGTTTACATCGTACCAGTTTCCCTACAGTTTATCCGCCTACACACAAGGCTACTGCCTCCTCCGCCTAAACATTTGTCAGCACCTTCTTCGCCTTTGCATTGTTACCAATTTCTTCACCTTTCTCCATCCTCTCCCCTCCTTCAGCCCTCGAGGCAACCAGTGCTGTGCCTCCTCGTCGCCTTCTCCCTCTTCCCTTCCAACATCACAACGTGTTTCGTGGCCTACCTCTGCCACCAACTTCCACTAGCGCTTAAAATACACACATCAAAGTGTCTGGTATACGGGGAGGCTGCGTTCCTCACCGAGGTGCAGAGGCGAGGGAAAGTCACCAGTAAATATGCCTAACTGAACTTACCTTTGGTCGTGCTTTCAGACTCTGAATGGGGGAAAAACTCCTCCTCGACTGTCTTCCAGTCATAAACTAAAATTCAGACAGTTCCAAGGTATGTGGATGTTTTAAACAAAAGAACGAAGTTAACAGGCGAACGAACGCTGCGAACTCAATGGGGAGAGGGCAGAACGGGTAAGGAATTGAGTGCAGAAACCCAAACCACCAACAAGTCGGTATAACGCATTTTCCGGCGTCAAAAATCCAGTCAAATCTAACTCTTGGTGGCTTCAAAAAGCCTCACACATGCGTTTTACGCTGCATCTCGAGGGGTGAATCGCGCAAGGTGGCCTCAAGTGAGGTGGTAAGGCATGCCACCCACGAATCCATGCTCTCAGCCTTGCATAAAACCGAATGGCAATTTACACTTGGTAGAGGAATTCCTCACTCGCGCCTATGTGAAGTGGAGAGGCGACAGGAGCGTGGCACGTGCCGCCATCACTGCTTCCACCCTGCCACTGAAGACAAGGAAAACTTGACACACCCGACCGAGTGACTGGAAGACTAACGTGAGGACACGTCGGGCAGTTCACAAGAGGCCACTCATCATCCACCGTCGCAGACGGCCTTGACGCGCAACACTGTGGGCGCGTGGGTTTGTGTGTCTGGGTGTATGTGGAGAGTGACTGATGACGTTCGGTGAATCTGCGCCTCGAGAAGAACGCGGAGGAGGGTAAAAACCCGGCAAAAAAGACTTCACTCATTGTTGGCCTATTTAGAGCACTCAAGTGTAGGTGGCGGGTACATCGTCTACCTCGTGTAAAAGGGAGGCATTTACGTCATTGGCAGTTGATAAGTAATCAAGATGGAAAATAGGAAATGTGTAACAAAGTATTCAACAAGGAGAGCAACATGAACATCAACGAAGGCGGGGACACCAGGGGAGGTGAAAATGTACTTCTTGGTAAAAAGAAAGGCACTTTCCACTTGGTCTTCTTTTGATTCTATCCTCGGGTGACAGCGATCACTAATGCTTGTAGAGCGACAATAGAGGAGGAGGGGAAGATTTTGGTAAGCTCGTTTCGACAGCAGGGAAGGCGACATGGCGGCGGAGAGAGAGGGAAGAGACGCTTCTGGTGGTGCCGAGGGAGGAGGAGGAGTCCGTGGCATTGGCGTCTAATCACTGGTCAAAGCCTGGTAAGAAAAAAGAAGAAGGGAAAGGGCAATTAGGGCGACGCCAAGTTCATAAAACAGCCTCCCACACAGATTGGTTGGTCGATGGGGTTCCCCTTTGACCCGCCAGCCCACAATCAACTTTCAACGCGCCTCGGTCAAGTGAAGAGGAAAAAAAGTTTCATAAAACTAAAATTGAGGAAGGATTGACCGCCCACACTCGAGGCCTTTTCGCCCGTGTGAACCACTAAATCGAGAACAATTTCGACCAAATTGGGTGGGGGGGGGTGGGGGAGGAGAAAACACTTCACTCCATAAATACTCCAAAATTCCTCATATTCAAACAAACGTGTACAAGAAAAGTCCACAAATTTGCCTACTTTTGTATTGAAAGCAAGCATTGACAAATATTTTACGCTGTAATTAGTTTTGGTGCTGTTTTGCGGTAAAACAATGCCCCGCAATACACATCACAGTGGTACGTCGCTGCCCGCCCGCCTCCGGGCGTGTTGCGTTCAGAGCAAAAAAAGGGTTTCAGTCGCTTTTTTGGTCCTCTGGTCGGACATTTCAGCCGAAACGCGACGGATGTTGGCGACGAAGTCCTCTCAGCAACCGCAAATGGCTGAGTGGCTTTTTCGCCCCCCCCCCCCCGCTTGCTTTTGTTTTTCCTAGTTTATATGAAGTGGAAGAAGTGACGAGGCACTTTGTATTTCCAACGTTTCGTCGTCTCACACCTCTTTCTTCCTCACTGCCTTCTCCACTGGACTGGCTCATTTCGCGGAGTATTCAGTCGGGAATAGATGCACCTTCTTCATCCAAAGCGACAAAAATTGAAGCCGTCCCAACTTGAGCTGATCTGATCTGATCTTTTCAACTGGCAAGACTGTTTGAAGCGATTGCTATGCTGAAATTGACTGAAATGAGCCAAGATTTGGCTAAAAATGTAAACCGGGCCTCGTCCACGAAAGTACTGGGTTGACAACTGGGTGGTTGCGAATTCTAAGGAAGAATGAATATTTCCAAGATATCTGATCTCTGTCGTCAGAAAAAACCGCGGCACCTGTGATTTACCATCTCGTTAGCTTTGCTTTAACGGGGCGTCGAAATAAAGCCCGTCTGAAGGCGTAGGCTGCTCAGGGCAACCCAACGGAGGCGTCAGGTCATCGCAACGCAAGATCCAAAAAATTTTTACCGAGTGACCGAAGATGCGCGGGGCAGAGAAAAGCCTCACTAGGACTTGTCCGAATTGGTGTGTTGTTGGACGTAGACGGTTCAAACTAATCGTGGTGGTTGTCGGGTAAAAGTTCAAAAGTGGGAGAATTTCTTTTGCAATCCCACCAGAACTGGCAGCACAGTCTTCTCGTGGTGAAGCTCCGCCTCCGGTGGCGTCTGGCCTGCTTCCTCTTTGCCTCGTCATCAGCCACCACACCTCCACCGTGCTAACATTCCTTATCAACTGTCCACTTCTCCCCGTCGCTGGCACTTGGTCTTTTCAGAAGTGGATCAACTTTGTCGCCCTTCAAATGAATTCCCCTAAGCTGGGGAGCGAGCCAATGATCGAGTCGCCTGACATAGCCAAGTCTTTTCTATTTTCTGTCCACTTCTTCTGGACGCCGGCAACTAGTCAGAAATGGACCAATGCTGATGCATTCCGCCAAATGAACTCTCCTAAACTGGTGAGCGGGCCAAAGATCGGGTTGCCTGATATAAGCCGAGTCTGTTTTTTTTCCTTTCTTTAATTTTACCTACGATCTAACTCGACAACGGCCCTGACTGACGTGGGTGCCGTCGCCTCCGACTGCACCGACGGCCACGTGGGGTGGGCATTTTCCGCCCAAACATCACCACAACGCAGTCTGGACAGGCCAATCTTGACGAAGCTGCCTCGCTCTCTCTCTCGCTCTTCACGGCTTCAGCCCCCTCTACGACACATAACTTCTCGTCTGCTCGCGACTTCTTGTCTCTTCGGAAATACTCCAACAAAATAAGGCTGAACACGTGTCCGACTGGTTCTTTCCCTCTCAAACGAAAGTAGAGAATTAAAGGATTTGTCTTTTTTTTACTAAATAAAAGGTAGAAGTTTAAGGCACTGTTAACACGTTAACGAAACAAAACAGAAGGTGCAACTTCACCTTTCGAAAACTCCCCAATCACTCAGTTGTCAATCCCATAGTTGAGAGAGAAATATCCTGTCGCACCTCGTAAACAAACGAATTGAGTTACGAAAAAGATTGTCAGGAGTCAAATAACCCTTATGCAGGAGCGAGGATATTACTGGAATTACGAATAAATTCTCGTGAGTCAGTCTGATGCTACTGCCTTATTGTCAGCTGTTCGGTCACTGAGCATACCACTCGTCCCCCTCCTGCTCCCCTTCCCCCTTCACTCCCCTCATCCCCCCCCCAGAGCACACCAGGCAAGATGTGGACCTCAGCGCCCCAGCCGCGCGGGTGAGGCAAATCAGTGCTCCTGGGGCGCACACACACTCGACGAGTACGGACAACTGATTGGCGAAGCTGGACAACCAAGAGAATACAAAAAATCCCACGTAATCGTTATCATGACGAAAAGTGTTGTAGAAGGTTTGGGGTTTTGTTGATAGAAGGGGAACAGTTGACAATATCAACTCGAAAACTGTTGCTGCTGATGATAATTATTTATCTCCTAACTTTCAGTAGAATGTTATCTTGACGGTAAACTTATAAAAGAGAGGGAAGATCTTAGTCATCGTTTCTTTTACAAAAAAAATAGGTCATCTGACAAGTACAAGGTAAACAAAAGACTGGAAAGAGACGGGGTATTATTATTTAAGGCTTCAGAATCTCGAGTCTTTCATGTTTTAATACAAAATTACTGCTCTCATTGCTGCAGTCACGGTAGGGGCGAGAGGTGACAGGCAAGATTTGGCCACCACGAAAGCAAATACTACCTCCGGACAATAGGAGTATAACACCAACTCCAGTCGATCATACGAAAGCAAGGTACTTTTAAACGCCAAGCATGCCTATGAAGCATCAGATTTCCTAAGTGAGAGTGAAAAGTAGCACCAGTCTCAAAATAAAATGTTTTTTTTTGGGGGGGGGGAGGGGAAAGGGCAAAAAGTACAAAACAAAAGAGCTGTGACCAGAGAGAAACACAAACTTACGACAGCGCACGTAGGTCCTCGGCCCAGTGTAAAAAGGCGGCGGTGGCGGAAAAGTGGACTCAGGGGGGAAGGTGAACTGCTGGTCCCAAATATTTGCAGTCGAACGTTTGGGCACCTGTGGTATCGGCGCCGCCTTACGGTTCATTTGATAACCCGGTCGGTAGGAGGGTATCGGCGGTGGTGGCGGTGGATGATCTGGCGGTCGAGGCGCCTCACGGTAAGCAGGACATGTCGGCACCTCTCCACGGTACATCGGATAAACCGGTCGGGAGGGAGGTGGTGCTGGTGGTGGTGGTTGTTTCTGGAAAATCGAGGCGCCGGTTTGTGCCGGTGGTCGCAAAATGTAGGTATTGACATGGCTTAGCGGATGGGAAAGATTCCTTCAAAAATAGCTTAGTCAAACGTCCGCCACCTCAGGCGTCAAAATTGCAGAGGCAATTAAAAGCCATTCATCTTCTTTCGCCCCAGACATGTTATGGTGAAGGCCCTTGACAAACTTTGGATGCCCAGCTAGTAGATCCTCACAAGACAAATCAACTCTGATACTTTCGTCCAGATACAAGAAGCGCCCCCTGGGGAAGAGTGTAAAACACTCATTCTGTTTGAACCTTCACCACGGCTGAAGAACGCATGAAGAATGAGAATATGCACCGGCTAGGAAGCGATAAATAATGCACCACGAGCGAAAAGACAGAGGAAGCATGGAGGTTTCGCTGTCTGACAGAGGACATGTGAGACAGCATGCTGGGACAAGGGCCCAAGAACGGAAATAAAAAGCAATATGCTGTCAAATGACTCTCGAGTCAGACCGACGGCTTTTGAGAAAGGGAAAGATGACTGTCAGTAAACACCGCCCAAATCAGTTCGGTGTTGATATATTATCTGTGCTAGACGACATGTCTCAATTGGTAACAGCAAAAAAATACAGAATTGGTTGTTGCCAGTGTCGATCGAGCGAGAAATTCTCTCAACCAACATCGTGTAACGAACCTCAGGACCGCCTTGACGCAATTTCCGCACAAAAAACCCTAAGGAATCACATGTTTGGGTGGCTGTGGTGTGTGAGAACCACACAAGTTTGCCTTAATATAGATCATTTGAGTTCCCTATTTGCTACCTCACCACACCTGATGGCAAAAGCATACTCGCAATCCGGCACGCCCAACTACGAATGCAAGCAGAGGACTCTGGACAATGGAGTAGCGGAGGACTAAGCAGAGGACCGAGGAATGAATGGCGACCTCGTATTCTCCAGATGGGATGGCATTCCCCCAACTGAAGGTTGAATGTCCGAGACTACTTAACCTTAGAAGAGATTCCCGCTAGCAGACGTCAGTCGACGATGTCGCTCGTTCATTTCCCATCAAAACTGACAAGTTCTTCCCCCCCCCCCCTCCTCCGACCCGTCAGCCTCAAAAAGTGGTGCAAACAACCACCCTCAAATTTTCACCTGCCGCGACCCAATGGTTGGGACGAAACACTCGATGTGACAATTTCGAATGAACGGGAATAGAAGGGATTCTGGGGAATTAGAACGTAATGAGAGCATCTGGTTATCCAATCTCAACTAATATTAAAAACTCTGAATGACTGAAGGGTGAGACAAAAAAAAACAGCAACTACATACGAGAGATTTAAGTCAATGCGAGCACAATACTTTTAATTGTCATTATTTTAAAAAATTAAACTCCTTGATGTGGTGTGTGTGTGGTAAATGTGCATATGTAACGTGCGAGAAGACGAGGAGGAGACAAAAATAGCACAACCACACACACAGAGAGAGAAAGAGAGAGACGACGAGGCTGGTGCAGAGAACACACACACTTTCGCCGTTTAAGCTATTGCCTGACTCAAGAGGTAAGCTGCAAACTGCGTACACACAAAATCACGGCGACACTAAACGAAGTTGGTGCTCTACTACACGCCTAACAAAGGGCTGTCAGTGCCGTAGGCACAACTTAAATCTAAAACAACGTCACCTGTGCACATTAATTAATTCATCTTGCGGATTGCAGTATGCAAGTACTATCACCACCGGATTATAGGGAAATGAGAGAAAATTAACTCGTAAAGTGATTATTCCTACATCATGGGATAATGAAACTATGGAGGATGCACCCTGAAGCAAATCACACTTATGAGAGGCCAGTGTGGGTCCTTCGTTTTCCTCCCTCTCCGACCGATGTCTGATGACACTCGAATCCCCATAGAATGTGTGACCTTCTCAACGTAAGCGTTGACTAAGAATGTCCTCTCAATCTGATAAAAATGATTAGTGTTTGAATTAGGTGTAAAATTAACAAAAAATTGAATAAAAGGCTGAAAAGGAACTAACCCGGGGGTATCGAAGGGATACTAGCACCGTTACGGTTACGTAACTGCCGCTGTCGCGTTGCTACCGACACCGCCACCACCGCCACCGAACATAGCACGGTATCTCGCTATGACATCCGCAGAAAAGTTTGAATGGTTCTGTGTTTCGCGTTTATTTCCTCCACCTCCTCCAACTCCAACTCCACCTCCACCAACTCCACCTCCACTGCCGGCTACAGCGGAAGAGAGGAGTGCGGTTTAAAAATTCGGTCACAAAGTAGGAATTAAAGGTTGCATAGGAAACTTCAAAGTGTAAATAACAAACTTCAAAAATAATAATTTTATGATAACATGCATAACGGATGTGGGTATGCGGATGGCGTACAAAGTCTACCCAAATCGGCAAAACTCTATTTGTACCGAAAAATTCGGAGTTAAAAATTCCTGTTCCCCAGCCCCCAATGCAAGTCAATTGAACTCCATTCAAAAAGCCCACCCTTGCTGCTGTTTACGGGAATGAGGAAAACACTAGGTGGGGAGCATTCATTAACTCCACTAGAGCACTGGAATTTTTTCTAATGTTGCCTCTTTCGCCTTTTGTAACGATGGCATTGCAAGAAACATGCATCCATATGCAAGACGCTAGGGATAGAAAAAGAAGCGCGGAAGACAAAAGAAAATTTCCGTTTCTCAGTTTCAACTTGATAAGTATTACTGGATGAGAACATGACCATCTGCAATTTGGAGGAAAAGATAGGTGACTTAACCGTTAGGCGCGAGGAAAATGTTAT
Organism: Dipylidium caninum; assembly: GCA_017562135.1. Lineage (NCBI taxonomy): Eukaryota > Metazoa > Platyhelminthes > Cestoda > Cyclophyllidea > Dipylidiidae > Dipylidium > Dipylidium caninum. The sequence goes on from QEYB01000526.1 coordinate 445,728, forward strand.
CGCATATCATCCTGAACACCAAGAATAACAAAGGCTTAGCGTAGGTAAACCTTATGAGTTTGGCAGATTAACCCAAAATTTGGTGTTATGAAACAGGTTAAGGTCAAAACACGAATAATGAGGTCTTCTTGGGAGAAATTCTTAGATAGAGAGTAGTGAGAGTTTCCACAATCACTCAATCATTCGCGTCTTAAGATACGCACAGAGCGATTTTTATTGTGGGAAAAAAAAGCAATTGGGTTACTTCATCCAAAACAAAAAAACAGGATACATTGAACCACGACGGTTGCAAGGAAAAGTTATCAATGGAAAACTGTTTTGCGTATTTAAAGAATAATGAAAACGCGTACTTAACGCGATGATGAAAATAACTGAAGCTAGAACACCCATTAAGGAACCCAAAAGCTAGGTAAGGATCTCGTAAAAAAAACAAGTGCCCCAAAAGAGCGTAACCCGTGTGGCGTAAATTAAAAAGACGCATAAAACGAAAGAGTATTTTCTGAGAGGACTGATAACAAAGATTGACCTTTCTTTGGAAGTATAAAATCAGGTGTTTAACAATCAAATCCTTGCTAAATATAATAAAACTTGAAAACTCAGTAGTTACCATTATGATCATTTAAAGGTTATGGATTATGCGGGAAAATTGGTGTCAAACATAAAGGTCGGAGAGAGCAGGTGATGGTAATGAGGGTTCTCAAGTCGCCTGACTATGGAACGGCTAGTACTACCGGTAAAGAATGATGGTGGGTCTCAAGGTCCACTTCCATAGCATGAGAAGCTTAAGCTATGTGAAATAACTTCGACACTAAGACTCTTCATAAAAAATACGGTGGGTGGAATCCGAAGCTTAGACAACCAAAACAAACCATACCTTAATTTTCAAGGCAAAAATTAGGTGAAAAGATGAGGTAAAGATGGACTCACACACAAGAGCATTGCTTCGATCATTTTTCTGAGATTCGGGAACCTTTTTAAGCGCTGTGCCTTTCGAATGTCCGCCAAAAAGGCTGGAGCCCCTCCGCCACCAAAAGTAGGCGGTGGTGGCGCAAAATGAGGGCGGAGGGGGCGGGGGGAGGGGCGGGGCAGGCGGTGGTCCGGGCATTGTGGTGCGCTAATACTTTAAAAAGTGAAGGATGAAAAGAATTAAAGCCGGAACAGCCGTATAGGCATTTTACAACCAAAAATAACGAATCAAAACAAAATTATAATGCAAATGAGCACAGTGAAAAACGGGCAAGCCGAATGCGTTGAAAATAATTTTGTGACACAAACAATATCACCCGCCGGTAAACAAGAACGTGAAAAGACAAGCAAGGTCTTCCGTATTAAGAAACAACTAGTTTACGCAGGAAGACTACCCAAATGTCTAGTCACGCCTTATAAACACGCTTCAAAATATTAAGATACGCGTATATATTAAAAACACTGTGAATAAATTAAACAAAAATTACATTGGGGAATGTAAGAGGAAAACAGCCAAGTGACCAAAGGCAAAGGTAAACCAGCAGACTCCCTGACACATGAGTGAGGAAAAAAAAATTAAGGTCCGATACATTTTCCAACATATAACTTATGGGCCAAACGCTTTAAGGTCTAACAAAGTCGCTGATATTACAGATACTCACAGTGGGTTTGATTTCGTAAATTCGCGTGAAGATCACGCTTGATTAGAAGTTTTTTTCGGTTACAACAAGTAACGATACAGAGAACATAACTGCTTATTCCCATCCAAATGAAGCAACTAAGAATATTCTAAGGTTACAAAGTCATTGCATATTGTCTTAGACTTGGAAAAGTGGGGAGAAGGCAAAAAACTACGTTTTCGCCACAGAAAGGCGCAAGTCAGCTTACTGGCAACGGACGAACACGGAAATGACAGCGAGGTATCACATGTAGATAATTACCCAATGTGTCACAATTTTCATTGTTGACCTCAGAAGCTGTTAATGAGGTTGTCCGAGAGCAAAAGGTTCAGTGTTATGGGCACATAATGGAAAAAACAATTGCGCTCATTTTAATAATAAGTTTCGCGTTACAGCTTCAATTTTTAGGAAACCGTGGTCATAAGTGAATTACAACGTAAAAAGTGCACATTGAAGCCCTTTCACAATGAGTGCTGGGCATCATGGGACTGTATTTTGGACATTGAAAGACAGGTAGGTATTGATTTATTCGGGCTGTGTATATTAGTTTCCGTAAATGTTGGCTAACATGAAGGGTAACTGACCGAGATTCGACCCGTCGCCTAGTCGGTAACATTTCATATAAGATCTAAATTTGACACGCTCACTAATCCGTAGACGATCATACAGCGATTAAACATAAGCGCTTTCGTTGCATTTATCCTTGGAATCAGTGTCGTATAAATGAAAATCTTATTCAATACATAATATACTAGCATTATTTCGTTGTTTTTTCCTTCTGTTAACCACATATGTCGTGAAACGCCCTCCATAAAATCAGTATTATTCCGTAACCTTTTATTTTGTTACCATTAATACAGTGTTCTGTGGCTAAGTCTTTCCTGACACGCAATAATTCCCCAAGGTTTGCTTCCCAAGCTAGCCTGAGAGTGCTTCTTAAGTGAAATATGGAATATGATCAAAAAAGTGTATTGTAGCCAGTCCTTTTAACGACTTATACGTTTTGTGCATTCAATGGTAGTAAAATTCTGTGTCTGAAAAATTCAAAAGTCGATAAAAAATGACGTTGTCCAATTTCCTCTAACCAGGCCTCTTTTCGGCACAGTATGCGTTTAAGATTAAATATAACGTAGTGAGTGAAGCGCAGATCTTCCATTACAATCTAAGTACGCCAAAAACAATTTTTTTTACAGTTACGAATTGCGACTACTGCGAAGCACTCTTTTCCCCAGATGCCGATTAAAATAACCCGCTCTTCCACCTAAAACAATTTAACTTCCGTGTCTAACATTACCTTATGCAATATGTGGGTGCATCCATTCGATAAAGTGTGGCTTGTTTGAGCTGCTGGTGTGTAAAAATAAAACATCTATGCCCTTTAATCCAATCTCTCTCTCGAAAAATTGGATCTCTGCAAAACAGTCGAATCAATGTTTATCTCTATTGAAATCTGTTTGATTAGAAATAATCCGTAGTGTGTTAGTACACTGGGAATTCGTACATTGTTCCTTTGTGTGCAATAACCTATAATCGGTAGATAAAGCGCATGGAAGGTCATGCCTACACATGAGAGCGGGTCGGCGGAATTCTATTAAGCGCTTTCAGCACCTCGACATGTTTCTTGTGTTGTTCTTATACAACTTGGCTTTCGGATAGCACGATCACACATCTCCTTGAAATCTATCCAATTAAGCATGCGGTCGTGTTTGCCAAAGCTTTCGTTTTAGCTGCAATATATTTTGTCTGTGTTCATTGTTTTCTATAGCGGACAAAATCACGCAATTTATTGGCCAATACTGATTTGGTCTCTTGGCCTAACTCATCATTGGCGGTCAGAACGTTTTGTATTAAATATATCTTCGTCCAGATCTCACGTCATTCTGCACTTTTCTAAAATATTTCTCTGGATATGCTTTTAAAGGCGAATTCTGTCGCACCCTTTGCTTTCTATGGAACAGGCTCGCAGTTTTAATGCCACCGTTTATATCCTCCTATTTTTATTCATCTTCTACGTTGAATGCTTTATTGTTGTGCCCAACTTCCTGGAACCTTTTGGTTCCTTGTACAACTGCGTCTTCGCATTCGGGTTGCTGATTTTTCTCAACGTCTTATATAATCTGATTTATATGATATTCACTGATCCTTCTATTGCTAAATTGATGCTCGTTCAACGAGCTAATCCGGACTGGACTTATTGTCTCAAAATGCGAAAAACTGTTCGTCCACCTAGAGCGCATCAACTGCCCGTCGATGTGACGTCTGTGTCCTCCGCTTTGACCATCATTGCACCTACATGGGTATGTCGGTGTTCTTACTTCTCAGCAATGTCCCTTAAATAAACTTCTTTCAGTTTTTTTCACTTTTTACTGTGTACATAAATTACGCTTCAATTATGATTTATAGAAGCGCTTTCTATTATCATACAACCTTTCATGGAATGGAGATTTTTGACCTACTCCGTTTACGTCACGACTAAAAGACTTAGCAGTTACAGCCATTAAACGCCTACGTCTCTATCAAACCCCTGCGTCAAGCAAAAAACATTTGTGCAATGCATCCAAATGATGATCGATAAAGTGTGAAAGGAGTTCAGGAGTAAGAAAACTATCTAAATCCCGAATCAGTCTTACCAATCGATGATTTTTCTTAGTTGTTCCACACATGTACTTTGGAGTTCTCTTTATTTCTTCAGTGGCAGTCATATTTCAGCGTGTAAATCTAACTACTTCTCTTCTGTTTCAGCTCAATGCGTTGGACACGCCAATATGGTTTATTTTATGCATCTTTTATTCCATCTCGCCCTGGCCTGTCTGCTTGCAACCATATTCAACTTACCTTATGCCCTTCTCTACATCTATTCCCACTGGTCAACGTGGCAGTGGCTTCTGTGTACCCTAAACCCTGTCCCTTTCCTTCTAGTCGGATGGGTCTCTTTCAATCAATTCCTCATCTGTCTCATAACCTCCCTTTGTACCGTTCTCGCACCGCAATGACCATTTTTTTCCTCTACCATTTGCGCCAAATTCTACGTAATCAGAACAAGTGTCGAGGTGTGCATATCTAAGCAGGAAATCCCACGCAAATATTGCTACGAGGAGCACGACCTCCGATCTCTCAGCTATGATGTAGGCTGGCGGCGGAACCTGGAACAGGTGATGGGGAAGCGATGGCTTCTGGGCTTTCTCCTTCCCTGTCTCCCTATTCTCCGCTCCTCGATGGCTTGAGCTTCCCCACTGTGTCCACGTAGAACAGTTTGCGCACTACCTCGACTTTTTGTACCTATTTATTTCTCGGTTGGCGCCGAGTTGTTCCTTTTTAAGAAGAAATTTACCTACTGCCGCGTCTTTTCCACTCGACCTGTGGAGTTTGTGGAGTTCGCTCGTGAGAGGCAGAGGGCAGAGGGGCACGACTGCAGAGAGGCGGTAGGCCAACGACTCCTCGGTGATGAATGCGCCATTCTGACGATGCGGACTCTCACGGCAGTTGAGAAGAAGCCGCGATTCGCTTTGTCCGTCTCTCCTCCCTCCCTCTCTCCCTCTCTCCCTCTCTGTGGTAGTCGTCACCCGACCGAAAGGCATTGGGTGTGAGTGGGTAGGTGAGCGACGCCGGTCTGTTGGTGAGGTTGGAAGACCGCCTTGCGAGAATCGGCCTCGTTGGCTGAGCAGGAGGGAAGGTGGCCTCACTCCTCGTCGAGGCGATTCTTCTCGAGGTTGACTTCATCATGAGGTGGCGCCGGGGTGGGAGGCAGCCGTGTGGAAGGGGAGGAGAAGCGACGGAGTGGGAGGGAGAGGGGAGAGGGCGAGGGGTGAGAGGAGAGGGTGGTAGGAGAGAGGGAGAGAGGTCGTGAGACGCGGGTGAGCGCATGGTTGGCGCGAGACAGGCCGGTGAGGAGGGAGGAGGAGGAGCAGCAGCAGCAGCAGCAGATGGAGGGTCCGCGGCCCAGCCACGCGCGAGGTGGATGTGCGCCCAGCTCTCCTGTCTGTTGCGAGCACCACTCACTCGCCTCGTCCTCGCAGACCGGCGAGCCGCCATGTGCCAGCGATTGACGAGGGAGGGGAAGTCGACCATCTGCCGAGTGGGCGGTCGTCGTCGTCGTCGTCGTCGTCGTCGCAGGAGTTGGCGCCGGCTCCCTTTCTCGCAGCACACCTCTTCCTCACACGTGTGGATGCACCGGGTGTGAGGAGAGTGGAAACAGGTCTGGTCGCCGAGCTCACCTCGACCACGTGGCCCCCCTCGTCAGCCTGTCTGCCTCGTCTCGCGATTTGTCTGTCGCCGCCGTGTGGTGATGAGGCAGAGAGAAAATCACAAGTCTCCTTCTCGGCTCCTCCCTGACTCCTCCTCCTCCTCCTCTCCTCTCCTCCTTCTCCTTCTCCTTCTCCTCTCCTTCTCCTCCGCCCTCCGCTCCCCGCGCCACGAGTAGGCTGCGCGTGGAGTGCAGCAGCTTTCTGTGCCACAACAGTGGATGCGCGCCACTCTCTCACTGCCAGTCTGCACGTCTGCCAGTGGGGCAGTGGGCAGTGTAGCAGTATGGCAGTCTGCCCTGCAGACGCACCCACCGTGGCGGCGTGTAGGATGCTGCGGTGTTGTGGTGCTGCGTCGGCGTGGCAAGCAGTCCTCCGGAGAGGCTGGTGCCGGTGGCTGGTGGTGGGGCTGGTGGCTGGTGGCTGTGAAGACGAGTGCCGCCACTCCCGAAACGGTGAGCAGCGGACGCGGACCGGTCGCAGTCCAAGTCGCGTCGCCGTCGCCGTCGCGAAGCGTGAAGCGCGAAGTGCAAAAGTGCGAGATGGGAGGTGCGGGGAGGCGGGGAGGCGGGGAGGCGGGGAGGCGGGGAGGCGGGGAGGCGGGGGAGGCGGCAGTTCGGAGGCGGCAGTTCGGAGGCGCAGTTCGGAGGCGACAGGCGCAGCGCGGATGCAGTCGACAGGCGGTGGTGAGTCGCCTGCACGTTCTCACCGTGATTGAGGCAATTGGCGTTGGCGTTGGCGTTGGCGTTGGCGATGAAGTCGACGCTCGCCACTGTCACGAGGGACTTCTCGCCTGTCACTTGGCGCTGGCGGTTGGGTGTGGTGCCCGTGGCGCTTGTCATCGTGGTGGTGATGGCGTTGATGGTGAGTTGACGCGGTCCTGATGCACCCGTTTCACCATCGCCAATGGTAGAATGCACTTTCCAAGGTCTTTAAATCTCTTGAGTCGCCGTCCGTCCCCCTGATCCTCGCTTCCCTCGCTTCCCTCGCTTCCCCTCGCTTCCCCTCGCGTGCCCCTCGCCCCTCACCCCTCACCCATTCACACCCTCCACCTCCTTCCCCAGTCTGCGGTGCTGCCACGGACGTGGAGACGGTGGAAAAGACGCAAAAGCGCTTGGTGGAGGCACGAATTGGCCTGTTCGGGAGTCGTCAAGGCTTGGCCTCGGCGTCAGCGTCCGCGTCAGCGTCAGCGTCAGCGTGGAAGGCGAGACGTGGAGGAGTTGCTCTGACATTGGCGCGAGCTCATCAGCTCGCGGATGGAAGAGTGATGCACTGCATCGCTGAACCTGAGAACACGCGTTTAGACGCTGCTGACGCTCTCTGCTCTCTTCCCGTCACCAGCACGTCTTTTTTGGTCAAATCTTTCTAGTCCAGCCTACTCGACTCGCGTCAAACAATACCTTGAGGGTTGATGTGCCGTACGCCTCGATGTCGCGCTTCCAGACCATTGGAAGCCGGTGGAGAGCGCTTCGTGGACCTCTCGACCCGCTCCGCTGCTTACGTGGCTGCGCGCGCTTCGAACGGTGCTGATCGCCTCCCCAATTCGTTTAACTCGCGAGTCACTCGCCTCCTCCCTCCATCTGCCGTATCCGCCCAGTCGCAGGGAGGCACGGAGCGTCTGCCTCGGAACAGTCTGGTCAAAAAGCGCGTCACCTCGGCGCCCGCTTTACCCGCCGGAGAACCAGAAGAGACAAACTGCCCTCCCCCCAACTTCAAAATGTGGTGGAAAGACGGGGGAGAGATTTTTTTTTAACAAAATAGGCTTGTATTTGCTTTCGCGCACAAGCAGAAGTGAGCTCGCAAACACTTCTGATGTAGAAAAAGGGAAGATTTACGAATGCGAAAGTGATTTTGTCTAGGCGGAGACTCCTCGTAGGTTTACTCTTTTCCGAGTCCTCGTCCTTCTCGGCGCCGGGCAGGTGGATTCCGATTCCCAGCTCGTAGACGAGAATACCCAAAATCGTCCCGCAAAACGGCATGATGAGAAACACCCAGAAGCAGTGATTGTGGAAGGTGAAGGGCGACGCGCACCCAGCCTGAAAGGAGGACGAATGGGGTGGGTGAAGCGACTGTTCTCGGCCCTCGCGGGTCGCGGTCACGTCGTCGGACGCCCCCGGCGGTCTTACCTGTCATGGCGAGGCGATGCGGCCGCCCAGGTCGTAGGCGGGATTGAGAGTTGACGTGGACAGCACGGAGAAGTCGTTGATTAGGAGAAGTCCACCACGGCGGCGTAGACAACCACGTAGAAACGCGGCAAATTCCAATTGTTCTTGTCAAAATGGCCATTACGCCATCATGTGGCAAGCCGGTGATCACCTCTGCCAACACACACACGACGAAATGGACGCGTTCGCCGAGCTGGTAAAGATTGTGGCTGTCGTGCCCATGTTGAGTATTCCATTGTCGTTCTCCACCGTGTACACGCGCAGCTTCTCCCAGTAGATTGCCACACCAACAGAGTCCGAGTATCGCGCAAGCAGCTCGACCAGCCAGAAGAGAAGCATCGTGAGGGATTCAACCGACCGACGAGGGAGTTGGCGAAGGCGATGCACGGATTGCACATGCCCGGCGTCCGAGAGCCCGCGATAAGCAGGCCCAGCGCCAGCCGGCCGCGTAGCCGGTGCTGATGTCGAGGATGCGGCGAACGAGCCCTCGGTCAGGTGGGCTTGAGCCGAAACGCCGGTGGCGAAGGCCACCAGGACAGTCATGCCGGCGAACTCGGCAATCAGGTCTGAACCAGGGGTACTTGGTCAGCCGAATGCGGTCGCGATGGCGCTGAAGGGTGTTGTGGTAGTGCTCGGTGGAGAACTTCATGCGGCTGGGTGTGGCATGAGCCGCGAGTGCGCAGGAAGGGCGATTATATACGCGAGAAAGAGGGTGTAACTAATCAGGCGAGGGCAATGAGAGAACACTCGAGAGGCCTGAGCGCTGAACGCTGAGCGCGAGCGTTGGATGTCGGCCAGAGCCCGCTCAGGGCGACCTGGGCGTCTCGAGGGGCAAAGACGTGCCGGAGGCGGCGGAGGGAACGCGGTCGGCCAGAACAAGCGACAGACGTCGCGGAGGAGAAGGTGGAGGAGGAGATATCGTGTGGGAAACTGTTTTAGTCAGGAGAGGCGACAAGGTGGAGTCAAAAGAGGGACACAAATGGGGCATCCCGCGGTGAAGAGGGCATTAATTCCCGACAGGAAGTCGGTGCGGCGACGCTAACCAAGGCGGGGCGGACGAGCATGGAGGAGGTAGCGCATCGACGGGAACGGGTGGAGTGGGAAAGAGGCAGGAGACGGTGCCAAAAGGTGGAGTCGAGAATGACGACGAAAGGCCAAACCTCGAAAGACGGTAATCATTTCAATGCAAGAATTTCACAAATGGAAGGCGAGTGAGTCAGCGATGATGCAACAGATCAAATTTAAAAGCGTGTTCAGACGTTTGCGTCGACGACGCCTCCATGGTAAAGACTCACCGATGCAGTGCATCACTCTTCCATCCGCGAGCTGATGAGCTCGCGCCAATGTCAGAGCAGCTCTCCACGTCTCGCCTTCCACGCTGACGCTGACGCTGACGCTGACGCGGACGCTGACGCTGACGCCGAGGCCAAGCCTTGACGACTCCGAACAGGCCAATTCGTGCCTCCACAAGCCGCCTTTTGCGTCTTTTCCACCGTCTCCACGTCCGTGGCAGCACCGCAGACTGGGAAGGAGGTGGAGGTGTGAATGGTGAGGGTGAGGGGCGAGGGCACGCGAGGGGCGCGAGGAAGCGAGGAAGCGAGGATCAGGGGACGGACGGCGACTCAAGAGATTTAAAGACCTTGGAAAGTGCATTCTCCCATTGGCGATGGTGAAACGGTGCATCAGGACCGCGTCAACTCACCATCAACGCCATCACCACCACCGCATGAAAGCGCCACGGGCACCACACACCCAACCGCCAACACCAGCGCCAAGTGACAGGCGAGAAGTCCCTCGTGACAGGTGGCGAGCGTCGACTTCATCGCCAACGCAACGCCAACGCCAACGCCACACCCGAATTGCCTCAATCACGGTGAACTGCAGCGACTCACCACGCTGTCGACTGCATCCGCTGCGCCTGTCGCCTCCGAACTTGCGCCTCCCCGCCCCGCTCCTCCGCTCCCCGCCTCGCCTCCCGCCTCCCGCCTCCGCTCCGCCTCCCGCACCTCCCATCTCGCACTTTGCACTTCGCGCTTCACGCTTCGCGACGGCGACGGCGACGGCGACGGTGACGGCGACTTGACTGCGACCGCGTCCGCTGCTCACGTTTCGGGAGTGGCGGGCACTCGTCTTCACCAGCCACCAGCCACCAGCTCTCCGCGAGGACTGCTTGCCACGCCGACGCAGCACACAACACGCAGCATCCTACACGCCGCCACGTGGGTGCGTCTGCAGGGCAGACTGCATACTGCACACTGCCCCACTGCCCACTGGCAGACGTGGCAGACTGGCAGGTGAGAGAGTGGCGCGCATCCCACTGTTGTGCACAGAAAGCATGCTGCACTCACCGCAGCCTACTCGTGGCGAGGGGGCGAGAAGAAGGAGGAGGAGGAGAGGAGAGAGGAGGAGGAGGAGGAGGAGGAGTCAGGAAGCCGAGAAGGAGACTTGTGATTTTCCCTCTGCTCATCTCACCACGCGGGGCACAGACCAAATCGGAGACGAGCAGACAGGCTGACGGAGGGGCCACGTGGTGTGAGCTCGGCGACCAGACCTGTTCCACTTCCTCACACCCGGTGCATCCACAGTGTGAGGAAGAGGTGTGCTGCGAGAAAGGGACGGCGCCACGACGACGACGACGACGACCGCCCCACTCGGGCAGATTCGACTTCCCCTCCCTCGTCAATCGCTGGCACATGGGCTCGCCGGTCTGCGAGGGGAGGCGAGTGAGTGGTGCTCGCAACAGACAGAGAGCTGGGCGCACATCCACCTCGCGCGTGGCTGGGCCGCGACCCCCATCTGCTGCTGTGCTCCTGCTCCTCCTCCTCCCCCCTCCTCACCGGCCTGTCCCTCCGCGCCAACCATGCGCTCACCCGGTCTCAACTCTCCTCCCTCTCTACCCTACCACCCCTCTCCCTCACCCCTCGCCTCCCTCTCCCCCCCACTCCGTCGCTTCTCCTCCCTTCCACACGCTGCTCCCACCCCGGCGCCCGCCTCATGATGAAGTCAACCTCGAGAAGAAATCGCCTCGACGAGGAGTGAGGCCACCTTTCCCTCCTGCTCAGCCAACGACCGATTCTCGCAAGCGGTCTCCAACCTCACCAACAGACCGGCGTCGCCTCACCACCCACTCACACCAAATGCCTTTTCGGTCGGTGACGACTACCACAGAGAGGGAGGAGAGACGGACAAAGCGAATCGCGGCTTCTTCTCAACTGCCGTGAGAGTCCGCATCGTCAGAATGCGCATCATCACGAGGAGTCGTTGGCTACCGCCTCTCTGCAGTCGGTGCCCCTCTGCCTCTCACGAGCGAACTCCACAAACTCCACAGGTCGAGTGGAAAAGACGCGGCAGTAGGTAAATTTTCTTAAAAGGAACAACTCGGCGCCAACCGAGAAATAAATAGGTACAAAAGTCGAACTGTTCTACGTGGACGCAGATGGGGAAGCGTTGTAGCCAAGAAGCGGCCTTTTAGTAATTTCCGTCTCCCAAATTGTTTGCAATCCTCGCCAACTTGAAAAGCGGATTCGCACCGTCATTTCCAGCCTGCGCGCCGCGTCGGGCGCGCTTTTTGCTCACCTCCGACCGCCCCACAGCGCGGCTTCGACACACCCAAAGAAACTTCACACCTCCCGCTGCCTCATCAATTTCCCCCGCTCCCCCCGCCTCCGCCTTCTCCCCACTCCGCGCCCACCCCGTGGGCCGGGCAACACTCGTGTCGACATTAGGCATTTATTTACCATGTGAAGGACTGTGACGTGCATCGGGACGAGACGACGTGTCCACGCGCGCACAACCAAACCCGTCGCCCATCCAACGTCTGCCTCGTCAGACGCTACCGCCGCACACGCGGCACCAGGCGGCGAGGCTGGCAAACACACCCGGGCGTGAGAGGACAATTGAGTGAAATGCTCAAGGTAAGCACAGAAGCGAAGGGGAGTGGTGTCTACATCAAGGTGAGGGGCGAAGAAGATCGAGGGAAGAAAGGAAGGAGAGGTAGAAGAAGAGAAGAGGAAAAAGTGAGGTGAGTATGTGGAGGACGGGAGAGGAGGCGTCAGTCAGGCCACGCTCCCCCTGCGGTCCTCACACACATCTCCGGGCTGACTCGCGGGGTGGAGCGACTTTGACGCCTTCGCAGTGGCAGCAGCAGGGGCGGTAGCAGAGAAATCAGAGAGAACTGTGGAGTTGGCATCCTGAACAAGCTCCGCATCATCGCCATTGGCTCTCCGCTTCGTCGCCACACCGTTTTTCGCCAGTTGGTTGCTCGGACAGGTCGGTACAAACCTTGGCAGATTGAATAGCTGAAAGTGGAGAAAAGGAGGACACTGAGCAGAGGCGCAGTAACACTTCCGGCCGCAGAAGCCGCCATCCGCCACAAGTGGTGCTGCCCTCGCAAGTCCACCGCTCCCCCACCCCCGAGCCTCTTTACCACAACCCACGAACTCGCCTCTTCTGCGAGATGGAGGCAAGAGGATGCCGTGGTGCTGCTCCACGTCCGCCCAACTTGACTCCGCGAAACACGAACGGGCAGAGCGCGTGGGGCTCAGCAGGTGGTGGCCGAGTCGAGTATAATCGGACGCCTAAAAAGCTTCCTTCCGGCGAATCCGGCTCCATCCCCGCTTTGGATACACTCAAGGCAGCCTCGTGATAGCCGTTAAGAGCCCCATGCGTCGCAATCCAACGTCCTCAGGACGCAAAAAGACGAAGACTGTCAGGTGGGAACGCACACACGCACAGCCTTAAGGCGTGTGTTAACGAACGCAATACCATAAACCGCTTTAGTAGGTTGTTAGGGGCAGCAGAAACTAGGCAAAGGCTCGTGGGCCGCGACAACCTTAAGTGTTCCACAATGCGCCACCGTTTAAAGGAATCCGAATAATCAACCGATCGGCCGACTAACCTTGTAGATCTGCCTGAAAGCCACCAGTCGAAGAGCTGCCTGCGCTGCCGAGGTCGCATTCAGTCTGTCGATTTGTTTCATATCGGCCAAGAGAAGAGTCTCGCCCTCGCTCACGGGGTCAGGCAGGTTGGCCAATTCTCCGTCGGGAGAGAGCAGAACCCCCGTGGAGAGACACTCGAGGAAGCGACGGAAGAGAAGACCCATCCGCAGCCGTGGCAACTGTCCACGGTATGCGCCTGGTGGCGTGAGGTCCATGTACGATAGGCGCTCCAACAACACCACCAAAACCTGTAACCCGAGTAATTCAAACGACGTGAAAGGTCCCCACTCCTCATTAGCAAAAATGAAGATCTAGACTAACACGGAGTTTTTAGCACGGGCAGATAGCTTATGAGATGTCATTTTTCGATCAAATTTATTAGGTCTACGTGAAGAAGCCAACGAACATGGGTAGAAAACTCACCTCTACATCGAATTCAATTTGCCGTTTTGTAATCGAGTTATTAATTTCTCTTAGGCAAAGTAATGCATATATTTTTGCGTAAAAGAAAACAACGATAGGGCCACCGCGAGAGGGCGAGTCGTGCATGTTGTAGATGTTGGATTGTGAACTGAAGAACACAAATCCGTCGCCCCAACTTTAACCGACAGACTCTGACTGCGCAATGGCCCTGACTACGGGGAAGGGGGACGCAGCCGACTTCGGAAACGGTAAGACAAACTTACCAAACTCCCTGCATCGGCCTGAGATAAGCGTCACATAAGCAAATTTGGAAGGGTTAACTAGCGTTCATCCCACCCATGCATAAAATACGCAAACTTAGTGACCAACTGGTGTGTGATTTAACAAAGTAATCAAACTATAAACCCCTATTTGTGTCGAACAAAACAGGCTTAGTCTGTTTTCTTATTTCTGACGAGATTTGCTACTGATAATGATTTAGTAGTATATGCGCGTCCATTAGGTGAATTTGAAGTGACAAAAAATCTTCGTTCCACATCTAAAGGCAGGCAAATTACATAATGAAATCAGGCGAAAAAGAGGACGACCCACTTACGTAGTCAGGGAAATTGCCCCAAGAAAGTGGTTGTGACTCACGAATAAGGCATCGGATCAGACGTGCAACATTCAGCAGCACCGTATTCGTCGGATGCGCCGACATTGCACCCTAAGCACCGACAAAAGAGGGCAGATTGGAAATGAACTCCCTCTCGGTTTGGCAGTAAAATGTGATAGGGGTGAAAATTACATTTTAGAAAAAAAACAAGCAAATAAAAGAGAAGTAGGGAGATGCAAAGTGCGTGTGTGTGTGTGTGTGAGTACCTGAAGCCACTGTGCCCGTCTCACATCAGTAAGCGCGTCTCGGCAGACTCCTGAGGAGAGGCAGAGAGGCGCTTTGCTGACTTGAGTCTGCTCATCATCACCATCATGAGCATCTCCGCTGCCACCGCCACTGCCACTTCCATAGGGTGCAGGCACAGCAGCAGCAGAACAGCAGCAGCACCAGCAACAGCAGCAGCGGTGACATGGGCCTCATGATCGTGATCATCAGCACCACTTTTAGGTTGCTCGAGGGCGGTCTCCGCTAGACAGGGGAGGAAAAGCGCAGTGTACAACTACTTTCGGGTAAAGTCAAAAAAGAGGTGCAAAAACTCCCCTCTACCCCCATCCCATCCCACCCCACCTCACCTCACCCACCCGCGCCTCGGCCATTTGGTGATTTTACTCTCGAAAATATACAGCCAATGATGGGGGAGGGGCCAGGGGTTTGGACACTAAATTACCAAAATTCCTAAGGAAGCCGTCAATCCACAGCCTTTTCAATATGGTCTTATTAAGGCAAAAAATGGGGTCTCTGAGAGGACTTCTGTTGAGGTGGAGGGGAATCGGGCCAGCGAAAGCCCTTCGCCCCACTTCTTCGTCTTACTGCTCAAGACGTCGGGTGGCCGATACCAGGTGAGTGGGGATTTCAAAAGAAGGCAACTGTGAAATGTTGGAGGAATCAAAAACAGTCCAAGTGTAACGGGCGCGTGAAGCGCGTTAACACGGCAGAACGAGTAGTCGCCACCAACTCACACTTGCATAGACTCGGCCACTCAAAAACCTGCAACTAATGCCTTCTCCTGAGGTGGGGAGTAGCACCGAGGCGGCACTGGGTTCTACTCCTGCCTCGAGGCGGATCAAAGTCAGAATTGATGAGAGGAAATAAGAACTGTGGTGTACACCTCTGTTAACTGTCCCATACCGCTCAACACCCCCGGGGGGGAGGAGGAGGGGGAGGGGAAGGGGGCTCAGCTTACTCTTGATGTCCAACATGCGAGTCGAGGTGAGACGAAGCCTCACGGTGACGACGAGGTCTCCGGCGGCGGCACCGCCCGCGCCGGTCGAGGTGGACGCAGTGGGTTTCGGACTCATTTGAATGAGCACGTGTGTCCACTCGACTGTTGTCACGGTAATGGAATGGTTCTTGCACGCCTCCTGTTAGGAAAAAGACGAAGATACTACTGAACTCCCATAGTAAGTAGCGGTCCCTGGGCAAGTGTGTGAGGGGGAGAGTGAAATTGGGTCTGGAAACACGAAAGTGGTCCCCAACTCAGTACACGGACTGAGTCCACTTCGAGGATAACACTTACAGTTTTGGAATGATTAAAAATGGAGGCAAATGCAGAAATAGCAAAATTCCGACAAATCCCGTGGGTGCACAAATCGCCAGTCTGATCTCGTGTATACCAGATAAATTTTTATGCAACAGACGACGGAGTGCGAAAATCTAGGAGACCCGTGAACATTTAACTATTTGAGCGAGAGGAGTCTCTCCCAAATTCACAATTGAAAGAAGTGAGGTGGATGAAATGAAATCATTCACCTCACTTCTGCGGCTCTTTGTCTTCCCCTTCAACCCAATTCAATTGTCAAACGCATGCAAAACATCCGTAGAAGAAACCCTCCGAACACGGAGGGTGGAGTGAGGAATCAGGTGAAAGAACACGGGATGAAGCGTAGCCGAGGCAGCTGATAAGTTGAAGGACAGACGAAATTTCGAGCTCCGAACGAAAAAAGAAGCATTTGACAGCGGTGCTCCACACCTTCCATCCCCTGTGCGACTTGCACGCTCCCATCTACGAGGAGTGGGGGTGGTGCCACGAAGGCTGGTGAGGTAGTAGACCGGACTCCCTTTTGATGGAACCTTCCAGGTCAGTGTTCGAACACTCAGGAGTGCAAGCTTTTGTCAGCCTCTCGAACACCACCGGCGCTGTGCGTGCACGTCAATGCGACGGCTGCCTCGAGTAAATAAATGTGAGCTCATGAAGTCTTTAGCCCTCGACGGATACCTCATAAAACATTCTTTCTTTAAGTTTGACAAAGCCTATTTTGGGGGAAAAAGCGGCTATATACTGGTAGTTGCGATGATGCCGCCTTTTGATAAACTTCTCACTGGTATTTTCGGTCAGAAACAAATAAAAAAGCGATTTCACTGTGTAGTCTGCTTAATGTCTACACTCGTTACGTCCGCAAACACAACGGTCTGTGGCGCCAGACCGGAAAAAGGCGTTCTCGAGAGACACAGTTTACGTCGGCCTCGCCGAAACTGTTCGTGGTAGCTCAATCTGCAATGGGGGAGAGGCACGGGACAGGCTGGAGGCCAGTTGGACTTAACCAACACTGCTAAGTGGGGCGGAGAGAGGACAGGAGACATGACGGATTATGAGAAGGAGCAATATGCAAATTTGGTTGCGGAAGAAAATAGAAGGATAGCCAAGGCGTAAAAGACACAAGCAATTTATTCAACAATTATGGTCTCCTGCAACTTCTAAAATCAAGTGGTAATTTGGCCTATCCAAAACAAATTGGAATTCCTTTGTACTTATAGAAAGAGAGGCATTGGCAGTACTTTGGGTGGGAGAGAGGGGCGTCGGGAAAGGTAAAAGAACCTCGAAGTGAATGGGGTCAGAAAAAATGGACATTCATAGTGCATGTTTTAGGACATTTTTAGGGAAAAGAGAGGAAATAATAAAATGGAGTAGGCGCCTAATTAAAGATCAACTGGGCAGGAGGAAAAAAAAAATGCGGATTAATAAAATCTGGGGCGAAGAAGGAGTCTGTGGGTGAATCGGTAAGTGGACGATAAAACGGCGTGCAACTGGAATGAATTCAGCCTAGATGACTTGGTAAATGAAAAAAAAAAACCCGAAAGTGGAGGAAATAATAACTGATAAAAATAGAACACTCAACAGAATAACTAGTAAGCGAAGAATGGACTCCTCGGTATTCAAGATATTGGGACCGGTCACCCACCTTCAGCAATTCCTCCAACTCCTCGGCCACCTCGGCAACGCAGTCGGGGGAGGGGAGTTCGCGAGAGACCAGGACCATGTCTGCAGTCCGTTGGCCACCCAATAGCAAACCGATAGCGGCCGGACTAACTACAAAGGCACCGGTAAATTCCTCGGAGTCCACAGTGTCCACCTCACCGCCACTGTCACTGGGCTCAGCATCATCGCCTCGAGCCTTTAAGATGCGTCGCAGCGCGTCGGTGACCGAGCTTATGGCCAGTGTCATCAACTGGGAGTGGTTGGAGAGGGCAAAAAAAAGATAAAAAGCGATTAGACAGGGCCTTGACTGATGGAGGAAAATACGCGATATGAGGACGCGAAGGGCGACTTCACGACTAGGTGACAATCCAGGTGGCATCAGGACGCAGCGGGTAAAGGTGACATTTACGCACTAACACACAAGGGAGCACTGTAAGTGTGGTTTGCCCACAATTAGTGGACGTGAGAGTGTGTGTGTGCGTGGCGGTATTCCAACCGTCTGCGGTGACTGTAGTTTTTGTCAACCCACAAGTAGCCCCTCCGTGTCGTAGCGGTATGCGTAAGAGTAGAAATTATACGAAAGTCTGTTGCGGGGAGACGGTCGAAAAGCATGTAGAAAAAAGTCAACGGTGGCGCCAGTGATTGCTCAGCCTTGGCTCTATAGGGTGCACTAAGGTCAGGCTTTCACGTACACGAGGTCTCCTCACCTCCTGCAAGCACAAAAAAATAATTCAGATTTATGTAACATTACGTTGGGTGATATCACCAAGGGAGGCGATCTTTACGTTATAAATTCCGTAAAATAGAGAACTATTTAATTAAAATGCAGAAATGGAATCGAAGTAGGGGAAAAAATGCCTTCATCCGTTAGCCACTGGGTAATACGTCCTCTCTCGTACTATAGAAGCGTGTCCGTGGATCGCCCGCACCCTGTGATTGGGAGAAATAACTGGACAGGGAGAGGGAAAGCGAGGTAAAGAGGGATACGGGAGTAGGTGAGTAGATTATGTAAACTGTGATTGGTGGTGACAGGCATAGGCGACCGAGGCTAGACCTTATCTAGAGAAGGTGACCTTAATTGGCTGTCGCCAATGCCTCAATCCGAGGGGGAGGCTGGAGCCAATGTCAGTTTGCAATGGTCAAACAATCGTGCAATTGCAGGCGTACGGCAAACCACCATTTAAATAAACACCAAAGTGAAGATAATGGTTGAACGGGACGGCAAAAATATGACTTGAGTGCGAAGGCACAACGAGTTTAGGTTGTGAAGTATCAGGGCCATCACGCCATCGCTGCATGAGATGTACCGAAAAATGGTTCACTTGCGCCGTATCCACACACACACACACACATAGGCAAAATATTTCCTTAATTCAATAAAAAGAGTCCCACCGACTTAATGTGAGGGCATTTGGTGACAATGTGGAACTCGAATTATTCGCAATTATGTGGTTTTTTGTCAACGACTACCAAAAAGCCAATGCTGTAGAATGCCTCAGCACAAAGGATAAAAATGGGGCCCGACAGTGCATGAGTTCTCCTAAGGCGAAAAAAATGCGCAGTCACTCGAGTTGCGCCAGTAGATGTCACCCGTGAGAGGCAGATTCAAGATACTTCAGAAAAAAAGACTCTTAATGTTACCTCTTCGGATATTAGAGTTGGGGGTAGTACCACAAAGACGACTCGATTAGAATGGCCCACGAGGGGGTGAAGGCAGGCACAACTAGATGGGTATTCTAAAAAAAGACGCCATTTAGCCAATTCGCGTTTTTTTGTTGCGATGACCAGCACAAGAGGGGGCGAAGAAATGGGGGCGAACAAAATTTTGTACTTAACGCTCACAATGGCAGCTTAGAGTACCGCCACAAAAACTCTCAGCAGCACAATATGTTGGTTGATGTTGCGTGAGAGGACGCCCTCCCCTACTTTAATTAAGAAATTCACTCGTCTATTCACATGTCGAGTAGAAAACAGGCTGGATTTGCGCTGGTTGATAACCTGAATAACGTGGAAACCGTCGAAAGGGGTTGGTTGAAGACCATAGATGACAAAAAAAGGCGGACATCTGTTCAACGTCAACCAAAGGGGTTAAATTTACGGTCGAGAGAAATAGCATGTCAAGTAATTATGGAGTATACTGTTTGGAAGACATTCTGGCAGCCCAAAGAGAAGATAATCCTTCAAGTTGCCAAATGAATAGACCCATACAAGCACTGCCAATTCTCTGTACCTTCACTATGCAGAACGTGAGCTGGAAGTATGTTCGGCCTAATCAGCTTGATGGTAGTCGGAAGGCGGGGTCTCTAGACGTAAGTTGGTGTCACGCAGACCGGTAAAGGCGGCCTGCTTTACACCAGAATTTGGGGAGGGGGCGGGCTGAAGATATTTCTGGGCTAAAAACCAGTGGCGACGTGGATTCGGTGGACAGTTAACCTCTCGGATCGGTGAGTTGCAATCCTATGCGTGTTGCCCGAAGCTTAAGTCTTCTTCGCGTCATTGTGTGAAAGAAGTCGGGGGAAAAACCCTCAAATCACAAGAATATTTAAAGTGAAGGTTATCCTATCCATAATGCTCAAGTTATCAGTAATATCCTCATGATTTAGAGACATGGCGCAAATAAAATCTAATGGAATTGCCGCACCACCACTACAAAGTGGTCTGTTGGAGAATTTTTGAGTAAATCCTCGAAACTCAACAACTCACTGCATTTTCCTCCTCCGACGGCGCAATGCATCGCAGCTTTGTCTGTATGTAACGCTCATCCGCAAGCAAATGCGGCGGCAGACTGACCGGGGTCTGCATCCCAGACGGGGATACAAAAGGCGCCGGGGGACGGGCGAAACTGGCCCCCACTGGGGGCACTTGCACCCTGGTAATCGGACAGGACTTTGAGGAGGAGGAACAAGATGCTGAAGAGGGCGACTTCAACGCACCACGAGGCGAAGCTGACTGCGAGGCTGACTCTGAAGCTGACTGCGTAACTGACTCTGAGGCTCGGGTGCTTGAGACGTTGCTGCCGATTGCCATCTGCGAAGGTCAAGGTACAAGAGACTTAATAAATACTATGGTCTGGAATAGCGAAACAGTAATTACGTCGAAGAAAGTCAAATCAAGTGATACTGAGCGTAGAACTCGGCAAAAAATGGGGCTAGGCTCAAACAACGAGGTTGCAGGTCAGTAGCGAAACGGCAACCGAATTAACTTTAAATTCGCCATACCGCCTCCGAACTGCCTATAATGAACCTTAAATCTATCATTAAGGCAGTCAAGAATGATTCACCATGAATATTCCGACAATTAAGGCAGACAAATCCAAACCAAATTGCACCCAACCAAGGGTGGAGGAAAAGTAAGTCCTCTATAAAAATACCATATTTAAAATTGCAATTAAATGATAGCATACGAGAGCCATAAAAACTCCTTAGGTAGCTTAATTAGACTCCGTTTACCCACATCACCAACTCACCGTGACATTCCCGGGTGACTGAGTGGATGAGCAGGGAATGGAAGGAGTGGGATGAAATGAAGCTGCTCTAAAGTTGCGCAGAGCAGTCTGATGCCTCTTCCCATTCTCGTGGGCGTTCTTTGCCTTTACATCACTGAAAGTGCATTCACAGAGACGACAGCGATAGTGCATCACCTTTCCCACTGGTATCTTAAATGGAAGGAGGAGAAAGTCAGAGAATAATACGACCATAGCTTTGAAGGCCCATACGGTTCAGCACCATGTTAGTTTTGTTCGCATTGGTGTGAATAGAAGCAGTTCGGAAATGAAGGCATCAGATTGAGAAGAGCGGATCGAATCGGCAGAAATTCATAATTAGAGAAGTCAACTCTACTGTATTATACGGTGGAAACTAGGAAACTGTTGTTCAACATAGTGATATTAACACTCACAAGCGATAGGACAGAAAGGAATACTGGTAGCTCAAAAGCGCTGAAAGTGTTTTGTGAATTAGTACTCTTTACATCTCCCGAATGACCTATTTATAGGTCTAGGAAAAGAGCTGAAAACGAAGCAACAGACAATTTGGGTTATCCTCAAACCATCTACCACTAATGTAAACGCACTCTTACGCAACATTGGGCAAAAACGTTGCACGATGTCTTGCCAAAATAGCCTCAATGCCCTGACGAGTCACAGAGAGATGCTTTTTTGCTATCTCAGCGGCTTTTTCGTTGAAAAAAAAAGGATTTGTACCATAAGTAAACATTATGTAACGCCGCCAGGGCTTCATGAATTTCCTTGAAATAAACAATTAAATTGCTTTGTTTTTTTTTTGATGATGAGCTCGGTCACAATCAACCCACTTTTGTTACTTTCCTTCAAAGTAAAGAGAGGCGCACCAAGTCCAGAGGGAATAAACAAGCAGGTAACACAAATAAAACGGGCCCAAACAATGAAAAAGTACCATTAACATAACATAACATTAACATAATCCGCTGGCTGTGGTAAAAAAATTTGCAGCTAGCAGTAAAAAAATGCCATTTGACAAATATGCCCCATTCAACCTCCTCTGAGTGCAGAAATTAAGTGGTCAACCGAAGAGCAATTGTTGGGAATCTATTTTTATTCTGCTAGGTTTGACCGGGAAAAAGACACTTCTATTCCATGAATATGCAAAAAAGGCCACCGGTACCAAGGAAAAGTGGTGTCTCAGACTACTGAAAGAAACAAGAAATACTCGACAAGTGATTTCGTAGAATAGGAATGAAATGAAGGAAGCCGATGCATAGCCCTCATTTGTGCTTAAAATGATCGAATCAAGATGCAATGCAATGCTCGGGGTTAATTAATTTACAGGAAATAGCATCGTGTCATTGTCGCTTTTGAAAGTTAGAAACATGGCTGGAAGAGTATTCGGAAGGTGTTATATTACGTTTAAAGGGAACGCTTGCGCTAGAAAAACTTTGACTTGCCTCTTGAATACAGTCCTCCAGATTGACAGGCGAAGAAATGGACCACCTCCCTTTAAGCAGGAAAAAACCAATTTTGGGTCAGATCAGGCGATAAAACAATCAACAAGTCAATTAGATAATTAACCAAAACCAACTTTTATCGGCGCCGCTTAACACCGTTTCACAATCGGGTACAGTGGACCCTCGAGCAGTTTGTAATTTGACAGCTCTCTGGTGCTGCTTGCCCGCGAGATGTGACCTATAAGTATCTGCTCCACTGCATTTTATGTTGCAGAGGGGACAATGCAAGTCCTTTGCTTTTCCTCCCCCTTCCTCTGGGATCTGAAATAAGAGGAATATTTGGCGGGCTCGAATGTTGCTTCTGATTCAAAAACGAAACCTATACCTGAGAAGCAACCGGCTTCTTATCCTCTTCCCTCCTCCCTCCAACCGACAGTTTGCAATCCTTCATAAGTGTCGCTTTCCGACAGTGCTTCTTCCCGACTATATGGCTCATAAAGGCCGCCTTCGTCTTGCAGTCAATGTTACAGATTTTGCAAACATAGGAGTTATCATCAACCTGTTGCTGGACTTTTTTCTGGTGTTTCTGACTGTTTAAGTGCTCTTCATAGGAGACACGACTGTTGCACTCCACTCCACACACCAAACATTCCAGGTGTGTAGTGGGGGAAATCATATCACTAACTTTTCGATGTTTTGAACCCAACAAGTGAGATTCATAGGAGGCCTGTCCAGTGCAGGAAATGTTACAAGGTTTGCAAAAATATGTAATCTTTCCATTCATGGACAACAGTTGGGCTTGGTGCTGATGCCAGCGTCCGACAAGGTGGTCACCATGGGTCATTCGACTACTGCAGCCGATTTGAAAGATTTCGTAGGAGTAGGAAGTGTTTGATGGGTTCTCATTTACTGGTTCGTCGGTCTAGTGGGGAGGAGGGAGAGGTAGGAATAAGAAACACGACTGTGGGCACGATCCAATTCGGTCATTCACCAAGAGAAACCCATAATAGAGGAAGATAACACATACGACGACAGTAGAAGATGAAAAGCGCCGCCTACCTTTTGTTGTTGCTGCTGTTCCAACTTCTTTCTGTGCTTTTGGCCTGCCAGATGGGCGGAATAAGATTGTTTACCGACGCAATTCACTTTGCAAACTTCGCAATAATGCTCTAATGCGTCAAGGGAATCGGAAGGACCACCCTTGTTTACAGCACGCACAGCACCTAGAAGACATTTAGGTCAACATTTAATTGATAACTATAAAGCATGGTGCAACTGTTTCACGTTATCAGACCTGAATTGATCCGAGGTTCCCAAGGACGTACGAAAGGGGGGCATTTGTAATAACTATTACGAGGCAAGAACTGGTTGCCCTCGTTGACTGGATAGTCGTAAGTTGTCCCAACAGGGCTGGGATACCAAATATCGGGCAGATTGGGAGGTATGTACACTTGTGGAGTCGTTGTCTGCACGAAATTAACAACTAAATTAACAACTGACTTGATGCTGGAAAACAGGAGGAACGTAAACTGGGAGAGTTGGACGAGGCACAATGCGATTTCTGTATGACATTTGAGCGGACAGAGATGATCGAACGATCTACTCCACGCTTTCTAGTGCACTGCCTGTGAAATATAGCGTAAAATCGATTATTCGCAGGGTTTGTGTTTTCGCGGCATAAGCAGTATAGTTAAATATTCTACAAAGACTATTAAGGAAATCGAGACGATCATGAAGTTTTGTTTAGTTTTCATGATTTTAGCATCTTATAGTATTTTAATGACAGATTAATCAAATAACCCTGCGAAGTGTTCCTACGCATGAAGGCGATATGAATATAAACCTCTAACAAGGTAACGTAAGGATTAACCGCATTTATGAAGGTGTACATAAGGTTCGAATGACAAAAATCTTAGATGACTGGGGGGTTGGTTGAAATGGGCTGCAAGAAGGAAACACATTTGTCCTGTATGCTCCTGCCAATTTGTACGGATCCAACTTCAGCTTGGACCAACTGTATAGATGTGTTGCTACCGCAGCTCCCAAGGTTCTTTTTTCCTCCAACTTACTTGTAACATTTCTAAGTGTTAAGCTGGGTGTAATCTGGGTAATCTAATTTTGCGAATATATTACTATTTCACGTTACTGTCGGTATACATCAAGCGGGTTGTAAGGTTCACTATATATTTAACAAGCAAGTAAACAACCAAGCAAGTTTTCGTCGTTGAATCGTGAATTCGACTGCCCAACTCTATAGCTGATTTACAACCAATTCTAATTAATAGTGTACGTCTTCACACCTCTAGCGATATATTGGAAATTGTTAACCACATCAACACCTTTAATATTCCTAAGCTTACCTGTTTTAATAGTGCCGTACTTCTATTCCTAATGCGAGCATACGAATTTTTCCATAAAGTCACTTGAATTGGTGGTCGACTGTGGTCAATGGTTCTGATTTTCAAATTAATTAAACACAGTGAGAGTTAACACTCCGATAGAATTCAGGCGCAACAGTGGAAAACAGCAACCTCTGCTTAGTCATATATATCTCTGTTGGGTCTATTCATTTCTTCATTTGTCAGCAACGCAACTTCAGAGCCGTGAGCCTTAACCTATAGTGCCTGATAAACGTCTGTCTATCGGTAATCCGCTTTATTTATTTTTCCATTCATTAATCTTTTCAAATTCCACTTTAATTTGGCGAGGCCGTGCCTCGTCCCCAAGGTCATTGCTCATTAACGTTTTTACTTGACCTGGTCCAGCGTCATCATGGTATAATGCTTGATTTACTGTATATTTCTTGCGTGTTAGGTGTTATTGGCTGCTGCCATTTGCACTAAGGATGGAAAAGGTATTCTGTTGCCCGTTTTTCTAGCGTTTTTTCTATAGCCCTGGTTTCTCGACAATTTGTAGAAATGTCAAAATCCAGAATTGAAGGCCTTATCGCCACCTTTCCGAAACTTGCTGACCCAGGTTTATTTATTTCTCCGTTATATATATGTATATTAACTTATTAGGCAAACAGCACACGTTTGTAGAAACGGATACAGTTCGCTACGTTTATCAACCGCTAGAGAGACTTTACGTCCTCCTCATTACTACCAAAGCTAGCAACATTCTCGAAGACCTCGAGACCCTTCGCCTATTCGCTCGTGTGGTAGGGTAATTCACTATTCAATCAGTTTTCAGATTCCTGAGTATGCGCGTGGCTCCGACGCCTCCGATGTAGTCGAAAATGCCTTCCAGATTATTTTCGCGTTTGACGAAATTGTTGCCCTTGGCTATCGCGAAAGTGTTACTCTTAGTCAAATCCGCACATTCACAGAGATGGACTCACATGAAGAAAAGATGTTCAACGCAGTACGTGAGAATCAAATGCACGAAGCTCGCGAATTAAGCAAACGTAAAGCTCGTGAACTTGAACTTGCCCGTCAGGCTGCAGCCAAACAAGGGCTCCCTCCTAATTCAATTTACAATAACTTTTCTGGTGGTAGAGGCGCTGAAACATTTGGTTCTCTGTCCAGTGTCGAACCATCTCTTGGTACCATTGGATACATTTTTATATTCCTTAATAGATGACTATTCAACAACACCATTATTATCAAATCAAAACCAGACACCCCTGTTGATAAAACTCCAATAAGGCGTGGTATGCAGCTTGGAGCTCGTGGAGGTCAGAGTAAGACAGACCTGGATAAACTCACGAACATACTGCAAAAGGAAATCCCAGCAGTCACATCGGAGGCTGGAAATACTGATATTCCGATAGCAGCTTCGATTATAATGCAAAAGCGAGTCTCTTCTTTGGTTGAAAATGCTTTTCAGTTCCTTGTCATTGACTTCCTGTTTTTGATTTCGCTTTTTCCAATATTCTCGTCGGTTAATAGTTGAAAAAAATCGTTCTCTATTACTTGGATGCTGAATTATTCCCCTAAACTAGATGTTTTTAATGTATGCTCGCATTCTGCTGTTCGTTTTGTTGTGTAATTCTATCCTTTTGGTAACCTATTCGTAATGTCGTACTCGACTTCATTAACGAAACTCTTTGTCGACTTGTTATTCTTGCTACTTTCCCAATCAAATTCCCCCGTTGGATCGCGGTGTTCCTCAGACTAGTTCGCCCTAAATATCCTAAATTAGGTTTGATGTCGTTTCAACGAGACTTGACTTGGCCAAATAATTTACTGTACGTGCTAGTGTTAATTCTGTTCTTTTACAAAATCCCCATTGTGTATTCACGAAATTTTGTTACTCGGTTGTTTCGAGGTAATCAGACGAGGTCTTGCGTCATCGCTGTTTTTTTCCCAGTTGTCAATACTGAACCCCATTTTTCTGTGGAGTGTTACTCCATAACATGTTATAACAGCTACTGCTTTCCTAGAAGAAATAAACGCCTGACCTTTAAGAATCTACTCTGCAAGAGTGTCTTAATTGGAGTAAGAAATGTAAAAGCGCTACAAGGACTAGTGAAATTAATTCATTTCGGTAATTGGCTGGGAATTTTAATGATGCGAGTATGCAACTCCACGCAAGCAAATTCTAGGAGCCTCAAGAATGTATTTTTTCTAGCCTCCGCATTCGCATTGAGGAGCGTCTAAACGCTCAGGCTAATCGGGATGGCGGTGTCGACGTGCTTGAAGTTGGCGGGGTTTTGTACGTCCTTGCGGGCGATGAGCGCAGTTCCACTGCTCGCATTCGTGTAGATTTGAGTCGCGCAACAATGGGCAGCGACAAACGCCCCTCGGCCTCCTTCCAAACTCATCCAAATATTGACAAGGCCGCCTTCCAGGTTCGTGTGAAGCATTTAGACGTTTGTTCTTTCTAAATTGGTAATCTGGCCAACCTTTTCTACTTCACGCCGCTCCGCAGACTTCTAACTGGTTAACGATAAAGCCAGGCGGAAAAGCGTTTCTTGTGGGCAAGGAAGTGGCGGTGCTAAAGTGGCGCCTACAGAGCCAAGCGGAGACTGCCCTACCTGTTCTCATCAACTGTTGGCCTGCCGAGATTGCGGGCGGGTTCGAAGTAAATGTGGAGTATGATCTGCAGGATACCTCCCTGTCTCTGCAGAACTTCTGTATCACCATACCTCTTCCGTAAGTTTTCCCTAACCCAATTCTGCGATGTTGTAAGAGGGTTTGCGCTCTTGGAGTATTCTCACCTTTTGGCTGCTGTTTTATTACGTAAATTATTACTTGACATAAATGGAGGGTTTCGCCCCAATATCTTTTTCCGTGGGTGTTTTATTTTCAATATGTATTGTGGAAGAAGTCCATATTGTGTTGTCTCTCAATCATCCTGCAGTCCTACAACCAAGCCTCCCGTTGTGACGGCTTGTGACGGCGACTACGAGATTGACTCTCGGCGTAATCATATTCGCTGGACCCGGCCTATCGTAGACGCGGATAATGCCACCGGCAGCCTCGAGTTCACCGTTCGCACCGAACGCGGGTCAAAGACCGACCTTTTCTTCCCAGTACATCTCGATTTCAACTCGACAAAGTCATACTGTGGCGTTGAGGTGAGGATAGTTCATATTCGATACACATCCTCTTATTTCCGTATCTCCCGACCCACTTTATTACCGATATGGTATGATAATTTATTGGGAAAAAAGTGAAGGGCTTTGAGAATACTTCAGTTTGTTGGCCTAATAGACTTGATGCGCTATTCTCGGGGAGCTCAGTCACAGGGCATTTTCACTCGGCGTTAAAACTTTAACACGCCCTCGTTAGGCTTTCTTTGTTTGCCGACGCTTGCGCAAATCACGGTCGGTAGATGACAGCCTAAGCGTTTTGCAAGCCAGATTATCTTGCCTCCTCTTCGTTCAGGTTTGTCTAATTGCGGAGCATGTAAACTTTTACCTTTCGGTTTCATTGTCGAAGAACGTGTTTGCAAGTTGGCGCTGTATTTTGTGGTAGTTTTTTTGATTTACTTCCACGCATACATTTTCTAAATGATTTGTGGGACTCTCGGGCATAAGCGGATGATCCACCACTGGGTGGGAGCTAAGGCCCGAATTTCTGTCAGCCTTCCTCCTCCGCCTTCTCACATCTTGTTCACGCGCAAGTAACCACTTCCTTTAACTCATTAAAATGTTCTTAGAGACTCTGAAGGTAGAGTTTTCCTGACGCACTTCTTTCACATTATTAGCTCTCTTCTTTATTCAGGTGGCGGAAACGACTGACGCAACAGGGGAAACCGTGGAATTCTCAACAGAGGTCAATTTTCACCCCGAACGATATGAGATCGTGTAATAGGGCAAATGATGGAACATGGTTGCCGGTTATACATACGTTCTGCGTGCTGCTGCGAGGAATTCCTATTTATCCTTACTCCTTTTTTCATATGCTAGACTAACTGGGATGCCTATTCTCTGTTTGCCCCTATTCTTTTCGACTTCCAAATTTACTTAGTCTTCTATCTTCTCTTGGTCTGGGGTCGTAGCTGGCGATTTTCGGTTGGCGGGTTGGTGGGCGTATGGTGGTGTTTGGTGTGGAGTCGGATTCCGGACGGCTGAAGAGGCGTTCGTAAACGTGTTTGGTAATGTGCGGGGGTAGCTGACATTTCGAAACAAATTAGAAAATAAAGGAGTGCTCTCGAGGTAATATAGAGCAATTATTGGTATTGTGGTTGGAGACGGTTGAGTGTAACCTCATACCTAGTGGAAAGTGGTTGAGTGTATATAATTTGTGACAAAATATAATTAAGGTTGGGATCACAACCATTTCTAGCCAAAAAATATTTGAATTGATGAACGCTAATTCATATAATTTTTTGACGTTTGAATTGTTTAAAGCATTATTTAAATGTCCGAGCGACCCATTTAAGTCGGTATTATTTTATTAATTTTCGGCGATGGAGAATGTCTTTCTCTCCTTCGCCGGTAATCCGTCTTTTGTTGAAAATGGAAGCTTTCCAGGTACGGCCTATTTGTATAGCACTTGGTTCTTATTTGTCCAACACCTTTTTCGGTCCCTGTTCTCCCTATCTTGTAACACGGTAACCTGCTTTGTTATTGACTCGACTTTTGTTACCGGTTTCTTACGGTGTATTCTTTAATGACACCTATTTATAAGAGTAGAGATTCAATCCGCGGTTTAAAAAAAGTCGAAAAATCAATGTCAAGGTGTGCATTACCTTGATTCCGTGTTCCCTCTTCCTGTTTTGGAAATTCAAGATAAATTTTCGATAATGTATTTCCGGGGTGCATGTTTGTTGAATATGTTCAGCAAAAACATTTTTCTTCTACCTCTTGACGTGCCTTTTCTTACGTGATTTGTTCTCGAGCACCTCTTACTCTGGTCGATAATCTGAAATTCAATGAATTTGGGTGGTTCTGTCAAATTGATAGTGCTCAAGAATCTCCTGAAATTGTTAATATAACAAAATTTTCAGTCTCGCATTTCCAAGAGAGCCCTTTGGAACAGGTCATTAGTCATCTGTTGACAGCAGGTTAGACCTAGTACGACCACCTAACGCCTAACAGCAATCTAACTTGGCAAGTCAAGAAGCGAGAGGAGGAATAGCTTTTCTTGCTGCCGAGAGGAAGACTTTTAACAGGCGTACTAACCTGAAAAATACTATGTGCCACTGTTATGTTGTTACATCCTCCCTCCGTTTCAGTCATGGTCCACAACCATCCCTTTGCTCCGTGGGGTAGTTTCGCTGCCACGGCACAACCCGCTTCAACAAATACCCTCGTTGCAGCTGCCTCGTCAGGCAGCGCCGCCACCACCACTGCAACGTCTTCTGTCTCCACTTCCTTTATGCGCACATCGCAGCCCACCATGGTTCAACCCCATCACCAACTGCATTATCAACACCAGCTTCATCTTCAACAGCTGCAACAGCATCAACAGTACTTAGCAGCTGCTCGTCAACAACAACAAGCTCAACAAGCCCAGCAGCAGCAGCGAGTAGCCTTTCCTACCTTCCCTGCTGGTGCGGTGACTTCCGTCTCCTCTCCGAGTGATCAAAAGTCTCAGCCTACTTTCCCGCCCCCTGTCACTGCCACTTCCTCTACTGTCACTCCTACAGCAAATGGGAGCAGTGGAAGCAAGACTTCCACCTCTTCTGCCACCGCCCCTACCAACACCACGACTGCTCCCGCCCTCCCACAAATTCCCGAGGATCTTCTCCTTAAACTCGACCCATCCTTAGCTGATCAGAAGCCTTCAGTCGACTCCGCAGCAGAGAAGCCCTACCAATGCGACCAGTGCCTCAAACGCTACTCCGGCATTAAATCGCTAAAAAATCATAAACTTACCCACTCCGACATCCGGCCGCACAAGTGCTCCTTCTGCCAGAAGGCCTTTCTCCGTGCTGACAAGATGCGTATGCACGAAATTTCTCACCTCAATGTGAAACCATTTGAGTGTGCCACATGCAAACAGCGTTTTACCCGTTCAGATAAATTGAAAATCCACCATCGCACGCACACGGGAATTCGGCCTTATGCGTGTTCTTTTTGTCCTAAACGCTTCACGCGGTCGGATAAACTGAAGATTCATGAGAGGATCCACACTAAAGTCAAGCCCTATGAGTGTATTCACTGTGGTAAGTGTTTTGCTCGCTCCGACAAACGAAGGTTACACGAGAAGACTCATCTATACGGACCGAGACCGCGGGCTAACGGAGTTCGGAAGTCTAAGTCTTCAGCGGCGACTGCGGCTACAAGTACTACTTCCTCTTCTGTGGTTGCTACCGCGAATCCGCTGCCTGTTTCGGGTTTTGGATTTTTGTCCGCTGCCCCTGGCGCCGCAACCACCACTCTCTTTGCAGCTCAGAATTTTCCGATTGTAGCATTAAATCCAGTAGTTAACGGGACCGCCATTGTATCTACAACGGCGGCTGCTCCCGCCTCTTCTGCTAGTACTACTACCACCACTGCAGCTGATAATGCTACTAGTATTACTGCCGTGACTACTGCAACATCTACCGCTGCGACAGCTGCTGTTGCCGCCGCAATCACAGCTTACCCACAATTTGCACAACAGATGCACTATCCGGTCTTCATGGCTACCAACCCAAACCCCGCTGCATCGTTTGTTTGCGTCGGAGCCCCAGCTAGCACATCCGCCGCCGTCACTTCCACCGCCACGGTGACAACTTCAAGTAACTCTGCGTCGACAACAGCAACTGCCGCCACAACGACTACTTCAGCTATGGCGGCTGCGGCCACCACCAACAACATCGCTGCCGTGATGGCAGCTGCCGCGCTGGGAAGGCAGTTCCAAACCTCGGCTGCCCAAAGTGGAGCGCAGGCTGCGATGGCTCAGCCTTATGCTCACCACCAGGTGCATTTACAAAGCCAACAGGCGGCGTATTACCACCGTCAGCAGCAACAACAACAGACGCAACAACAGCAACAACAATATGCTTACGCGGCACAGCAGCAGCAGCAATATCAACACCATGTTGTCCAACAGGTTCAGCATCCCTATCACACGCAACAACAGCAGGCGCAATCACATCACCAGCAGTATGCTGCAATGCTTCAAGCTCATCAGGCGGCTCATATGCGTCAGCAGGCGTTTAGTTTTTTCCCATCCAACCGCACTGCTACGCAATTTGCATTTAATGCCGCGCAGGACCAGCAACAGGTACAGCAACAGCAGCAGGCCCAACAGCAGGTCCAACAACAGCAACAAGTCCAGCAACAACAACAACAACAACAAATTCTAGCGGCACAACAGCAGTATCTGCAGCAACAGCAGCAGCACTACGCCCAGCAGATGGCTGTGGTGGCGGCACAGCAAAGAGCAGCGGCTGCTGCAGCAGCCGCCGCTGTGGTTGCTGCCTCTTCCTGTTCTGTTGCTCCCGTCGGCTCCTCTTCCTCAACGACAACAACGACTACAGCGGCGGTGACGTCGACAACCACTGCTTCTGCTTGAAAATGTGCTCCCCATCCATTTACCCGTCTACTTGGCATTTTTGTACAAAAGGCATTTACTGTAAGTAAGCAAGTGAGTGAGTCTCCGCGAAACCATCTTGCCACCACCGGGGATCTGCCCTTTTCTTTTTTGGATCACCATGCATCATCACCATATATATCATCAGCTACCATGTCCCTAAAGGTAAAGTGCAATACGAGTGGGAGTTGTTAAACCTGTACATAGTCATCCCCGCCCCCCTCCTCCCTCCCCTCCACTCAGCTTTTAAAAGGCCCCGTTTCGTTTGTGCGTATGTGTGTTTGTGTGTCTCTTAAATTTTAAACAAAGCGCCAGACAATATGCCAGTGACACGAGCGTGACGGCTGACTGTTATTACTATTATTTATGGCGACGATACTTACACTGACCCTCTTCCCCTCCCTCTCCCCTTGTGTATGCCTCGGCCCACCCGTCCGTCCTCCGTTCGTCCGAGGGAACTTCTTTCTTTGCTTCATCGTGATGGCGCCGATTCGAACTCCTCTTTTCTCAGTCCCCGTGCCCGCCCTCACCCAACGTAAATAATGTGCATAAATTAAGTAACCCAATCTCTCACCCGTTTTTTTTCCCTATTAAATTATTGCGCGGTATCGTCTCAAAAGGAGGGGTACACCTCTCTCTCTCTCTCTCTCTCTCTCTTTTTCTCACTTGCTTTGACTATTTCTTTCTCGGGGTTGGGATTAGGGCTAATTCGATTGCACCTCAATTCACGTGGGAGTAGGCGGCAAAGGAACAGAACGGAGGAGGCTGGATTTGGACATCTCTCGCCTTTTGTGCACCATCTAAATGCCTGTGGTTTAGCCGACGTGGAAGGACATGTGTGTGATTTGACGGTAAACAAGGGCTAGATTTGATTTGGTAAAATTATTTATGCGGACAATAATGAATGGGCGGCTTCGTGCGCTTCGTGAATTTGCGGCTCTGCTTAAATGTGGCATCGTTCTGTCTCTTGCTGTGGAAGCGATGCTTTTTTGCTGAGTCGCTGGATTATCGAGGTTGCCAATTCCCTCTCTTCGGTTTCTATTTTCTCTTGCCGTGTGTGGTTTAGTTTTTGCTTATTTGTCTCACCACGTGTGGTGCGCGATACTCAAGGGCACCGCGGCCATCTCTCTTTCACTTCGCATCTCGTTTGGCTCGCACCCGTCGCGTCCTAGACGTGGAGTCTCGGTGGTCCAGTGAAGAGCTCCGGTTACCTAGACCTAACTCGACGCGATTTCCCCCATCTGCAGGGGCAGGGGAGGGGAGAGAGGGGCTTGCCGAAGTCGCCTTCAGAAATCTGACAGTTTAATAAATTTACTACTCTTATTTGTCAGTAGGATCGTTTACCACTTTGCGTGGCCAATCATTGCTCACTTTGTCGCGGAGAAGTGCACTCGAGGACCACGGAAGTGGTGATGACCGCCCTAGAGGGGAATGTTGGAGATGCGGGGGGGAGGGGGCAGGGCGAGAGAGAAGGTGAACGGACCGGAGTGTGGGCGTTCTCTCCACGTTTAGTCCTTGCTTTAGGTCTCTCGACGCATAGGCGTTAGTATACAAAGTCGCGCAAGGGCGCAACGAGAGCAGCTGCCTTTTCTGCGCCATTTGGTTCCTAGGTTTTTTCCTCGTAAAGCGGATGTGCTTTTCTTCTGGGCTCCAGGAAAATGTCCGAATTTGGTTGCTTAGTTGCACAGAGAGCCACCGTCATTTCATCGCATGTCTGTCAGTAGACAGACTGTACAACTTAAATTGTTTCATGTGAAGGGAGTGCCAAGACTTGCCTTGTTCCTTATACTGTCGATATTTTTGCCTTTTTGGTGTCTTTCCCCACTGGGTGTGAACCCAAATGAAGCCTTTTTTGCCCCTGCGATAAAAATATTCCATGCTTCTTAATAGGTGACTGATGGCACTTAGAGTGTCACTTTATTCGCTCCATCATTTGGGTAATTTTAAGGAATTCTGTCTTTCATCCCTTCTAAAGCTGTGAGATGCTGAGCAACTCTATTCTTTGAGTGACCCTCAGCCGGAAGCCGCTCCAGGCTGACACAACTTGCCTTATTCGACTGGGAAAAGTCGAGTGCTGTGGGAAGTGTGAGCCAAATCTCTCGTCGTTCATCCGCCTACTTCAGTAGATGAACGTCTGCTACAGAAGTTTCTTTTCTTATCCGTCCGGAAAATTTTACGCGTGTTTCGAGCAAGGCTCGAGTTCCGCTTTGGACCGGTCTTCACCCGTCATGTTTCCCACCTACGAGTCTCCAAATACTGCGGCGAGCATTAGCAACTTATGTCGCATTCATCGTCGTATCCTCTCGCCTTTCTCGGCCGCAGTCTTCGCACCTCTGGTCCATTGAGAGGCGGCAGCAGATACAGCGACTGGGAGTGGCGATTGCCCATTTGTTAAGCCATCACATTTGCCGAGTAACTGCCTTGTAGCCTCTCGGACTTGTTTCACTAATTTCTCCCCTCCCATTGTCAAATGTTGTTTCGTCACTCGTTCGACTCGTGGCCTCTGCCTTTCACCCACTTTTCACCATGACCACCGCCTGCCTTCCTCCTGGTCGCACTCGGGTATGATTGAGTGATTTCCTCTGTCCCGCTTCGAGTCCGTCCACCGCGTCTAAACTCGGTGATCGCCTCACGAAGTCCGCGTGTGTGTTCGTCCCTTAGCGCCGTGCGTGAGAGCACACGAGGGCGCCGGGTGGGCTTTCAACACCGCGTAAGGGTGGGATGTTGCCCAGCCTCCCTCCCTTCTCTCCGCGCCTTGGAACCTGTTTCACTTTTGGTATTCAGTTGCCTTTCTTAGCGTGGTAACACACTGTTTATGTTCCCTTCGCCGCCTGTAGTTGAAGTTTCCCTGGGTTGCATATTTTAACGCAGTCCCTGTATTCTCGTGGTACTTTCCAAGAAGGTGAAGCGTAATTTCTGCCCTCTGAGGAAATGGAGAACGGCAGAAGGTGCTGCCGTCTTCGAATGCATAAATTCTACTTATAACATTCACAGTAGTATGTTTGGGCAGTTCCTCAACGCTGATTTTCTTGGGAGTAGATCGCTCTTGGAGCATGGGATAGTCGATTTGTGTGTGCGCTCAGCCGCAGTGGAAAGGTGAGGCGACCTGGTGGCGGCCCAACTGGTCACCGCGGCCCCGGAGCGCCTCGTTCATCCCAATACGATGGGTTGAGTGACATCTGAAACCTTTGCCACTCGTTCCCCTCCGTCCAATGCACCTCCGAGGGTCGAACAGTCTTT
This sequence comes from Dipylidium caninum, assembly GCA_017562135.1. NCBI lineage: Eukaryota > Metazoa > Platyhelminthes > Cestoda > Cyclophyllidea > Dipylidiidae > Dipylidium > Dipylidium caninum. The sequence goes on from QEYB01000526.1 coordinate 481,065, forward strand.
AGATGGATGATCCTTGCGTGGTAGGGGTGGTGGAGGCACTTCGACTACTTGATGAGGCGGAGTGTATTTCTCTCAAGACGGCGGCCACGGTGTCCTTTACGGTGTCACCGGAGGTTTTCTTAAACACCCAACCAACATTTGTGCCTGCTTCTCACGTCTCCTGACGAATCAGTTTGGTGGAACTCTCTTTCAAGCTACCTAGAACGCGGTTTGTCGGACTTAGGGGAAGTCGCCAACAACAGCGTCTCGAAAGTCAGAGTCTGGCCTCGAAATACTTCAGCTTTTTGGGCGTTTCTCTTCATTGCCAGTTATTTCCTTCCGCCCAATGGAAGCACGAGTCTTCTTGTGTGCCTCTGGCCCATCTGAGATGCACTTTAAGGCCAGAAGTGCACTATTAACAAGTCTAAACTACTTTATTTGGCCGAGAAATCACATTGCTGCCAAGACACCCCTCGATACTCTCATTTCCACCGAATTGGAATGCTTCCAATTAAAGTGTGTGGTTGATAAAATTCACAAGACAGTTTTAGCTTGTTCGGCGTGCCGAATAACCAACTTAGTGAGGAAGGCGTATTTTTGAAAGCCTCCGTGTTAGCAGCTTGATTCGGGACTACGCAACGGAAGAATTGGGTGGCGTTGAGGAGATGAGAACCACATTTGCTTCAAAGGTGGTCTGAAAGCGTGACCAAGACGCTGAGATTCTTCCCACTCGAGGCGGTCCCATTCTTCTCGCGCTTTCACCCCAGAGCCGGCAGCGAGGCGGACGAGCGGTCGTCTTCTCGGGCGTAACGCACCAAAATTAAAGTCAAAATTACTGATGAAATAGACCGAAAAGGCTGTCATTTATTCATTCATTCACCCACTTTCCCAGTGTGTTTTTGAATTAGCCCATCGGGGTGCCGATTATCCACCAACTCGTCTGCGCTGTCACTCGCTCCTCTAAATCGTCAGTCGGTGGTGCATTTCAAGTCAAAACCACCTTTTGTGCCGTTTGTTTATCTGCCTGGAGCTTTTTGAGGTCCAACCTGGCGAGGCGAGCGCATATGTGAAGGAAAGAGGCCTCCTCACCGCCCAACGGGCCGCCGCTTCGCCTCGGGTCGCCTAAATCCTCCGCCTCCCCCCCCCCCCCCCCTCCCTGCCGGCGGGAGTCTGCGGACCACGGAAACTGGTCGAAGTCATTAAAAATTTATGCGCCAACGGACTGTCCTCCTCTCGCAGTTGCTATGTGAATTTCACCGGCTACTCCACTTGACTCATGAAGCGTGGTCTCTTGGCCCCCGCTCTCCCCGCTCCAAGGGTGGATCACCACTTCCCTGTAGTTAGGCAAGTTAATTAAGCGGGCGGCAACAACTTTCCCCTCTCCCCCCTCCTTCACCTGCCAGTGTATCAGTTGATCCTTCCCTCTTCTTCCATCTCAGGCCACACTTTTCGTGAAAGCGGGATTTTTTATCCTCCGAGTGCCCACTTTGAGTGCCTCCGCAGTCGGGAATGGCCTTTAATTTGACCGAAAGGTGTTTCCCACCCCGGGGCACTCCAGGGCTGGCAGGGGCGAGGCGAGGCAGAACAGCAGTGGCACGACCAATCAGAAGCGATTACCGGCGGTTCAAACCACACTAAAAATATCGATCTTGCTTCCGATTGGCTGGAACGAAATCACCTCTTCCTTCGCCCATTTAACTTTCAGGCAGCGTTGTAAACCACTCTGTCAGCAACAGATAGAGCCCTAAAGTTGGTTGCCTGATGCGATTTTTGTCTTTTTCCTCTTTTTCTGAGTAATATAACAAAGTAGAGTTTGGGGAAGGGGAAGGAGAAGGAGAAGGTGAAGGGGGCCGCGATGAGGTGGTTGAGCCAAGTATCCCACAAATTTGCCACGCATATTCTCCCAAGCAACCTTTTTCACCATTGAATCGGGCATTTTTAGGGGCTCTGAGCACAGGTTTCCGAGATAACCCTAAGAGCAACAAAAAATGAGCAGCAGACCATCTGCCGTGTGCGTCGTGTGTGTGTGTGTGTGTTTGGTGAAGGGAGTACAGGGGAGCGGAGGGAGCAGCGGTGGTAGTGGTGGTGGGCGGGTGGGCGGGAGGGAAGGGAGGGAGGGAGCCTCAGGATATGAGCAGCCTACAGCGTGACAAATAGGTAGGTAGGAGCGGGGTAGGGCAAATATAGCAGACACCAGATGGCCTCAATGACGTCGAGCCGAATAAATATGCTCAGAGCAGTGGAGGGCTCCACCAACTCCCTTCATCACACCGGTTTTGGGTGTAGTCTGAGGAAGGGAGGGCGAGAAACGAGCAGACGATAGGTTTGAGGCTCGTACTGATCCCACTCAGGCTAAACTTCTTGTCCGTCTTGCGCACCTGACATCATTGCTTCCCCTCTCTCGTTTGGGCGTTATTCGATGACAAATGCCACGGACGTCACAAGGTCTTTGTTGAATGAAAACTGAGGTCTTTAACCTCAGAGTGGATGCAAGGGAAGCGGAATGTGGTGGAGAGAAAAGCCTTTCGTCAAATGTTTACCTGTTTTCCATCTTGGGTTCCATGCAGCCTACGTCACCTGGATGATCCTCTCTACCTTAGACGCACTCACGACAGTCATGGTCATTCGCCTTTGCTGAAGACCCCGAAACCTCTCGTTCTCACCCCCCACCAAGCTACTCTGGACATCTCTTTCTTTCCGATCGTCCCGTGGGCACTTGCTTTCGTAATTGCTCACATTCTCCTCGCTAATGGAAAGGAGACCCCAGTCAAGCTTGTGTCCTAACCCCAGCCAATCAGGTGCGAGGATGCAGTTCTCCGCCCTTTTCTGATTGGCTGTCGCCAGTGATTGTCCGAAATAAGCTTCTTTTAATGGGAGATTAATAAAAAGTCAATATTTTTGCAGAAACTCGGTGAATTGTGATTGTACGACTTCCTAATTGACCGCGAAGTACGAGAATTGAGGGGGGAGGAGAGTGTGTCAAATTCTTCCCGCCACCGCTCTCGCTCCACACCCCGCCTCAATTTCTCCTTCCCCTCGCACGTTTAAGGTAGCGCAATTAGCGAGGGTGTCTACCGCCTCGGCTCCTTTCACATCACCAAATCCCCACGAGTTGTTCTCGAATCTGCGGCTCATGCGACTAGCGGAACGATTTGTGGGGTAAAGTGGTGCAGGGAAATGACTGCTTGTTAAGTGTCAACTAATTTAGCGTTCTCTCCCTGTCAATCAACAGTCAAATCAGTGCTGCACTTCCCGCTGTGGCTCTACACATCACCCGGGCTCAATATCCACCGAAGCAAGAAGGTGGAAAATAGAGAAAGAGAGCAAATACACCTGACAATTTAATTTGGAATGCCGGAAACCTTGACGGGTCGTCTCATCGAAGACCACACGAAGTTTCTGGCTGTGACTTTCAAAGTGTCCATTATTTGTAGCCAGTTGGGATGAGGAGGAGTGGCCAGCGGGGCCTGTGTCAGCCTCAGTCGAGGGACGTCCTGCGAGCACTCAAAATCCCGCCTTCGGGCGTCCATCAGTTAATTAATTCCTTAATGGCCAAAAGGCGCCAAATTTGCCAAGTGGGAGAACAAAATCACTCATCCGGCCAGTCAATCAGCTAGTCGGGCGAGGTGTGTCCGGGGGCGGGGGGGCCGGGGCCCGGGGACCCGGAGAGGTGGGTGGACGCCCAGTTGACATGCCGGTTGCTAGGGCAACACGTGTATGCAGGTGTTGGGGAGCTTTTTAAGACAGTTCACTGGTGGATTCATTTCCACCAAACGCCTCGTTAATGTTTCCCCCAAAACCTATTAAGCTGCAGCTGGAGACAAATTGGGCAAAATCACCCGCTTCAGGGTTTCCAACACAAGGAAATGCGAATGCGCTTCACTCTTCGGCCGAAGGCGCAAGTGGTGCACTCGTCGGACTCTCGAGGGCCGAGAGACGCCACCCTCGGACATTTGCCCTTTTTAACACTTTCTTGGTGCCTAGACGTTTCAGCACAGCCGTAGTCGTGTGGCTGGTTACTAATTTGAACTTGAGAGTCCAAGAATCCTCCTGCGTGTGTCTGCGTGTCTGTGTGTGTGCGGGTGTGTGTGGATGGGATTCCACAATCAGCGTCTTCAGTTTACTTCCTCCGCCTCGTCAACGTGGGTCGGCGATTCTCCTCCTCCATGCGCGCGCCTTGAGGACAGCCCACTTGACAGAGTGACAGTTTTGCCGCCAACTCCGAGCATTCGCTTTTCCGAGCGCCCCCTCGACGTCTACCGGAGCCTGTTTTTAGCCGCATTGCGATGCAATTTTTAACTCGAACGCGGAAGGTGGTCGTGAATCGCCCGACTTGTTTCCATCTGCTTTCGGCGCTAAATAAAACATGAAAGGCGATATAAACACGGAGGAATTTCACCAAAATGAGCAAAAAAATTTGTACTTTCGACACTTGTAAATAAAAAAAGCGACGAGAGCACACGCAACATCGTCTCGCTCTGAGTGGCAGCGGGAGACAGGTTGGCAGAAAGGCGCCTTTCGTGGTTTCCATGACACTGTGATTTTAATGCTCTAAACTGGTTTCCGTGAGCCATTCATTCGGCTGAAGGCGCATTCCGTGCACTCGCGGGGCTCCCGAACGCCCTAAAAAATCCGCCCTCGGACACTCCACACCACGCTGACCACGAATCTCCTTCCAGGGACATTTTCGCTGGCCACACAGCAGCCACACCGCATCTCGAGTGGCGATGTGGTGAACCAACGACGACGGAGGCGACGAGGACGTCGACTGCCTCCTGACGCAGTCCCTCCATCGTCCGCAGTTGCCTCGGTCCGCACGCCCCGCACAAATGAGTCCACCTCCTTTTTTTGCGCCTTCCATATCATTTTTTCTTCTATTCACATGTTTGAGCACCGTCGGGGCCGAAGAGACGCTGAACTCCCCTCCGGTTTGGACGCGACTCCACCACGAGTTTTGGCCGCAAGTGTGTGCGTGTGTGTGTATGCGGAGCGCATTCCCCACTCCTCCTCGTCTGCGACTGGGGAATCAGCGGAACCAGCGCCGAGCAGTTTCTCCGCCCGCGGATCCATCCCCACCGGACGCCTCGTGGAGACCTTCTGCCCTCAGTCTGGAAAGCCGCGCCCGCGCCCCGCGCCCCACACCCGCGCCCCGCTTCCACCGCACCGCGTACTCTCGAAGTGCCCACTCGAAGCGGCCCTTGCTTCCTCCTCCTTCCCACAAAAAAGTGGCAATAGAACAAGAAAGGGGGTGAAGAGGAGGCACGCAGTTGGGGAGGCGAGCACGAAGAGCGGCTTTTGCAGTCGCATTCAGGCAGGCAGGAGACGGAAGTTGCGGCCTTCATACTTGCCAAGCGAACAGTCGGTTTTCACGTTGACTGACACCCGCGAGTGGCTGGCGCGTGGTGGAGTGGGTGGACACCTGCGAGGGCGGTGATTCCCTCGTCTTGCGTGTCGCTTCTCTGGTCTCCCCTCTGACGTGACCGACTCGCCGACAGCAGGAGACAGTGAGCAGTCGCTACCGTCGCCTCCGCCTCCTCTTCCTCCTCTTCCTCCTCCTCCTCCGACCGCACTTCGTGGAATGCGACGGGAGGGGAAGAAGAGGAGCGTCGCAGCAAGCCTCGTCGACGAGGAGATGCGGCCGCACAATGCAGCTCCTCCTCTCTTGCTCCGCTGGGGGCGTCACACCGGGGGCAGCTGGTGCACCGACCACCGGCTGGCCGACCGCCGGACACCCGAGGGCTGTTGACAAGACTTCCGCAGACAGACGCTCAGGGAAGGTGGTGCAGGTCGTGGTCCACCCGTTGAAGAAGGCTGGCGGGCGGTGGGGGCGAGAGGACGAGAGGCCGAGAGGAAGGTGGGGATGGAGAGAGGGAGAGAGGGGAGAGAGGGAGAGAGGGAGAGAGGGAGGCAGGGAGGAGAAAGCGGTCTCGGGCCATGTCCACAGTCTCCAACCTGTCTCGCCGCCTCCGGCCACTAGTCTGAGCTTCGCCAAGCTCCAGTTGGCCGACTTGACGTGGGATCAGGCGTTCCACCGCCTCGGTTCACCCTTCCTCCCTCCCTGCCTCCCTGCCTCCCTGCCTCCCTCCCTCTCGCCCTCCCTCTCTTCCCCACCCGCCCTCTCGTCCGCGAGGTCCACCTCTCGAGACGCTGCGCCCTTGTCGGTGACGTTAACTGCGCCTGTCCGAGGTGAGTCAACGACGGCCAGTTTCCCCCTCGCCCTCCTCCTCCTCTTCCTCCTCCTCCTCCTCCTCCTCCTCCTCGGGGGCCACTGGTGAAGGCCCCTGTGCGTGTCTGTGCGGCAAAATGAATGAAATCACACGCCCGTGTCCGGTGTCGGTGTCGGTGACGGTGACGGTGACGGTGGGAGTGGGAGTGGGAGTGGGAGTGGGAGTGATGGCGTGGACGAGCGAGAAAGGGTCTGTTTTGTGTTTGTGCGTGAGTAGTTCACTTTACTGTTGCTAAGTGAGAGCAGGTTGTCACTGTCTGGTCCTAGCAACCGTCGGCGGCGGAGGAGGAGGAGGAGGTGGAGCGGAGTCGAGAGGGAGAGGCAATGGCAGAGGAAAGGAGTAAATAATCGGCAAAACTGTCAGACTGTCACTCCAAGCCTCCCCCGCCGGTAAGATCTCCTGGGTCGCGCCACACTCCGCATGGCTCACTTGTTTTTGTTGTTTTGTCGACAGTCCTGCCAATTCTAACACGAGATGATGGTGATGGATGATGACGCTGACGCTGTCGACGTTTGGCCATGGCGTCCCCGAGGTGGGTGGAAGTGGGGGAAGCAGACTGAGGAAAAATGCTTGATTTCCCTTACCGCAAACAAGCGTTCAGCGCGGCGTTGTTGGACAGCTGGCATTGAAGCTGCCATTCTCGGAGAAGGGCGCGATCCCAACGCGGAGCGCCACGCCGCTCCTGACGGTCTCACGACGACTTGGGCACAAAGGGGAGAGCGGAAGCAGGGAGGAAGGAGACGCCGCCTCAAAGACGAGCGGGGGGAGGAACGACGCCTCATGAGCAGTCCTGTCCATTCTAACACGAGATGATAATGATGATGATATTGTAAACGTTTAGTCGTGGCGGTGTCTGGGACGCCCTGACGCCCCGACGACGACGCCAAAGGCGGACGAAGAGGAAGAACGAGGGGACGATCTTGGCAGGGGAACGGTGAAGGGGAGGAGCAATTGCCTCGCTGGCCTGACACCCGCCGGAAGCAAGGAAATGGCGAACAGCCGCCCGACAGGCGGACGAGAAGGCGGGGGTTGAGGGAAACCCGCTCCGCACCGCCGCCGACCTCCACCCATCGGAGGGCGGAGGCGTGAGGCTCTTGTCAACCGCACCAAACAGTGTTTCGCGAAGGTGAATGGAAAGTCGGGGACAAAAAATGAGGAGAGGAGAGCTCGATTGACCCAAATATCATGGCAAAAACAGTCTACGCACATGAGGGGCAAAAGGAAGCCACAGAGTTCGTCCTCGTGACAATTTGGAAAGAAAAGTTGAGACTCAAAACTCGAGAAGAAGAAGTGACATTACAAGCCACTTCCACCAGCCAAAATAAATCCGACTGATCAGCTTTCGCCGAGGCAGGTGGAGGGGCGAGTTTACTCTCACCGCAAGGACTTGGTGGAAGGCACTTCAGCCTCGGGTGGAGGCGATGAGCCACGCTGCCCCTCTTGACGAGTGGCACAAAAGTCGGGAGCCACAACTCGAGAGAGAGAAATGAGTTACAGGCGAAGAATCACATGCCACATTCACCACACAAAAGCCGTAGGGTCGGATTTGGCGTGTCATGAGGCGCCACAGTTGTGCGTCCGCGTCAGGACCTGGTGAAGGCGTTTCCTGGACGAATGACGCGGCATCAGGGGGACGGAGGGGCCCCGGAGCCTGGAGGCCGTCGGCGCGCGAGGCGGCGGAACACGGGCGCCTCATTTGCTGTCCATTGGGCCAGTGAGAGAGAGAGAGAGAGAGAGAGAGCAAAGACAAATTGTGATGGCCTAATGTGGCCCCCACCAAAACCAACTAACAACAGCCGGTGCCGCGTCAAACATTCTGCATTTTGGCAAAAACTCGAGGAAAATAATTGCAGAGACAGCATTTGTGTCTTTAATTGGACGAGGAAGCAAATGACAATGGGCTTCAGGCCATCTACACCAACACACACACACACACACACACACACACACCAACCCGACTGATCAGCTTTGCAGCGAAGGAGGAGGCGCGAGTTTGCTGTCACAGCAGGACCTGGTGAAGCGCATTTCCTTCAACTCATGCCTCGCCATCAGGAGGAGCAGGAGGAGGAGGAGGAGGGGAGGAGGAGGGGGGAGGAGGTGGAGGGGAGGCGAGGGGAGGCGAGGGAAGGAGATGAGCCACAAGTGTGCTCGGAAGACAAGCAGCCATGGGATTGGCGAGGAGGTGGGCGTCGTCCAAGCAGCCGAAAGGGGCGCCACTTGAAAAGGCGCATCAGACGCCGCAAAGGGGGAGCGGGAGAATGTCACCGTTGGGGAAGGGGGAGGGGCGAGTGGGGAGGGGGGAGACGAGTGGGGCAAGTCGACGGTGAAAAGGGCGTGAAGAGGGGTAAAAAAGAGAGCCAGACGGTGAGTCCCGTGACAAAAAAAAGTGAGAAGAAGAGTTGCCTGTGATATTATTAAACGAGCGACGCAAAAGGCGGAAAGGCGGAAAGGCGCCCTCGAAGGAGCAACGGGTGGGCGGGAGAAGGGAAAGCAGAGAAGGTGGAGGGGCGGGGACGGGACGGGACGGGACGGGACGGGACGGGAGGGGGCGGCGACGGTGGGAAATATATATGAGCGGCAAGGAAGAGGAAACGAGGGGAGTCGCGGGGGGGGGGAGGAAGTGGAGGGGAGCGCCGAGGAGGGGGAGGGGAAGAAAAAGAATAAAGCGCGAAACGCGAGGCTCCTCCTCCTCACGGGAAGATACTCGACTCCTCCACTCCACCCGATCGATATGACCGACAAATTGATCGGATGATCGATAAAACGCTCTGTGGGTGGATGGGTGGTTGGATGGATGTGCATGTGCGCGAGTGTGCCAACAACCCGCCGACTGATTGGAAGCAGAGTCTGCTGAGGGGACATGGAAAGGTGATGGCGCCGCCGGCACGCTCGCTCCAACGCCTCCGACAGACGGCGGAGGAGTCCGCCCGCTCGTCCGCTGGCCAGTCCTCGGTCAGGCCACACCGGGCCAGGCCAACTCTCAACGCCCGCAGCAGTGAGAGGTCACGTGAGTTATTGCTTCGAGGGCGTTCTCACCCCCCTCGCAGCTCCACCGCCCCCCCCCACGCCCCCCACGCCCCCCCCCACGCCAAGCGCACACCGACGGGCGAACAGACTGCCAACGTCACCCGCTCTACCGCGTGCGGAGGAAACATCGCAACCGCTCGACGAGGTCGAGATTCCTCGTTCACCCGCCCACCCAACCCCACCCACTCCCCACCTCCACCGCCACCATCTCTGTCGCACCTCCACCACCGGCCACAAACAACCTGCAGACCGTCCCACCGACCGATGTTGTCCCACCGACCGACCGACCGCCCGGCCGGCCGGCGACCGACCCCACCGGCGACGGAGCACTCTCAGTGGCGATTTCGCCTCTCACAGCAGCCTCCTCCTTCGTCCACGAGGTCGTCTGCCTCGCAGCAAAGACGCCCTCAACTCTCCATCGTCTTCTGTTCACCCGCACTCTCACCGGAAGACACGACGTCTCCGTACCGTCTCCATCTCGTCCCCGCCTCGCGGCGAACATGCGACTGCGACTGCGACTGCGACTGCGACGAGGCGACGCGACGCGACGCGACGCGACGCGACACGCAGTGAAGAAGAGTTGGCCGTCTTCCTCGTGTCGATCCACACTGACGACACGGAAGACAGGGACGTCTTCTGCCTCATTCAGGTCCGAACAGAGGGTGGCCACGAGCGGCGCCCGGACGCGTCTGCGAAGCGCCCATCCCCATCGCCCATTCGCCCTCCCCCACCACCCATTGCACCCAACGAGTGTGCCTGCGTCCCCGCGATTCGACACAAGCCCCGCCCTCGCCCCGCCTCCCCTCCGCCCTCCGCCCTCCGCCCTCCGCCCTCCGCCCTCCGCCCTCCGCCCTCCGCCCTCCGCCTCCCTCCCCCTCCGCGCCTCGCCCTCCGCCTCCGCCCTCCGCCCTCCGCCCTCCGCCCTCCATTGGCCACTGCCGACACGTGGATTACCAGCGAATCATGCGGTGGACTGGTCGCGTCAGGCTGCGGCCTGTCTCCCCCCTCACCCGCTACCCCCACCCCCACCCTGCCCGCACCTTCCCCGTCCTCCGCTTGCGCCCCCACCACCGCCCCCAATGGAATGAGCCCACGACAAGCGGAACATTGAGCAGAGAAGAGTCGGGGCCACGCGATGTGGAGCGGGGGCGGGCGGGGCGGGGCGGGGCGGGGCGGCGGAGACGTGGTGCGTGGTGTGTGGCGCGTGGGTCAGAGCAGATGCGTCCTTTAGATAAACACGCAATCTGTTTCAACATGCGTGTGTAGCGCACATTAACTGCACCCCACCACCACCATCACCACCGCCACCACCGCCACCGCCGACCTCCACCACGTCGCCGTGTCCGTACCCGTCCACCTGCACGTCCACGTCCACGTGCAGCACACCGACGGGAGCAGCATCGGGTCGTGCGTGCCTGCGTGCGCGCGTGCCTGCCTGCGTGCGTGCGTGTGTGCGTGCGTGCGTGCATTCCCTTGTTTTCGTGCTCTTCGTCCGCCTCCACTTTGCTTCCACTTCTTCTTCTTCTTCTTCTTCTTCTTCTTCTTCTCCTTCTTCCTTTTCTTCTCCTTCTACCTCCTTCTGTTTACCGGTGGAGGCAAAGACGACGACGACGACGACGACGACGACGACGACAACGACACTGGACACTGGACACTGAACACTGAACACGCGACAGAGTGTCGCAGTGGACCCTGCTCAACCGCGGCTCAGGTCCTCTCCTCTCCTCTCGACGGAGAGAAGTGAATGGAGACCCTGCGAGACGGTGTGGATGAGGATGATTTCTTGGGTGGCAGGGACGGTGAGGAGGAGGAGGAGGAGGCGGAGGAGGAGGCGGAGAATCAGATTGAGGAGAAGCCGCTCACTTTCGGTCTCCCCGGGGATGTGAGCCCTTCGGAGGCCCTTCAAGAGGCGAATTCAGTTTGGTGAGAGCAACGAATTGAATCATCACCGACGACTGAGGAGTTTCCGCGACGCTGCTCAGTGCCTCCACCTGCCGACAGCCTCGTGTGTCGGCCGGAGGGGATGACAAGCTCGACAGTCCCCTCCGCCCTCCTCACTCCAGCCCACGCTTCCCCAACCACGGCAGTCCAGTCTCCCTTTCGCTCACTCCTCCCTCCCTCGTCCGACTGCCCCCCGACCGCCCCCGACCGCCCCCGACTGCCTCGAGTCGTGTTCAGGTGAAGTCGGAGGAGATCAGCGCTGTCGGAGGATGCTGCGCCTTCTTCCGCATCGCAGCACGAGGGGAATGCGAAATTGTTTTCCCCGTTGCCGATGTCGGTGCTGTGGGTGTTGGTGTTGGTGTTGGTGTTGGTGGTGGTGGTGGTGGTGGGGCAGGAGAAGGAGAAGGACGACGAGGCGGACGATTAGAATTAGAAGCAGGAGTGGAATTCAAAACGGAGATGAAGTTGACAGCGCCATCGTCGTCTCTCACATGGCACCAAATGCGCCTTCCACGAACGTCTTGGCCAGAAGCAGGGGAGGCTCGAGCGATGGCGAAGCAGGCAACAGCTCTTCCACTCAATCTTCTTCCTCCACTCACCTCCCAACTGACACGTCTCGCCAGTCCTCCCGCCTGCACAGCAGCGAGCACTTCGTTCGAGTAGCTGCTGCGTGGGAGGCACCAGGCCAATTCACCCTCGAAGGGTGAGGCGTGGCGTGGTGTCCGGACAACTCAAACACGTCACCGCGTCGCCTCACACGGCCCGACGGCGACGTCGGTCGAGGGCAGCGGGCGCTGGGGCCCGAGGAGAGGCGAAGAGCCAAGCCGAGCCGAGCCGAGCCGAGCCGAGCCGAGTCGAGTCGAGCCGAGTCGAGTCGAGTTGATTTGAGCTTAGGAGAAATTGACGAATGGGGGAGAAGTGGAAAGTTCTTTCCGCCTCACTCGTCACTTCGCGGTGGCAACAGACAGGCGCGGGGAGACCACGAGGCCCTCCGAGACCACGGAGACCGCTCATCGCGCTCATTACGCTCCGCTGCACACCCACCTCCCTCGTTCTCTCCCTCTCTCTCTCTCTGCCTCTCGCTCTCCACCATCCTCCCCTCCGCCTTCCCGCGCCCCCACGTGCCTCCGACCCGACGGTTGGTCGTCGAGCGAATGGACTGGCCAAGCGATGAGGCGAACTGCCAACCGGTGAGTCGATGAGCTGACGAACTGACGAACTGACGAGGTGACGAGGTGACGAGGCGATGAAGTGGAGGATGCTGCGGTGGGTGCGAGACGACGGAGAAGAGGACGGAGATGGGCCAAACGGGGATGGGCTACTTGATCCTGACCAGCTGCGGGGAGACACGCCTCACCGGCACAGCAGCGCCTCAAGCCACGCGATGGGACGCTGTCGGTCGAGAGGCGTTTTCCTTTTTGCCACTCTACTCAACTCCACCTCGTTCCACGCAACTCGACTCGCGTCGTCGAAACCGTTCCACGCTCGGCCGTGTTCCCCGCCCTCGTCTCCGTCCAATCGTGGCTCTCCACGCCTGGAGGCCGCGGGAATCGTCGACGATGAGGAGCATTGTCGACAGAGGTGGCCTGCTTGGTCAGGCGCTTGGTCTCCGGAGTGTCGGACTCCCCCCACCCCCCGCTGGCAGGGAAATGTCTCAGTCAGAAGGCAAGTCGCCATCGACGGAGGCGGAATTGTCTTTGCCAACGCACCCACCCCACCGAGCTCCATTCAGCTGAACTCACGCCAACGGAACTCGGATCCCCACCGCACACGGTCTGGACAGCTCTTTCGTCACTTCGACTGTCTTGTCACGTGACCGAGGGACTGCAACCCCCTTGGTTTTCCCTCTCCCCACCGCTCTGCCCCGCCCCACCCCACCCCACCCCACCCCACCTCACCAGACCCATTTCGTCGCTTTTTCTGCGTTTTGTCGCGTGGCGTCACGGTGCCTCAGCCCGCTCCCCCGTCCACCCCAGCCGTCCGAACTGTTCGGCCGACTAGACATCCTCGTCCCCGGAAAAAACCATTTCGCCTGCAGGCTGTCGCCTCCCGGCCAGCGGCCTAAGCCACACCCATTTGTCCGGGCGTCTACACGACCAGACGTCTTCTCCCTCTCCGCCACTGCCACCGCTAGCAGGGCGGGACGTGTGGAGGAATCAGTGAGCGATCGGTCGGGCATGGTGAGGCGGCCCAGTGCCTCCGGCGAATCTGGGCCTCGTCTTTGTCTTTGTCTTTGTCTTCGTCCCGTCTCCGCCACCGCCACCGTGGCCCTCGTCTCCTTCACCGGCCTCAGAGACGCTCTCCTGCTGTGGACGCCAGCCAGAGGTCGCCCCTCGCCTCCTCCTCCTCCTCTCCTCCTCCTCCTCCGCAGCCGACGGTTGCTAGGACCAGACAGTGACAACCTGCTCTCACTTAGCAACAGTAAAGTGAACTACTCACGCACAAACACAAACAGACCCTTTCTCGCTCGTCCACGCCATCACTCCCACTCCCACTCCCACTCCCACTCCCACTCCCACCGTCACCGTCACCGTCACCGACACCGACACCGACACGGGCGTGTGATTTCATTCATTTTGCCGCACAGACACGCACAGGGGCCTTCACCAGTGGCCCCCGAGGAGGAGGAGGAGGAGGAGGAGGAGGAAGAGGAGGAGGAGGGCGAGGGGAAACTGGCCGTCGTTGACTCACCTCGGACAGGCGCAGTTAACGTCACCGACAAGGGCGCAGCGTCTCGAGAGGTGGACCTCGCGGACGAGAGGGCGGGTGGGGGGAAGAGAGGGAGGGCGAGAGGGAGGGAGGCAGGGAGGCAGGGAGGCAGGGAGGGAGGGGGGGAGGGGGAGGAAGGGTGAACCGAGGCGGTGGAACGCCTGATCCCACGTCAAGTCGGCCAACTGGAGCTTGGCGAAGCTCAGACTAGTGGCCGGAGGCGGCGAGACAGGTTGGAGACTGTGGACATGGCCGAGACCGCTTTCTCCTCCCTCCCTGCCTCCCTCTCTCCCTCTCTCCCTCTCTCCCTCTCTCCCTCTCTCCATCCCCACCTTCCTCTCGGCCTCTCGTCCTCTCGCCCCCACCGCCCGCCAGCCTTCTTCAACGGGTGGACCACGACCTGCACCACCTTCCCTGAGCGTCTGTCTGCGGAAGTCTTGTCAACAGCCCTCGGTGTCCGGCGGTCGGCCAGCCGGTGGTCGGTGCACCAGCTGCCCCCGGTGTGACGCCCCCAGCGGAGCAAGAGAGGAGGAGCTGCATTGTGCGGCCGCATCTCCTCGTCGACGAGGCTTGCTGCGACGCTCCTCTTCTTCCCCTCCCGTCGCATTCCACGAAGTGCGGTCGGGGAGGAGGAGGAAGAGGAGGAAGAGGAGGCGGAGGCGACGGTAGCGACTGCTCACTGTCTCCTGCTGTCGGCGAGTCGGTCACGTCAGAGGGGAGACCAGAGAAGCGACACGCAAGACGAGGGAATCACCGCCCTCGCAGGTGTCCACCCACTCCACACGCGCCAGCCACTCGCGGGTGTCAGTCAACGTGAAACCGACTGTTCGCTTGGCAAGTATGAAGGCCGCACTTCCGTCTCCTGCCTGCCTGAATGCGACTGCAAAGCCGCTCTTCGTGCTCGCCTCCCCAACTGCGTGCCTCCTCTTCACCCCCTTTCTTGTTCTATTGCCACTTTTTTTGTGGGAAGGAGGAGGAAGCAAGGGCCGCTTCGAGTGGGCACTTCGAGAGTACGCGGTGCGGTGGAAGCGGGGCGCGGGTGTGGGGCGCGGGGCGCGGGCGCGGCTTTCCAGACTGAGGGCAGAAGGTCTCCACGAGGCGTCCGGTGGGGATGGATCCGCGGGCGGAGAAACTGCTCGGCGCTGGTTCCGCTGATTCCCCAGTCGCAGACGAGGAGGAGTGGGGAATGCGCTCCGCATACACACACGCACACACACTTGCGGCCAAAACTCGTGGTGGAGTCGCGTCCAAACCGGAGGGGAGATCAGCGTCTCTTCGGCCCCGGCGGTGCTCAAACATTTGAATAGAAAAAAAAATGATAAAGAAAGCACAAACAAGAAGGTTGACTCATTTGTACGGGGCGTGTGAACTGAGGCAACTGCGGACGATCGAGCGACTGCCTCAGAAGGCAGTCGACGTCCTCGTCGCCTCCGTCGTCGTTGGTTCACCACATCGCCACTCGAGATGCGGAGTGGCTGCGGTGTGAGCAGCGAAAACGTTCGAGCAAGTGAATAGAGAGGAAGGCACCCGCAGGAAACAGGCAAAAGTCGAAATCTCATTACAAAAATGCATGGAATGCTCAAGGGGCGATCCGCCTCCTTCCTACAAACAACCCGGAGAAACTGAGACAGCGCCAAGAGAAGGTGGTGTCGTACACGGGACGGAGCGCATGAAGAAGAAAAGCCAGCGGCTGCATGACACGAACGCTGGACGACGGCCACATGAAGCTTCGAGGACTCCTGACAAAGTAACTAGCCGCCACTACGAAAAAAAAAACATTCAATCCTCGTTCATTGACTCCGTAATCCAGACTCTTCCTCAAAAACGGTGCACACGATTTGCCCAATCCTCGGCACCGAGTCACAGATGCCAGTGGATACTCTTTCGACCGACTACAATAAATTATGTTAAAGATTGCGCTTTTTATTTCCCACTTATTTGGAAACGCTCGTTTCATAGTTTTCCAACGCAAACAACCAGACATTTTAAATGACAGCACAACCTCCTCCGCACTCACCTGATGTCTCGACGGCCCAGCGACTGTTGCCTCCTCCGTAATTAGGAAGTAATTTGAGAGGAAAATGAGATTATAAAAGACCTCGAGTGGTTCATTGCCTCTAAAAAATAAAATTTTTTGGTTGGAAAAGTTATTTATAGCTGGTCGAAGCGGTGACAGAAAGTCGCAATGTCAGTAGAAGTCATTTCAGCGGTTTGTTTTCATAATTTCCGAGCAAATGATCTTTTAAAAAAGGCGAAAAATGCCTTTCGTGTCGGGAGCTGATTTTCCGCGCCCAATTCGCCGTCTCCCGGGGTGGGGGCAGTATGAGGCGGCGGGGGGGGTGGACGGAGGGGCGAGGGAGGGGGGGTGGAGGAAGCGCTTATTTGGACACAAAAGGTGCTTCGTGTCACCTCAATTGGGAGGTCTGGCAACTGGTGAATGCCCAAGCAGAAACGGACGGAAATTCCTTCTATGAAGAGCTTTCGTGATTCTGACCCAAGGCGCTCCCGCGAATGTCCTTCCTGCGTGCCTCGACGGGGCTTCCGGTGCGAGACGTGGGAGTCGTGGAGGACGCGTTAGGCGCCATGTGACAGACGACGTCGGCGTGACGTGTGGACAAAGAGAGAGGCAGCGGCCAGCTTCAGGATCGGTTCGGCTTCCACTCCTACTTCTAATTCTAATCGTCCGCCTCGTCGTCCTTCTCCTTCTCCTGCCCCACCACCACCACCACCAACACCAACACCACCACCAACACCCACAGCACCGACAGCGGCAGCGGGGAAAACAATTTCGCATTCCCCTCGTGCTGCGATGCGGAAGAAGGCGCAGCATCCTCCGACAGCGCTGATCTCCTCCGACTTCACCTGAACACGACTCGAGGCAGTCGGGGGCGGTCGGGGGCGGTCGGGGGGCAGTCGGACGAGGGAGGGAGGAGCGAGCGAAAGGGAGACTGGACTGCCGTGGTTGGGGAAGCGTGGGCTGGAGTGAGGAGGGCGGAGGGGACTGTCGAGCTTGTCATCCCCTCCGGCCGACACACGAGGCTGTCGGCAGGTGGAGGCACTGAGCAGCGTCGCGGAAACTCCTCAGTCGTCGGTGATGATTCAATTCGTTGCTCTCACCAAACTGAATTCGCCTCTTGAAGGGCCTCCGAAGGGCTCACATCCCCGGGGAGACCGAAAGTGAGCGGCTTCTCCTCAATCTGATTCTCCGCCTCCTCCTCCGCCTCCTCCTCCTCCTCCTCACCGTCCCTGCCACCCAAGAAATCATCCTCATCCACACCGTCTCGCAGGGTCTCCATTCACTTCTCTCCGTCGAGAGGAGAGGAGAGGACCTGAGCCGCGGTTGAGCAGGGTCCCACTGCGACACTCTGTCGCGTGTTCAGTGTTCAGTGTCCAGTGTCCAGTGTCGTTGTCGTCGTCGTCGTCGTCGTCGTCGTCGTCTTTGCCCTCCACCGGTAAACAGAAGGAGGTAGAAGGAGAAGAAAAGGAAGAAGGAGAAGAAGAAGAAGAAGAAGAAGAAGAAGAAGTGGAAGCAAAGTGGAGGCGGACGAAGAGCACGAAACAAGGGAATGCACGCACGCACGCACACACGCACGCACGCAGGCAGGCACGCGCGCACGCAGGCACGCACGACCCGATGCTGCTCCCGTCGGTGTGCTGCACGTGGACGTGGACGTGCAGGTGGACCGGGTACGGACACGGCGACGTGGTGGAGGTCGGCGGTGGCGGTGGTGGCGGTGGTGATGGTGGTGGTGGGGTGCAGTTAATGTGCGCTACACACGCATGTTGAAACAGATTGCGTGTTATCTAAAGGACGCATCTGCTCTGACCCCACGCGCCACACACCACGCACCACGTCCTCCGCCCCGCCCCGCCCCGCCCCGCCCCGCCCCGCCCCCGCTCCACATCGCGTGGCCCCGACTCTTCTCTGCTCAATGTTCCGCTTGTCGTGGGCTCATTCCATTGGGGGCGGTGGTGGGGGCGCAAGCGGAGGACGGGGGGAGGTGCGGGCAGGGGTGGGGGTGGGGGTAAGCGGGTGAGGGGGAGACAGGCCGCAGCCTGACGCGACCCAGTCCACCGCATGATTCGCTGGTAATCCACGTGTCGGCAGTGGCCAATGGAGGGCGGAGGGCGGAGGGCGGAGGGCGGAGGGCGGAGGGCGGAGGGCGGAGGCGGAGGGCGGATGTGTCGAATCGCGGGGACGAGGCACACTCGTTGGGTGGCAATGGGTGGCGGTGGGGGGAGGGCGATGGGCGATGGGCGATGGGCGCTTCGCAGACGCGTCCGGGCGCCGCTGGGTGGCCACCTCTGTTCGGACCTGAATGAGGCAGAAGACGTCCTGTCTTCCGTGTCGTCAGTGTGGATCGACACGAGGAAGACGGCCAACTCTTCTTCACTGCGTGTCGCGTCGCGTCGCGTCGCCTCGTCGCAGTCGCAGTCGCAGTCGCAGTCGCATGTTCCGCCGCGGGAGGCGGGGACGAGATGGAGACGGTACGACGGAACGTCGTGTCTTCCGGTGGAGAGTGCGGTGTGAACAGAAGACGATGGAGAGTTGAGGGCGTCTTTGCTGCGAGGCGAGACGACCTCGTGGACGAAGGAGGAGGCTGCTGTGAGAGGCGAAATCGCCACTGAGAGTGCTCCGTCGGCCGGTTGGGTCGGTCGGCCGGCCGGCCGGGCGGTCGGTCGGTCGGTGGGACGATCGGTTCGGTGGGACGGTCTGCAGGATTGTTTGTGGCCGGTGGTGGAAGGTGGCGACAGAGATGGTGGCGGTGGAGGTGGGGAGTGGGTGGGGTTGGTGGGCGGGTGAACGAGGAATCTCCGACCTCGTCGAGCGGTTGCGATGTTTTCTCCGCACGCGGTAGAGCGGGTGACGTTGGCAGTCTGTTCGCCCCGTCGGTGGTGCGCTTGGCGTGGGGGGGGGGGCGTGGGGGCGTGGGGGGGCGGGTGGAGCTGCGAGGGGGGTGAGAACGCCCTCGAAAGCAAATAACTCACGTGACCTCTCACTGCGCGGGCGTTGAGAGTTGGCCTTGGCCCGGTGTGGCCTGACCGAGGGACTGGCCAGCGGACGAGCCGGGGCGACTCCTCCGCCGTCCCTGTCCGGAGGCGGGAGCGAGCGTGCCGGCGGCGCCATCACCTTTCCATGTCCCCCTCAGCAAGACCTGCTTCGTCCAATCAGTCGGCGGGTTGTTGGCACAACTCGCGCACATGCACATCCATCCTCAACCACCCATCCACCACAGGAGCGTTTTATCGATCATCCGATCAATTTGTCGGTCATATCGATCGGGTGGAGTGGAGGAGTCGAGGTATTCTTTCCCGTGAGGAGGAGGAGCCTCGCGTTTTCGCGCTTTATTCTTTATTCTTCCCCTCCCCCTCCTCGGCGCTCCCCTCCACTTCCCTCCCCCCCCCGCGACTCCCTCGTTTCCTCTTCCTTGCCGCGCTCATTATATTTCCCACCGTCGCGCCCCCTCCCGTCGTCCCGTCCCGTCCCGTCCCGTCCCGCCCCTCCACCTTCTCTGCTTTCCCTTCCCGCCCACCGTTGCTCCTTTCGAGGGCGCCTTTCCGCCTTTCCGCTTTTGCGCGTCGCTCGTTTAATAATATCACAGGCAACTCTTCTCCACTTTTTTTTTTCACGAGGACTCACCGTCTGGCTCTCTTTTTTACCCTCTTCACGCCCTTTTCAACCGTCGACTTGCCCCACTCGTTCCCCCTCCCCCACTCGCCCCTCCCCCTTCCCCCAACGGTGGTCGGTTATTCTCCCCTCCCCTTGCGGGTTGATGCGGCCTTTTCAAGTGGCGCCCCTTTCCGCGCTTGGACGACGCCCACCTCCTCGCCACCATCCCATGGCATGCGCTTGTGAAGCTTCCCGAGTCACGGTCGTGACGTGTTGTGGCTCATCTCTAGTCCCCTCGCGGCTCCCCCGCCTCCCGGCTCCACCTCGGCTCCTCCGGCCCTCCCGCCACGCTCCTCCCCCTCCTCCTCTCCTCCTCCTGCTCCTCCTGATGGCGAGGCATGAGTTAAAGGAAATGCGCTTCACCAGGTCCTGCTGTGACAAGCAAAACTCGCGCCTCCTAGCAGCCTTCGCACTGCAAAGCTGATCTAAGTCGAGCCGGTCCGGTGTGTGTGTGTGTGGTGTGTGCCTGTGTGTGTGTGTGGTGTAGATGGCCTGAAGCCCAGCTTGTCATTTGCCTTCCTCGGTCCAATTAAAGACACAAATGCTCGGTCTCTGCACATTTATTTTCCTCGAGTTTTTGCCAAATGGCAGAAATGTTTTTGACGCGGCATTGGCCAGATCGCGGTACACCGCTGCTGTTTGTTAGTAGTAGGGTTTTGGTGGGGGCCACATTAGGCACCATCACAATTTGGTCTTTGCTTCTCTGGTCTCTCTTCTCTCTCTCTCTCCTCTCTCTCTCACTGGCGGCAGCAATGGACAGCAAATGAGGGCCCGTGTTCCGCCGCCTCGCCCTTCGCCAGCATTACATCGGGCGCGTGCAGGTCACCCGAGGCGCCGATGCTTTGCCTGGGCCAATGAACTGCTGGCAAATTGAGCGTTAAATCCCAGTAAATTTTCGTCCCCGCTTGAGACCTACAGATTCTCCAACTCACCTTCCTTTGTGTCATCCCTCACGGAAATTCTACTCACAGATATGTAATCATGATGATATGTGAACATTCACCTGAACATGATGCCTACCGCTACCCTGCAACCTATTCAATTCACTCTTGATTAGATGATACCATACGATTCTTGCAGCACCACACAACAACAAACAGCAGCAAAGTCACCTTCACCAAGCCAGTCGCAGCAGCACGCAGCAGCGCAGCAGCAGCAGCAGCAAGCATCAGCCACATCTCCAATCATCCATTTCGACGGCCTCCTCCACCTCATCACCGTCCTTTATACACGCATTCTACAATTCGCACAACAGTGCATCCCAAAATACCCCAACAGCAACACAACCCAGCCACCATCAACATCACACCTGACCCCCAACAGCAGATTCACCCATCACCACCAAGCTTTTCAATTCGGCCAACACTTTGCTGTTTTTCCTCCAACGGTTACGTGCCCACACCGAATATTCTTTAATTATATTAAATTCCTCCAAACCTTTGTTCGCCAAAATTTTGATTAAACAAATAAAGTATCTTCAGTTAATTTTGCGACATTTGTTGGTAGACAATCCGCGGGCCGCAGATTGTTCAGTTTACAATGTCACACTTCCCATGTGATTTTACAAGTCCACATCTTCCCCTTTATTCTTCCACCCACTGTCCCAAACAGGGGTGGCCATGATAACTGTCGGGCTATTCTCACAGTCTCCCTCTCCCTCTGTGTGTGTGCGTGTGTGTGTGTAGAATAAGAAATGGCTTTCCTAAGGTTGGGAAACCACTTTTTGCTCCCTCTCTCGGCCTTTTTCTCTCTTCACTCCACTCCTCGGACATTCCGATTATCCCACTCCGCAGGGTAGAAACGCCTAATCTAGCGAGGGCGCACCACTTCTCTGCCCACTAATTTGAAGCAACAAATGCCTTTTGCGCCTCGCTTTTTCTCCCCACCGAGTGCTCGAGTGATGAGGTGAATCGCAAGCAGCTGACCAGGGCGGCTTGGCTCATCACCAAACCAAACACTACTGGTTGGACAACAAACCGCGTTTTTTGTCCAGTCAGAAACATCTTCCATTCCCCAACCGAGGCTGGAATTTGGCGTTGGTGGTAATCCGGAAGGGACAAAAAGTATTAATAATATTATTGTTGGACATTTCATGGCGTCGGAGACACGTTTTTGGAGTGAATGGACTGGCCGATCGGCTTGGAGGGCCGCGTTCTCTTCCACCTCCCCCCTTCTCCACGTCTACACACGCTCGATGAGTCGCGGTTTCGCCACCTGTCTTGTCCCCAGCCTTCCGTGTGTGTTCGGACCAAAAGAGGAAAAAGGGAAATTAGGGTCGGGCGAAGGAGGAGGCGAAGGGGGGCGCGCGCTGCCACACACACACACGCACGCGCGCACGCCGGTTTGCGCAGGTGAGTGCGGAAGTCCGAAGGGATGTCAAATCACAGATAAATCGGCTTGTCGTCCAGCCCGCGGAATCGATTAGTTCAGCCACCTCGATTGGTGGACGTGAGCGGACCTCGACCACCCCACATGTCTCGTCTTTACGCCTTCGTTCGTGTGGGCCGATCACGAAAAAAATGGCCACAACTGGACCAAAATGGCCGGGCCTTGTTTTCTTTACCTTTCGTGTGGGCATTGCACAGGAGGAGTTCCCCGAAGAAAAAGCGATGCCGTTGCCTCGAAACTGCCCTCAAACGTTTCTCCTCCTCCGCCTCCGCCTCCGCCTCCGCCTCCGCCCTCCGTCTCGTGCCACGAAACCGTGTTCGGGGCGACTTTTTGGTTATTGTGCAATTTAACCTGCTCATCTGAGATGCGCACCATGCGCCCTTTCCCTCCCCACCGCCTCTTCCTGTCCCCGCCGTCACGCCCCACCCCCCCTTTTATCTGAAGTGAGCGTTTTTAGTGTCACACAGGCGTGGAAATGCAGGGCGCAGGATCCCCCGTTAAACTTCACACCCCGGCCAGGAGGAGTACAAGACTCGGGAGTGGATTAATAGGCCTGCCACTGACCAGTGAGCAAATGTTTTAAGAGAAGTAGATCGAAAAGGAGGTCCGCACCACTGTACTGAGATCCGTTTCCCCCTAACCTCACATCCATCAGTTCCTCCTGTCGGAGGCATCGACTGAGGGGGTCGTGTGCAACAAAGCGCCTATTGGCTGGGTTGGAGCCTCACCTCAACGGGGCCACGGGAGACGATTGGAGGCGGCAGGGGAAAGGACGCCTCAGCTGTCAGGCCGGAGAGTGCAGTGAACTCCCCAAGGGGGTCATTAGGCTCGAGGGCCCACAAAGTTGGGCGGGCCCTCCCTTCCCAAGGAGCAGCATGGGATTCCCAGATGTTTGAGGTGTTAGCGTGGGGATGCCGCCGGCCGGCCGGCCGGGCCTGAGGCGAGGACCGGGCGGGCCGGACCCGGGGCCGAGGTGGTGGGGTGGGGGTGGGGGAAGGTGGGGGTGGGGGGCCGGGGGGTGGGGAAAACGGGGGCCGAATGCTACTCAAAAAATGCGTTAGGACAGGAATTGGAAGCAGTATTCAGCCTCAACTCCAGCTCCCAACCCATTACTCATATCTCCCTCGTCAGTGTGCGCAGTGTGGGGAAATGATTTGATTCCTCGCCCTCCTTCCCCCTTCCACCCCTCGCACACGCAATAAGCACACATTCCCCACCTTTTTTTTAAAATGTATATGCTCTCTGATTTTACACCTCGAGTTGTAAAATAATATACACTCGAGAGCGAAGGGTTATATAAATGTTCTCGCCTCGTCCGTTGCCACTTCTCCTCGCCCTGAGTCATATTGAATTAGCCTTCTTTTTTTCGCTGTCCACAACAGCCTCAGCGTTCCTCACATTGTCCCCCTACACTGTGCGGACTCAGTCCGAGTAGTTTTTCCCCTCCCAGTGAGGCGATGCGCCGTTCGGAGGTTTCTCAGAGCCCGCACCATTTCGTCGTCCCACGTCGCACGTCAGGATGGCGGATCGTCGGGCGCTGAGTCCGATCGAGGGTGGCGATTCGAGGCTCGGTGTTTATTACTACACTCGCTCCGCTCACTCACACCCTATAATCACACACACACCAGTATCGATTTGGTTTAATGACTTTCCATTGTGGATGTTATTGTCGCCAACATGGCAACTGTTTAATTGGCGACACTCGGTGCTCCGTTACGGCGTGGCTGCTAAGGCGGCACAACTTGAGGGTGGAATATATCTTCTGCGGGGGGTCCCCTTTGCCCTTTTTTTCGCCATTTGACTCACCACTTCCGTTGCAACCGGATCGAGGAGAGCAACCTTTCAAATCACGTCACTGCCCGATTGGTGGGAAGCACCCAAAAGATTTTTGCCCGGCGCGGTGTGTCTGAACTGGTCGGATTTTCGGCCAATACGCGGGGATGGAGTGGGAAAGCATAGCGGAAGAGCATAAAATTGATTTCGCACAGAGAGGCGGGAATGGTGGGGAGGACGAGGCGGAGCGGGTAGGTAGGGGGATGTCTACGCCCGTTTGGCGGCGGCGGCGGCAGGGCGTAGCGAGCAAAAACGGTCCTGTACGGGTTGACCATCTGTCCGATCGTGAAGCGTTTGAGCTTGCCAGATGTTCGATAAACCCCTCCACACCCTCCACGCCCCCCTCCCCTCCAACCTTCGCTGTCCACTGGATGAGGGGGGAGCTCGGAGGGGCTGCTGATTTGCGAACCATTCGACAAATATGCTGGCAGCCGAAGAAACGGGTTTGAGGGAACTTTTCAGATACCATAAACCTAATCCCTTAATCCTGCATTCGCGAATCGGAGATGTTCTTCTTGTTTATTCCGTCCACAAATCCTTATATTACTCGCAATCCAACTTAAACCAGTTCCACTTTCATGCCGCCTCTCGTCATAATCCCATCAATCAGCCGATCGCTCTTCCTCATTTCTTTCTGACCTAACCAATCACCCATTGTACTTCCAATAATTTTCCTCTCATTAACTTATTTCGTTCTCGTCCAATATAACATGCCGCCTTGATGGCAGGGCGCCTATGTGATGGCGTACTCAAAGGGTGTATTTTTGAGGTTGGCTAGTTTACGCCACTACTAACATGAAATAAGTAGTATTGTGTGATTGCGCAGATTTCGGAAATCAGGGTGACACAGAGGCTCTTTCCCAACGCCACCGAAAGAAACGTGGACCTAAGAAGAAGCCCCTTACGAAGGAGCGTGAAGATAGGATGCGCAACCGCCGAGCACGAGCCAACGACCGGGAGCGCAACCGGATGCACGGACTGAATAGGGCGCTGGAAGCACTACGCGAGCGCGTCCCGGTATTCTCAGCCAATCAACGGCTAAGCAAAATCGAGACCCTCCGATTGGCTAAAAACTACATCCGCGCTTTGACGGATATTCTGGAGAGCAGCGAAACGCAACCGGATTCGCTGAAAATGGCATTGACGTTGACCGATGGATTATCGCAAAATACGACTAATCTAGTGGCGGGATCATTGAAAGTCAGCCCCAGAGTGCTGCTGCAAATGCAAAAGAGGAACAGCCACGGCATCAGCGGGGGCGGGAGTGCGAGCAGCTCGATTCCCCATGAAGCGGAAATGGCGCAGGAGGCCGAGTACTACTGCAATAATTATGGGTTTGGCCAAGTGCAGCAGGACCTCTACTCCCCGGTCCCAGATTGTCGGTTCCCTGAGGGCTTCATGAATGAGTGATACTTAACTAGGCAGACAAACATATTTATTTACTTCTCGAATCAGATGTGATCAAAACTTATTGTCTCTATCAACATATCAGCTCGAATTTGTGGTCTTTCCTTCCCACCAAGAATTTGAAGGGCCCTAGGTCACGGAGAGCAGCCTTCAAAGTCACAACGGGCCTTAGGGAGACCATTTGGTGACCGATACGGGAAGATATGTGTATTAAAATAATTATCTCGTCGTCACAATGGATAAATTAATTGTAAATGAGTGAACAGACTTCTGGTTGTGTAGACAATCCAACAAATGTGTGTGGCTTAAGCGGATGGTGGCGGATGAGCGAAACGCTTTTTTTCTGGGGGAGAGGAAAATAACAACGAAATTAGTCGAGTACGGCCGGGCGGGACCGGACGGAGCCGGGGGGGTGGGGGGTGGACAATCACGCAGATGCAGACATTTGGTCACGTGAGGAGTAAAGGTGTGGCCAGATAGACAGTGCAATTACAGACTCCGGCGGAGAGAAGAGTTCCATCGAGTTGAGTTGAGTGTAGAGGGGTGGAATGATAACGAGAAAAACCCCTCGATTGACACCGTCCCATCGCCTGGCTGAGGCGCTTCTGTGTCGGTGGGGCGTGTCTGCTCGCAGCTTATCAGGATCAAGCAGCCCACCTCCGTTTGGCCCACCTCCGTCCTCCCCTACGTTGTCTTGCACTCACCGCGGCATCCAGTTCATCACCTCGTCAGCTCATCGACTCACCGGTTCGCAGTTCGCCTCATCGCTTCGCCAGTCCATCCGCTCGGCGACCAACTGTCGGCTCGGAGGCACGTGGGGACGCGGGGACGCGGGGACGCGGGGAGGTGGAGGGACGAGGAGGCGGAGGGGCGGAGGGGCGGAGGGGCGGAGGGGCGGAGGGGCGGAGGGCGGAGAGGGCGAGGGGCGGAGGGCGGAGGGGCGGAGGCGGAGGGCGGAGGGCGGAGGGGCGGAGGGGCGGAGGGGCGGAGGGGCGGCAGGCGGGGCGGAGGGCGGAGGGCGAGGGGGAGGGCGGAGGGCGCGAGGGGCGGAGGGCGGAGAGGTTGGTGGGAGGATGGTGGGGGAGCGAGAGACAGAGAGAGGGAGAAGGAGGGAGATGGGCGTGCAGCGGAGCGTAATGAGCGCAATGAGCGGTCTCCGTGGCCTCGGAGCGCCCGGTGGTCTCTCCGCGCCCCTCTGTTGCCACCGCGAAGTGACGAGTGAGGCAAAAAGGGAGTTTCCACTTCTTCCCAATCCGTCAATCTCGCCTAAGCTCAACTAAGCTCAACTGGGCTCGGCTCGGCTCGGCTCGGCCCGACTCGACTCGACTCGACTCGACTCGACTCTTCGCCTCTCCTCGCGCCCCAGCGCCCGCTGCACTCGACCGACGTCGTCGTCGCACCGTGTGGGGCGGCGCCGTGATGTGTTTGAGTTGTCCAGACACCACGCAACGCCTCACCCTTCGACGGTGAATTGGCCCGGTGCCTGCCACACAGCAGCTACTCGAACGAAGTGCTCGCGGCTGTGCAGGCGGGAGGACTGGCGAGACGTGTCAGTTGCGAGGTGAGTGGAGGAAGAAGACGGCGTGGAAGAGCTGTTGCCTGCTTCGTCATCGATCGAGCTTCCACAGCTTGTGACCAAGGCGTTGGTGGAAGGCGCATTTGATGCCATGTGAGAGACGACGACGCCGCTGCCAACCTCATCTTCGGTTCTGCTTCCACTCCTACTTCTAATTCTAATCGTCCGCCTCGTCGCCCTTCTCCTGCCTCACCACCACCACCAGCACCAGCACCAGCACCAGCACCAGCGGGGGAAACATCTTCGTCTTCGCCTCGTGCTGCGATGCGGTGCGGTGCAAGCGAACGAAATGAGGGGAAGCGTGGACTGGAGTGGGAAAGGCGGACCGGACTGTCGAGCTTGTCGACCCCTCCGGCCGCCACACGAGGCTGTCGGCGGGTGGACGCACTGAGCAGCGTCGCTGGTGGTTTATTTCCTTTGCCCAAGCCCCCAACTTATCCACTTTCCCTAAATTTGCAATCCAACTCGCCATGTACGTAAAACAATCACCTTAATTTTGGGCCTCTTGCTTTTCGTCTAGTCATACGTAAGACACTCACTCCTTCCCCACTTCCTTTCTCTGTCTGCGAAATATAAATTTTACTTATTTATATAAGTAGCTCGGAAAATTCCATTTGTTTCGGTTTGAATGATGCTTTTAAATCCTGATTCCTCCCACAAATCATTCCTCCCAATAAATTCATTAGGATGGTAGTGAATTATATGCTATCATCAAGTTATTTCACTACACGGCAAACATCTGTGAGGGAATGAATGTGGAACCATCCTCGAATGACTCCCATGTAGTCGGTGTTTTCCCGTTCACCTTAAGAAATTGAAAGCAAAATGTGTTCCAGTGGCTTGCAGTTCGTGCAGCCTCTTTAAATGTCTCCCCCGTACTTATGCGAAGAAGGCGGTGTTCCTCTCTCCGATCTGCCCTATAACTGTGTCTCACGTAAATCCCAAGGGAGTCAGCAGTGATAAGCGTGAGAAGACTTACGACTCGCCTGACGGCTTACTTCTCTTTGTGAAGCCGTGGTGATATCTGATTTGGATGGAGTGAATCGTGCCCTTTTCCCCTTGTGATTGTAATGGGAGAGTTACGTTAGATTGTCTCCTGTTCCAATACATTTTTCATCATTGCCAAATTGCGGTGACTCCTCATTAAGGGGTAGCAATTGTTTGCACAGTAAATTTGCATTTTTGAGGCTACCAAGCATGGGACACGGCAAAAGAACCAGACCAATTTGATTATATTCCTCGATGAAAGAGATAAAGTAAAGCTGAGAGAGGAGCACGGAAGTGGCCCCTCCTTATTAAGTATAGATACCAGAAAGAGACGAGTAGCAGTGGGTGAGAATGGAACAAATCGGATCACGATAATGGCAGCAGTGGTCTGATGGGAAGGGGAGCTTTTCAACGGCTAACCGAGAGGGTTGGTCACGTGGCCCATGAAGGCTGGCACACCGGTTGCCGTTACGATGAAGAAAAGAAAGGGGTGATCAACAGTGAATGACGGAGGCAAACACATTGCTGCTATCGCTATTCCCGTAGCACCGGCTGCCTCAGCTCCCTCCTCGTCCACCTAATGCAATAGCGAACGACCAACCATTACAAGTACTGCCTACTTAATTAGAATTCAGCAGCGTTTAACATATCTGTTCTGTTAACGCTTAAGACGGGGTGGCAGTCACTCACTTCAATCACAGCCTGATGAAAAATCTTCGAGATATGCAGTGACTCCTTCTGTGTGATGCGTGAGAAGTCGGCACCCGATTGGTGGAAGACATCCTTCATTCCCATGCCACCCAGCGGCTCCTTCAAATCCATGCTGCTACCACCTCCCAGTTTGAACCGCGGCAGATGCAAGTCGAAGCGGGCCTGATGGTACTGGGCGGAGTCAAAGAGATTCTGAAAGTGCTCCTCACCGCGTTTCGGGTCAGCGAGGGCTCTAAGTACTTGCGGGAGCCCATCTTTCGCGTCGGGCAGCACGACAAGCATTTCGTGTCTAGGGGTTGGCGAGGAGATAGTAGGAAGATGTTATTTTCGGATTGCACAACAACATTCCTCCCATGAATACTGTGGGTCATTCACGTGACGCAGGAGATAATTCATGTAAACTTGTTAATTCGTGTACCGTATGAGATGGAAAGACATGAAAAAGTCACATGCACATAAACACAGGCCTCCAATTTGCCCAAGATGATGTTACCTGTAAGGACCCGAGGCCAGCAAAGTACGAGGACACAAATTTCTCTCCCCAGTGGTGCTCAGTAATTATGCTTGATTTAGTAACTCTACGCAGATACGACTTAGATAATCACCACACCGTGTCTCAACCTACTCACGTGAAAGCTAGCAAAGTGCACAAAAAGACTCACATTCTAAAAGGAATCCGCAGGGCGGATGCCTTGAGGCTGGGGAATATTGCAGCCTTGTAAGCATTGCTAGCAAACATCATTGGAACATTCACCACTTCCCCAGTTAGAGTGTGGAAAGGCCTTTCTCTTGTCAGATCGCGAACAAAAACAGTCTCCCACGTGCCTCAATACCAAAAAAATCAGGTTCATAGGGTCAGGTATGAAAATATACGGGACAGGGAGACCCACAATTATTCATATTGAGGGGAAGTCAAAGTCTTAGCAACGATGTGATTTGTCAGACCTGTTTTAATTATTTACGTGTAAAATATATTAGAGGTGAGGGTGAAATAAGAAAGGTAGTTGAAAACAATAATGAGAAGCAAAAAAAACAACCTTTAAAATATATGGCGTTAGCCAAGACAAGACGCGTAGAATTTTCAATAGAACCGCGAGGCATAAGATTAGGGATCTTTTCACACGTATGCTCTTTTACCCAATGATTTATTTCTCCTCGAGCGACTTCCGGTGTTTGGAAGTTGACCGTATGAAAACTCACGTCGAAACACTGCTTCAGGTCGTTCGTAAAATCGCTACCTGCTTCGAAATGGGCTTCCAAGAAGAGACCATTTGCTAAGACCATGGTTTTGTTGGTATCACCTTCAAGTATGGCTTTAAGATATTTGCCTGTCAACGTCAAAGTGCTTTCAAAATCATTGCTATCATCTTGTTTAAGAGAGAGGGCGGTGAGAAGCTCATTGCGAGAACTTGTTGCACTTCCACAGAGGGCCAAGCAGAGAGCGGAGTATATGCTAAGAGGTGACATAAAGCAGTTTCGCCCACCATCTAAATAAATAAAATACCCTTAAAGCCTACGGTTTGCAGTAACGGGGGGGGGAGGACGCAGTAGGCTTATTAGTAGAGGAAATCAATAATTGAAGCGTGTAGATGCAACCCAATGGTACAACAGGTTGCATATATCAGATCAACTTACATTCCTTGCATATGTTCTTATAAAGTTGTTGCGTGAAGGACAAAAATGATTTTTCAACTACAAGAATATTACCGAGTTATGAAATACAAACCAAACATGTAAGGGCGCTCGAATGTGTTGCTAGTTTTGGGTGGTCTGCGACCTCGTTTTTTAATTCACTTAAATAATAATTCAAAATTAAATAACTAATATGGCTTTGGGTCCTTTAAATATAATTATAATGTGCACCACGCCGGTTACATAAAACGTATTTCAAAAGAAGCTTTATAAGCTTTTTAGGCGATACAGTTGATTTAAAGTACAGAACACTTCATGTAAAAAACAAGTTAAATTTTAGACTGAATCCTAGGTGTTTATTAGCTTTAGCAGGTGGCATCATAAGTCAAAGAGGGCTTTACGAGGCCTATTAATGTGGCGGCAGTTGAGCTCATCATTCACGATGATATGCTTTCTTTTCTGCACATACAGAAGACATCATTTCCGGAAAGAGGTGTTTTTGCTGTCTCCACTCTGTGTAACTGTGCTGCCATCTAGTGTTACTCCCACATCCAATCTACTCAATATGGTGCAAGAGAAGGGCGTCATTCGCGCAATTCATCTATGGCACCAGCATGTGGTGGAGTGTGGAAGCAACCTAACGAGTTAGTTTTCCTCTAGGTATTCTTCATCCCTTCGACCACAATTTCCAATGCAACGAAGTTAGGCGTCATTTTGGTTACACAGGACGGGAGAACAACAAATGGCCGTTAGAATTTGCAAGACGACGGGAATCTGGGGAGCAGAACCGCAAAAAAAAAGACTAGGACCGGTAAGCGTCACGGATAAAATTCTATCCTTTCTCTACTGGATTTCCTCGCGTCAAGACCTTATTCCCTGTCAATTGAAACATTAACAAACTTGTGCTTAAGAGAAATACAGTAACATACGCAGAAACGTATTATAATTCACGTTTTCTTATGGTAGTGGACAGAAGAGGGTTAGGGCATTTGCTTTCGATCTGCGCATTCTCGAAAGGGAATACACTCGGCCCCACTAAGCGTCCAGTATGTCGTGAAAGTTGAAGAAGGGATCGTCTGTGACACGCAACCACGAATCCTCTCACCCACAGTCAGATCAACATCGCCATCCGCGCATCCCTCATTGACACAGGCTTGAATCAAATAATACCACTTGCTGTGAGTGTCTGGTAAGTAAGCACGCCAACAAGGAACACAGAGTCGTAAACCCTCCCCTTTTGTTCTCGAACATTTATAGAAGGCGGACTAATCTCACTTCGATGAGACGGAGGAAGAGAAGTGCCGAATCGAGGGGAGGTGGGGATGAACAGTGACCGCATTCGAGCGGGCCAACGAGCTGCAGGCCACTCTGACACTTTAAACACCGAGTTCTGATAAGGTCACATCGCTATTTCATAGCCACTCTCATCGGATATGCATTTAATTGATTAGACTAAGTCAGGAATTCGTTGGTTAAGCCGTCCTTGTGGCTTTCGAGGAAGGGGAAGGAGAAAGAGGTTAGACGCGGAGAAGACTGGGTTCACACGTCAAAGTGACACGGACTGCGATGCAGTTGGTCGCTCGGACGTGTCTGGGCCAGGGAAAGAGAGGTGGAACACGAGGCGGACAGACGGCGTGGATTGGGCCGAGGTCAGGCGAGGGGGTCGACTACATGACCCAAGAACACGGGAGCACCGGACTCCGTGACGATGAAGAAGAGGAATGGATGATCCACGGCGAAAGTGGGACAGAGGCACATGGGCATAAAGGCGATGCCAGTGGCTGCCGCCGCCTCCACGCCTTCCTCATTCACCTGAAGTCGGAAAAGGGCTGTAATGGTGGGAGGAAGGGAAAAAGAGAGAGGCCGCGGGGACCCACCTCGATCACAGCCTGGTGGACCATCTCGGAGATGTACAATTTCTCCTTCTCCGTAATACGCTCCAACTCAGCGTGATGCTGGTCAAAGAGATTGCCGAGGCCCAAGTCGGAGAGCGGCACCTTCAAGTCTATACTCTTACCGCCACCGAGTTTGAATTTGGGCAGAAATAACTCCACTCTGCTCTCTTCATACTTCGACTTGTCAAAGAGGCCTTTGAAGCGCGTGACGTGGTGGGGATCAAACATCTTCTGCATCAACTCCAACAGACCATTCTTGGCGTCCGGCAGGAAAATTATCATTTCGTGACTGTAAGGAAGAACTTCGTTCAAGTGTTCAGCGATGCCACGGTGATTACAACCCAACCATCTACGTATTTCTTTGAAAAATACCAGAAAGAACAGAGGCAGAAGACGCTATTTCAAAAGCATGTTGCTAAGCAACAGCAGAGCAAAAGCAGTGCGTGTGCAGATCGCCCCACCGTCTGTCATTAACTCTGACATTCTTTCTACATTTGGTTGCCAATGGCAACGCGGTGTGCTAACTACTGTCTACACACGCGCCTTACAAAGCCCTCTTTGGCCAAGGTGGGAGCGGCCAAGAAGGGGAGAGAAGAGGAGAGAAGAAGAAGAGAAGTGAGTGGAAGCTGAGAGCCCGAAGAACTCTCAGTTGCTGGGAATGGTGCAACATGGCGCCACGAGAGGAATCACTCAAAACACGCAATGCGCAAGTGGCAATAACTCACCATTTGAAAGGAATTCGCAGCGCCGTTACGCTAAGATCATCAAAGGTTGCCATGGCATAGGTGTTGGTGTCTCTCATCATAGGAACTTGAATTTCTCTGTTGGAAAGAGTAGTGAAAGGCATGTCCATTGTCATCTCTTTTTTAAATGGTGTCTCCCACGCACCTAAAAAGAAACATAAGGTAGAAATTCGGACCTCCGTAAAAAAGCTTAAAAAATGCGATTAAAAAATATGATGCAGTTATGAGGTGTGAAATACTACGAAAGTTAACAAAATTAACCATCGGTAGCTTTCGGAAGAAAAAATAGAATATATAGAGGAGTAGCGAAATAGCTTGCCTTTAAAGTAAATGGCGTTGGCGAGGACAAGG
This sequence comes from Dipylidium caninum, assembly GCA_017562135.1. NCBI lineage: Eukaryota > Metazoa > Platyhelminthes > Cestoda > Cyclophyllidea > Dipylidiidae > Dipylidium > Dipylidium caninum. Next base: position 514,142 of record QEYB01000526.1, read on the forward strand.
CGTGTTGCGTTGTTAATGGAGCCGACGGGCATAAGTTCCGGAATCATCATGCCCGTATTGTTTGCTACCCACGTGTTAATTTTTTCTCGTGATGCTTCAGGCTCCGAAGAGAAGTTGACCTTCTGCACATCCGAGTGGAAATGTTTCTTCAGAGCTTCCGTGAAGCCTCGATTGACCCCATAGGTGGATTGCAAGAAAAATGCGTTAGCTAGAACGAGAGTTTTGTCGACATCGTGTGTAATAAGTCCATCCAAATCTTTTCCCAAAGCCGCCAGAGTGAAATCATAATCCTTCAAATGTTGCGTGGGAACATGCAAGAGATGAGCTATATCATGATGCATTCTGCCCGAACTCCCAGTCAGGACCAAAGATAGACCCGAGTAGATGCTTAGGGGGGAGATGAAGCAGTTTGATTTCTCATCTACAGAAAAGTTGCAACAGGAGTATCGTATTTTCGGCAATTCAAGTATAAGTAGCATAAAACGACTCAACTCAAATTAATACATTTGGGGATAATAAGAATGCTTAAAAGTCAAAGTAGTAATGAAAAAATTCCATTTTCATCGAGAAGCGACACGTTGACTTACGGTGGACATATAAGTGGGAGTACAAATACTGAGCAAAGGGTAGAAAAGAATCAGCAACTAGAAGGTCAGTGTTGAGAAATAAGAATCAAACCAAAAACTTCTTTGGACATATAGAGCGACGTTGTCAGAGGGAAGTACGAGAGATGCAGACTATTACAAACTGGTCGACTCCCACTTATATACAGCAAGTGCCCAATTTAAACAAGGTTAGGTTAAATGAAAGAGTAAAGGCCAGAAATAAACATGCGCAAAGGTTACAATGCCTTCGTAAATAAAAAATAAATTAGTTTACAAAAATTCATTTATTTGAAAAAAATGGTGAAAGTATTTAGAGCGCATAGATGCAATTTTTAACCCTTTGTTATAAACTGGTTCGACTCAAATTGGTCTTGCCTGAGTTATAGATTCCCTCGTAAATCCTTCGCCGCTGGAAAATGTACCAATTTGTGCCAGTGTACATTATTCCGCGTAACGTAATTGCTCGCACATATGTGTAGCATAATTCTAAATCCTGCTTCGTCGTGAATAACAGACGCCTCGGACCGATCACCAAGTTTCTACATTGAACTGAATTTTGGATGCACACTCGACCATTTTAAGAAAACACAAAATAATTGCATGTGTTACGATGTGTCTTCAGACGTGTAAATTGATCCCAGATTTAAAACGGCGCACTTAAGCCATTCGCACTAAATAAAATGTTTGGCTTTAGTCAGCTAATCAACAGTGGCCGCCTCAAATCAGTAATACGGCATTTCTACATATATCCGACTCAGTAGCAACGTATATTACGAAAAAAGATTGATTAATTTGTCATGGGTTGATTGTGCTGCTTCTTCCTGCTTTTATGAAATAAGGATAACAAATGCGGTTAAATTACTTTTTTATTTAGCGAATTGGAAGTCTACAATGTGGCAATCCTTGTAAGACACAACCTCTATTCTAAAAGTTGTACCGGAGAGCTCGCGACTTACCAGTCCACCATGGCTCCAAAAAGGGTAGGAATGTTAATTAACATTTTCATTTGTTTCGCCTCCTTCATGGCTAAAATAGTGCATACTTGAGGTATTACAAGTCATGTAAACACTTTCCTACAGAAGAGTAAATTAGGTGTAAGTAAAAGAAACGCTTATTCAGATGCATTTCCTAAAGCCTTCATATTTTCAACTTACAGCACGTGTTGATTTTAGCGCTCAACGGCAAATAAGTGATGGAGAATGAAAAGCATGTCTCTACTGTTTTCATACACATAGGTCTTCAACGTATTAGTTTTTCGTAATCTGACCCAAGTAAGGGATCGCGGTGAAGACATTTGGCTAGATTACCAAAAGTTTCACTCTGTGATACTCATCTGCTCTAATTTAGACGACATGGTCGTGCGAACAAAAATGTGCATTTTCAATGATCTCACCAAACTGACATTAAGGGTCTCCAGTTCTAAATTCCTGCAATTTTGATAGTCGGGATGATGCTTTAAACAAATGTACATTATATTATGTCTTCTATCACTTCATCCAGCCCACATTTACCGAGGAATCTGTGCTTTAGGTAGCGTTTCGCAGAGTAAAGTGTGAGATTAACGGATCACACAATTGGTGAAGTGTTCAGTTTAGAACACTCAGGAGCTACATTTGAGTTGGCAAGCAAAGTAGAATTATTGAGCAGGTTAGCGTTCTGAAATATATTCGTATTCGGATATTAGGGAATTATTTCGACTATTGACTTGACTAGTTTAAAACGCACCGTTTTTACGCATTGTCGCAAGACATCTCTACATTCTTAATCCATGAATATTAATTTAACACGTGAATTTACATGCTGAAATACTATAATTGTTATTTTAATTCAAATCAAGCGTACCTTAAATTATCTTTAAATCTATTAATTGACTACACCGGCGCTGCGGCGCCAGTTTCGCATGGTCTTGGGTCGGCGTTGTACCGCGAGGCGTTCGCAATCTTGGTAGACAGTTGAAGGCACGCGTCTCCAGATTACATCACATTCCACGCATAAAGAATACACAACCTGATATTCACTGGTAGGTGCTATTTCTTTAGATTTTTTTTCACAATGCTGTTACTTAAATTGATCCTTTAATTTTTCTTCACTACTACCAATTTTGGCCCATCTGGCACATTTGAAGCAACTTGTATCTAATCCTATAACAAAAGCCTTGATCATTACCACCGTTTGCAGTGGTCCTTTGGTCGCATGTGTTCTTCGCTGAAGTATACGCTGCTCTCACTTTCATCATGGTAGTGTCTGAGACAGTTTTTCAGTCAAGAATAACAAATCTGACTGTCTCGTCTCTTATTAACTTACACGGGGTTGTGGATGTGTCCATCTGCAGGTTATTGAATACTGCCTATTTTTTGATTTTTCATGAGAGTAGACGCATGGCAACTTTAAATGCTTTATGTGTTGTAAATTTCCCCTTAGAATGGCTGTAAGGCTTTGGAGTTTTCTTTCCGGGGGCCGGTGTCATTGTTAATGTATTGATTTTTTAACGGCCCTGTTGTTTATCTTACGTGGCGGCATCTAAACATTCGAATTTAAATTTTGGTGTGTAAGTGGATCGCATTCATGAGGCTTTTAAAATTCACACTCTGTTTTTCATTTATTCGTATCCCTTGGTGTGTACTTTTCTCTTGGACAATAGGACAACGCCTTTGCGCCATTTTTATGTAAACGTTACTATTTCGCCTTATGCTCGAAGCCCAGGTGTAATTATTGCATTAACTATCTCATCCCGTCTTTTCTGCCCCTTTTTTCTCTCCTTTTGAATGGGGCCTCGTTTAATGGAGTCTGTTTCCGGCGTCCACATTTCCCTTGCGCCCTTTAATCTCGCTTTACTTTTACTCCCACAATGGATGACGATGACTTCCCCTTCACTCCCCCACCCCCCGCATGCTGCAAAACAGCCCATTTTCTCGGTTGAGTACGTACTCGATCCCCCTCTTCCATCGCCACTTCCACCACCTTCTTTTCCTTCCCCTCCTCTTCCTCCTCCTCCTCCTCCTCCTCCATCTTCCCTTATTCCTCCCAAAGTGATTGCGCCTAGAAGGCATTTAATTCCATTTTCGGTGGCTGATTTATTTCTCCGCCCCTCCACCAGGCATGCTGACCGCAGATCTCTCCATTGGCCGACCATGTCTACTAGCAACATTATTAGCTCCCCCCATAAGGTCATCGATGCCCTGGTGGTTGTGCTAAGTGTTTCTCGTGGTGGGCAGAAGGAAGTATCAGGCATAAACCCCCTACAGCCGCCCCTGAACAGCCGTGTATTCGTTCACTCGTCTGTCTCCTCGCGTCTGGCCGTCAAGATGCCCACGAGGCGTGTCTCGGGGGGGGGGGGAGGGCGGGAGGGCCACGATGACTGAGACGAGAGGGACGGTGATTATTAAGGCCTGGGCAAATGTGCGAGCGTTGACAGCGTGTGTGTGTGTTTGTGTGTGTGTGTGTGTTGGGAGAAGGAGCAAAACGAGGAGGCAAACAGGCAGACAGACGGGGGAGCGATGCACAAAAGCCTGCGTGTGTGTGTAGGTGGGACTTCGACTTGACGCCGCGGTTGACGGCTTCCAGGGGCGTGGGGAAGGAGAAATATGCCCTCGGGGTATTAATGTCTCCACCTCTCCCTCCTTCTCTTCCTCCTCCCCTGTAATTCCAAGTTCCTCGCAATTTTTAGTCCGGGAAAACACCCTCTTCCCCTTCTTCTCTCAACAATTTATTTGTCATCTTTTTACAAATGTGTTCAGGCTTCAATTGTCCTCCATGACGGTAGTCAAGAGGAAATTCATCAAGTGTTGCACACAGTAGAAGTGGTGGAGTGTTTGAGTGCACTTCAATTGCGCACGGGTGGCGAAAGACGCGTCTTACACTGACAAGTGGATATCATCACGTAAAAATGCCTTATCCCGATGGAGTCGGGCGTGTTCACTTTTTTTTTCTTGAGGTGTTTACACTTCTCAAAGTGACAATGATTGTCAAAACTCTCTCGCTCTCTCTGTCTCCTCGCCCACCCCCCCCCCACCGCCCATCGAGGAGGTGAACTCGGCGATTGGTACAAATGGCCGTCTTGGCAAAGACGAAACATGTTTTCCTTTTTTAAGACGAGGTTCTAACTTCTTCCTCCGTGTTTAGTGCTCCTTCTGTCTCGGGCATTGTCATTAGTTACAGTAAATAATTCCGACATTGACGCTGAGGCGCGTGGGGCGGTGGCGGAGGGGCGCGAGGGGCGGAGTGATAGCGGGGCAGGAGGAGGAGAGGAGGGAGAAGAAAAGGAGGGGGAAGAGAGTGTTTTCCTCTTTCTTAGAGCCCTGCAAAGCCGCCAGACCAGACTGGTGGGGAAGCGGCAGTTCCTTTTTTTTGTTTTTCTGTACTTGGAGTTGAGGCGTCTCATTGGCTGAACAGTTGGAAATTAATTCAAGCCAGACGAAAGCCCATTGGATGGAATGTGGACTGCTGCACACTTTGACGGCATTCTTGCGCCTCTCTTCTCGAGTCGGCTGCTGCAGTGGTAGAAGCGTTAAATGTTGCCTCCAAAGTCAGAGCAGTTAATCGCCCTGACAATGACGCAAGTAGCCGCCTGAAGAGTGGCAAGTGGAGGGGTGTAGGAGGTGAGAGGAGGAGGAGGACCACCCCACGCACGATGCACACGTCTTAGGTGCATTGCCAAGTGTGATGTGTGTGTGTGTGTCCTCGATGCCCTCCGGCGGCCCCTCCTCCGCCGGCACCGAGAGCCTCTGCCAACACACCGCCCCTTCTCGACCCTTGGCGGCGCTGCCCACGGCCCCGTGCTCCGCTCTAACCCGCCTCAAGTACACGATTCTCTCTCTTTCTCTCTCTCTCTCTGTGTGTGTGTGTGTGTGTTTGTCGCTTTATGTGAAGCGCTCTAATCACCTTACCTGCATTTGTCCTCCCCGCGCCCCTGCCCTGCTCGCCTATCTCCTCGCCCCCCTTCTCACTACCCCCAAAATTCACATTGCGTGCAAAGTTCACTGACCCACAATCAGGTAGATCTTGTTATTCCCCGAGGCAAGTGTACTTCTCTCTCTCCCCGGCTAATTTAGCCACCAGTTGCCTTCACCGAAGCCAACTTATGACGGTTACAGGTTTATTAAAGACAGAGGCTGTGCTGTAAGACGATGATCTCCTCCTCCACCCTTCCGCTTTAATGCTCGGTCGGCCCGTGGACACTTCACGTATCCGCCCGACGGCGAGTGTGAAGTCGTCGACTTAATCGCCTACGGCCTTGTTTGTTGTGTTAACGGCCACAGAGGCGCGGTGCGAGTGTGTCTCGGTCCTCTTACGATTTGGAATGTGGGAATCCCCGCCCGTCACATATATGTGACGGACAAACTTCTTCAACCCTTCCGTCTTAATGCTGGGATAATGACAGTCTGATCTGACTCGTGGACACTTCATGTGTCTATCCCGACGGCGAGGATGAAATTGACGGCTCCAGTGCCACGGTGGCGGTGGGTCTTTTCCGTCATATATATGTGACGGACGAATTTAGGGTTTTTGTTTAGCCTCTTTTATCCGCCCCTCGACCGTACTGCGAGGGACACCATCGCTAAACCGGCCACCTGCCACTTAGGCACCAGATTTGTCTTTGTCCGAGGCATTGGAGTGCCGCAGTCACGACGAAATGGCCCCACGTCTGACGTTCTACGTCGAGTATCGACGTAATCCGGCGCTTGACCAGCACAATGTCCGCCCCGCCTCCACGAAACTGGCATTTTGACGTCTCACAGGGTTTCTAGTATTTTGGGACTGGCTCCACACTCCCATTTGTTTCGCCTCCGCCTCAGTAAAACCCAGTGGACGTAGAGTCCTTCCCATTCTGCCTCGTCGTCCACTTCAACGCCGTAGCGCTGTCCCCGGCCTCGGCGGTCGCTTTCGCCGCCTTCTCTCCCCCCCCCCCCACGCATCGGTTAGCTTTTCTCTCCCATCCGCCGGACACTCGAGTTCGTGTACCTCCTGCGTCTGGGCACCAGGATTTCGGCGTGGCAACGGCGAATTTGGCCTTGTTGGCAATTAATTTTGCTTCCGAGGGTTCACACTTCCCCAAAATAACGCCACTTTAGCCAAACACACACATGACAGGCGTCGCCACCGGTCCCGCTCGCCTCGCACGTCTTGCCGCCCTCCAGTCCGCAGTGGCCACCCCACATCGGACCTTTTTCGCCGTGTCTACGCGCCCGAGACCCCTTCACGTGGACGAGGTCGCCGTTTTGCGGAGGCCGGGGACAAATCGGCCCCAACTCCTTGTGCTTGCGTGCGTGTGTGTGCTCACGTGCAGTTAAGTCGCCTCGCCTCCCCGCAAAAAACACAGCCACTGCTAATCACCGACAACAACAAAAACAGGAGCAAAAAACCACCACCACCACCACCACAACAACAACAACAACAACAACAACAACAGTCTTAATGGCATCAACAGCGGTAGCAGCAGCAGCAGACGCGGCTGCCTGTAGCGGTGGCACCGCATAAACAGTCGGTGGTATTTAGGGGTGGAGCGCGGATGTGTGCACCCGAAGTGATTTTTTGCGCCTCCGGCCTTCCCCCTCCACCCTAAGCTTAGTGCCTCGGCCCGGGGACCGCCGAGCCCCTCGCCTCATCGCCTCTTCGTCTCCCCGCCACTGCGCCTCGTCCGCGTGGCCGGTCTCGGCGTCCTCCTCCTCCTCTTCTTCGTCCTTGTCTTTTTCGTTCTCCTCCTCATCGTCCTCTTCCCAGTCCTCCTTGTTTTCTAATCGTCCTCCACCGTTTCTTCCCCGTTCTCCTTCTCCTTCTCGTCATCGTCCTCCGTCTCGTTTCGTCCTCCACGTTTTCCTTCTTTTCCTCTTCCACTTTTTGCGCCCTTCTTCCTCGTCATTGTCTTCAGTCTCATTCTCGTCCTCCCCTCCCTCTTCCAGACCCTCGTGGTGGTTGCAGCTGGCCCGTGGGATGAGGGACGAGGGCGGCGAGGCGGGGAAAGAGGTGTGGGATCGTGCCGGGTGGGTGTGCCTGTCACTCCCATCGGCAGTCGGACATCGGGCTTTGTGCACTTCCACCCTTTGCCCGAGGGTTCACACCCTCCCTCGCCGCCTAATCCCCTCGCGTTTCGGTCGCACGGTTGAATTAGTCACGTCTCGGACACCACCGACGTCCCTGGAAATTTGCTGATCTCGCAAAGTGTGGATGGCGAGCGGTCATTTGTTCAAAGACCTCTCCGATGAGGCGGAACCGAATCGTCGACAGGCCGCCTGACTTCAACGCCCCTCGCCGCCATCTCCTCCTGCTAGCCTCGTCGCCTCCTTCTGCCCCTCTGCCACACTTTGAGACCGGCTGTGGAGGCGAAGAGCAGCCTACTCGTCCGAGGCGAAAGGTCACAGCTTCGCCAGGGGGGTGATTGTGGGGCAGCGGGGATTCGGGGGGGCGCGGCGGGCGGACGGGGAGTGGGGAAGCGAACCCACTTGGAGAGCGGAGACTTGACGGGACGTCAAAGGTGCTCAAGACAGCAAGTGCCACCTTGTACTGATGCTACACCAGTCCCCTCCCACCTCTCCTTCCCCCCGTCTCCTCTCCTCCCCTTTTTTCGTCAACCCACCCACCCATTCGACATTTCCGTTGCGGAGTCCTTCTCTTCCGCTTTCGCATACTGCCAAATGAACAGTTTGAGGAGGAAGAATGAGGAAAAGAGCTTACCTGGAGCATGAGGGGAGGGAGGGAGGGAAGGAAAGAGGGGGGGGGTTGGATAGACAACGTCCATACTTTTTTCCCGCCACATCGTCACGTTTTTTCTTTCTCTCCTTTTCAGAATCGCGTCCAATCATCGGATTTTATGGTGAGTCCACAACCCTCAACTTCCAACTCCCCGGGCCACCTCTTCTCTCCGCCACTCCACCGACTGTGGGAGGGGGGGGGGCTGGGGGTGGAGACTGGAATAGACGAAAGCCCGCGAGGATTTATTTGTGTGTGTTTGAGGGTGTCTGAATGCGCAGTTGTGCCTGAAACCACGCATCTACACCGGAAGATGACCTCGTCGTAAAGACACAAAAGTCCAACCACCCCCGCCCCCCTCTCTGATTTGGGGGGAAGTTGGGAACTTTCCGGCTAATTGAGCGGAAGCCTCTTTAAACTCCACTTCGTGAGCTTTTAGCGCCACGAAATATGTCAATTCGAGGTGAAGTCTGCGTCGTCCAGACTTTCTTTTCTCCCCTTCCCCCCCCCCTCCTCGCGTTCGCTTCTACGTCCCGACCGAAGCCATCGCATCAGCGGCGTTGGCGACCCAAGTGGACGAGTGATGTCAACAGCCCGCCCCTGACCGTAAACGTGTGTGGCGCTCGGTTCCCCACCGCCGACGGTCGGCGGCGAGTCAGTAGTCGAGCGGAGGTGTTGTGCGCCGTCGCTTCCGCCTCCGCCTACTCTTCGAAAGAGGGTGAACATTGCGGTGGATCAAAATTCGACTCACCTGTCGTTTCTGCTGTTCCCGACACCCTGTGCTCGTTGGTAGTCGCGACGATGATGGCGAAGTTTTGGGGAAGGAGGCGGACTGGGGTGGAGGAGGCGCAGGCGGAGGACGGAGGAAAGGTGTCTCTCGCCATCACGGACGTCCTTTTGGCCCAACTCACTCAGCCGTGTGGACGAGAAGTCCGCGGGGCGACACTGCGGTTCAGGGGCTGTCGTCGCCTTCCCCGCCGCTCCGAGAGTGTCCTTCACCGCGGTGGCGCCCTCCGCCCGTCCCGCTCCGTCCGACTCCTCGTCCACCGTCTAATCACCCACCGCGTTCACTTCCTTCGTCCTCTGGCGCTTTAGTTAACCTTTAACGAGGTCTGGCCCGACACGTCTCGTCTGGCACGAGGTCTCAGGCCACTTCTCGGACAATTTTTAGCTTCATCTACACGTTCTCCTGAGCTGATTCGCCCTCGTCCCCTCCCCCCTCCCCTTCCCCTCCTCCTCCTCCTCTTCCGCTTTCTAGCCGTCATATCACTTTTCAGTCAGCTGCAGTTGACAGTCAGTCAAGGATGACGCAGGTAACCCCGATGTCTCGTGTCCTTCGCCCTCCTGTCCCCCGTCCTTGCATGTCTGCGCCTGTCTCGGTGTGTTTGCATATGCCCACCTCTTCTAATCAAAAAAGCGGAGAAAGATGGAAAATGAGGGGAGAGAGGAGAGCGGGTTATTTTCACTGCCTCATCGCCGTGGAGGCTGTCGTGACGGCGGAAGACGACGCTGTCGACGTGTTCCCCTCGACTGCATCGTGTCTGTTAATTGAGGCGTTGAAGAAAGACATGCTCGAGGTTGCCCCCTCCCTGCAGCAGAGAAAAAATAGTCGCATAATTCTCAAATTCTCCCCTCCTCCGCCTTCCTCGCCACCTCGTCGGCTCACTCGCACGAAAGAAGGGGGAGAGGAGGAGGAGGAGGAGGAGGAGGAGGAGGAGGAAAAACAATCTCTCCTCGTTTGAGTTAATTGTAAACGAGGTGAAGGATTATGTGGGGAGACTCTTGCTCTTCCCTCTGTTGATTATCTTTTCCGTTTTCTCCTTCTTTTTCTTCTTCTTCTTAAATTACCCGTAGTATTTAGTGCTGAAGGCCAAGGCGGACGGGGCGGCGAGGAGGGGAAGGCGAGAGAGCGAGAGGAAGACGATTGACTTGGCGCCACGAGGAGACAAGTTGAAGTGGACTTCAAGGACGCTTACGGCTTAATTTTTACTCATTCGCACACTCGTCCGGGCCTTTGCCTCCTCCTCCTCCTCCTCCAGCGGTTTCTTCTCCGTCTCCTCCTCCACCGTCGCCGTCTTCTACTCCTCTTCCTCTTCGTCCTCCACCTCCTCCGCCTCCTCTCTATCTTCCCTCTTCACATTTCCTTTTATCATCCTTCTCCGCCTCCACCGTCTCCTCGTCTCCTTCTTTCTCACCCCAGTCCTTCTTTTCCTCCTCCTCTTCCTTTTAAATGTCACATCACAAGGTCGAAATCGACAGTTATCCGAGCCGCTGGCTATTACCGCTTCATCGGTCTTCCGTGTCGTCTCGCGGAATGCCCCAAACTGGACTGAATTTGCGCTATCGCCCATCCTCCCTTTCTCTTCTCTCCCTCTCCGTGTGTGTGTATGTGTGTGTGTGCTCTTGCCGATATGAAGTAGCCTGGGTGGATGGGCATTGCAGCTGTGTGTTGTGCTTAACACTGTCTTCCGCCTCACTCCCACTTGACCATGGTCGATTTACCCTCGTCTTCTTTTCCCTTTCCAGCGGCCAACAGGACCAACGAAGAAGCATAATAAGGAGGCGAAGGTAGGTATCCCTCGCGCCCTCCCCCGCCCCGTCCCGCGGTTGTTCTTCCCACCCTCCGCCCTCCGTCACCCCTCCTCGACCCTCCCCGCCCGCCCCGACTTGGTCCACCGGGGCCGTCGGAGCCGCGGGGCGACCGAGTGGAGGGTGGCTTTCGCTCTGCGTCCTCCCTCCTCTGTCCCAGGCCCCCCCTTCTGTCGGGGGGGGGGGAGGCGGAGGCGGATGCGTGCGGGAGTGTTAAACTCCCCCCAAATCACCCCGTCGCGTCTGCCGACACTTCCGCCTGCTCTGACCCATTTACCCCCTCCACTAGTTATTTGTAGCCACCAACACGCGCGTCTGATTGTTTGTTCCATTAAATAAGCACATTTGGCGGCTTTTCCTTCTGTTTCCCCTATAGAATTCGGCCATGCCCACATCAACGGAAGGAGAGAATGGCGGTAGCGGTGTTTCCAAGGGTGAGTTGATCAGTCCTCTGCCTTCCATGGTGATTCGGACACTTTCCACCCACTTCTCTCACCTTCGCACCCGCCAACTCCCGTCCCCACTCCCGCCTGGCCTCCTCCTCCACCGTCTTACCTTCGTATTTTTGGTCTGTCCGCTCCTCCACTCCCCCCCGCTTCTCCCCTTAACGGTCGGAAGAGCCTTCGCACCTTGTTTGGAGACTTAATTAAGCAGTCATTCACCCCGCCCACCAGCCCCACCGCGTCCATTCCGTTGGACGGACAGGCGATTCGATTAAGAGGACAAAACAACGCTTCATTTGTCTTCGCAATGTCAATACGTCAGTCTTATCACTTCTGGCCCATCGCCACACGGGCTCCTCTTCTCGGTCCGCGAGGGCAGCCCGGACGCTCCGCGCGGCGAGGTTGGAGATGTGTGTGTGTGCGGACGAAAGCCCTGACACGTCAAATTATACACTGTAGTGCTTGACAGTGATTTGACAGACCTCCGACCAGTTGTTTCGACGTCTTACCGAGCATCAGTGGGCGCCTTTTTTCCCCGGGCGGGCGGAGGGCGTCCGTCCTGCCAACCCTCGTCCCCCGGACGGGGCATATCTGGTCAAAAGTGGGCCATTCTCCCTCCTCCAGGCTGAGACGCGAGGTCTTGCGTCGCTTAACAGCGTGTGCGTCAGTGCGTTTTTCCAGCACCACCGACATGATTAATGCAGCCTGTCAAGTCGGGGGAATAAACGACAGCCGTGGGGACGCGCAGAGTGAGGCGCGCTGCATCCCCATTAGAGCGCGTCCACGGAGAGCACAGACGAGTGTGGCGATTAGGCGAGGTGTCCGACTGACCAGCGCCGGTGGTGGAGTCGCAACGGTTTGGCTCAGGGACGTCTGGAGGCGCCGCTTTGTGCCTTAGTGTGAGACTCGAGTCCCTTGGTCAGTGAGAAGTGTCAGGCGGCTCCGGTGTCCGTTTCAAGGCGGCCGAGAGTAGTCTCGACGCCAGGATTACGCGAGAAAGGGCTCGGTGCGTCCGCGGAGGGATGGAGGGGACTCCGACGAGGGCGTTCGACACACATGAATGCGTCGCTGCCGCGAGACACCACTGCGGACGGAGAGGGTGGCAATCGTCTCTTACACCTCGACCACACCTTCAGCAGCTCGCCACCAGTGGTCGGACGACATTGAGCACGCAGAATTTGCACCTGTGAATCGAGGAGAGACGGGAGGACCCAAAAGGGAAGAGGAAGAGGACGAACAGTGGTGCTTGCGCAGAGGATGGCGCCGAACTTCTACCCGCCTGCGTTCGCAGAACTGTCATGGGAGGAGGAGAGGCCCTTCCAGTCGGCGCAAGACCGTCCTGGAAGTCTCACGCCTCTCCTTCCCTCGTCACCCTCGTCACAGGACCGACGTGGAAGTGGCAAAGACGGAGCGTCATCACTCGTTCAAAACCGCGCCGCTGCTACTTCTGGCGCTTCCACGTGTCCACGTGCCAGTCGACCGGACACCTCGCCTGGCGAAGGTCAACCGACCACCCGCTCGACCGGCCTCACACCGCGAAGCGACTAAAGTCGGCTGCGACATCGCTTGCTGAGCGGCCGGCGCTCCGTCGCTCGCCTCGAGAGAAAAACGCCTCGGTCAGGAAGGCTCCGAGACGGGAGAGGAGGAAGGAAGACAACCGACGCACCGAAAAACCGCCTCTTCTCTCGTTAGTTGCGTGTTGAACTCCGCTTTCCTCCATCCGATGGCATTTTCGTCTTCGTCAGCGTCTGGCGCTTCAGAATTTCCACGGACCGCTTCCCCGCTCCTGCCGAACACCTCCTTAGCTCGCCTCCTCGCGCGCCTTCATGTCCCAGGCCCCGGAGCCAGTCGGACTCACCGCGCCCATGCGAAGAGGGCCGCGGAGCCCCGCGAAGCCCTCGACTTTGTCTCCACGCCTCGTCCTTCGTCGTCTCAGCCTGAGCCGTCGAGCTCGTCTCTCGCGTCTCCCTTCTTCCCCACTGGCCTTCGAGTGGGTTCTCGGCCACCTCCTCAGGCTCAATTCCCCGAATCCTCGCCTTCAGTCATGGGCGGTTTTTCTCGAGTATCGTCAACACCTCGACGTGATCGCACCGTCTCGAGAGTCAAGAGATGCCTCCTTCGCCACATGGAGACTTTCAGAACGTCAGTGTCAAACCGAGACTGCAAAATCGGCCTCGCACACCATTGTCGGGGGCAAAATTCCGCTTCTTCGACGAGTTCCCCCAAAAATTCTCAAAGCCCGTCCCACAAATCGTCGTCGCCTCGGCCTAAATTATTCAGTGTGGTTTGTGGCTCTGTTGAGCGGCGCAAGGCTCACGGTTGGAAGCAAAATCTTCTGCCCTCCTAAGATATGAAAAACGGCTCTTTCTTCCCCACTGGGAGGTGCGAAAGGCGACAGTCGATGGCGGCGGCGGAGGTGGCGCAGGAGGAGGAGAGTTTACTCCGTTCACAGGATGAAAATGTGCGTCCGTTTGTGTTTGTCCGCAAAGGCATTCACGTAGGCCGCGTTCAGGCGAAGGCGAGGCAATCCGCTCCACCGACGGGTATTTCCACTCTCCTCTGCGTGCGCTCGTGAGGAGGCGGCATTCCTCCTCCTCCTCTTCCTCATCTCCTCCCCCGCTTTCTCGGAGCTGAGGCAAGAAGTCTGCCCTCTCCGTCCCCAAAAGGTAAAAATTTTCCTGCCAGCGGAGGATGAGGAAGCCGATAGGCAGGGCGGGGCGGCGCGGGGAGCAGAAAGTTGGAGAAGGCGACTCCTTCACGCGCTTTTCATCATTCATTTGACAGCCTCGCCGGCGGCGGGTCTCGAGGGCGGAGGAGGGCGATTTAAACAGCCACCCTCCGCCTGTATCTCCGCTTTCCTTTAAGCCTCATCTTCCCCTGCTTCTCCGCCTCCTCCTCCGCCGCTCCGCCTACTTCGCGGCCCTCCCAGCCACCAAACCGTCTTCTTCTCCACACCCACACACACACACACACACACACACACACACGAGCACTGTCGAATCCAACGCCGCCTCGGTCTTTTTGCAGAACTCCACGACGCCTTTGTCCTCTTTGATGTTAACCACGACGGACGCATTACCGAGGCCGAGTTGAACTCGGTCCTCTCCTTCCTCGGCATTAAGGCGTCCGCCTCGGATGTGAAGAAGATGATCGCCGATGCGGACATTGATGGTGAGTCTACGTAAAATTCTGTCACTGCTTAACGCCCCCCTCTCCCCCTCTCCCCACCCCCCCCCCGAGGCTCGTTTACCGTCCAAGTGGGCCTCGCCCTCGTTGGCTGCCCGAGGCTGCGTGTAAATGGCCAACTTATCATCTTTACTCTCCTCCGAGAGGGTAAACAACTCGGTTTCGCATGAAGCATTGTTTATCAGTGCGGACTTCACAGCGTGTGTCTGACCGGCGTCGGTTTAGTCGGCCGTCCGCTCTCATCTCCGCAGACGTTGCAGAGGCCGCAGTCTCACGTCCGCGTCGCCCTGCCACCGCGTTTTGCGCCCCCCCCCCCGCGGCGGCAGAGTTGGAAGGAGTCCGCGACGGACCAATGGGGTGGCAAGGGCGTTGAAAGCCGGTCGACGCCACCGAGGAGCGTGCGGGTGGACGGTGGCGTGTCCGACTCGGTGGTCGGAGGCGGAGTTAATGTCGATTGAAGTGAAAAAATCGGGATTTTCCTGCAGTCTGGCACGGCCAGAGGGACGAGAGTCGCCTCAGCTGCCAGCGAGCGGGCTGCCGAGCGACTGGCCACCTTCCGCGTTTAGTCCTGTCTGTTTACGCGTCTGCCGGAAATGAGCCTCGAAGAGAAATCATCGACCTTTTCTTCTTCCGCTTCGCTACCTCCGCCCTCAACTCATTGCTTTCCTCCTCGTCTTTTGCACAAAACTCGGATTAAAGCCTCGCGACACGAGTCCCCGTCTCTCTCGCCGGTGAATCGCCACCAGACAGTGGCCGAAACACTTGGCTAGTGGCGGGACGGGGCGAAGCGAGCCCTCGGCTCACGATTGCGAGGGTTCCACCACACCACCTTGGTTCACTCCTCGCCTCGGCATAGCGCCAGTCCACTGTGGACACCGCGGGTTGGCACCGTGCCTGGGCGGAGTACTTTGGCAGGGAGAAGGACCGTTGAACGGTGGCCGTAGGCCGCGAAGGCGGTGGAGCCGCCGTGATAGGCGCCCAAGTCATCGTGGAAGACGAGGTGGAGCGAGCGAGCAGTCGGGCTGACGGGTTAGGTTGAAAAGGGCGTCCGATTGGCGTTGGTCGGCGCCTTTCAGCCTTGTCGATTGACCTCGAGTGCGTGGGGCGGGGGCGCTCGACTCTGTTGAACGAAGCCCGAGTGGAGGCGTGGCAAAGGAGCTGCAAAAAATTGCTCCTTTGTTAGCCGCCTCCTCGATGACGAGGCTGGGCGGCTGGCTGGGCGCACGGCCACGTCGGAGGGGCAGCAGGGAACAGATGGCGCTTGTTTGCCAACCGCCCCGGCGTCGGTGTCGGCCGTGCTGTCCGGCTCTCCTCTCCACTGAGCCGTGGAGCCTCTCCGCCCGCGCTTTTAGCGCAGGCGAAAAGTACGTCAGGGCGGATACCCCGTCGTTTTCGAGTTTGGAGGCCTCGTGTCGGCTGCTCCACGTCGCCAACGTTGGGGCCATTCGCGAGAGACGATAGTGCGACGCAGCATGCGTTGGTGGCCGGCGTTGGGACAAGGAACAGCCGGCCGCCTGCGGGAGAGGCGCACTGGCACCGCGGCTCCCGTGCGAAGCATCGACTGACGGCCTCGACGGGCAGGCTCTTCGGCGTAGTGGAGTTCTGTCGGTTCGCTTCCATCGCACGGTTGCGCTGACAGTCGTTTGCCGCGCGATAGTTAAACTGGAAGGGTCGTGCGTCGATAGGAGAGGAGTCAGTGTGCGTCGTGTTGCGAAGACACTGTCAGATTGGAAAAAAAGATCTCTTGACAGGCAAATACGATGACAATTTGACATTAGCTTGCCCTTCGCCTGTACACAGTTGCTTCCTCCTTCCAACGGCGTCCAAAATTACCTCCTCCTCCTCCTCCTCTTCCTTCCTTCCTTCCTTCTTCCCTTCCTTTTTCGCGTTTCCACGGATAACGCCGCACCCACTCACGACCGAGTTGGTGCGCCACGCACGCTTCGTTCGCACGAAGACATGAGGCGACTGGTTGCTCCGGCCCGGTAGTCTTGGCCGCATCGCAGGCCTTCTGCGCCAGCTCGGCACGAGCCTGTCCGAGCGGTCGGAGTCGGACGGGGCGCGGTGGTCGAGGTCGGACCAACGCTGCTGGCGGGCCGGTCGGAGGTGGCGGGAGGCGTGGAAAGGTCCACGAGGTCGGGCGAAAACCATTTCTGTGAGGCGTGAAGACGTCATTTCGCCCAAGCTCAGCCGAACGGACGATGATGACGAGGGTGCCAGCCTCCTGTCTCCAACGAGCACAGCTAGGACTGTTCGACACGTGGGCGAGAAGTCTCGTGTCACCCGACGGCGCCGCTCTGGTGCGTTCATGTGGCAGCGGGGGGAGGGGGGCGGTGGGAGGAGCATCCTCCTTCCCCACTGGCAGGCGGCCACGTCAGGAGTTCCCAGTCACCGCCAACGGGACTGTGAAGAGCGTTCGCGTAACCGAGGCGAAACACCCTCCACCCCACCCACACCGCCACCGCCACCGCCACCGCCACCGCCGTCCCGCTCGCTCTATCCGCTGGCACCGTGGACGCAGGGTTCTCTCCGCCCCGCGTTTCTGTGGTCGCCTGGGCCTCGACCCTCCGCCTCCATCGCCCCCATTGCCTCCACCCGCACGTCCACCCTCGAGCAGTCGGTGTGTTTGGCGCATCTGCCACCGCCTCCTCTTTCTCTCCCTCTCTCTTCCTCTCTCTTCCTCTCTCCTCCCCTCCCCTCTCCCGCCCCTCCCCCGCCCCTTTGCCTGCCTTCCTGTCTGCCCTCCACCCTCGCCGAGCGACCTGGTGCTGCTTCTCTCCCTGGAGGGCGGCGCTGCGAGTGCCTGTGGATTCCCCCAACAGCGGCTTCTCCCACCCTCTCACCACACTCGGGTGCGTCTGTCGGAGTTGCGTGCACACACAACGTTTGAACTCGTCAGCGGTAGAGCGGACACAGTGGACCGGCATTTTAGGGCTTAGTCGTTGAACCCCACACCATCAAAATTTACATTTGCGCCTGGCTGAATAAAGGACTGGGGCGGAGGCGGGTGTGGAGGTGAGGAGAAATGGCTGTCAAATGTCAAATAGTAGCCCTCACGCCTTAGATTTCCTCCCCTCGTTGCTTCTTCCCCTGTGGGTGGGTTTTCACGGGTCGCGTTCTCATCATTCCGCGTCGGATGCAACTTCTCACCGAGTCATCCACTGCTCCAGCCACCCTCCAGACGGGGCGAGGGGAACCCGGGGTGGAAGACCTGTCGGAGACTAACTGGTCTTTCCTTTTCAAATGCTAGGCAACGGCACAGTGGAGTACAATGAGTTTATTCGTATGATGAATCGCTACTCGGAGCGGACGGCCAATTGTCCCGACACCGAAATGCTGGAGGCATTCAGGGTGAGTCCTCTCCCCGCCCTCTCCCCCTTGTCCCACGCCACCCTCGGCCAGTTGGTCCGACTCTATCGAGTGTGTCTGTCACCTCCGTCGTCGATGAGAGCACCGCGCGCGTTCGTCCTCCGGGACGCCCTGGAAATGCGCTTGCCGGGGACGAGCTTCCGTGAAGCTTGGGCAGGAACGACGACAGTCGGGAGATGGGAGGAAAGTTGGACTCAGCTGGACGGTGTTTTGCGTCAAATTCTTGGGCAAGGTCGATTGGGCACGGGGAAAAGTTGATTATCCCAACTTTGATGAAAAAATATTGTCGCTCAGTAGCATCATCATCATCGGCCGGCGTCCGGTCCACTCCGAGCGCTTTTAACCCGAGTTTCAAGGGAACAACAGTGGCTACCAACCGTCTTCACGTGTAAACACAACTGCCCTCATCTTTCGGCGTCCACATTTGCGCGCGGTTTGTTTTCGCAGGCTCCACTCCTCCCCCCCTTGACTTCCGGCGTGGAGCGCTCCAGTCGGAACGGACATTCACTATCATCCGAGGTGTCGGCACGGGGAGAGTGAAGCTAGAGACTCTGCATGAGCACACACACACGACCTCCTCATACCCCCGTGACTTCGTCAGACTGACTTCGTAGAAGGCAGTTTTGACCGAACAACTGTCATCCATGTGGCCAACAGGCCAAATCACCCTCGTCCAGGCCAAATTGGTGCCACTGACAGACGACTTTTCAGCAAGTTTGGCATTACTTCTTGAGCCCGACAGAACCTTTCCGCAGTTCTAATAAATTATTAAAAACGGGCTCGCGATTTACAAAAAATACAATTGACAAAAGTGTCTGACTTACAGACGATCATGTGATGAAACAAGAAAATTTAGAAAGAAAAATTCATCTCTGTGCATTGTTAATATGATCAGGGGGCGAGAATTTAACAGCGTGAGTGTTTGACGAGGGTTTGGGAGGTAGGAAACACGCATAGCGAAGAAATTAAACGAAGTTGTTCGCTAAACAAACGTGACCTTGACAGCGGGCCAATGAACGTCGGCGGGTGTGTGTGTGCGTTGGTTGAATTTCGACGTAAATGGTTCCCCTGTTTCCCACCGTACGTCACTCCTGATCCATCACGTGCCCCCTCAGGGGGGTGAATACACCTGTCATAGCTTTCTCGTCGCCTCAGCTTCACCCATTTTCGCTCCTTCGCCGTCTCTTCCCCGGGAAATCTCAGATCTGCCCCTTCACCACCTCGCCCACGACACGGAGTCGAGGCTGCTCGGCCCTAGAGGCAGAGGAGGTTCCTTCATGAAGTAGCTATCTACACAGTCCCCTGTTCTTTGAAATGGGATTCACGCCGAAGTGATGGCGACCCGTCAAAACTCCTCGTAGTCTCGCCAAAAAGACTTCCTTCATGAATCCAAGGCCTTAGAAGTCGCCCAAAAGCTAATTTTGGGCCGAATGATAGATGAGGGGCGAGGACGCGACTCGATGTAAAGAATTGTAAAATTGACCATCAAAGGAGATGTCCCCCCCTCCAACCTATAAAAGCCCCTCCTTGCCCTCTTTTTCCTGTCTGCCCGAGTCAATTCACCGGTATAAAGGTGGAAAGAGAGTCCGGCAATTTCCCACTTCCCCTGAGATTTGGGTGTGGCGATAGCAGTGGGATTTTTAGCTAACTGCAAACGCCCACTTCTCATCGCCACCAGTACGGACTACCAAATTGGCGAGTCGAAGTGGAAAAAAAAGCGTTGATGGCAGCCTCGGATGGAATTGCCCGAAGTCCTTCACGAGGAGGCGTCGTGCGCCTCCGTTCTCTCCGTCCGTCGGACGCGCTGTTCAGGGGGTGATTCTCGACTTCAGCAGCCTTTTACCGCACTTCACGGCTTTGTTTGGCCATGAGGCCGAACACCTCTCCTCCCCTCTCGGGTCCGACTCGCCTCCGAGGCGATCAAGAACCTACTCTTCCTTCTCTCTAAACCCTCGTCTTTTTCCTCCTCCAGGTATTCGATCACAACAACGACTCGTACATCGACCACGAGGAGATCAAACGGACAATGCACTTCCTCGGTGAAAGCGTCTCCGACGACGATGTTCGTGCTATGATCCAAGAAGCCGACGCCGATCACGATGGCCTTGTCGATTTCGAGGGTGAGTCCTTTGCCATCAACTCTTCTCTTTCGACATCCGCCTCCACCAGACGTCTACTTTGTGCGCTCTGACACACTGCGGTGTGGTCGGCAGTCCGGAATGTCGACCCGCACGCACTCACGAGTGGTGGGACAGGCCGTCCGATGAGGAGGAGGAGGAGGTGGCGGTGGCGGTGGCGGTGGCGGTGGCGGTGGCGGTGGGCGAGCTGGCGGAGTTTCGGCGTGTTCGACGCTTCCGACGCGGTCGAGGTTGCGTGAGCACCGACAAGACGGACAAATTAGCGACCGGCGGCAGCTCCTCCGAATGCACGTCCTCTTCTCCGCCCACCACGCATTGACTCGCCTTTCCTCCATCCTCGTTTAATGCATAATTCAACCGTCCAGATGAGTCAGACAGAAATTTGGCGGGTAGAAGAAGAGCATAAAACTCCGTGGCGATGCATAAAGACTATTTCCCCGTGAGTGTCATTCGCCTCTTCCTCAGCCGAGCGACAAGTTAGCCTGCCACATTCCTCGTTTCCTTCGCGCAGTTGACGGTGTCGCCTTCGTTCAGGCCCGGGGGGGAAGGGGCGAGGGGCGAGACGGTGGACGAGAGGCCGGAGGAGGAGGAGGAGGAGGAGGAGAAGGAGAAGGAGAAGGAGAAGGAGAAGAAGCGGGTGGGTGAAGGCGTCAACTCGCCTCCCGAGTTCGTCCTCCTCGGCACTTAGCGCAACCTCAGGGGGTCACGTAATCTCTTTCCTTGAAGAAATTAAAAAAACGACTGAAAACAAAAAGTAAAAATAACCCTACTTTCAGTAGTTCTCGTCACCTTGTGCATTTGCTATCACGACGTCGCTCCTTCCTTCTGGCGGGATGGCGGTGGGTAGCGAGTGGAATGAGGCTCTTAAAACTCCCGCAAATCGGCTCAACAGCACTGCGTCCAAACGACGAGGACGGCCAACTTCTGGCCGGAGTTCACCTCTGGCTGGGGAACCACGGAGGAGGCCGCGTAACCCAGTTGTGGATGAGGAGGGGACCGCGGCACGAGGCGGAGAGTGAATTGGACGGGGGAGCGGGCCGGCGAGGAGGCGAGGAGGCGAGGAGACGGAGGTGGGGGAAGGGCGCGAGGATTAATGGGAAAGTGCGCCATCTGCCTCAGCATCGCCTCCCATTTCATTGTTGCCCTCGGGAGATCACGTGTTGACGCTGTTTAATGCCTTCTTAGAGACGCACGCACTTGGGCCGAGGGTGTCAGGCGATTTCTTTAACCACAACACACTTTAAATCCCCCCGCCCCCCCCCCCCCCGCAGGTGGTTAATTGGCCAGGCGAGCAGGCGACTGCCCCTCGACCGAGTGACTTGTGACGCGGAGGTTGGCCGTGGCAGCCGCGGTTGGGTTGTTGTCTCGTTCAAACCCCAGCCGCCTCGTTCGGTGGCCGTCTCCCCTTCCTCTTCCGCCGGTCTGACGCTGATCTCGCGTTCAAGGCGGACGTGGGGGCGGGAGGAGGGCGAGACCACCGCTATAACATCGTAAAATCTTCACCAGCGGTGGAGATTTTTTGGCGAAATTCGTTGCGACAATTGTCGCGGCTTGCACAGCCTTTACCGACTGGAGTCCAGACATGCCGGCGGACAGCATTCCCCGCCAGCTGGCGGCCTGTCCGTAGGACTGGACCTGAGCAGGGCGCCACAGCCTAGTCTCGAGTGAGATCGAGGCGAGGCGAGGCGAGGCGAGGGTGGCGGCCGGCGGAACTGCCTCGTAAAGGTGGCGCTTACCTGTGGAAGTGAGACAACGTGAAAGCCATTTCTTCTACCCGCTCGGTCTCGTCTTGTCCACTCCGCCGCTCCTGGCGCGTCCACCTCATCCACCCGCTCCTCCTCCTCCTCTCGCTCTTCCACGGCAGCTGCTCCCAGTCCCGGTCTCCCACAAGCCACGTGGTCAGCGCATTTGCGATGGAGCCTATTAAAAGCCCCACCAATCTGACTGTCTGGTGCTTTAGAACACGTTGACACGAGCTCTGAGTGGTTTAGCAGGCGGTGGTGGTTGCAGCCGATCCCAATGCTCTCCGGTTTGTCCTTTCTTCACGTAACTGCGCCGTTCGGCAGGTCGAATGCGTTCGTAGGTCACCCGCCGGCCTCTCTTGGGCCCGTCGTGAGCCTCCACGGCGGGCGCCGAGGTTGGCACTGTGCCACGCCAACTCAAGCGCTTCTGTCGGTGGCAGAAGGCGCGGAGCGAGGGAGGGAAAGAGGAGAGGGCAGATGGTCGGCCGGTCTCCCCAGACTCATATGGCGCAGGCGACTGGGCTCATCCCGCCACTCACCGCCAATTCCCCTCCCTCTTCCCTTTCCGCCATTTTCGCTCCTTGCCGCACTCGTCTAACGCCATGGTTGAGGGCTTTCGTCGGACTTTATCCTAAAAGACCGACTTTTCTGCTTCCTCCACTCTCGGCCATCTCTAAAAGCTTCTTCTTCTTCGTTGTCGTCGCCTTCTCCTCCTCCTCGTGTCTCCTTTCAATCATTCTGTCCACTCTGCTCCGCCGCCTTTGGCCTGTGAGAACGAGAGTGGAGGGCGCGGAAGAACACCTGACCGCAGGAGAACACCGCTGCATAGATGTGAAGTCTCCTCTGGAGGGATTGGAGCAGGTTGCGTCTCTATGCGAAGGCGCTGGAAGCGCGCCATCTTGGCATCCGCCCACGCCGAGCGTCTTCTGTGCTCCGAGGGCATACGGAGATTGTGGACCGGGGACGAAAACTGCCTCCAGGTGATCTCCACGGTCTTCAAAACTTTGTCCCGCCTGGCAGGAGTTGCCTAACACGGAACCGAGGCAGGGCAGGAGAGCGAAGCGAAGCGGAGGAGGAAATAAAGACTCTCGGGGCTCGGTTGACCCGAGGACTGGGTCGTCGTATGCAGTCAGAGGCTTGATTCCAGCCGGTGCTGCTCAACTGACTTTCGAAGTACGTCCAGGCGTCCAAACTAATTGGGTTTTTCTGCAGCATTCGCGGAAAGGAGACCACAGCGCGTGTGAGGATCGACTTCTTGACTCCAACGCCCCAAATTCCTTCCTTCCGCCACGACTAAGCCGTAAAATGCCGGTCCACAGTGTCCGCTCTACCGCTGACGAGTTCAAACGTTGTGTGTGCACGCAACTCCGACAGACGCACCCGAGTGTGGTGAGAGGGTGGGAGAAGCCGCTGTTGGGGGAATCCACAGGCCCTCGCAGCGCCGCCCTCCAGGGAGAGAAGCAGCACCAGGTCGCTCGGCGAGGGTGGAGGGCAGACAGGAAGGCAGGCAAAGGGGCGGGGGAGGGGCGGGAGAGGGGAGGGGAGGGGAGGAGAGAGGAAGAGAGAGGGAGAGAAAGAGGAGGCGGTGGCAGATGCGCCAACACACCGACTGCTCGAGGGTGGACGTGCGGGTGGAGGCAATGGGGGCGATGGAGGCGGAGGGTCGAGGCCCAGGCGACCACAGAAACGCGGGGCGGAGAGAACCTGCGTCCACGGGTGCCAGCGGATAGAGCGAGCGGGACGGCGGTGGCGGTGGCGGTGGCGGTGTGGGTGGGGTGGAGGGTGTTTTCGCCTCGGTTACGCGAACGCTCTTCACAGTCCCGTTGGCGGTGACTGGGAACTCCTGACGTGGCCGCCTGCCAGTGGGGAAGGAGGATGCTCCTCCCACCGCCCCCCTCCCCCCGCTGCCACATGAACGCACCAGAGCGGCGCCGTCGGGTGACACGAGACTTCTCGGAGGCAGGGGGCTGATGCCATCGTCACCGCCACTGCCGTCATCGTCAGGCGTTCGTTTTAGTGCTGGGCGGAGCTCCGCCTTGACGGACTGTCGATGTGGTGGAGGCGACGGAAGCGGACCACTCGACGCCTCCACACCTCGTAGACTGAGTTTTTGGTCGATCTCGCGGCCCACGTGGCATCTTTCACCGCTTGAATACGCACTCCGCCCCTCCTCAGTGGGGATCCGCAATCACCTCGGTCGTGCTTTCAGCCGCCCGCTCAGAGCACAACTTGTTTTCGCTCCTTTAGCAACCGGGAGAGGCTTTCAGGTGCTTATTTCAATTTATAGCTTACGCGTTTGTAATTATCCCCGCCATCCCCGCCCTCCGTACTCTCCCCAATCAAAGACTTTTTACTCGCGAAGGCTCACTTGCATCTTGGCACTCGGTAATGCTTGGGTGGAGAAATTAATTCCCTTCTCCCTTCTCTACCCCCCCCCCCCCCAATTCCTCTCTCACACTCAGTTCTGCTCCCCCTCGCTCCGCCTCGTCCCGTCCCGCTCGCTCCACTTCGTTCCGCCCTTCTCCGCCCCGTCGCGCCCTCCTCCGGGTGACCAGGGTGTAGATCGCGGCAACGAATAAAATTTTACACCTCGCGTTGCGTGTTAGTCGTTCGGAGGCAGGGTGGGGGCGGAGGGGGGGGGGACAAAGACTTTCATCTCGGCATGCTTATTCGTGGCCGCCTGTGACTGTGTCTCCGCCCCCCGTCCTCGTCGGCACCGCCCGAAGGCGCATGTTTAAGCATTATTACTCGGTAGTTCCACCCCGCCCCGCCCCGCCCTATTCCTCCTCGCAGGCCTCTGGTGGGGCCGAAACGCTGCGGAAATTGTTGGGAATGGCCCAAGGTGGTCGATTCCGCGGTCGCCTAGACCGACGGCCTTGCCGACGGCGGCGGGAAGGAGAGGCGAGTGGGTAAACCCTCCCCCCTTCCTCCCCCCCCCCGCCTCCGACTGATCCCGACCTCCTCCCTCTTCACTGCTCTCCTTCTACTGGCCTTCCGGCCTTTCAGGGAGAAGTGGGAGCCTACGAAGAAGACTGTGACCTTCGCGAAAACGAAATCCTCGACTGGCCGGCCGGAGGCGAGACAGGTTCGCCCTGGTCTCGGTGAGACCGGAGGCTTTCGCCAGTCTTCTCTCCCTCCGGCCGTCGGCCTCGGAGTTGACGTAGAGTGTCTCGAAAGGCCTCTCTCGCCTCTCGAAGTTCTTTCATAGCAGATGGGAAGTAGAAAAAAAATACGTAATTTGGCAGTTGTCACCCTCCGCAGCCTCCATCGGCGACATTTTTGTCATCTGTCAAGTGTTGTGGCTGCCACACTTGTCCCTCTCCGTCCCCCCCCCTCCCCCCTCTCTCGGGGCAGCGCTGATGGCTTTTGACTTCACCTCTCAAGTGTCGCAGTGGGCGGAAGGGGCTTCGCGGGCGGGGGACGAGGCGGATGCGGAGGATCGCCTCCGGTCACTCCCTGGTAGACGCTCCCTCCTTCTTCTGTCCCCCTTTTTTCCCCGCGTCGCTCGGGTCTTCGTTGCGTTAGGCAAAAAATTCGTGTCCCCAGGGCTGGGCGAAATCGTCAAGGTGGCAGATCGCTGGTTGGCATAACTTGAATTTGACAAGGATTGAAAAGTTGCCCAGAAAAAAAATCGTGTAAGTGCCGCTAAAGTGCGTGAAGGGACACGGAGATCCTTCGGGCCAGTCCCTCCCCCTCCAGTCTCCGCGCTCGTCTCTCGGTCCACCGTCTAACGCCTGCAAGCGCCAATTCCACCGTCACATTCCACTTTTTCGCCTGCCAATCGCGTGTTCGTGGCCATCCGAGGCCGGTTTGTCGCGGCGGATGAAAGCGCCCAGCGAGGCGGAGGATGGAGAACCGAAAAGGAGTCCTCGCGTCACGTTTTTGTGGTGTTGACGCTATCGGAGCGCGATTGACTGGTCAAATGACGGACTGCCGAGTCTGCCGGGCGGACGAGTGCTCGACTCCTGAAAGGTCTGTCCAGAAGAAGTGCGAAATGCCGGAACGGTGGGGCGTTGGGGCGGTCGAGCGGGTGGCTGCAGTTTGGCCACGAAATCCCGGCGGGCCTCAACACAGTCTCCCGAGGCCAAACAGACTCAGATAATCCTTCGATGGTGTGGGAAGATTATTTTTGCCCCCGACTGTCGAGACAACCTCGCCCGGGTTCATTGTGTAAACACAAAACGGTCCGGCTCCTTAAAACCGTCTCTTAAAGGCCCCTTTTTTCTTCTTTTTCTCTCGCGTTCTCCCACCTCCGGACGTCGTGGGTAGAGTTCAAGAAGATGATGCAACTGGTGCGACGGCCAAGAAGGGGGAATAGACGCTGAGGACGCGATGGAGGCACGGACCTTGACCAAGAGACCAAGCAAACCAAGTTCTACCTTGCTCAAGTTCATTCCGATTATCACACACCCGCCCGACCGCCCACCCGCTCGCCCGTCCGTGACTTGACACCGCCTCCCCGGCACCGTCACCGGCACCGCCCATTCACTAACTATTCCTTGATTGTTATGTTATTATTACGATTATTATTGTTATTATTATACGTCTACTTATCCATCTCCCCGTCCGCCTATCCACCGATCTGCCCGTCCACCCGTCCGCCCGCCAGCCCCCCCGTCCCACCTTTCCCGCCCGCCGTTTGATTCACTGATTGGTGGATAGTAGAGTCTACAGAGGAGAAGAAGAATAGCAGTATTTTGCCCATTTGCCTTTTGTCTGTCCGTCGACCCGATCGCTGGCCGGCTGGGAGTGAGTCGATGATGATGGGGACACGTGGTCGGGGCCGAGGGGGAATTCTCGTCCCAAAGAGCCCTAAACGCACTAATGGCATCGTTATTCTCCTCTTTTTCGCCTTCACTTTCTCTCCTCCCGCCTCAGCTTCGCCCCGTCGCATCGAGTGTGTCGCTCTGTTTCCTGGTTGGGGAGACGCTGAGCGGTGGACGCACTGTCCAAATTTGTGGCTCTTGTAGCACCTAGCGAGGACTGCCATCTTGCCTCGAGGCCTGTCGGGCAATGCTCCCCTGGTGAGGACAACTTAGGGACGTTCTCTAGGCCTTTGAGCTCTCTGACAGCCTTACGTGGCGGGAGACTGCGTTCGGGGGATGGTTTCAGGCTGCTGTGAGTGATTCCTTCGTTCGCTCCTTGACGAATTTATCTCACCACCGTCCAATCACTTAGCGACGCCTTGGAAGGACTTCACCGCTTGACTCTCACCTTCCATCGACAAGCCGTTGGGGTGTTGTCAAAAGCCCCAAAGCCCAAAAGTTAGTTGAATTGGCTCGGTGAGGTCTGCCAGGTGGTTGAGATCCTCTCGACGACCAGTCGAGTTTCGCTTTCGCGCCTCCACGGCCACGAGGGATACGCGCTGCCGGGTGCGAGTCCTCAGCGAGGCGGTTCAATGGGTAGACGAGGCGGCGACGGTCAAGCGGACGACCGCGCGAGAGGTCGGGAACGGCGGAGGAGGCTTCAGCTCCTTCCTCGTCTGCATATCTGCGGGCCCCCACGTGGCGGACTCCCTCGTGTCAGTAAAAAAATCCCTAAACAGCGACTGTTGGGCCAAACGGCCAGGAAAAATAACATTGGCTCTTGGAGAATCGCGTAATGTGACAGTCTTCCGCTGACGATCGCATTCACCCGGCCAGTTTAGTGGGGCCGGGGCCGAGGACGGGAGAGTGGCGAAGTCCGAGGGCAACACGAGTGCTTTCAGAAGAGACTGCTGGTCGCAGCTGCCCCGCGTCGCTCTCCTCTGGCGCGTCCGCCCCTCCCGGGCGTAGCCGGCGGGTGCGCCGGAGTGTCGGCCGAAGAGAGTGGATCATTTCGTCCGAGCACCTTTGCCTTCCCCTCGTCAAGAGAGGTGCCAACCACTCTTGTCTGTGTCTGGCATCGAACTCGGCGTTCACGACCGCAGCGGGATTTTGCGGTTCGCGTTGGGAATGTCTCCAGCCGCGTCTAGACGGGACGAGGAGGGCTACGATGTGGGGAGAAAGGACAGCGGTGGGCGGAGGGTAGAAGAGGGGAACAGCCGCGGTCTAATCAACGATGCAGTTGCATCGGCCGTCAAAATGACGCCGTCGAGGCGGCGGCCGCACTTCGTCCAATTTTGGTCCCACAAAAGCGTCGCGGGTAGGCGTCCGAGTTGTCAGACTCGGCGTGCGATTACCTCTTCGATGGCATCGCCGAAGGTGGTAACGCATCGCGGTGGTGACGGTTGCTCCTCTGGCCGCCGGAGCACGTCACCAGCCCGAAGGCCTCAACGGTCAGTGGATCACCAGGACGCCAGCAAGTGGAGATGACCGAGACGTGCGCCTTTGGACCTTGGTCATCCGAAAAGTCGCACCCATTAAAGTGAAACTAAGGAAATTGTGTTTGACCAATGAATTTTTGCGAAAGGCGCCTTCATAGAGGACATTTGCACAAGATTAGAAAAGAGAAAAATTGCGTAGACACCCGATCCAAGGTCTCCTTAGCGGTCTACCGACGACCTCGCTGAGTCCCCGTCGTTGACAGACCGTCTGCCACGGTGCTGCCAACAGCACAATTGTCTCCCGCAGCATCAGACAATGCGGCGGCCAGAAGTCACAACGCCTCGAATGTGTTTCTCGCGGCCCGTCGTCTTCATCTCGGCCACGACGCAACTGCGTGGAGGTTGCAGCGTCCGACGCCACCTCCGTCGCCCTCGTCGCCCCACTCACCGAAGGACCAGACACTGCGTGCCCCTCCACCATACGCCCGGCTACTTCAAACGCTCCCCATCGACGGGGAGCGCGAGGCCCCCGTCCGCCGCGGCCCGTCTGACCAACTCTGGAGGCAGGTCGCTCGCTCACCACGTCTGTCCGAATATCGCAGCCAGCTCCGCGAGGAGGACGGGGGGGCTGCGCCCCGTCGCGTCGGTGGCGGCTGGGCGGACGACTGAGGCATTCCTCAGTCATGACAGTCGAGAGGTGAAGCCGACCCCAGCTGCTCCCACTTGATCCCTCCGCCACGGCCTCGTCCGCTGTCCGCCCCGCGCGCGTGTGTCTGGACGTTGGACTGCGCTCAACAAACAGTCTGAGGGGACAGGCTCTGCTTCTTCACCATCGCGTCCCTTTCCCCTTTCCCCCACGTGCGATAAAGCGTCTGTCGCCACACGTAGACGAACGTGTAGCCGACGCGGAGGAGACGGAAGCGGTGGAATAAGCCTTCCCTCGACGCCCGCCACGCTCTGTCCACCGGCCGCCAGACCGAAGTGGGAGGCGGACCGGACGTTCGCACTCAGAGCGGAGACGACGGAGCACTGCGGGCTGCTCCGGCGGTGGTCGAGCGGATCTTCTCGTCGCCTCCGAGTCGCATCTCCGCCTTCGCCTCGTCGACAGTCTGGACCACCTCGCCAGTCGCTTGTTCCTTGAGGCGCTTGGCCCGTGGACGTGGAAGCCATCACTTCCCCTTGTCAGCGCCCTTCTGGACGATGAAAGTCCCAATCGTCTGTTGATCCTAACGACGAACCTGCACTTCTAATCCACCCTCCAATGCCTCTAATCACCTCCGCCTTCACCTTCAACGTTGCCTCGACTACCGTCGGCGCGAAGGATGGAATGGCGGCTTCTACGGCGGTAAAAGGGAAAGGTCAGGTGGAGAAAAGGGAGCCGGTTGTGCTGTCAGCCCCGTCAGGAGCGCTACAAAGCCTTTCAGCCCGCTTTTCGCAGGACTGGCGAGTCAAATGAAGACCTGTTGGTTGTTGAGAGCGCTTTTACGCAGCGACGCGTGAGAGCCTGCTACTCTCGCCCGGTGAAAATACACACATTTTGCGTGTTTCTCCGCCTGCATGGTTTTATGACGTCTCCGGGCGGAGGTGTGTTTTTATGTGTCGGCAAAATGGCCACTTTTACCCATGGCGCCTTTGAAGACGATGTCGCCGGCAGCCCGGCCAGAGGGGCTGACACTGCCGGACACAAACACGGACAGAGAGAGGCGGGTGGGAGCGGCGGCCGCTACTCCCGAAGACAAAGGAACCGGGCAACGAGTGAAGACCTTAAAGTGCAAGGAGGCCCCGAGAGATTTTCCTTCTGCCTGCCCGTCCAAATCGCGGGCGAAACGTCATTTCGTCGCCACACGAAGCCGTCCCCATGGAACTTTCCGTGTGTCGGTGGGCGAGTCGAGTCGATGGCGGGAACGAGGAGACGAGGCGAGGCGAGGCGCGTGCGCAGGCGGCCGAGGCGGAAGAGACGCGCCCCCCGCGGGGGCACCTCGGCCGCCAGCACCGAGGTGCATGCACAGGCAGCGCGGCACAGTGGAATACCACTGAAACAAACCGAAACGACCTCCTGGACGCGGCGAGGTAACGTGCACTGGCCGGGGGCGAAGCTGGGCGGAGGAGACGACAGAGGCGTCGCCGGAAGCTCTCCAGACAGACTCGAGGGCGCCAGTCTTACTTGCCTCCTGCCTCAAGACTGACCAAAACACGCTTTACCACGTAAACACACAACCAAGTATAAACACAGCCGGGCAGCCGGACAGACAGACAGACAGACGGGGGCGGAGAGGGCATGGACACCGGCGGTGGCCCCTGCGTGCGTCGGGAGGGACGTTGGCGTCGAGTGCCCACAGACCACCGCAACGGGGCGGGTCGGACAAGCGAGAAGGGGGCCGCGGCAAGACGAGCGCCCACTTTCGTCGGGTAGGGAAAGGACATCGGAGAAGGAGGTGCAGGAACTGGAGGTGTTTGGCTCCAACGGG
This sequence comes from Dipylidium caninum, assembly GCA_017562135.1. NCBI lineage: Eukaryota > Metazoa > Platyhelminthes > Cestoda > Cyclophyllidea > Dipylidiidae > Dipylidium > Dipylidium caninum. Next base: position 544,612 of record QEYB01000526.1, read on the forward strand.
GCAGACGGCGAGCCGCGGAGCTCAATCGCGATTGCGGGTACTTGCCTCTGAAATTCTTTTATCCCAAGGGGCTCCTGTCGACGTGGTGGAATGCCAGCGGTGCAGCCCCTTCGATGAAAAAGACAAAGCAAGGCGAGCAATCAAGTTGTCGACTGACTGATTGACAAACTTTGCAAGTGGACAGTGTCGGAAGAAGTCGAGGGCGGAAGAGGTGGGTCCGTTGACACAAAGGAAGGCGGAAGGAGTTGTCTTTGGTGGCGAAAACGTCCACACTCCGCCGATGTTGTCAGGACTTCACCGCCAGACTAGACGATGGCGTTGACCCTCGCGGCAAGTGTGTCCGCTTCTCCGACCAGTCGAGGCGTCGCCTGGTCTCGACGCGACCAACTCCGCGATTCGGGTCGAGCTGACGGAGTCCGCCACGTCCTCCGTCCAGTCCCGGGCCACCGTCGTCCGGATCGGACTTGTCTCTGTCTCTCCCGGCCTCTCTCGTCTCCGATCCTGCCATCAACCCTCATCCGTGACGAGTGCAGACGTCCAACGAGGGGTGGGGAAAGATGTGGCAGCCAGCCTTGGCGATGGGAGACCCCCACGGGCCGCGTCTGGAGGGTCGTCGGGGGCCGCGGCCTCTTCTCGCCTTCGTGCCGAGCGTCGGGCATCGCCCCGTACTCAGACCGACCGCAAGTTGCCCCTCCGCCCACCTCGGGGGTCTCGTCACCCGCCCGCGTCGGCCTCCACCCTCTGCGCGGATCGACTGGACGCGGCGGGGCGCGGCGAGGCGAGGCGGAGTGGCGAGATTTCACCTTGCCTGACGATTTTGTGGCATTCCTAGCCAAGGAGAAAACAAAAACAATTATTCTACAACGTGTTTCTATCCTGGCTGAAAGTTTTCGTCTGCGGCAAACAGCTTTTTCCTCTTCCTCCTCGTCCGCCGTCCTTTCTCATTGAATCCCCCCCCTCGAACTTACAAGGAGGAGAAGATTTCTCGAAGTATAACAGCCGAGAGGCGGGTGCCAGAGGCTCCCGAGGTCCAGCAACAGACGACTTTCTCCACCTTCTGCGTCACTGGCGAAGGGTGGGGAGTTGGGGCAGAGTTTTTCCTACCTCCTGGAAGAAGACGCCTAGAAATAGGCTGGATGGGGGGTTCCCCCGCCGACGGAACTCGGCCCCTCGGGGCCGGAGAGGCAGGTCTCTGGCTGCCAGCCCTCGCACCTTGGACGACATTGGCGGAGGAGGAGAAGTCCATGAAGGCGTTTGCATCTCGAGTGAGTTCAGGGATGGACGCAGTCGCCGTCGAGAGCGAAGTGGAAGGTTGTTGGCATGCGGACTGATTTGTTCTTCAACAGGTTCACTCGACGCTCCTCCATTCGCCCAGCTTTCCATCGCCTCGGAACTTCTTCACTTCCTCTCTCGTCGGTCTTTCCGTGCTTCCATCCATTTACCCGTTTCGCCGTCCATTCGTCGTTAGTCCGCCGTTTCGCCTATCCACCTGTCTCTCCGCCGTTATCCGCCCTTCCACCCACAGATTCTGCATCGTCCACCCGCCCGGGGATAGACGGGCGAGTGGAGACGGCCGCGACGATGGGAATGACGACTCCCACTCGCCGTGGTATCCTCGTTTCCACGGAAAATGATGCCTCCCCACAACCAGACAAATAATTAGCTACTCAAAATCCCCGAGCTGTTCTCGCCCACGAAGACCATCCGCCAGAATGTCGAGCGACTCGCCTCCCCCCGCCCCCGGGACAGGCTGGACGCATCAAGTGGCACTGAGACTTCAATCACTCCTCCTGTCGCCTCTGATTAATGGGCGGCTGTTTCTGTTTGCGCGTAAATCCCATCTCGTTAATTTCCTCCCCGGCCTCGTCCCCTGCCAGGCGGAGGGGGCGAGGCGGGAATCAAGGCCGGCCGCCCGACGGGCGTCAGGCCCCTTCGTGCCGCGGGGGAAAGCCGCCACTGACAGCGTCGCGAGGGGCGACCGAGTAATTTGGTCAATGGACACGTCTCTGGGCCAATTCCGCGAGTCCATCCCTCACGCCGACTGTCTTTCGGCCTCTTTCGGACAGACAGGGACAAAAGCCTCGGCGAGCCGGATGTCTCGTCCGCAGGCGAGGGCGTTCTTAGGCTACGCGACCGTCTCCAAAGGCGTTATCTCCGACCACCGGAGCCTCGGGGCCGCCTCGTAGGCCCGACGGCCGAGTGGGCTAAAGAGAAGGAGGATGCCTGACCAAGACGACGTAGAGACAATTCACTCCACCGTCTCGTGATTAATTCATTGCCCTGCCTCTGTTCGACCCCACTGGAGGGCGCTGGCTGTTGACCGTGGCGATGGAAACAGGCTATCGCTCGTCCACAGGGCCATCGTCCAGTCGAGGTGAAAACCCTCGGTGGCGAGGCGACCACAGAGTCGGACAGGTGATGCGGCCGGGTAGAAGGCGAAAATCGAGCTGTGATTTGGTTAAATTGACTCATCAAGTGGGCGAAATTCCCCATTTCGACTGGGAAAGACATCACACGCCTTGGGGCGGCCGGTGATAAGATTTGCACTTTAACGGGTGAGCTGCCGCCTCGTCCGCCCTCCTCTTTCATCGCGCCTCAACTCCCCACTCGCCCGCGCCCCACAGTGGTTGCCACCATTTCTCGCCTCCTAAACACGAGTAATTGCGCTGAGGGGCTTTTCGGTCGCCAAGGCGATGCGAGGCTTGTACATTTCGCTTGGCGCAACACCTCCTCGTGCCTCCGCCCGAAGTCTGGAACTCAGCGCTGGGCTCTGCGCTTCGCCCCTCGCCATTCTTCGTCCCGACGAATCGCTGGCGTAGACCAGGTTGGCGATGCGGCCACCCCGCCGCCGCCGCCTCTCCCGCCCCCCCCTCCTGGCCCCCTTCAGGGCGATTGGCCGCTCGGCCGGAGGGCAGAGGCCACTGTCGGTTGGTCTCCGGCCGGACGATCACGAAGAGGCCATCGTCACCGGGTGTAAGTGCTAACGGGTAAAAGAAAATGACATTTTGAGGAAGTTCGGACTTGAAGCGGCGGAATTGGAAACAACTCGCTTCACTCGCCGCCGAGCTTTAAGCGTTACAGCAATTGGCCTGTTAACCTCAGAAGTTGACTGGGATGGCCGTGCAGGGCTGTGGGCAACACGAAGTGGACCTCCTTGGAGCGTCGGGGATTGGCCACTGAGCCGAAGTCGCCTCCGAAGGAGCCAGGGACCAGCGCAACTAACCTTGCAACATCCTGAGACAAAGAATACCCGACCAGAGAAGGAGAAGGCGGAGGCGGAGGAGGAAGGGAGGAAGCGAGGGTCGAGGGGGCGAGGGGAGGGACTGAGGGAAGGCGGGTGAGAGAAAAAGAGAATCTGGCGCTGTTGTTTCTCTCCTCCGGAAGGCGGTGAGGGCGGCGGACGGCGAGAGGATGGCGGGGGGTGGGCGGAGGGGAGAACAGAGAGGCCGAGGCTGAAGAGCCAGGGGAAAACGTGCCGAAGTCTGTGTTTTCGTCTCTCGCACGGGCTAATGAAAGTCACGTAGACAAGGTTGCGACGTAATTGAGCGGACGGAGACAATGACTGCAATAATCGCGTCGGGGCTGATAAATTCCTCTCAACACAGCGGCTCGACGACGTGTTCCCATCCCTCCGTCCTCATTCCTCCCTCTGAGGCTTCCCCCAGGTGGAGAATACATTTGGGCGAAGTGGGCTTCCATTTGCCTCGGCAGGCAGTCTCCCACTGCCTGTCGATCGTTGCCCAAGCGACATCAGCGTCTCATCTGGCACAGACGGAAAAGCGGATCCCCGTCTCCCGACTGGATGTACGACAATCCGGCAGCTTCGTCTCTTCAGCGCCACTTGCTCGGCGAGAAAACGCTACGTCGGTGTCCTCGACCTTCGCCGCCACCCGCGGACGTCCTTGCGGCCTCCGATTCGCCGTGGACGCGGCGAAAGCGCGGAGAGCATCAAGGAGGTGTATTCTCCTCGGGCCCCATCCCATTGCGCGGAGGGCAGCAGCCTCCGTTTGGCCTGCTTCGGCATTAGTGCTTTCCGCCCACGAGGGAGCGCGGCTGAGTTAATAATTCAGTCATACGCTTAATTAGACGAGAGTCGCCCCCGAAGCCCATCAGCGGGTGGGCGAGCGGGGCGGCGGCGGTGTTTTAAGAGTTCATCTGAGGAAAGAGAATACGAGATACGAGAGAGTTAATTAGCTCTTCCGGCGTGTACTTGAAGGGGCGCACAGCCGCGGCGTCCGCGTCCCGATGCCGCCGGAGAAGTTAAGAAAGCCGCTCCGGCAAACCACCGACTCGCGGCCGACTGGGAGCAGCAGACAAAAGCAGCCGCGCGACGCGGTGGGGGAGGAGGAGGAGGAGAGCCGGGGACCGCAGTCGGAGGCTTGGGAGGATAGACGGACTCGAGCGGGGCGTGGCAAATAGAGCCTACGCTTCGGTGCTGTCGCGCCGAGGCCGCTGGAGGGCGCGTCGATGCGGACGAGATGGGAAGAGGTGCCGCGGAAGCAAGACGTGACGCCCCCTTCCCAGCCCTTTCGCCGTCTTCTCCTCCTCCTGACAGCGAGTTCGCCTCTCCCCCTTCCTGCTGGGTAAAATTTCACCGATGGAAAGGAAAGAAGTGTCCTCTCCTACGGCCGTGGGAGTTACTCGAGGGGACAAAAGAATTGGGAAGTGGGCGCGGACGCAGGTGTTGCCCTATCAAGACGCGGTATGTTGAAGCGCCCTCACCAACCGCTTCCTCTGGGCTCCACTCACGTCGCAGAAGCCGCCGTTCTCCCCTCCGCGACCCCGGTAGCCGAGGCAGTGCCCAGAGCGGAGGAGGAGACGGCAGCGGAGCGTGGAAGCATCGCGAGGAGGGCGAGTGAAGTGGCATCAGACGTCGGCCTCGGGGGGCGGCCACTGCAACCACCACCACCGCGAGAACCGCCGGTCGTGTGTCAGTCGCGTCGTGGTGGGGGTGAAGACGACGGACCGTGAGAAACAGAGTCGAGACGTCCGAGTGTGCGGGAGACGATTGAGGCGTAGGCAGCACCGTGGCAGATGTCAGTCAACGCATCCCCCCCCCCCCCGGCGACGCGGTGAATGAGGTCAGAGTTGGAGAAGTGAACCGTCCGCCGCGTCGAAGGCTTCGGGGAAAGCAGGAGGCGAAGTGGGGCGAGCGCCAGCTCCGAAAATGGGGTTTTGGCCTTTCCTCACTCAGGAAATCCCATTTTCGCGTCGGCCGCTTCTTCTTCGCTCCCGCCTCCCCGTCTCGAGGAAAAACGTCGGGTGGCCGCTCGTCTCACAGACGAATCACCGGTCCGTCGACTCCTGTCGCCTTCTTCGCTCACCACGTAACCTCTACGTGAACGCCTCCTTCGTCTCCTGCGGTGATGCGCGAGAAGGTCAAAGGCTGCCGGTCAGTGCAAGGACCTCCGCCACCTTCCAGCGCCCTTGTCGAGGCTCCGCAGGCGAGGACGCGTAAAAGCATCTCCTCCTCTTCCTCCTCTTCCTCCCTTTTGGTCATTCCGCCGCTCTCCGACCTCGCTGCCGTAGCGCCGAGGCGCTGGAGGTGGAGGAGGAGCTCTCAGCGTTTTCGTCGGAGAGAACAAACTGTCATAGGAAGGAGGCTTTTAAAGAGACACAGTGAATTCTTTCCGACTGGAATCGGGAGACGGCGACGAGGCGAAGTTACCAGATCCCTTACATTTCAAAAGGGAAATTCACTTGTGATGGAACCCTGAAAAATGATTTACGTGCCGACTGCCCAGCCACCGGACTGCGATACCGCACCGTCGTATTTTCACCCTCTTCTCTGCCGGTTTTCCCTCTTTTCCTCTCGCAACCGCCAGCGCCGAGGCGGATGTGACAGGCTCCGCTCCTCGACTAGTTGACTTGCTGACTGAAAAACGGAGTTTTAGCCTCGGTTAGTCGATCACTTTCGGCAAAATCGCTCCTGCGAGCCGAAGAGCTCCAACAAGGAGGATTCTCCGTCCGCCACAGGTGGGGAATAGCTGACCCCGGCGCCCTGTCCGTTGCAAACCTCCTCCTTCCGCCTTCCGCCTTCCGCCTTCCGCCCTCTCCCCGCCAGGGAAATTGACGACCTTCTTTTGGCACGTACGCTTGTCACGCGGCTCACTCGCCTTTTCAGCGAGGCCTGCGAGGTGGTCCGCGCACAGTGGAAGCCCAAGATGCTCCGTGGCGCGTCTCCGTCCGTCTACTGGTGTCCGTGCAGCCCAGACTGTAATGTTTTACGCTCGCGGGCGAACGTTGAGCCTCCGTGGCGCTGAGAGGGTGAAGAATGGAGCGGCGCGTATGGCTGAGAAGCCGCGATTTTGCCTCTTCGCAGGTGGAGAGCCTGTTTTATCCGGACCTCCTCGAAACCGTGTCAATGCGGAATGACCTAATCAGTCATTCCGTGTGCATCCGAAAGGCTAAATTACTTCCATCTCTCGGACACGGTGATGCACTAGTCCTCTGACAGGCGGAGCGCTGCGATAAGACGCGATGTCTAATTGTACTTTTCCTCTCCGCCCTCCACCCTCCGCCCTTCACCCCTCTGGAGCTCCACCTGCGCCCATCCACCGCCAGGCACCTTATGCCGGGCCGGAGAAGACGGTTTCGCCCTCCACCTCCGCGAATGTCACCTCTGACGGGTGGATGACACTTGTCGGCCGAATTAACTCCTTCCGACCGGCCGATTCCCCCGGGCATTCGGGATGAAAGTGGACCTGATGGCCTTAACACCATGCGACGGCGGCGGGGGCGGCGGACGGCGGCCTGGACAGAATGGACGTGGAAGGAATTGTGGCCTGCCGCAAAATGCTTTCCAAAGTTAACTTCGCCCTCGACCTCTTCGCAAGGGAATCGGTTAAATTTACCCGAGATGACTGGGCGAACATCCCCACTGCGTTTAATGGGCCGACGAGGCGAAGACTCCGTTTTTGTCCCGTTTGTCACGCGCGCGCTCGTGTCGCCCACTCCACCGCCCGCCCCCCGCGGCGCACATAAAAGTTACGCCTTGAAGGCGGTAAAACTGGGCACAGAAACGTGAAATGCCGGAAGTTGAGGCGGATGCCTTTGTCCTCGCCCAACTGCCTGTTCCCAACGCCCAGTGGGGAATAGCGGCGGACGCGATTCGGCCAAGGGGACGCGTTTTACAGGATCCCGGCGCAGGATTTGAGCGATTTGGTCCTCCGCGACCGCGGTGTCTGGAGGAAGAGGAGGCGACGGGGGCAGTTGAGTCGCCTCAATAGCAGGAAAGAGGAAGGACACGGCAATCGGCCATGCAACACGCCTCGTGCGACGTGGACTGCACAACAGGCCAGTGCGATTGGTGCGTCGCAGGTGCCCGCCGCCTCGTCTCGCTGTCGGGCAGAGCGTCGGGCATGGTCCTGACCTCGGACCGGCCGAAGATTGGTCTTCCATCCGCCTCGGGGTCTCACGGCCCGCACGAAGGGCGGCAGAGCACCGCCGGAAGGAAAGGAATGCCACTGAGTGTCTAGTAAGGAGTCGGGCAGTGTCCTCCTCTTCTCCAGTCCTCCGTCCGTCCCATTTGTCGCCTACTGGCTTTTAACCCGACAACGAGCGTGACGAGGCAGTGGGTTGGTTGGTTGCCGTGGGTTGCCGTGGGTTCGTGGGTTGCCGTGGGTTGCCGTGGCACGAGAGTAGCGCCGCAGGCGGAGAGAAAGGCTGCTGCGGACGAGGAAGTCGTCGAAGAGACGCCAGTGATGAGAGGGAAGGCAGGCAGATGAGGGCGGACGGTGTGTGGATGCCCAAACCTCGCTCGGTGCTCCACCTCGTAGAAATACAGAGGCCCCGAGGAAGCGTGAGGAGACGCCTCCTGCTCCTTCATCGATGGAGCCTGTGGAAGGAGGGCGGCGACCAGGACACCCGCGGTCGAGGGGCGAGGCAATTCTGGCCCCGGCGGGTAGCAACACCTCCACCCGCCTGCAAAGCCCCACGTCGGGACTCTCCTCTGCCACATCGCGCCTCCTCGCGGTGTTCACATGCCAACGTTCGAGTCCACACCAGAGCTCGAGGGGCGAGGGGCGAGGGCGACGGGGCGAGACGGAAAATTGACGAGGCAGACAGCGATCGCCGCGCTGGAAGGAGGAGGAGGTGGAGGAGGAGGAGGAGGAGGAAGAAGAAACCACCAAACACCCACCACACGCCGTTGCGGCGCGCTGACCTGCCACCAAGCTGCGCCTCGCCATGCCAAGTCACACTGTGGGCGGTGAGGCAACCGAAGGCGACTTTTAGCCTCCCGCCGCCACCACCGAGACAGCCTTCGTCCACCACTCCTCTCACACAGGACTGCGCCACCTCCGAGGTGGACTGATGCCCTTCCCGATCGCCGGCTTAGCCGAGCGTGGGCGATTTTGCACCTGTGGGGTGGGAGGAAAAGCAGCCCGCGCCCACCCACGTCCACCCGGACGAATGTCCTCCCTTGCCAGCAGCCCCCTCGCCGCCGCACACTCAATCTCGTCCACCCCGTCTGCGCCACTCCTCCAAACTAGCCTCTCAAACAGCACGGGTACGCGGAGGCCAACGAGGCGGTTATTTCCGCCCCCACCCAATGTTGTGCGCTTTTATCCTCGCGCCGTCTTCCCTCTGCGACCCACTCGATGCAGTCGGAGCGTTGGACGACCGCTCGGCCAGCTGCTCTCGTGGCGAGTGAGGCGAGACGGACATTGCTATTACTCGGGTAGGAGACGAGGAGGAGGAGGAGGAGGAGGAGGAGGAGGACGACGAAGAAGTTCGTCTCGAGTCAACGAGGAGCAGCGGGAAAAGGAGGAGGAGGAGGAGGAGGAGGAGGAGGAGGAGGAAAAGGAGGCAGACAAAACACGTCCCCGCCTCTCAGTGAAGGCCACGGGGGCACCGACGAGTGAGCGACGTGCCACCGCAGACGGGTCGAGGGCGTGGACCAGAGGCAGTAGGCGAGAGGCAGTGGGCGCAGCACCTCGCTCGCCGCACCAAACCGCCTCGTGTGCAGGCTCGGGGAGCACTGGCTGACGGTGGCGAGTCTGGAAATTGCGACAGATTGCCACGGCGGCACTTACTTCCTGCCCGGCGCAACGAACACTCCACCTGCTGCGCAGTGCCCCGCTGCCACCTTCCCCGCCGGAAGAGCATCTGCGCTGCCTCGAGCACACGTCTCGCCTCAAAAGCGTTGGGCGTGGGGGACGAGGAGGAGGACGAGGAGACGAGGACGAGGAGGAAAAGGAGGAGGAGGAGGAGGAGGAGGAGGAGGAGGAGGAGAGTTGGCCGCCTACGTGGGCAATTGCGCTCCGGTCTAGAAAGTGGGTTTATGTGTGTTCAAACTAACGAGATGGTGGTTTTCGGTCAACAAGGCGGAGTTGGGCGGGTGGTGCGGCTTTGCTGCCATCGCCGGCAGCAACGCCACAAAGATGAACGCTGCCTTCTCGTGGCGGGTGCGGGGAGGCGGACGTTACTATTAGTCGGGGAGGAGGGGAGGCTGGCCGCCTAAGTGGGGAAATTCCGTTCGGTCCGGAAAATGGGCTTATGTGTGTTGAAACCCCGGTCCGCATGGGCAACCGAAGGCGCATTTTTGCCTCCACCACCCGCTCCCGACAGGCAGAAGACGCGCGGAGGTGCGGTCGAGTGTTGAGCGTCGAGGTGGAGTGCTGAGCTGCCTGGCCGCGAATCGACCGAGGCGTGAGGCGGCATTGCGGGCGAAGCGAATTTCAACTGCTCCGCGACCGCCGTGGGCCATCGGCAGTTCCTCGTGCGAAGTGACCCTGTCCATTAACTCCCGCGACGTGGGCACGGACACCGCCATCAGCGCAATTTCCGCCTCACTCTGCCATCGGTTGCGCTTGCCCCAACCACTTTGTCACTCCGCCCTCCCCCCCTCCCTTCCTCCCTCTTCCTTCCTCTCCTCTGCTCCCCTCTCCTCCCCCCTCGCCTCCCCATCCCTCCCCTCCCCTCCGCCCGCCCGCCTCGCCTCGCCTCGCCTCGCCTCACCTCACCTCACCTCACCTCACCTCATCTTCTCTTCCTCTCTCTCTCTGTCGGGTCTTTGGCTCACCCACGCGAGCAGGAAAGTAATGACGATGGAATGCGGAAGCACTTCGACCGCACTTCGAAGTGGACGTAGCTTGGAATCGCCCTACCGCCTGCCCCGTCCCCCCCAGTGTTAATGGTGGCGAAGGCGTTGAAATGGAACGACAGACGATCTCCGACGCTTCTCCTGAGACCCCGAGAGCTCGACAGCCACCGGACGGTAGAGTACGCGCCCGTCGTCGCCATCTCACCGAGCCGCGCCTCGGCGGCTGTTGGCAGGGCAATGCCGCGTCCTCAGCTCCAGACGAATAGTCTGCCGTCGGGTGCCTTGGCTTCCAGCGCTCCTTGTTCAAGTCGCCTCTGTACATCCTCGAGCTGTTCCTTCTCCGCGACGCCGCATTCCAACTCTTTTCCTTTCCCCCCTTCGCTACGTGGCCTGACGTCCCGCGAGGGCCTCCACCCTCCCCGCTCAGGAGTCGGCGACTCCCGACCGACCGAGGAAATCCCCGTGTCCCCGACATGGCCAGGCAAGTCGCCTCACCGGTGCGCACGACTTGACGCGGCGACGGAGCGGCCGCCACCCCACGGGGACGTTTTTTCTGCTCTTAAGTGGGTTTCGTGTGTGTGTGTGTGGTTGGCGGATGAAGAGGAAGACTTGCCTGACGTGGAACCTTTTTATTTCTTTTTATCCGCAAAAATGATAAAATTTTACTGATATATTCTACCTGGTAATAATGTGGAAGGAGGGAGATTTTTATCGCCACCTCACCATTACCGCGATTGCCGCGCTGCTGCTGCTGCCGACGCCACCGCCGCCGCCGCCACCGCCGCTGGGGCAGTCGCAGCTTAAGCTCCGCAAGCGCCACCGCCAAATGCGCGCGCCCCATGTGTCCGGATGCTTCCCGCACGGCGGGGGGCGGCGCTGTGAGAAGTGGACAGCAGCGTGGACGCCGGGGGTGGGTGATGGGGGAGGGGGTGGCGGCAGTTGGTGGGTGCGGCTACCACCCACTCCGGAAATGGTGTAGCGTAGCAGTGAAAAAGTAGCAACAACGTTGTCAACTCAAAAAAGTCTCTCGACTGCGTAATTTGACTTTGGTCCACAAAACTTCGGGCCCCGTGGATTTGCCCATTTAGCCGGGCAAGGCGGGGGAGGGGGCGAGTGCGAGGGGGGGGCATCAAATGTGACCTCCTAGTCAAAAAAAAAACATCAAACACCGCGCATCGATTAAACCACCGACCGATGAACATTTCTCACCGCCGCCACCACCGCCGCCGCCGCCGCCGGGCCCCCAGCCCCGCTCCGCCCCGTCCCGCCGCCCTCCCCAACCACATAGTTTCGCGCCATAAAAGCATTGTGATGATGATGCCGTAAAAAAGGGTGTTGGAGCAAAGTGATTAAAATTCTCAACTGATTTATTTTTTGGCAGTGCCATTGTGAATGGGAAACTACTTTAGCGAACGAGTCTACTCCCCACGGGGCGGCGGTTGGGGGTGGAGAAGCAACTTCAGGGTGGGAAGGCGGCTCCACGAGACGACGAAGCTGGTGGCGAGCGGATTTGAGGAGAGAGGAGAGGCGGAGGAGCAGGCGGAACGTCGAGCGGCACTCCGGCGATGCCAGCCTCGTCGCGGAGGGGGCGACGCAGCGCTCGGTCGAGTAGTCGCTGGACGGCTTGTCCTACTGGCGTTCAATCCGAAGTGGGACATTTATGCTATTGCGTCTCCCGATCTCCACGGCGAGGTTGGACAAGCGGGTCAGCCTCCGCGCGCAGAGGTGGCCTCGGCCTCCACCTCGGCATCCAAAGGACAACGGTCAACGCATCCACGACGAGAAGAGTCGTCCTACAATCGAATCACCGACACGACCTTCTGTCATTCGCCCGATCGCTATGGCCACGGAGGGCCGAGGCGCGATGGAGAGCGGATCTAAACGCCTGCACGCCTACGAGACGCTGTTGGAAGCCCTTCGGGCCGTCTGCGCTCGTCCGGGCACTTGTGGAAGAGGAAGAGGAGGTACGGGCCGGCCACTCCACGACTTGACGCCGCGGGCCATTGGTTGGAGAAAGGAGGACAGTTTGGGCATCCCAATATTATTTCCGATGTTGCTGACCTGAGGCCTCTTCGCCTCAACGCTCGATGAGCGGATAAAGAGAGACGATGGCAGCGGCGATACGAGCACCACGCGGACATTCGCAGCCGTCGTCTCCGCAGACGGTCCACCGGACAGTGTTGCTTCGCGGCAACTCATCGGGTATTCCTGCGTGGCTTCTCTCCGACGAATTTCCACTGTAATAAAGGACACGAATCAGTCGCGGTGAGTTACTTGGTGCCTATTCAAAATGAGATTTTTTGTCCGACAGGCGACAAAGTCCAACCCGTCCCGTTGGCGGCTTCAACACCCTCACCGTGGATCTCTGCCGGTTTAGAACGCGAGTATTTCGCGTCGAGGCGTGCAACCTCGCACCACTTAGTTCTTCAACTCTCCACACTTCACCTAAAACGACCTAGTTACTTCGCGCACGGCTGTAGTCAAAGGCAGACCAATCGCCCGTCTCGGGAAAGCAGAGATTTTGTCATATTCCAGTCATCCTTGGGTTAGCGGGACCGCCACTTCACCCCAGATGACCACGCTAATTAACTCCCCTGGCCAACGGGGCAGAGACTGGCTTCCGCCACCTTCTCTCCGCCCCATACTCCACTTCCTGGTCACTTTCACCGTCTAGACTGGCTGTTGTGCAAGGAAACCGCTTGATCGCTGTCTATTAGCGACTCAGTGAGGCGCGGTGTCAAGCTGCAGTCTCAGATTTCCACAGTTGCAAATGTAATGTTACAAGGTGTGTGAGGTCTGCCTCGCATCGTGTGAAAGGTCTTTCCTGTATCACTTCCGGACTGGCAGCCAATCGCGTGTCCGTCAATCCACCGTCGAGTGGAGCGAAGGCCGACAGGGCCAGAAGAGGCTGACTGTCGGCCTGTACAGCTCCTCCGGGCTGCGTACTTGCACTAGGCTTAACCACCTCGGCAAGGAGGTCTTCCCAGCCTTCTTCTTAGTTCTCGTCAATCTAGCTGTCGTCCTGGGGCATCCGGAACTACTGAAATCTAATATCAGTAGCATTGCGGGGGTGGTGCGCCACGGGACAACTAAGGCATTTTAATGTAGATTTGAGTTGGGAACAAGACGCAAAAGAACGAGGAATTGAGGGACTGAGAAGAGGGGGCGGGGTTCTCAAATTTTCTGTTGCCTAACTAGCTGATAAGCATTTTACCACGCGTGGATGAAGTTCAAGAAAGGTGGAGAAACGGCGCGAAAAAAGTTAGGTATTCGATGAGAAGAAGGGGAAGGAAGACGCGCGTTTGTTCTCTCGTTTTCAGTCGAGACGTCTCCTCATGAAAGAGTGGCGCAGATCCTCTTCCGGGAAAGTTAGTCTTCTGCCGCGGCGTGCTTCGTGCTTAGCAGACACGAAGACTCCACTGCCAGCATACGAGGCGAGGACGCGAGGGCGATGAAGTGGTTCTCGGGCGGACGACGAGAAGTTCGCCTGGCCACACAACTCAACAGTCGAGAAAGGCGTTGGCAAAGCCTCTGTGCATCGCTCGAGCCGCAGTGGAAGAGGACGAGGTCGGATGATGATCGCCTTAACCGCCGGGCGGGTGGAGCACCGAATGAGGCTTGTTGAAGCACAAATACCTTCAAGCGTTCGACTACACAGGCGTTTTTGCCATAATTCATCCTCTGGGCGGGTTTGGGTCCACTCGTCCGGCGACGGCACCGCCCGCTTCATCTCCTAAGCCGCATGACTGGCCGCTGCCGTCCCCCCAAGTCCTAACGCCGCATTTTCCGAGGGCGATTCCTTCAAACAGAGGCAGTATAAGAGAGAAACCCGTGAGAGAGAGGCGGGTCTGTCCGATATCCACCCTGCGAGGGAAAAACGTACGCTCGGACGGTGGGTGGGTTACGCGCGCCCAAATCCAAACTGACCACGGCGAAAATCGGGATAAATGCCCAGCTGCCGACATAAAAATGGAAGCAGCCAACAGTTTTGTCCCCCACTTCCAGGACAATGGGGATAAAACTCTCGACGAGGGAAAAATATGGGGATTTCACCCTAGAAAGTGCCCACTTTTCCCGCTCGTTCGAAGTCACTTTCGTCTCGCCTCGTCGGAGGGGCCGGCGATGGCAGCAAAGCCGTGCCACTCGCCCAACTCCGCCTTGTTAACCGAAAAACACCATCTCATTAATTTGAACACACATAAACCCACTATCCGGACCGAGCGCAATTGCCCACGTAGGCGGCCAACCTCTCCTCCTCCTCCTCCTCCTCCTCCTCCTCCTCCTCCTCCTTTTCCTCCTCGTCCTCGTCTCCTCGTCCTCCTCCTCGTCCCCCACGCCCAACGCTTTGAGGCGAGACGTGTGCTCGAGGCAGCGCAGATGCTCTTCCGGCGGGGAAGGTGGCAGCGGGGCACTGCGCAGCAGGTGGAGTGTTCGTTGCGCCGGGCAGGAAGTAAGTGCCGCCGTGGCAATCTGTCGCAATTTCCAGACTCGCCACCGTCAGCCAGTGCTCCCCGAGCCTGCACACGAGGCGGTTTGTGCGGCGAGCGAGGTGCTGCGCCCACTGCCTCTCGCCTACTGCCTCTGGTCCACGCCCTCGACCCGTCTGCGGTGGCACGTCGCTCACTCGTCGGTGCCCCCGTGGCCTTCACTGAGAGGCGGGGACGTGTTTGTCTGCCTCCTTTTCCTCCTCCTCCTCCCTCCTCCTCCTCCTCTCCTTTTCCCGCTGCTCCTCCGTTGACTCGAGACGAACTTCTTCGTCGTCCTCCTCTCCTCCTCCTCCTCCTCCTCCTCGTCTCCTACCCGAGTAATAGCAATGTCCGTCTCGCTTCGCTCGTCACGAGAGCGGCTGGCCGAGCGGTCGTCCAACGCTCCGACTGCATCGAGTGGGTCGCAGAGGGAAGACGGCGCGAGGATAAAAGCGCACAACATTGGGTAGGGGCGGAAATAACCCGCCTCGTTGGCCTTTGAGTACCCGAGCTGTTGAGGGGCTAGTTGGGAGGAGCGGCGCAGACGCAGTGGACGAGGTTGAGTGTGCGGCGGCGAGGAGGGCTGTTGTCAGGGGAGGACATCCGTCCGGTGGAGGCACGGGCGGACGTGGGTGGGCGCGGGCAGCTTTTCTTCCCACCCAACAGGTGCAGAATCACCCACTGCTCGGCTAAGCCGGCGATTGGGAAGGGCATCAGTCACCTCGGAGGTGGCGCAGTCCTGTGTGAGAGGAGTGGTGGACGAAGGCTGTCTCGGTGGTGGCGGCGGAGGCTAAAAGTCGCCTTCGGTTGCCCTCACCGCCACAGTGTTGACTTGGCATGGCGAGGCGCAGCTTGGTGGCAGGTCAGCGCGCCGCAACGGCGTGTGGTGGTGTTCTGGTTTTCTGCCTCGCCACCTATCGTTCCACAATCGTGGTTGGTGAAGGCGACCGGAAGCCTCGGAGGCCACGGAGGCAAAGGACGGCATTGAGGAGGCGGCGGGGAAAGAGGTTGGATGGGAAGAGAAGGCGAGGCGGGGCGTAAGACGTGTGTTGGGAGGGAGAAGGAGGCGGGCATGGGACCACATGCGAGTGAGGTTTGGGAGGACTGCTGCGTCTAGTCTGGGAACGTGGAGGCGAATGCAGGCGTGTGGCGTAGTTGCAAATCCTCACTGCGTTGCGACACGAGAAGACGCCACACACATTTATTTTCTCCGCCCGAATTATTAGAGGAGGAGAAGGAGACAGCGGAGGACATGGCTGTGGTGGGTGGTGACGGAGGTGTTGGAAGAAAGGGAACGTGGAGAGTAGAAGACGTCCCCTTCTTCGTCTACATTCTTCTTCACCTTCCACTCCGATCCGCTCGTCCACGTGCTACACGCACTCCTTTCCTGCCGTCTGCCTCAACCGCCTCCATCGCCTTTCTCCTCCATCCTCGTACACTCCCCACAGCGTGGGGCGAATGGCGCCTCAAGGAGAGGGTGGAGGGAGGTGGCGGCACGTGGACGGGTTTGATCGACGCCTTTTGTGGCCTTTTGACTCGCCTCCCTCCACCACGTGACACGCTTTCGTGGCCTCTGTGAGAGGCACTTGCTCTCGCCCCACCCACACGCCAGCTTGGCTGGATTCGCCACCGCATTCTGTCGCCCATACTGGCCTCAATCGTTAGTGCTTCTGGCGTGGGGAGAGCGCAGTTGGAGAGGCATCTCGCATCTCGGGGACCGCGCTGATTGGTTGGAGTCAAGGTCACTTGGTGCGTATGTTGACAAATTTTACCTCGCTTTTCGTGCTGGCGTGGAGAATCCAGACGCTCCTCGCCCCATGCCCCACGTTTTCCCTATTCTTCACCTCGTCGCCTGCCACCTCTCCCCTGTGTGTAGTCTACGTCCACGTGGAAGTTCAGTCGTGAAATCCTACTACTTCGGGTTTTCCCCTCTTCTCTCTTGCCCCAAGGGTTTGTTTTTCCTCAGTTGAAGGGAAGGGGGGGGGGGCGGCTACTGTGTGGACGAATGAGGGACTCTACACAGGCCTTTCCGCCTCCTTTTGCTTCCTCCTGCCTCACCAAGGTTGCCTTGATTTGAGCTTCCGTCATGCATGAATCTCGGTGGAGAAGGTGAGTACAACCGCAGGTTCTCACGATATGGCGGAGAAAACTTCGGCTTCAGAGGTTCACAATTGCTCCAGCTGGCGGAGTGTGAGTCCCACACGCGGAAACAGCACTGAACCTACACCAACCTGTTTTTTCCACTGCGCCTTCATCGCAGACTCCGCCTCGTCTGCCCCCCAACGGGCTGCCCACGAAGCGCGGTGGAGGAGAGCGTTCGGCAGTGCCTGCCACAGACTGACGCCAGTCGCTGCCGAGGGCACCACGCGGCGTTGAAGTCGGCGTCGGTTGCAGACGGTGGGTGGAAGGCGTGTGCACAACGCCTCCCCCGCATCCGCACTCGAGCTGGCGGTGGCGGTGGCGGCTTTCCTCCCACCTCCGCTCAATGTGAACCACTCGCTTCTCCGCTCTCTCGTGCTCTTTTTCTCCCTCTCGGTGTTCGTGTTTTGCTGGGCAGGCGGAGGCGGGTTTGAGTGCGTTTGAGTGCACTTTCTCAACCGCCATTCAACCCGAAATGCGCATCTCCACTTCATAGTGAATGCGAACTTCTCGTTCCGGTGAAGTGGAAGTGCGACGCCTTTCCTGCGTCATTCGTGCATCGGATGGCGTTGTTGCGGCTAAAAGTGCACCTCTGCTTCATTTGGGAGGCGTTTCTCGGCCCCCCGCCCAACGCCCAACGCCCCGCGCCCCGCCCCGCCCCGCCCCCACCCGAGCCTTCGACGAGGTCTCTTCGGTCGAAAAGTGCTCGAGGACGGTGACGCCAAGCCGTAATGTGAGCGAATTCAGATACGACGACTAAAACCCCGCCCTCTCGCCCCTCGACCCTAGTTTGGGCACAGCGTGCAGGTGGATGGCGGCTCGGAGGTGGAGCGAAGGGAGCAAGCAACACCTTCCCCGCCCCTCGCATCCCCTCCACTCCCAAGTGCTTCCAAAGCGTCGGAGATGTGGCGAGAAAAAGTGGGCCAACTTGCGCGTGTGAGAGAGTTCGGTGGGAGGATGTGGTGAGAGCGTGTGCGGCTGGAGGCGTCTTCGCCGTTCAACTCGCCCGTGGCTGGGGAATGAGGATGAAGGGCGTTAAATGCGCTGGCGGGAGAAACGCCCTCCATCAGTGGAGGAGGACTTTCGTGCGAGGATGTGGCAGTTGTGGCAGTCGCAAGAAGGGCGGGAGGCGGCGATGGCGGTGCCTGCTGTCCCGGTGTGTCGGTGGGACCGTGGAAGACGAGATGAGAGGATGCACGAGACACGGGGCGGGGCGGGAGGGCGGCGGGGTCGGGGACAGGATTGGCTGGTCTGCTCATTCAATAATCACGGGGCGGTGGCGTCGGCGGCGCTTCGTCTCGCCTGCATTTGGCGTTGGGCGTTGGTCGCGTAAACGAGCGAGCCCACGATGCCTGTGTGTCGGTGCGTCGGCGTGTCTTCATGTCGTCATGCGGTTGCGTGCGTCTCCCTCCTCCCAATTATGCCTCGACCATTGCAGAGTTCTCATTTGCCTCGGTGGCGACGCGGCGGCAGAGACGGCGGACGGACGAAGCTCCCGCATCAAAGGACCAATCAGGCCCGCCGGGGCTGTGTGGCGTTGGGTTTGGGGGGGCGAGGGGTGAGGGGGCCGAAGGAGGTTGTTGTGTGCTCCGGAGACCCACCCTCCCCGCCTCTCACGCTCCTCGGGCCTGTCTACCTCGAGACGGAAACCGGGACGCCACACCGGGACCGCCAGTTTCCCCGCAGTTCCGACACTCCCCCGGCCGCCTGCCGCCTGCCTACCCGTCTGTCTACCCCCCTGCCTTCATGTATTAATGATGCCTCGCCGCCCGCCCGGCTGAGCACACGGATCGCGGATACATCGCCTCGTGCCCTCGGACTCGCCCCGACACTTGTTGAGTTGGCGCTTCTACCGCTTTCACTCGCCTGCTCTTCCCTTTTCTCCACGTCTCATCTCTTCTCCCCCCCCCCCCCTCCAGGGGCCTCTCTTTCCCCGGCCTCCTTCCGATGTCCAGGGGATTGTGCACAACCTCTTCCTCCTCCACCCGGCTGAGCTCGACCCATGGGAGATGGGCGCGCAGATGGAAGACTGTCCGCCCCGTGCGCAGCTCCTCAGTCACGCAGACGACTTCGGCAGTGGTTAGTTTGGTGGCCACGGAAGTATTTCTTGTTGCAGCCGCCTGAAGGCCTTTTCTGGCCGTGGTTTTGCTCCTCCACCACCGCTGTGCGCAGGGAAAGCGGTCGTGTCAACGTCTCCTCTCGCATTGATGGGTGGCGTCTTGTGGACTTGGGAGAACTGGAGAGTCCGGGTGGCAGAGAGAATACTCCGGTTCCGCCGCCACTGCCGCCACTGCCGGCCTTCTGCCACCGGAGTCGCGAGCCTGCATTTGTCGAAGACAGTCGTAAAGCGGAGACGTGGACTCGGTTTGGCAAGCAGCGGTGGGCGCCGCGTCCCACCTGGGGCGCAGTCGGTGTGATGAATGGCAGACGGCGGGGAGACGCAGAGCGAGCGAAAGGACGCGTTCGTCTTCCCGTGACTTTGCCTCCGCCAGCCTCCATCCTCAGTCTCATCCTCATCATCACCGCCACCGCCCCACTCGTCAAGGTGGCGGCGGCGGCGGCCGCCAAGGAGGTGGAGGAGATGAGCATGTTTGCCTCGGCTTTCTCGTGCCACTTTCGCCCACTGCGGTGGTCTCCACCGTCAGCAGGAGGCACCGCGGCCAGCAGAGCGGACGGCAGGGGGGGCTGGGAGCGGTAGCGAAGTGACATTCCGCGGACCAGGGGGAACTCGCGTGAGAAGCAGAAGATGGGCTGCGAAGGGCATGTGGGGTGTGGTGGGGCCCAGCGAGGCCCCGCGCCGACCTGCTCTGCGCACAGGGGAAGGATATTAGAGGTCTGAGAAAATTACATTTACTAGATGAAAAATAGTTATTTGACTCATCGACCCAATCTCTAATTTTCGCCGGGAATCTGTCCTCGCTCCTCTCCTCTCCTCTCCTCTCCTCTCCTCTCCTGGCCGCCCCCCACTTTTTCCCCCCTCCACCCCTCGCCTCCGTCCTTTTGAGTTGACCTTACTTTGTGGACGCTTTGGGGCGCTGTGTTTGCGGCACCTCGTACGACCACCGTTCCAAGATGGAGGAGAAGGACGAGGAAGATGGAGGTTGAAGGATGTGCAGGCCGCGGGCAACGGACGCGGTCGAGACAGGAAAGTTGACCACCGCCTTCCTCCTCCTCCTCGTCCTCCTCCGCCTCCGCCTCCGTTGGACTCTCGAGGGCGAACTTCTGTTCGAGAGGGATTAAAGTGGCGAGAAGGCAACGCATTTCCCCCCTCCCTCAGGTCATCGGAGACTCGTGACTTCCGGTGGCGTTGAAATGAGAGACGAGGGGAGACGAAACTGAGACGATCTGGAGGTCGGGCTGCGTGGGGAGCTGGGTGGTGGTGGTGTCTATGGTTGGTGGAAGAGTGAGTACGTGGGCTCTCTGAAGTCGGAGTCGTCGAGTCGACAGCACGATCTCATCCATTCCCTTCCCCTCCCTTCAGCTCTGCTTTCTCGTGTGCTCCCAGCGCACTTCTGCCTTTCCACCCCTTCAGCGAACCAGTCCTCTCGCTTCTCCTCGCCTTCTCTGCCCTGCCCAACGTCTCCTGATGGCGGTTTACTTTCGTATTCTCGCCGGCGTTGCCGTCGAATCCTCTGCACGCAGAAGTCACAGGGTTGGTTTGCTAAATAGCAAGTGAAAGAAAAGGAGCGGCGTGGAGGGCTCTCTGGTGTGTGGGATGAGATGAGGGCGAGTGGAGCAGTTCTTGTCCTCCTCCCGCCCTCCTCCCGCCCTCCTCCCGCCCTCCTCCCCCCCCCCCGCCCTCCTCCCGCCCCTCCTCCCGCCCTTCCTCCCGCCTCCTCCAGCCCTCTCTCGCGTTAGCCTCCATGTGTGACGGAGCCACGGATTGGGGAGGCGTGCTTGGCTGAGGGCACCGCCTTGTTGGCGAAGACCGGTGTGGTGGAGCGCGCCGCGAGGGAGTGCGGCTGCTCGAGGAGGAAAGTAAGGCGGGGTTGGAGAGGACGAGGAGGACGAGGAGTGAGGGAGGAAGAGGAGGAGGAGGGAGTGAACGAGGAGGAGGAGAGGGGAGAGGAGGGCAGGGCAGGGCATGGCAAGGCAAGGGATGTCCTCAAAGTCGATATTGAGTGTTGTCTTCCGGTCTTGAGGAGAAGTAAAGAGGACGAGGACGAGGACCAGGTGGTGGCGGAGGAGGAGGTTGTTTCAGTCAAGCTTTTGTTGTGCGCCACGAGGTGCGTCGTTACGAGGCGGAAATGTTGGTCAGACGCAAACCCTCCCCGCCCATCCCGTTGGCAGGAGGTTGGAAGGAGGCGGAAGGAGGCAGGAAGGAGGCGGTTGAGTGGCTGTCAGCGGCTGCTCTTCTCCCCACCTGCCCGCAGCAGACGCGTTGGCGACTGAGGCGTCCGGAGCAGGGCGATGCCGGCACGCGTGGTGGGTCCGAGGCAGCTGTGGGCGATGAGCCCGCACTGTAGCGACGTGGAGGCGCGTGGTGGCGACAAAGTGCCGTGTGGTGGGTTGGTTGCTGGCGGACATGGTGAGGCATTGAGACCTGCGAAATGGAAGGGGCAACGTGAACACATCGGTCTCGTCTCTGCCGGAACATGCCAGTAACCGCATCAACAGTTTTGGTGGAGACCAAACGCTCATTTTATTCCTCGTCTCCTTCTTCTTCTTCTTCTTCTTCCTTCCTCCTTCCTCCTCTCCTCCACCTCTCTCCTCCTTCCAGCGCGGCGACGCTGGTCTGCCTTCGTCAATTTCCCCCGTCTCGCCCCTCGCCCTCGCCCTCGCCCCTCGAGCCTCTGGTGTGGACTCGAACTGTTGGCATGTGAACATTGCGGAGCGAGCGCGATTGGCAGAGAGAGTGCCGACGTGGGGCGTTGCAGGCGCGGTGGAGGTGTTGGCTACCGCCGGGGCCAGATTGCCTCGCCCCCTCCCGACCGCGGGTGTTCCTGGTCGCCGCCCTCCTTCCACAGGCTCCATCGATGAAGGAGCAGGAGTCTCCTCACGTTCCTCGAGGCCTCTGTATTTCTACGAGGTGGAGCACCGAGCGAGGTTTGGGCATCCACACACCGTCCGCCCTCATCTGCCTGCCTTCCCTCTCATCACTGGGTCTCTTCGACGACTTCCTCGTCCGCAGCAGCCTTCTCTCCGCCTGCGGCGCTACTCTCGTGCGGGCAACCCACGGCACCCACTGGCATGCCACGGCAACCACTGCCTGCGTCACGCTCTTTTGTCGAGCTTGCTCCCGTGGCGGCGTCGCTTCATGTCCGATTTCAAGTAGCCAACCCCTCGCGTGTGGCTTTCGACGCAACACTTAAGTGTGACGGCGGCCAACGGCGATCCAAAATACCCACTTTCTTCGAAGTTCCCTCCGTTTAAGGCATTCCACTTCCCAAGTCACCTTCGAAATCCACCCTCCACCTCTCGGTTACTTGGCCGCTTCGCCCCGCGGGTGACTCACAGACGCGCCTGCGTGAATCTAGTGTCCACTCCGCGATTCCTCCACTAAGTCCCAAAACGAGTGGCTCTCGCCTGTCCGACGGCCTGGAACTGCCTCGCAATGGCTTGGGAGGCGAATCCGGGCGGTGAAAGTGCATCCCTCGGTTAAATTATTCCAATTGTGCACTCATTGATTCCCTCTTTTGCATATGTTAATCGGGAATGTAACTTCTCCCTTCGCCCCACCCCCGCGCCCGCCCGGCCCGCCCGCCCAGCTCGTGGGCCATGCGTGGCCCCACCTTCGTGCCGCACCTCTCCACGAAGGGGCGCATTTGTGCGGTTCTGTGCCTCTCCGCGACCCGCGCGCGCACATGTGGACCGCTAGATGCCGACAGAGTGTATCTAAGTGGGCATCGCGGCATCTGGTCGACCAGTTAAACTTTTTAGCCCAATTGGCAAAGGTCTTTTCCCCTCTCCTCTGCTTCCTCGGAATCGCTCTACAGAGTGGTGATACTGCCTTGTGGAAGTCCTCCTCTCCCCATCCTCTCATCGGGAGACCACGCGGGCGACGAGGAGGAATTCCAGAGGTCTTCCAGGGAGGAGAAAAAGAAGAAAAAGAAAAAGGGAGCCAGAAGAAGGAGGAGGTGGTGGTTTGAGGCATTGGAGGTGAATGGAGAAAAGAAGAAGAAGAAGAATGAAGAGAAGAAGAAGAACAGAGGAGGAGGAGGAGAAGGAGGAGGAGGAGTAAAAAGAGGAGGTGAAAGCGAATAACACGCGGGACACAAGATTGAGAGAAGAACACAAGGCGTTGAAATGTGAAAATTTGCAGGGCCTCGAAGGCAGCGGGTAGACGGTAGATAACACGAATTTCAGTGAGAGACGACGACACCGTTGTGGCAGCGAGAAAATACCGATCTGAAATTGCAAAGAGACCAGAGTTATGACAATCTTGTGCAAATGTGGGAGCAGAGATGGCGCGACTTGGCCGAAATGGTGGAGGAAACACTGACTAAATGGGACAGATGAAGTGAGAACGGACGAGGGAGGGCGATGCGGGCTGTCTTGCCACTCATCTGCGCCATGGAAGAAGTGGCGACAGGCGCGGCGGATTAAGATCAGACTGCGCTAACTGCGATTTCAGTGTGCCCACATTCGTCGAAGTGTGAAGCCAAGTCGACCACCGCAGCACCACACTTCAAGTCACTCCCACTGAAATCCTCGGAGTGGTGAAAGCCTCAAGTGGCGGGGATTTTGGCCTGAGCATGACTACCTGTCACGCCTGTTGACATTGGCATGAATCTGTCTTCTGTCATTAACATTAAGTCACGCATAAATTACATCACAAGTGGACTGGCAATTTTTGCTGCCACTCAGTGTCTATCACGTCCCCTCTTCATTCTCTCTGTCAAGAATGATGAGTTGCGCTACTCTCCTTTTCCTCCGCTAATTTAATGCTCGCCCAGGGGAAAAAAATCAAAAACTGTGGAGACGAAAGACGAAGAAGGTGAAGAAGAGAGAGTGGGAAGTGAGGGGTTTTCAAATCAAACTCTAAACCCAGTTTCATAGAATGCAATGAATTAATGTCTTTTTTGGCCTGATTGACGAAGCGAGACGATACCGCTCATCCACCGTAATTGCAGTGCTGTCAAAATAACTAAAACCCGGGAAGTTCTGATTTACTACCTGAAAACAGTTTGTTTGTGCATGCACGGTGAGAATTTTAATGCGATGGTTGACTTATCAGAGAAGCAAACTGGAAGGGTAGGTGCACATACCGATTTCATTCACAAAAGAATTAAAGGATTTTTTTGGAAAATATAATTGGAGTGTGAAGTGTTGCTGTTTTTGTAATTTTCTTTTTGCAGTGGGCTTTGATTTTAAAACTCGCATTTCAGTTTGCCTAAGCTCTTAACGCTAGTCCCTCACATATTTTTGGCTGCGGCATCATCCCAAATCAGCGACTTTTCCACAGAAGAAGGCAGCTACGGACGTTGTCAGCCATTAATTATGCATGTGAATAATAATGTCAACATCAATCCAGATGAAACACATACAGTGCGAAAGTGGCATTTCATTACTTGATTCGCGGAACTTCATTGTTTCCTTCCGTGAATAATATATGACACAAAATAACAAATACATTTACTGTTTGTCATGTGATCTTTTAATCCTCATCACAAAGTACTACGGCCTTTATGATTTGGGAAAAAATTCGACGGAATTGAAAGCTTTTTGCATTTTACGGAATTCGCGGAAAAAAATCATTGAAATTTGCTCACCGAAGGGACTCTCGTTTACGTGGTTTTCATGTACGATCTGAGTCAATCCGATTGATGTTTGTCCGGTTTATTTGTGCAAAAAGGTTGCACATGAGCCCCGCTAGGAACATCAATGTACTGGCCGTTCCGCAACCGAAGTCTATTCATACGTGGCAGTTGATCCGCGAACACCCTGCAGGCAAATCTGTAACACTTGTACCTTTGCAAAGGAGTCAATATTTTCAAGCTTTTGCTTTAAAAATTGAATATTGTGATACATATAATCTTTTTATAACTCTTCACTATATACATTGTAAAATGCGCATTTTAAATAACAAAGTAGCAAGAGAATAATTGTTAGTAAGCTTCTCCGAAGTTTGTTTTTAAGTGGGCAACGAACAAAGTAAGATTTGTCGTGTTAACCGAAACTGCTGTAGATTATACATGTGCGATCTGCGGTTTCATGCTTCCCGGGCGTGGGTTTACGCGGGCTGTCCTTGGTAACCTTTTGTTTGTCCATGAGGGGTTGATGGGAATTTCAGCTTTGTGCTTCGTACCCTCTATCAACTCAAACGTCCTCATCGTTGGCAACTACTGGTGGACGTGTGGAGAATGTAATGATCTTGATTGTCCACTCGCACACATGTCCTTCTTAGTCTTGATTGGTTCTTAAGAGTACTTTGTGAGACACTTTTTATTCAAAAGCAATGGCATAAGGTCCATAAGGAAGGCTTGGACTGTCACACCCTTCCTCCTCAACCGTAATCCAGGCTCTAAGCAAGGCTTGGTATCAAAGTTCATGACATTGAGGACAAAGAAACGCAGTGGCTAATTACACCAGGAGGGAAGATTCATCTCCTTTTTTTCCGCTCTCATAGCTGTTGGCAAGAATCGGTGGATTTACCTGGAGATGACGACGGCTTGGTCAAAGTAAGAATCTTTGGACCATTATCTCGTGTCAATTCAGTTTGGGATGATCGCTGAAAGGTGGCCATTGCTTCACAATCAAACCAAAACTTGAATGAGGTTGATCCGGATCTTCTCGGTGATTAACGATTTGTTCTGTTGGATCAGACCCAGGGGCACCCTCCTTCTGGCCGTGGACTCAGGCTGTCTTGTCACCTACAACATTTCGACGTAGAACGCGTAACAAATGTCTCGGCACCATTTAGGCTATTAGTGCTCGCTCCGTTGGGCACAGTTAAGAATGGTGAAAACCGGTTTTTTGCTGGGTCACGGATGAGGGCGTGGTGATTGGTGTACAATTGAAGAATGTAATGGTCAAGATAATCAAAAAAGAAATTTAGAATGATGATGCCCATAGATCTCATGATGAATCAAATGTGATTTAAAAACTTGTCACGAGTTTGGGTAGCGGGCTTGCGACGATTCCGGGTGCGTGGACGAGTCGGACACGGGTTGACCACCACAGCTCGGGCGCGAAGTTCTCGAAACGATTTCTGTGCTCACCATCCAGTGAAAAGATTGGTCCCGGGTTACGGAAGATGTTGTTTATAGGCCACTGACGATGGGCGCAATCAAGGGGTTAATAGTCACTAATGAGTTTTTGCCTGTATAATTTCGAATATCCAATCAACATCTTTTCACTAGTGGGTTTTTTTATGTTAGGTAATATACCCACCTCGCCGCTTTATACCCTACTCCCGCGCTCCGGTACGCCAGCCAGTCCGTCTTCACCAGCTTCATCCGTACGTTTTTCCATCCTAATTTCCCCGGCCGCCACCGCGCCTCCGCCCACTCGTGGGCTACGTACGCCCCCCCTACCCTCATTTGTCACATCACATATTCCCCTCTTTCCACGCCCCAATCTCCATCCTCTGACCCCCCTTATGCCTCCGGCTCGGACTTCCGGGCTCACGACCATGTCGCTCTTATCCTCTCCCATCGCCTATGTACTCTCGCCCTCCCGTCGTCTCCCCTCATCGAATCCCGTGTTCAGATCTCTCCCGCTCAGCGACAGCAGCACCGTCTCTAGGCCCATTGGGCCACCCACGTCCCTTCATCCCTTACTCTCCCCTCGCTCCCTCCCGTCTCCCGCTCCGCCCCATCAGTCACCGCCTTCGTCCCCACCCGTCCTCTACCTTCGCTCCCCGCCACCATCTGCCCCCCCTCCATGACCCCTCTCCACTCCCCCGTGGCCTTTGCCACTACCAACTCCCGCGCCAGTCTTTCACTCCGTAGTTGCCGCGCTCCGATACTGCGGCATGCGCGGCCCCTCCGCTATACTCCACCTCGCACCGTGCTTTACTGCCACAGCGTGTTCATCTGCATACATCCGTCGGTCCCCTCTTCCTCCATCCACTGCCTATTACATGTTTCCCGGCCTACACCCCCTCTATGATACGAATCTCTATCCGCATCTTGGCCACAGCCTTTGCCCGAGTCGGCCCTGCTACTTCTTCTCCCGTGTCAATACCTCGCCCTCGTCCACCCGCATCCCTTCTTATAGCGCAGTATACGACCTGCCCTTCCCCAAACCAACCCCGCTTGCATCTCCCTATAGACCCAATGGCCCGTCGACGCGCGATATAAGATGAGGGCAGATCCCGCGTTCCCCCGACCAACTCACCCTACCGAAACCGATCTGCATTCTTGTGATACACTAGTAGATTTATGACTTGGCGCGCGAACTTTCCCCAATAAACTGTTCCAACTCAGAAGGACATCTTCGCAGGTGTTCAATATAATCCGTTCCAGGTCCGGAAGCCCTTTAAAGATACACTCCATGATTGCCCTCCCCTATGATGTGCGAATAATGTGCATAGACACAAACCAACCGGGTTAATCATCCGGACCTTAACCTCCATCATAAGACCAGTTTCAGTCACTTGGATTAGTCCTGCCTTCACCGCCCCGGACTATTGCCGCGCTGCGTGCCGTGAGGCACCTGCGCGGCGAGGGACAGCGCCCCACCTCCCTGTGTGACCCGTGCTAGCTGAGACCTTCACAAACACAGGATTTCAGGTTCTCTCCGGGCGATGCTGGCTGCCTGTGTAATAGACACCTTGGTTCTCCTTCTAAAAAAGCGAGTGATTAACACGGGTGCCAGAGTGTGTCCAGTTCATAGTACGCTCTGGACGTCAATCGATAATGTCGCCACGTAACCCTACTCAACCGTTACCGCAGTGGTAGATTGTCTCGTACATCCATGAGAGGTCTCCCATATAACAGCCGGCTCCTCTCACATAGCCTCCCACAGCACCCGCTCGACGATATCGCGTACACATATCTAGTGAGGCGCTACATAGGCCTCGCTCTAACGATGCGTTGTGCATAGTGCCTCTCTCATTAGCATTTCTCACGATGTAGCCTACCTCTGCACTCTCATTCGTGTACCACTGCTCAAGATTAGCCCTCGCATCTCAAATACTCTCAATCTTTGGACAAGAGTGATGACAAGACAGCATTTGGACTCAAAAGAGCCTTCTTGTTAGTGGCCAGCCTCGCCCTCGCTCTCGCTCCCGAGACCTGTACCCCTATATTGGCTCGCGCCGCTCTCACCTCCCTACATCTGCTCTAAACCTACCACCCCTCCCGTCAGTTCAATCGTTGCATGGCTCATATCTCTCCGTGAGTATCAGACCACCTCATTTTTCGGGCCCCAGTCTCTTTAATGCTTCCCTGTATCTTTAACCAGCATCTCGCTCAAGAGCCACTGGCAGCTCGCTCCTGCTCGTATTCCAGTGGCCTCCCTCGGCGCTCAGTGCTTTATTTCTGGAACTACTATGTATTAGGGTACTTTTTCCTGAGAGGTTATTGTTTACTCTCAGCACGCCTTTCAATCAGGTCTGATATTAAGACATGCGCGTGACGCGCGCTTCGCCCTGAAAATAATTTTACTCAAAATAAGCTCACATCCACCTGCCGTCTAGGCATACACTTCCAACTACAGTGCCCCCCTCCCCCTCCTAAGAGCTCAATTTTGAACCACCGTGATGTTTCCCTTGCTCCACACAGACTAATGCACTATGATTCTCGCGGAGAATAGACTGCCAGCGCGCCGAACTCACTCAGACATTTTTTATACGGAAAGTCCGTTACACCACCGAATCGAACCCCGCATATCGCTTCACTCATTTACTCTGCGTACAGGGCCTTGACCCACGCCCTTGCCCTAGTGCCTCTCGATTCGTTCGTTACTACTGAAGTGACGTATAGGTAAGGAAGCCCGTGCGGAAAATCCGCGAGGGTAAAGTAGTGTGATAGGGCAGAAAGAGGCCATACCCCGTCACCCACCACTCTCCGGTATCTCACCCGGCTAACGCATCGACTCTCTCTCACCAACGGCGTGTCAGAACTGGAGAACTACACGTAGGATGGGGTGGCGGGAGGGTCGGCGGGGAGGGATTTCCATCCTAGCATGCGCTAACTAACTATCGACTCCGCTCCTTAATTCCTTATTTTTCGGTGGATGCAAGCCGCCCTCCAATATGGCAATGACCGCTAGGCTGTCGGTTCACAAACGACCCTCTCTAGTTCGGCCTGGGCCACCCGATACTGCATCTTGCCCAAACTTCACCAAAGCACCTGTTTCCTCAATTAGGTCCCCCAGGGACGTCTCTGCGAACGCGTGGCGGTGCGTGCATATGCTTTCTGGCCTTGCAGGATCAGCGTCCCATTGTTCTCTGATCGTCACCGCTTCTCAAACTCTGGCAAACCCCATTGTAAGACCTCGTTAGCTACCCCTCCCGCTCTACAGGTGGATGGCTCTCCGTCGCTTGCTGTCGTCAATAGCGCAAGCACCTCCTTACCTGCAACGAGCCATTCAGATAGAGGCGTGTACACCAGGAATAACCTATACGGGCGCGACGCAGTTGTATGCAGCAGTGTAATCACCTACTTCTCCCGATCACCATTCGGTGCTAGAGAGCCCACCACCTTCTGGTGTGGTAGGGAGCCCCAGTGGCGTCGCAGCCGGTCGCATCGAGCCGCAGTTTCAGACAGTGCGAGCAACCGTCACTCTTCAACGTACCGCGGAATCCAATCAGACTCATTAGTTTGTCTCGCACCAAGTGAGTACACAACATGTATTCTCAGCTCTGTAGCCTACGTCTCTCGTGCAGCTCCTCCCTCCCCAACTGCGCTCCATTCATTATCAGTCCCGTCGCTCTCTTTCTCCTCCCTTTCCAGCATTACTTTCGGACCTTCAGATTCGCCCACAACCGGTGGCGTGACGACGGTCATCTTTCCGTCTCCATCAAATTACCCTGCCAGACTCTAGCTCCCCTTACAGTCTGGCAACCCTCCGCTCCATAACTCTCTAGCTTCGTCAGAATAGACTACCCCACTTATTCGCGTCTAGCACGGGGTTATATTTCGCTTTCGGTATGCTCGCTGTGTCGTCCGTGCTGTGGCTCGCGCTCCCTTCGTGGATCGTGAGCTCTCGTCGGTTCCGGACTAGCTCTGTAGGCTCTCGTCCCGCCGCCCGCCCTGTGAATACGCGGCGCGCTCTTCCACACTTACACTTTGTTTACGGTGTCCCCGCTCCCTGGCGCGCGACCCATAGATGCTTCCTCATCCGACCAGCGACCTGCCAGGCCGCTCTTGGCGCCCACTGAGGCTAGCTCCCGAGTTACCGATCCACCGAAGCCTCATGGTGCCGCGTAACTCTGGTCATCACTCTTAGACAAGGACGACTACGGTTCCTCCTCCCTCTATGGGGGTGTCTCCTCCGCCATGCACAGCCGACCGCCTCCTGTGTCCGCCGCGTGGTGGCGATCCTAACCCATAACAAGAAGCATGACCCCGGTTTGGTGTGGCTGAGTAGATGACCACGTTGGAGCTACAGCCACGAGAATGGAGGCCTCGATCCCCACCGTGGTTCGGCGGCCTCAGTCTCTCGCCGTAGGTCCCGCTCGAATGAGGCTGCGTCCAATATCCTTTTCCTTCAGGCACCGCCGCTCAGTTTACTAATCGTGCTCGGTCCTATATACCTGCGCTCCGAAATCTATGGTCTCCCCGACGGCCGCATCTCCGCCCTACCCGTCCTTCCCGTGTATAGGCTCTGCATCCTCCCGGACCCCCCGCGCCTCCAGCTACGCCCCCCCTCACCTCGCCGATAATCTCTCGCCGCTTGCAGAAACCCCCCCCCCTGCACAACCACGCGGCCCGACCACACTTCGCAAGAGTGTTGCAGTCTACGGTAGGCCGCCCTGTTACTAAAATCGTTTCTGCACTGGAAGCCCTCGCGCTATCGTGGTGTATCATCCCGTCTCCTAGCCTTGCCCCGCGGGCCCGGGGGGGCCGCCTGCGGTTGCTCTACTACTGCGGCCCGGCCGCGTACAATCGGGGATCATATCCGACAGAATGACATCGTGGGTGCTGATACAGCCCGCTGATTACGCCCTATTTCAGGGGAGCAGTTAGATTCAGGAGTCGCATGATAACCTGCATACGGGTAAGGGAAACCTGCTGGAAGGTCGTTAACCGGCAGACAGTCATGCTAGGACGCTTCGGCGGTAGCAGGGTGAAAAATAGGTGCCTATCATTATTGACGTCTAATAATGGAGGGTGCCGCCTTGAATGAGCGCAGTCTGGAGGGGGCTGTGCGCGTGCGTACCCTCCTTAACCGCCGTCTCTCCAATTGATATCTGCCTCCCAGCGCACCGCGCCGGTGGTCGGGGAACGAGCAAGTGGGAGAAAAGAACACATCTCAGGAACTGGACTATCCAATGTCATATATAACTCGGCAGTTAAAAAGAATTTTATTTTTCCCACTGGGGTTGTTTGTGTGATCTCAGACCGCCCAGAAAGTAATTGATTCTCTTTAAGGAGGTTACCAAACACACTCGCATCAGCATCCACACTATTTTCAATGGTGGGTAAAACAATGGCGGATTGTCATGCGGTCTTGGAACATCGTCTGAGCAAATTGATTCGAAAAAGACTTCCGTTAAATGGGATGGTCCTTGCAACGCTCGGGCATCCGAAACTGGACCAACTAGAAATGTTGAATAAAGCACACAGACCACAACCGACATAGGTGTGAGAGAGAATGTTTTGAGATGCCGAATGCAACAGATACAGTACGCATAAGCCGCGCCCTGCACTAAGGCTATCCGCGTGGAATTAGTGAATGTCTTCACGCCTTTGCTCGGAGTGCGCGTCTGTTACGTGATTCTTCTCGAACAGCTCTGCGTACAAAGAGGCTGGACGAACGAGAAAGATTAGAATACCCGGTTCAAGGGAGGGAAGAAAGTGAGGACGAGATTTTGCACGAAGGCGAGCGTTGAAAGAAGAAGTTGGAGACCAGGACGGCGCGCATACGGACATTCGTGAAATATGATCGGTGGAAAGGGGAGAATCATTAAGGACCAATTTCTTTCAAGCACTTACTTCTCACGTTTCTAAAAGCCTCTTATCTTTAAATTTGAATTAGATTTTACCTATTAATTAGCGGCAGATAATAAAAATACAAGAGACCCATACGGCCTCCAACAGCACACTCATAAACAGCTAAAAGAAAGGCCACACCTATTCATCTGTCCACATTA